>CP119943.1:2400000-3109868 GCA_029542965.1 Malassezia yamatoensis | reverse complement strand
AATCCTAATCCTAATCCTAATCCTAATCCTAATCCTAATCCTAATCCTAATCCTAATCCTAATCCTAATCCTAATCCTAATCCTAATCCTAATCCTAATCCTAATCCTAATCCTAATCCTAATCCTAATCCTAATCCTAATCCTAATCCTAATCCTAATCCTAATCCTAATCCTAATCCTAATCCTAATCCTAATCCTAATCCTAATCCTAATCCTAATCCTAATCCTACATCCTAATCCTACATCCTAATCCTAATCCTAATCCGACATCCTAATCCTAATCCTAATCCTAATCCGACATCCGACATCCGACATCCGACATCCGACATCCGACATCCGACATCCGACATCCACCACCTACCATAGTATCGCTCAACTCATTGCCTGCAAATAACATTTTTATTCCCATCGTAATAAGAGTTTTGCTCTTGTCCTCCATCCAAAGCTGCTATAAATACTCATGGCGCTAAACCAGCGCATTCAGGATACTGCGTACCAAGAAGAATCTTCGCTCTATCTTGCTTCAAACCAATCGCTCAAGTTGACCTACTGTATACCCGTCAGCTTCTATAGCAGCATTCTCACCACATCTCACCGAGCCAAATTGGTCCCTCATCCCGCACGTGCCACACCTAGACCCTGAACGCTCCAAAGCGGGACCCTAACTTCGAGATTTCGTAATCCGGGGATACTTGAGCGAATAGGGCCTATTGAGGCATAACCAGCTGCAGCTCGTCGACCACAAGTACTAGAGCGATAGGAACTAGTGAATAAGTTTATATCTTGATTACTACCATGGTAATGGAATTGAAATTAGAAGGCACAGTAGTCGTAAGCGGCGGAGATCGTGGCATGTAAGTTGCACCGCAGAAATACTCACCTCATAGTGGTTTAGCAATCAGTCGTGACTGTGCAAAAGCAGGTGCAAATGTCGCCATTCTTTACCACTCACATCCCGATGCGCCAAAAAATGCCGATGAGATATCCAAAGAATTTGGTGTCAAGACCAAAGCATACCAGTGCGATGTCAGCGACGAGAATGCCGTCAACCAAACGATTCTTGCAGCAGAAAAAGAGCTAGGATCCATCACTGCACTCGCAGCAAATGCAGGAGTCTCTGTTGCAAAGCCAGCTGTGGAATTGACCTCGGAAGATTTCCACAAAGTGTTTGGAGTTAACCTACTTGGTGTTTTCAACGTAGCCAAGGCGGTCGCCCGACACTGGATCCAGAACGGTTACAAAAAGGGCGCAGTCGTGGTCACGTCTTCCATGAGTGCTGACATCTACAATTCACAGGGTTTGAACGAACCCATTACCCAATTATTCTACAATTCTTCAAAAGGTGCTGTCACCAACATGGTCAAAGGGCTTGCAGCAGAATGGGCACAACATGGATTCCGCGTCAATGCCGTGGAACCTGGCTACTGCGATACGGACATGGTCAAAGGTGGTGATCCAAAAGTACTCGATTTCCAGAAAAAGAGTGTTCCTCTAGGCCGATTCAGCGAGAACTACGAGCAGAGCAGTGCAGCTGTATTCTTGTTAAGCGACCTCGCTAGCTACATTACAGGCTCTCGTATCCGTCCGGATGGTGGTTTCACAGTCTATTAGAGCAAACGTTTATCGATGTAGTCAGCTCGTTCGCACTAACATATGTCTTACAGCGAGTATGGCCGTCTTCTGCTACATTTGCTTATTGTACAGAAGTATGAGACATCCCATTTCCCAATGCCAAGGCTTTGTGCTAAGTCTATGACTAAAATGCTGTAGGAATTGGCGCACTGAAGGTGTATCTGATAGGTACGCATAATCGATAGTTATGCTCCGCCAATAAGTAACCGGCTGAATACTCTTTTTTCGACAAAAGCACGGGTCGTCTCATCCACAGGCATCCGAAAACACAGTTGATCAATCATTGATCTAATTTCGAATCAGCCATCAGTACGATGAAAAACAATAAAAGCAGGAATCTCTCTACCCCACAGAACATACCCAAATGAGAATCGCTATCTTGACCGCTTGTATTCTACCGCTCGCTGCTCGTGCAGGGTGGATCACGTATCAGAACGAGGCAAAAGCCAGTGAGGGTCTTCCTTGTGTCGCCTCAATCTATGGCAACGACAACTGGCTTGTTTCTCAATTCGACTGCAACGCTCCTGACTGGAACGGCACGATGTGTGACATGAAGTGCTTCCCTATCAGTTCGACTACCTGCATTGGATTCCCGACCGAAGAGGAGAAGAAAGAGCACAATGTTGGAGCTGGAATTTGGTACGCGCCCCATGGTGCAGACAACGCCTGCATCTACCTTGGTAGTACCTATGGGGGGGACTATTCCAATCGCATTGGCCCCAACACAACCGCATGTGGCTATCTAGACTGGCCAGAGGACCGCAACTTTGGTCCAGTGAAACGCAAGGATAATGGCGACCACAAAACTAAGGGATGCTGGGCTACAGATTCCAAACCTGATGCTAAGTACAATCAAACAGGTGTACACTACTACGATGGAGCCCGACCCTATCTCCAGAAATGGTGTGATCTTGGCTATGCGCACTCATGTGGGCCAAATGAAGACCCCTTCTGTGAGCAAGATGAAAACCGTGAGACAGAGATTAAGTGTAAGACCACCACCAAGCCTAAGAATCCGGAAATTCCAAAGAATCAGTAGTATGTTGAGGTATAGAGACTCGCAATAGGTCCATTCAACAGTTGTTAACAAAGTTCTATGTTGTGTTGACGTATATTTGACTTAATTTCATGTCATTGAATGTCTATGTAAGATAGCGCCGCTAGTATGTACGTCGGTTACTCTACTTAGCTGTACTCGAAAGAAGCGAAATATCTGGCGAATTCCTCGACCGCGTAAATTCGGATTATCGGCTTTAGTGAATATGAGTCAATTTTAAAGAATGCGTCAATTTTTTTTGTAGCTGACTGCATAGGAAAGACTTCGACACTGCTTCGATAGCTTTGCATCAGGGGGTCATGAGCCTTGAAAATGACCACACGTCGGAAAAGAAACTCAGTGATGAAACAGAGTCAATCCCACCGAACGACGAGAGTATTCCCGACGGCGGTTTAATCGCATGGCTACAAGTTGTAGGCACATTTTTCCTATTTTTCAACGCGTCTGGGGTCGTGAATTCCTTCGGAGTGTTCCAGACGTATTATGAACAAAACTTGATGCACGATATCAACACCTCAAAGATCGCATGGATTGGATCGCTACAAGCCTGTCTGACATTGTTTGTCGGCGCATTGACTGGTCCGCTGTTTGATATGGGTTATTTTCGTTTCCTGATCGGCGGTGGCACGGTGCTGGCTGTGTTCTCTTTGATGATGACAAGTTTATGCAAGGAATACTGGCAATGGATCCTGGCACAGAGTTTGGGCTTTGGTCTCGGAGGCGCGTGTCTATTTGTGCCAGGCATGGCCATTACCTCGACCTATTTCTCGACGCACCGCGCTCTGGCGATCGGTATTGCAGCAAGTGGCAGCAGTATCGGGGCAGTAGTCTATGCAGTGTTATTTCGGAATCTGATCGACCATGTTGGATACGGTTGGACAGTGCGGATCTTTGGATTCATTGCTCTTGGTACACTCAGTGTCTCGAATGTGGTGATGCGACCGCGTATCGCACCTGCGCACCGCCGCAAGTTGTTTGTTTGGCATGCATTTAAAGAGCCGCCGTTTGCTCTGTTTGCTCTTGGGATCTTCCTGGGCTTTGTTGGCGCATATATTCCGTACTTCCATGCTACTGCCTATGCACAGAAGAAAACTGATGCTAGCGAATCGCTCTCGTTTTATCTTGTTGCTATCATCAATGGCGCAAGTGCTGTTGGTAGAATCGTTCCTAATATGGTTGCTCATCGATTTGGACCCTTCAACACAATTATCCTCATGGCACTCATCTCTACAGTACTTGCCTTTGGATGGATGGGCGTGCATAATGTGCCTGGTATCGTTGTTTTTGCGATTTTGTATGGTTTCTCAACTGGAGGCTATGTATCGCTACCAACGCCATGTGTGACCAGCATCACACCTAACCTACACGAAGTGGGCGCACGAGTGGGAATGTGCTTCTTGTTCGCTGGCTTGGGCATGCTGATTGGCAGCCCTATTGCAGGCGCGCTAGTTGATATAGAAGCGGGAAGTTTCTGGAAAGCCCAGCTTTGCTGTGCCATGTTACTCATTGGATCCTCTCTTTGTTTCATCGCGGCGCGCTTAATGGTGCAACGGAGCCTTTTGGCTGCGAGATGAAGTAGGAGGACTTGGTTCAACAGCAATGATACGGATACTGCAAGTTTTACGAGGGCGCAATGCGCTGCATTTCACTTTTCAAAAGTACAGTGTTAAAGCTCTGCTCACTGGTAATGAATGCGATGATAGTTTGCGGCGCGATCTTCGAGCAGTTGCTTTCGCTGAGCTGTACTAACCTTTTTGGTTTCCTTCGGGAGTACTTTTGACAGATGATCAAAAGGAACGACTTGTGAATATACTTCGATACCCTTTGCAGCATTTCCTGATGTCGCTAAACCTTGCCAGCGGATCATTGTGGTTCCTGAATCGCGTCCTGCAGTGTCCAGCCAATTGTACACGCCCGGGTCTCGCCTGGATACGACGTATGTATAAGAGCCATTATGATTCTGGAATGACTGCACACTGTTAAGGCTGACTTGATTACGACTGGGATCAGTCGTAATCATACCCTCTGTGTATATAGGGAAAACAAAGTAGGAAGCCTCGCCTTTTGTTAGCGTCACCACGAGCGTCTGATTGTCTTTTAATTGAAATGGAGCAAACGACTGTGCTTGAGAAGTTAAGGTGCCTAAACTTTGGGACTGCTGCGGGGTTTTTGGATGATTTAATGGCTCCGAATAGGTTTTCAAGTCTAATGCACCAAACCCGTAAAAAAAGGTTGATTCACCGAGGTTTTTCTTCGCGGATGCAATGATCTCCTTGTTTGTATAGGGTTTCGAATGCTTGGGACCATCAACAATTTCCACCTTGAGATCGTCAGGGGTCTCGGACGACCAATCCCCCAGATTATGTCGTATAAAAGCTTGCTTCACTTGCCAAGAGCTTGGGATATGATTGCGCGATTTCGTATCCGAGGCGTTGATCGTGATAGTATAAGATCCATCGTTGTTCACATGCAAGTCTTTGTCATACAGCGCATGAACTGTTTGCTGAGAGTTGGGGTTGCTTATTAGGGAGAAAGAGGCGTCTGCGACGCCTTTTCCGTATCTGCGACCGTGAATCCGATAGCTGTATTTGGCACTTATTGGTATTAAACGATAGATGCAATCCGGGTTGTCGTACGAATAGCGCCCACCTTCCACCTTGAGCCCAAACCAGTCATGCGTACGTGCAGCGGTATCCACCCAGTATACATGCGGATCAGAGGGGTCACCGTTTACTGCTTTCTGGATCGAGCTAAACACCAATTCATTGATCATAGTGTTCAAATCAGAAGACACTTGCTCGGTGATCGGTACATGATACTTTTTTAATGTTTTTTCCCACTGTGCACGCGCAGCTGACCTCTCTTTATGGAAGTCCTCAGCGTGAAAAATCGTGAGTGCACGCTGATCTAGCTTGCGTTGGTCTTGCGTAGCAAGCGGATTAGCTGTGACAATCCCAGCGAAGCACAATGCAAGCAATTCGGAAAACCAAAGCATCTTCTACGGAACTTGTTCCAGATCCCGGGCTGTATATAACTACATTTTTCAAAGTTTCGACTCGCGGTATATACGTCACTCCTCGCCCTCTGCAAGCCTTACGTGCTTTGACGTGCAATTCAATACACTATCTAAATGAAATTCCGAGAGCCACGTGGCATCGACCTCTTTTATCGTACTCTTTGAGGGCATAGGCGAGAATGGATTCTCAGTCAAGCGTTGGACCCTACTCGGATGCACCGAGTGGGACGACGCCGCAGATGAATGAGGATGGAGGTAGTTATTCGAATGACATGCCAAATTTGCGACCGGCACCCGTTGCTGAAACAAGCTCAGAGCCTACGGCACGAGTAAAGCCTTTAGGTATGCACGATTTGGACGAAATCCCTGTTGTCACAGATGGCACCGGAGAACGTGTTCGTGAGAGTTTCCGTACTTTTCTCGAGACATTTCGTGGTAGTAGTGATGGGCACAAGATGCAGCACCCAACTTATATCGAGCAGCTCTATGCGATGAGAGATTTTAGCCGACTGACGCTGTTTGTGGATTTCCGGCATATCTTGCAGCATGACGAGGTTCTAGCAGACGCAATAAGTGATCAGTACTATCGATTCTTACCTTTTCTGCGCCGAGCGCTTATCGATATGGTTACAGCGTACATCCCAGGATGCTTATACTTGAATGCACATGTCGCTACTACAGCGTCTTCTGGCTTAGTGCCGCGGGACTTTGCATTATCGTTCTATAATCTATCGATTGTATCAGGGATTCGGTCATTACATACTGACAAAATCGGCAAATTGCTTGCGATTTCGGGTACAGTTACACGAACCTCAGAGGTTCGTCCAGAATTGCTATTTGGAACATTTACTTGTATGGAATGCAAGGCTACTGTATACGACGTTGAGCAACAGTTTCGATATACTGAGCCGCTAATGTGCCGGAATCCCGTGTGCCAGAATCGTTCGCATTGGGAGCTGGATGTGGAAAAAAGTCGGTTTTGCGATTGGCAGAAAGTACGAATCCAAGAGAATGCCAATGAAATACCCACGGGATCAATGCCTAGGAGTATGGAAGTCGTGCTACGTTCTGAGATTGTGGAGCGTGCCAAAGCTGGAGACCAGCGTACATTCACTGGAACATTCATCGTACTACCAGACGTGGCACAATTAGGTATTCCAGGAGTGAGTGCACAGATGCAAAACCAAGCACAACGCCGATCGGGGCGTCCCGCTGAAGGCATCAGCAACCAAGGAGTTACGGGTTTAAAGACATTGGGTGTACGTGATTTGAATTATCGTACTGCCTTTTTGGCTTGTATGGTTCAAGGGAGTGAAGGACAAAGTGAAAATTTTACCGCGGCGGTTGATCAAGAAGAAGACGCAGAAACTGTATTGGGTGGGTTTACCGAGGAGGAGCGTGAAGAACTGGAGGCGATGGTGATTCGTGCCGATATTTATCCCCGTCTCGTTCAGAGCATGGCACCGACGATGTATGGCCACGAGATCATCAAGAAGGGGATTTTACTGCAGCTTATGGGCGGCGTACACAAACAAACCAACGATGGGATCCATTTGCGTGGCGATCTGAATGTATGTATTGTCGGCGATCCTAGCACAAGCAAGTCGCAGTTCTTGAAATACGTTTGTGGGTTTATGCCGCGAGCAGTTTATACGTCCGGTAAAGCGTCCAGTGCAGCTGGTCTGACTGCGGCAGTAGTGCGTGACGAAGAGACAGGAGAATTTACTATCGAAGCCGGTGCTTTGATGCTCGCAGACAATGGGATCTGTGCTATTGACGAATTCGACAAAATGGATTTATCCGATCAAGTAGCCATTCACGAAGCGATGGAGCAGCAAACGATCTCCATTGCCAAAGCAGGGATCCAGGCTACTCTCAATGCAAGAACCTCGATACTAGCCGCTGCCAATCCTATCGGAGGACGCTACAATCGAAAACAGACCCTGCGTGCCAACGTCGCGATGAGCGCACCGATCATGTCGCGATTTGATTTGTTCTTTGTGGTGCTTGACGAATGCAATGAATCTGTCGACTGGAATCTTGCTCAACATATTGTCAACTTGCACCGGTTTCGCGATGCCGCTATTGCCCCAGAGTTCTCGACGGAAGCTTTGCAAAGGTACATTCGATATGCACGTACTTTCCGACCGAAATTTTCTCCTGAAGCCAGCGATCTGTTAGTGGAGAAATACATGCAATTACGCCAGGACGATTCAAGTGGATCCATTGGACGTAACTCGTATCGCATCACGGTCCGTCAACTGGAAAGCATGATTCGTCTAAGCGAGGCTATTGCACGAGCGAATTGCCGAATGGAGATTACTCCGGCATTCGTACGTGAAGCATTCTCTTTGCTACGACAATCGATCATCCATGTAGAAAAGGAGGACATTGCCATTGATGAAGAACAGGACGATGTCGAGGACACCATGGCGCAAGAGCCGGAAGTCGCTCATGAGATGGAAGGACGCCGACGGATCACATACGACCAGTATATGCAATATGTCAACCTACTTGTACTACGAGTGAACGAAGTGGAGCGGGAAACGCAGCGCGGTGTTTCGCGATCGGCTCTGATTGAATGGTTTTTGGAGCAGCACGAAGACGAGATCGACACTATGCAGCAACTCCAGGAGGAACGTACGATGATCGATCGCGTGATCAATAAATTGATTAAAGACGGTTTCCTAGTTGAGCTGCCGGAAGATGAAGAAGAGCTGATTCAGGGAATGACGCCGACGCGCCGACTGATGGTGCATCCACAAGTAGACGTCGATAGTTTCTAGACAACGTAAGGAAGCCATGTACTTTAGTCATCGCTCTCGTATACGACGTAGTGTGTTGTGGAGTTGGGAGGATGTCGTTGGATACGTCTGTGCGCGCGCTGAATGGCATGCCTAGTCTTCGACCTGGTGAGAATATTATCGGGAAGTACGAGGGATGTGTGTGTACTATACGAGTAGAGAGCTCAGGAGAAAATCTCCTATCGCGGGGCACTTGCTTTGTGACGAATCAACGAGTAAGTGTGGATCACGAAACTAACCATGCCTAGTTGGTCCTGCTGAGTGACGAGACAAAGCGTACACAAGTCATGTTGGATACTTTAGATGTTTCTTTTGAACGGCTGGGTGCAGGACAATATCGACTACCGTTATTCTCCGCAGCGTATTACGAGCTAGAGTTTTTCTTGGTGACGAGCGCTAGCACGGAAGCACAACGTGCACATCTATTGATTCAGTTCCACGAAGGCGGGGCCGATGGATTCCGAAAAACACTCGCTCGCGCACGAGAAAACTACAACCAACGGCAGCAATACATGGAGCCATTACGTACGTTTCAGCATATAACTAACTAAGCATTGTATGAGTCACAAACGGGTATCGAGATGCTGAATGACGCTCCGCCATCGTACGATAATCTGGCAGATGAAGAGGGACGATAGTATACTTCAATACGGTTTGAATCGCATTTTTGCTTTGCGCTTGGCGATTTCTTGTTTATCCGACTCGAATTGTGAACGGAGAGCGGCAAACTCTATGGGTGAGTAACATGATGGACGTACGCTGTCGTTTTTTCTCGCGGAATTGGAATCGGTAAAAGTCTGGCAGTTCCTTTTTCTTTTTCCGGTCGGGATTCTCACGCATACTTTCTTCGAATTCCGGCGTGATAGCAGCAAATGTATTCTCTTCGCCACCAGAACGACCGTATCTGTTGCCTTTCTGAACAATGGTGAACCCATCTGCGTCAAGTAATTCGCCGTCAGGCCCAACACTGACACCTTCGATTCCCACACCTGCACTGGTCAGTTGGTCACCTGAGCGGCGCTGTTCCAATAGCCATTGAGGGTGCTCACGAACCCAGGAGTATCGTGCAATTGCCGAATCGGCATGCTGTTTGATCTGGGCATGATTCGGGCGCAATCTTCGGTAGCGATCCAATAAAAACGAAAGACCCACAAGTCGCGTTTCGTTATTTTTACGTCGAGGAAGCTTCTTTATAGCAGACTCATCAACCATTTCATCATCATTAATGTCTGACTGGTCTTTGGCAGGTTTTTCTGGTACAGGCCATACGAAGGGCTTCGCTGAAGAACGCTGGATAAGCTGCATAGCCCTTTGTAAAGAGGATTCGTCCAGAAAGATGATATGTGCGCTAGAGCCGGAAGTTAGAAGAACATTGGGCACGAGAGAGGGTAGGGGTTGAATGCGCGGTGGACCACTCTTGTTGCGTTTCGTTGCAGACTGCTGCAATGAGGAAGGGTTCTCATCCCACGCTTGATCTTGGTCGGAATCCTGATCGGAATCGTCGTTGTATTGTGCATCCTGTGACTGTTTTTGTACATAAAAGTCATGCAGGACAATTGACTGAATTGCACCAGCTTTGCGGAACAAGTCACGCAATACACCGCGCGTAGTGTCGGGGGGCACATTGACTAAGAACAAAGTCCGTCCACCGGGTATTGAGCCAGATGCCGAACCAGCATGAGGTCGGCCATACATTATATGGGTCGGTTTGCGTGTATGAGCGACGGACGCATACTGGACGTGGACCAGGTCGAAACCTGCGACACTTGACTGCATGCTGCAATCCACTTGGAAAAAAAGGGATGGAGGAAGGGTGCGCACCTCCATTGCCTCCATCGACAACTTCTTCCTTCATGGCGAGTTGGGTTTCGGCCAGCGTTGCTGGCGTGCGTGTGCAGCCATTGAGGTCGTTTCAAGCATTACCGCAATGCGCAGCAAGTAGCAAAAACCTTCGCATGTTCACTACGAGTTCGTCTTCCTGCAAACCACGACGGCAGCGAAATCGAAACAACCCGTTTGCCCTACACCTTATGAAACATTTCCAATACGACGATGTTCCGACATTTGGACATATGAAGCTACAGAAGCAACGCCAGTTACTGGATTATTATCGCTTGTTGGAGAACGAGGTACCGCAGCTCCGTCAGTATCACGAGCCTTTCCAGCCTGCTACTGAAACGGATGTATTACAGTTTCACTTTACGCATTATCAAGGCGAGCCGCACCCTGGTGCACAAAAAGTAGTGGTGACTGCCAATGTGCACGAACTTTGGAAAGCTGCTAAGCTTAGCTCGCCACAAGCCAAGCACAAATTCCTACTGCTTGCTGGCGCTCGATGGCAGCCAGCGGATTTGGATGTGGTGCAGAGTCTCAATAGCGCCCTGGAGCAAGGGGGCGATACATTGGCAAAAGCGTACGATACCCATTCGCTCGGAAGTATCAGGATTGGATGCAATCGATGCCCACACGAAACCCAAAATATGAAATGGTGCAGTGATGTCTTGGATAAGATGATTGCCGAGGCACAGACGGGGCCATCGCTAATGGACGTGCCTTTGGATATTCGGCCCTATATTCGCTCGAATGCACGCGGTGGTCCAGTGGCCAGAGCAAGTGCAGCAGATTTCCCTAAAGAATGGCTATAGCTACATAGACCAGCGGAAACATGATACAGATAGCCATTGATTACGCTCTTGGATAGATTCGTGATTGTGTGATTGTGTGATGAATGGTCGTCGTTCATGAAGAATACCAGGAGCAGCGATCAGGTTCTGGGGGTTATGAGGGTTTGTTGAGGAAGTAGAATGGTTTGTCTCGTTCAGTGAACCTCCCACCTTGAGTTCAAGTATGTGTTCCGATCCAATAAGCCAGGTATCCTGGTGGCATGGATACCAGCACGAAGGCCATTCTCCAGGCACAGTAGTCAGCATGAAGTTTGCATCGAGCATACTTCGAAAGAAGTGAACCAAAGTGTCACGCCCCGTGTGGAATCCTGCTACCATGTATACGCGCGCGTGCGAGGAACGCGATAAAAGGTTGGTAATGGATTTGATCAATGCTGCGTGCGAGAATCGCTCCCAAACACAGTCTGCTAGAAGGATTGTGTCGAACAAGACAGGTGTCCGCGCTGAAAGCAAGTCGGCAACATCGTCAATGCTTGAACCCCAAGTATGTGGTGCAACGACAATGGGAGCACGCAATGAATTTTGCTTTCGTACCTTTTCAAGATTCGCACGTAGCGCGGCCAAAATCGAGGCATCGTCATAGTCAGTCACAACAATCTTCTTAGCATCGGTGCAAACAGCAGCGGTCAAGGATGGTAGACCGGAGCCTGCGCCAAGCTCCAAGACATTTTGCCCTGATAACGGGAAATAATTAGCATAGATAGCATCTGCCAAAAGCATGCCTGCACGCCAAACACGGTGAGCAAACAACATATACATTGGCTTCTCAGGCAATGCAATCTCCAGCACCGGTGCATCTTCGTGATGATATGCGCTCATCACAGGTTTTGGCCGGTAGACAAACGATGCGCCTGGTTCACCAAACGACGGATGAAACTCCTCAACACCCTCCATCTTCCACCCCGAACCAACAACCCTCCCCAGACTAGGAGCGTCACCGGCCTAGCGAGTCTTCTTGACGCTGACTAAACCTACTTTCCAGACGTTGGCGCTTTGACTTCGTTCTTAGATGCTGGTAGGTGGCTTGTTGGTACGTGCTGTGCGAGACACGGCACAGCGATGTCGCGCCTCGCATGCTGCAAGAAATCCGCGTCCGTTTGCTTCGGTTCTTGCATATCGGGCATTACAAACGTCGAGCCGTGTGTTGGAGGCGCAGAAGAATGGCCCTCTAGACGATGCAAAGAAGCGCGATCCAGATTCTATGCACGAGAATGAGCCCAAGAAACCGCTTCATACTCCTGAAGAAAAGGCTTGGCAAGTTCCTTCTGAGCCCGAGAATCCGGTGAAATCTGCCGAAGCTCCTAAGGCGAAAACCGTCGACAATGCGAGCCAGAAGGAATCCACTCCGGTCCATGGAGAAATTCCGAAGGGTGGCATTCCTCTTGATATCGATTCTACCTCGATTCTTGACCAAGAAGCACTTGAGTCGCCCAAAGACGAGGAAAATACATCGATGCGACGCACGAATGCGAAATCGCGATCCAAAGGCAGTTCCTCTATTGAGAAGAATAGGAACTTTGTGGTGCGACTGATGCTTGTTGGCACCACCTTGTTCGCTGGCTACGGTGTTTGGATGATGGGACGTGATCTAGATGAGCGAGAGCATGAGTTATTCCATGATCAAGAAGACATGCACTCCTTCCTTGGCCGAATTAAACTACGATACCAAGCGCTTCGTGATGGAATCACCAAGCCGGTATGGGAAAAGCTGCTGCCAGATCCATTGCCGTTCCCCTACTCGCGTCCATACACGCTTGTGCTGGATCTTGACCAACTGCTTGTATCTTCGCAATGGAGTACCAATACAGGGTGGCGAACGGCGAAGAGACCTGGTTTGGACTACTTTTTGGGCTACCTTTCGCAATGGTACGAGATTGTGATCTTCACTACGCAGCCCTTCTATGTGGTTGAAAAAATCATTGAGAAACTCGACCCCGACCGTCGATACATCGCCTACCAATTGTTCCGTGAAAGTTGCCTGCAGAAAGATGGCAAACTCATTAAGGATCTCACCTACTTGAACCGAGATCCTCGCAGAGTGATTATGATCGACACAAATCCTGAGCATGTATCGATGCAGCCTGAAAATGCGATTTTGCTCCCGCCATGGCATGGAGAGAAAGGCGATCGTGATCTAGTGGGATTGATCCCTTTCTTGGACGCAATTGGGATCTACGGTGTGGATGACGTTCGTCGAACGCTCAAGGCCTACGAAGGGAAACATATTCCCTCGGAACATGCCAAGAACGAGCAGCTACTCAAGCAGCGTCATGAAGAGGAATGGCATGCTAAAAAGCAGCGTCTTGGCGGTCTGTCTTCGATGTTTGGCAGCATAAGCAGTGGACAAGCGATGACCAATGAGCCGCCGCCAATGCTCGTGGAGTTAGAACGTGCACGCTACAACCAAGGATATCTAGAAGACCAGAAATTCTGGCAGGAAAACGGTGAGAAGCTTCGCAAGCAAATGCAAGAAGAGCAAGAGAAGCAACTTCGTGAGATGAAACTCAATGCATGGGAAGGGGTCACACGTATGTTCGGAGGAGGCGCACCTCCACCCACACCTGGCTCCGACACCAAGCCAGCTGAAGCCAACGCTGAAGTTCGTTCGTAGTTGCGTAGTGTGCACGTGACGTAAAGTTGGGACCATCATGTCGAGCGCTGCATTGCAGGAAGTTCGCAAGTCATTGTTGAAGTTAGCGCAGTCATGGCCTAAGGATCCTTTGCGGCCGAACCTGGATTTTGGCGAGGCGATTCGGACCGCGACAGAATCGGAATTAGCAAATGTGGCGCGTGGGAAAGTGAACGCCGCGGAACTTCGTCAGTCGCTTGGATCGCTTGAGCGATTGCGAGGTAATGAGTGCCTACGAGAAGTACGTTACCTATGCTAAATTATCAGTACCCTACTCCACACAATATCCTGCATCCTGCATCTTCTCCGCAATACTATACCCAGCTAGTGGATGCTATGGATCGAGTGGCAAGTGGACAGACCATTACTCCGTCATGGAGTGATCGAATGCGTCGCTTCTTCAATACTCGGTAGCTTTGTTAGAATTGAATCTTTTCTTGCTCGCGAACGGTGTATGCCAGCTTTCCAGAGGCGAGCCCGTGCATCAAGTTGTTTAAGCAGGTAGCTTCCATCGCCGTTTGCGTCTCTAGACTAAGGGTCGCGACATGAGGCAAAAGCAATGCCTTGGACTTTGCTAGCTCAAGCAAGCCAGGGTGAAGTTTCGGTTCGTTCTCATAGACATCGAGTCCTACTCCAGCAATGGTTCCCGCATCCAAGGCGTGGACCATAGCAGCTTCGTCCACCACGGGCCCACGCGCCGTGTTGATCAACACTGCGGACTGCTTCATCTTGGAGAATTGTGCGTCGCTCATAAGGTGACGGGTTTCGGGGGTGATGGGGCAATGCAAACTCACAGCATCGCTGCTCTCCAGAAGCTCGTCGAGCGTGTGGCAGTATTGCATTCGCTCGCCGCTTGGCATTCCAGCCGTCTCCTTAGCATCTGGCAAACGATTGCGATTGTGGTATAGGATTCGCATACCCAACGCATGTGCGGCTTTCTTTGCCAAGGCCTGCCCAATTCCCCCTGCACCTACAATCCCCAATACTTTGGATTCAGGATCGGAAGCTGTGCGAAATGGAAACTGCGAATTGAATTTTCCAGTATGCAGCTCGTTCATTGCCAAAGCAAAGCGACGCATCGCACCGATCAAGAGAAACAAAGCCGTATCTGCGCTGGCTTCATTAACTACAGTCGGAACGTTTGCAGTTTGTATGTCTCGTGCGGATAATGCAGGGATATCCACTAAAATTAGCCGCTGGTTTAAAACACACATTGATCATAGCCCGCACCATTATGCACGAGAAAATTGAGCGATGAAGGGAGAGCATCCACCAGCTCTTGATCGAATCGACCAGTGATCTGAATGGATTTCGCACCCCCAAAATGACGATACAAGCCTCGAATCCCATCATAGGGCCCACCGGGAGAGATTGCTCGAAGGAATTCTTTGCGCGACGTAGTTTCATTGTGCTAATTCAGTCAATTTAAATACATACAAGCACATCAGCAGATTCCTTGAGTTTCTCCAACTCGTTCGTAGCCAGCTGGATCTCGTCTAAAAGTAGTACCCGTGGCCGAGATGATGTACCTAATTTCCGGATTCCTGTAGGATTTACCAGCGTTCGTCCAAACCCATTCCAACTCCTTTGCATCCACATGCTTAAAGCTAAGTGTGGAGGTTAGGACCAACACATTGATCTTTGTTGCTCAGCTTGTTTGGTGTGCATACATGCCCGGCGTAATCCAGCGTGTCCTCGAGACGGGTGTGTTGCTCTTGTGTATATTAGACGTGCATCACGCTTTGAGATATGCGCATGTCCCACGACGTAGTGCCGAGCGAGCGCCGAACGATTGGGCAAGATCTGCTGTGTTGACCTCAGGAGGCGAAGCGCGTCGCTTAGGGTCTGCAAGGCGTCGTACGCGCCTAAGGGGAACTTTGCAGACATTGTGTGTTTGGTTCGTGTACATAGGTATTTTCCCTATGGTCGAGGGCATTTTGGGATGGATCATCCCATTCTGGTCTACCATTCAAACTCTTTGGCTATTATGGATGCTTGCCAATCGTCGTATGGTATGTGCTAAGCTGACCTAGGCGCCTGCGCTTCTGTTCCCCCGATTTATACAGCCTATTGTGTCCCGTCATGAGCTGCATATTGATGAAGCAACTCGATGGGTACATGGTTTCCTTTTGTTTTCGATGAACATCATCGGCTCCCCACGGATCTGCCCTCGCCTAGGGTCGATACGCGCATGGGAGCAGAAAGAAACTACTGAGCAAGATCAGATGGATTCCTCAGTTACTCAGCATTCTCCAGGTCTCGAAAAAGGGGATGATACGGTCGCCGGAACCAATTTCTTGGTGGCTTCACAGCCAAATACTCTTGAGGATCGGCCACAGAAAGAAGAATTTTCGGTCCGACAAGAAAAGCAGAAGAAGCGAAATGAGCACTCAGACAAGCCGATACAAACACCAGCTAGCTCTATATATTCAAGGACCGCTACTTCTTCACACTTGACTACTGACGCTCGAAACATTGAAGCGCAGAACTTTGACGCATCTCAATGCAAGGCAAGTTCTTTGGCGTCTACCGTTTGTCTGGGACAACCTAACAACCCATCGCGTACACCTGAGATATCCACAAGTCAATCTAAAACATCGGAAACATCGCTACGGGATTCGCTGATAAGCCGTGCTGAGCGTCGCTCTAAGCGGGAGACCGTGTCCTCGAACGGATCTACTGCACCCTCCTTCTCACCGTCGCCTCCTCAGTTGCGAACTAGTACCCTAATTTCCAAAGATTGTTCTCCCTTGCTCTCGATCTCCCAGGAGAATCCACATGCTCATGGAAGCACTGATGAGTTCGTTCCCCCTCATGCCTTATTACAGCGTGCTGATCTTGATAACCTCGGGCGAAGCAAGCACAAAGACCTGACTCCGTCCGCTACTCCAGCCAAACGTTCTCCATTCGAGCCAAAAGCCGAGCGCAATGTGCGATCGCGCCGAAATTTGAGCCAGACACAAACGGATACGGTGGGGAGCGCCAAAAGGGTCATTCATACCATGCGAACAGCTACAACTTCTCAATCAGGCTCTGACCGTGGGCCTAAGACGCAACGCAAACCCGCTACGTCTGAGCGTCGTGCCGCTTCACAGACTTCATTACTTCCTCGGCCGTCTCGCATACCTCCTACAGAAACTGAGACGAGGCTACGTCGCAGTGTACGAACCCGATCCACAACAAAACATACCGTAATTCGATAGCTAGCATATTGTTGTAATCTAGAGCATGGCTCCTCCACTTGGGAGCGTCGACGATGGTGCCGCCATTGGTCATGCAGCTGATTGTGGACCGAGCGCTGGTCAAAGTAGGTGGCAAGCTTATATAGGAGCCAGGATGGAGTCTGGGTCCAATGATGGCGCAAGGTGCGCATGCAGCGACGGCCATATTAGCACGAACATGGGACAGGGTCGATACTCAATCGTATATTGCGCCTGATAATCTAGCGTCGATGCATAAGATCGTTCTTCAAACCCCGAAGAACGTCAGCTTAGCGAAATTGTCCGAGCAGCTCCGAGATGCAGAGCTCCAAACAGATATTCCTCCTCATTATCTATGGATTGAGGAACCGGAACATATACCTACGTGTCTTGCCATTGCGCCGAACTCTAAGCCAGAGGCATTGGTGCAGGTACTGAAGAAATGTACATTGGTGCGGAGCTAATAGGAGCTATTGAATAAGTGCTGCGATCTGTCGATCGAAGGTATCGATTCGGATCGGCATCTCTGGTATATAGAATGGGTTTTTCATAACATGATCCACGTAAAGCTGGTATGCATGATTCAATACTGCGCGCGGATCAGGATGCGCAGTATTTGTCAGAAGGACAAACTTGGACCCTGTTTCTGTCATCTTGATATGAATTAAAAGGTTTTCTGCCTCTAAAACTTCAAGACCTTGAGACTGCTTTCCAGGTGCAGGAACGATTTTCGATGCAATCGCATGAATCCCATGCAAAGTTCCAGCCAAAATCAGATAATCATTTGAAGAGAGCTCTGGTTCCCCATTCTCTTTGTGAGGATACGCAAAATGTTCCGATTGAAATATAAGTCCGCCAGCTTTGTTAATGATCCATAGCGATGCCATGACTGCCTGCCAGTGAATTTCCAGGCGAATGTGTCACGTGATCAGCACCTTGTGAAGAGAAGCAAATCGCGAAATGGACGATCGAATCCACGACTTAACGATGAGTACGGATCTAGTGTCTGTGCTAGATGACGGCACACTACGGGACTACACGGAGGAGTTGACCTTGATGTTATCTCGAAGCGTTCCTGAGGCTCAACAGAGCGAATGGTCCGATGCTTTGGTAAAAGAAGCCACGACGATCGACGAAGAAAC
Organism: Malassezia yamatoensis; assembly: GCA_029542965.1. Classification (NCBI taxonomy): domain Eukaryota; kingdom Fungi; phylum Basidiomycota; class Malasseziomycetes; order Malasseziales; family Malasseziaceae; genus Malassezia; species Malassezia yamatoensis. The sequence continues at coordinate 3,091,704 of CP119943.1, read as the reverse complement.
GGATGCTGACGCTGCTGCCCAGAAGACACGCGCGCTATTGACCAAGCTTGTCGATGCTACACCTGGAACTCTAGAGGGAACGGATCGAGGTACGTAATCACTGCTTATGGGAGAAATTGAGGGCTTATTCAATCTGCTGATGACGCTGGTAGTACGCAATTTCCAAGGCGAGGAACAAGGTTCACGCATCATGCGTCTTGCAAATATTCTTGGAGATGCTCAGTCCGATAGTGCAGCGGAACGCAGCATTCTCAAGTATCGTATCTTGGCAAACCTATTCAATGCGCTACCTGCTACATCTGCCTACCGACTTGAGGTGTTTGAGACATTCCTGAAACTGGTGTCAGTGAATGGTGATATGGAGTACTTACAGACGGCACTTGATTCCTTACCGACGTGGCTAGCTCAATGGAATGTTTCCGCAGAGCAAAAGAATACCTGCCTTGACATGGTCTCTGATGTTCTGCAAGGACCTGACTGTGGGCCAGAATGGGTGACAAAAGCCTTTCAATACTCTTTGCTGCACTTAAGATACCTAGCCAAAGAGACTTCCTTGTCCAATGATCACCGCAAGGCTGAGGCAGAAAAGATCTTGGCTAATGTATTCCGGTTGCCAAAACTGTTCGAATTGGAAGAATTGATGAATGTTTGTGTTTCTTTGGGTCTGGAGGGCGAGCCGATCTTTTTATTGCTCAAAGTATTCGTAGCAGGCACGCATGCAGACTTTGCTCAATGGGCATCTCAAAACCAAGTTGTGTTGGATCGAGTCTCGTTGGACGCCGATGCACTAAGCCGGAAAATGCGACTGCTAGACCTTGCATCGCTTTGTGCACGAAGTGTCTCGTCGGAAGTATCCTATGCGGAGATTGCTCAGGTATTGGATGTGGATCAGGAAGAGGTTGAGGCTTGGGTCATTGATGTGATTCGAGCTGGTCTTGTCTCCGGGAAACTTTCGCAGGTGAAGCAATCTTTCCGTGTTTATCGATCTACCCACCGCGCTTTTGAGAAGCCACAGTGGGAAGCGTTGGAACAGCGACTGACACAATGGCAGAAGAGCATCCAAAATTTGATTTCCACATTGAAAAGTATGTAAAGTATGACTGACATTAGCGTCCAGCGCACATAATCGAGTGCCTCAGTCCCTCGAGGACATCGCCAATATGGTACCTATGGCTGAAGAGCAGCCTTCTATAGCCGAGACTGCAGCTACTTCGTAGACTATTTACGATAAGCTTTTCCCCATGAATTTGCGCTTGGTGAATGCTAACCACCATGGAGACGGTATTTGATCGTGGTAGATCTTGTCGACCAGGCGACTGACAAGCTCTTGGCGTGCTTGCTGCAAGTAATGTCTAAGAGTATCGGCGTCCGGGCGAGAGGCAGGGGATGAGTACAAAGAGCTCAATGGGAAATTCGCATCACCTGGCAACGCAAAGTTGTCGACCGCATGCGAGAGTAGGTGCTTTGTCGCCTCATTTTTGTTCCAAGTCGGATTAGATGCTGCAATCCGGCTCAAGCAATCTGAGATAAACAATATCAAGTAAATCAACAGTCGGTCTGCACCGCCTTTAATCTCAAAGTTACGGAAGAGCGAATTCGCACGAAACAAGTCAATTGCCTCTTCTACAATGTCAGGCCGCGATGCATCCACTGGATCAGTTTCTTCACTTACCTGGAGTAGGCGCAGGTCCACGGCTTTTTGTATTTAGCGGCAAAATCGAAATCGAGGCAATCTGCCGTACATTCTCTTCCTCATTGTACGTCGAGTGATACGCCGGCATGGTGGAGGCTGGGACCGACTCGTGACGCAAACTGGCGATTGTATCCTATTAGGTCGCGCTATTTACTCGCCGCGCACGGACGCTCCCATTGCTAGTCTACCTCTTAGTGCATCGTATTTTGTGCGTTGATCCTGGCTGACACTGGGTAGAACACGGTCAAAAGCTTTTATGAAATGGTGTTGGTAGATTTTAGGGCGAACAGCAGGTGTTTGTGAAGAGTCATCGTAGTTCATAGGCGAAACAAGTGTCTCTCGTAATGCCGTGACGGCTGCTTCACGAACCAAGGCCGCGAGATCTGCGCCGCTATAGCCTTCTGCGCGTGTATCTTGTGCAATCACATCTAGTTGCACAACCTCCAATTGGGAGTCGTGGACTGGCTCACGAGCAAGAGGAGTATTTTTGGTGAGGGTACGTAGGATGTCCAAACGTTCTGCGCCGGTGGGCAGATCCACATACAATAGTTTGTCCAAGCGACCTGGACGACACATAGCTGGATCTATTATATCAGGGCGATTCGTAGCAGCAATCACATAGGTCTGTACCCTTGATTCCAATCCATCTAATTCCGTCAACAATGTGTTCACGACGCGTGCCGAGGATTCTGACAAGGAGTCGTCGCGTCTTGGGACCAATGCGTCCAATTCGTCGAAGAATATCACACAAGGAGAAGATGCTCGCGCTCTTGCAAATACTTGTCGTACAGCCTTTTCGCTTTCTCCTACGTATTTATTCAGGAGCTCTGGTCCCTTGACGCTGATAAAGTTCGCTCGACTCTCATTCGCCACAGCTTTTGCAAGCAAAGTCTTTCCACAACCTGGCGGACCCCAAAGCAGTACACCTGAACTTGCATGCACACCCAGAGCCTGAAATAATTCCGGTCGTCGAATCGGTTGGACGACAGCCATGCTTAGTTCCTCACGAATATGATGCAATGCGCCGATCTCCTCCCAAGTTACACCCGGGACAGTAGCGAACCCTTCGCGCTTGGATGACGGCTGAACAGTGGCAAGTGCGTCGAGAAAATCCTGATTTGTGATCGACAAGCGTTCTAATTGCGATTCCGGTAGCGGATCAGGAAAACGTTCGAGAAATGCGGCAATCGATGAGTGTCGAACGTTTTCTGGGAGTGCCTCGAAGAAGTCTGGATTGGCAATTACTGCCTTAGATGGTGCAGGGTCAGTGGTAAGCACTTCATTGACATCTATCGACACTGGAAGGGGCTTCGTTACCTCTGCCGCTTCATCCGCATTCTGGTCGATCGGATTCGGAGCTGCTGCAGCTTCGATAGGCTCTTGCACTTGCATCTCCACGGATGCACTCAGTGTATGATCTTGCTGCACCATAGATTGGTCCATAGGATCTGTATCGCATTGCATCATCGACGCCGAGGTTTCGGCTAAAGACTGAAAAATGCGCTTGACAGCAATGATGCCTGCCGCGGATGTAAGAGATGTGAGGTCAGCACCGACATAGCCAGGCGTTCGCTTCGCCAGGTAGCGTAAATCAAAATCACCAGCAACGCGTAACTTGGAGCAAAGTACCTGCAGAATTTGCTCACGGCCCTCTTCGTTCGGTACTCCCATCGCGATCTCATGATCGAATCTGCCTGCACGCCGTAGGGCTGGATCCAAAGAGTCTGGCCGATTCGTCGCTCCTAATACCATCACAGGCCGCTGCTCTTGACTCTTCTCCCATGCTAGACCGTCCATACATGTGAGCAGTTGTGCGACGATTCTTCGTTCCATTTCGCGTTGCGCAGTCTCTCTTTTGGGAGTGATAGCATCGATCTCATCGATGAATAATATACATGGAGCCAATTTTTGGGCTTCTTCAAATGTATCACGCAAAGCCTTTTCTGATTCACCCGAGGTTCCAGACACGATCGATGGTGCACTAATAGACAAGAACGGCACGCCTAATTCCTAAGGTTAGTAGAGTGTGCCACGTACACCTGCTAGTGCGCCTGCAATCATCGTCTTACCGCACCCTGGAGGGCCATGGAAAAGTACGCCGCGCGGCGGCGTTACACCAGTGTGTAAGTAAATTTCAGGGTGACACAACGGCATTGCGATCAACTCCAAGGCTTTCTCAATGGCCATGGATGCACCTCCAATATCCTTAAGCCGCGTTGTAGGTGCTTCATGGGATGAATCATTTCCACGCGAGCCGGGGCGGCTTACACGTCCTCGCTTGCTCCCATCAGGCCGAGATGCGCGCAGCTTTCGCTTAGCTGCCTTGTCCAAAGCTTGAGATGGCCCAGCATTCGTTTCTAAGCGCTCTTCGTCTTTTGTGCGCGCAGCAGCAGCAGCAGCAGATTTGGGAGGAGGTGTAGGTGCCGGAGAATTTAGCGAAAGTTGATTCCTTTGCTTCGCCCAGGCGCCTGTTATGTTGGCATTCATCCGCACAGAAAATTTTTGGTTATGGATGTGGAGGAGTGTTTGAGACGATGGCGACGGTAGGATGTGCCGTGTACGTTCCGCGAGAGGAGCAGAGTGAGGAAGACTTGCAATATATGCATATGGCACTAGACATGGCATACGAGGCCATGAAACACGAAGAAGTACCGGTGGGATGTGTATTTGTCCAAAATGGCAAAGTGATTGCGAAGGCACGGAATCGAACGAATGAATTAATGAATGTAGGGCATCATTACTTACTTAGGCAACACGGCATGCTGAGCTTGAAGCCATTGACGAGATACTGCGAAACCAGCCACCCACCAATCCCAATTTTGGTTGTGCGCCGCACAGTGGATGCATTGGTGATAACCCGATGTTATGTACGACGTTGTATGTGACGATTGAGCCGTGTCTTATGTGCGCATCTGCACTTCGACAGATCGGAATTGGTCGTGTGGTGTTTGGTGCAGGAAATGAAAGATTCGGCGGGAATGGCACGGTGATTCCTATCCAGTCGAGTCCTTACCTTGCATACAGCCCACCTTACGAATCTGTCGGAGGATTCCTTCGCGAGGAGGCAATTTTGGTTCTACGACAATTTTATCTCACAGAAAATATTAAGGCACCAAAACCCAAAGCGAAAGCAAGCCGCGTCTTGAAAACACAGGTTGCCCCGCCGGGTATATCTATGCATGCAATCGCAGCGAGCGAATCAAAGAGCGAAAGCAATGTTTCGTATTGATGATACCCATTTCAGTCCAGAAGCGTTTCACCTGATATGAGTTTTGATCACCTACCGAGCGTAGAACGGATTAACGAGCAGCCCACAGCGATCGTCTGTGCGGCAGCTTCTGATTCCAACAACGGATTCACCTCGACCACTGCGTTAGATGAAAATACGTACGGTCCATGCCGACTACTGAGCCCGTCTCATGGATGGCCTCGCAAATGTAATGACCCTCGCGGAAAGAAAGTCCACCACGTACGGGTGTGCCTGTGCTTGGAGCCACACTCGGGTCCAATGCATCTACATCGAATGACAGATGGATTGGGCGATCACGACGGCTGGTTCCATTATTGATGTAGTCGAGGGCCATCTCGACCACTTTGCCGATGCCATACTTGTCGATATGATGCATAGAAAACACTTTGATGCCTTGTTCCTTCAAAATCTTTCGTTCGCCTTCGTCAACATCACGCAAGCCAATGAATACGAGCCGATTCGGGCTAGCGATCGGTGGATTAGGTAGCCAGCTCTTAAATGGTTCAACATAAGAGCCGTCCAGTCCCAATGCAAAAGACACTGGGCATCCGTGAAGGTTACCAGAGGGAGTAGTCTTTGCAGTGTTGATATCTGCATGCGCATCTACCCATATAGTAGCCACGTCAGGGTACACACGGTTCAATCCGATCATTGAGCCTGTTCCCAAACTGTGGTCACCACCCAAGGTTATTGGCAATGCGCCGGCTCGGGCATGTTTCTCAATAGCATTCGCTAATTCCTCGCTTGCTTTTGATACAGAGCGAGGATTTTTCAGGGAATCGATGTCTGCGTCGCTGTTTAACAAGTTGTTGATGGAATCCCAGTCGATAGAACGATCCAACTCAACACCCCATCCAAGCTCCTTGAGCTGTTTCGGAAGATCGGCACGAAGCAAAGCCTCTGGGCCAAGTTCAACTCCTTTTCGCGGCTGTCCACCGCTAAAAGGGAACGTGATCAAGGCTGCAATCTTGGACTGCACATAACGCGACGGAGTCGTCATGGTTACTTAGCTCAATAGGAAGCGCTGACGATTTTCCTTCTTATGACAGCCACGTGCAACCCCACAATCTAGGCATCTGATGCAGGAAAGTTGCTGATTCTTTTGATGGCTGCAGGCGAGTCGTGTAACGATCTAGCGAGTCTTTGCGCGGAGGATCTCAATGTAGGTGCTGAGGAGAGTTTTGAAGAAGTCTTCAAACAGCCCGAAGTTCCATCAGTTACGATTGAGGATGATCGTGTGCCGATGTTCCCTGCACCAAATAGCGCACAGCGGCAAGCAGAGTCAAGTCGTGACGCGAGAACAAGCAAGTCGCAACGATCGATGCTAGCAAGAGAGCTGCTTTCCAGCAAGGCAAAGCCATCCATGCCATCGCGCGGCACCTCTCTAAGTCTACAGCCACCTATGTCTACGCCTCCAACACGACTCAACGTACCTGGGAGGAACAAAGTCGCTTTACAGCCTGGTTGTAGCCCGCTCGACTGGGCACGTATTAAAAACACAACGGATCTACGTGTATGTGATATACTAATTAAGGGAGGGATCACGACTCTGTTGCGAGTTACCCCATCTGAGCTGAAGCAACACAATACCCGGAGTGATGCATGGACTGCATTGGATGGAAAGGTCTACAACATTACTCCTTATCTCCAGTTTCATCCAGGAGGCACCGATACTCTGATGCGTGTCGCAGGTCGCGATGGGACGCGACTCTTCTGTAAGCATTTAATTTACTTACCAAGATCTTACTCACTCTTGGGTCAATATTGATGCGATCATTGGCCCAGCAATGACTGGTGTTTTGGTCCCAGAAAACTCTTGACGTAAACAAAGCGACATGTTTGTACTTTCATAGGCCCGAGGTCAGACACTTTGATCACCTCGCGATACTCTCCATGCCGGCCCAATCTGGCGATATTCTTGGCACGACGGACTTGCTTTGCCCTTGAGCAATTGTCTGATTGCAAGACTCAAAATCGAATACAGATGCTAGAAGTTGTCATCAACGATGATTCCCATCGGCATTCTGGCCCCTTCAAGAAAAGGAAACGAGCGGAAGAGGGCAAGTGACCGAATCTACTGGTTGCGCATGAGAACGTCCCTAGATAGGAACGACCCCAAATATGGAATGGTCTGCCAAATACTATGAAGAAGCGCCAAAGAACGTCGTGGCGTAATTCATTGGTGAAACGAACCACATACTCAGTATTTATACGAGGAGCAAAAGCATTCCCAGCGACAAGAAGTTGTTCAAGCAGCTTCGAGTCTGATGACAAAATTCGTTTCGATCCTCATCTAATCTGCTCTACCGCCTACAACCTAGTATAGAAAAGGATGAATCTTGTTGATCCGTCATAGCGTCATGCACTGTAAGATTGTGCAGCACTACTTCTCCACGATAGCAATACATTTGATAAGCCCGCCAAATGAACTGCGCTCTATTTGGCACAAATCACATAAAGCACGCAAGCATCAAGATCCAACGCTCCTCTATCTCCCAGGACTGTCCTGAAAAGATGCCTCATAGCAAGCGTCATTATGCTCACCAGCTCACACAAAGGTGGACATAATTCCGATGATGAGTGTCATTTAGACTTTCCTTGGGGCAGCACATGCATAATCGACTTAGAGCTTGTCTCCCATGTGACTAACATTTACTACAAATGAGCTAAAGGCGTTAAGCTACGTACGATACCGCCGCCTTATCACCGAGGAAATTCGATGGAATCCGAATTGGGCAGCACAAGCCATTTCTAACAACTAGGAGGTCCTAATAGGTTCGCCCTGGCAGGGTGACCGCTGTCACTCGCAAAGTATAAATGAGGATGATCTGATCACATTGAGAGAAATTCCCGTTGTATTACATTCAATGCACTTTACTTTCTACGCTCTTGATGGAACTTGGGGTCCTAACCCAATTAAAGTCGGCATTTTCTTGGAACAGCTCGGTCTCGAGTATGAGGTGAAATTCAAGTCAATGAATGATGACCCCAAGAAGGGTGTTAAGGGTGAGGACTACTTGAAAGTGTGTCCCAACGGACGAACGCCCGCTTTGGTCGATCACAAGAACAACGACTTTGTAGTGTGGGAGTCAGGTGCTATCCTGAAGTATCTTGCTAACAAGTACGATGACAGTAAGCAATATGCTGGGAAGACTGTTGAAGAGCAAGCTACGATTGACGAATGGCTGTTCTTCCAATGCACGGGCCACAGTCCTGTACAGGGAAACCTGTTCTTTAGTTTGAAATACTGGCCGAGCAAGTACAATGAAGAAGCGCCAAAGAACGTTGTCAAGCGGTTCCGTGATGAGACGAATCGCGTGCTAAGTGTTTATGAGCAGCAATTCAAGCGGCAAGCAGAGAAGCACGGTGAAGACAAGATGTGGCTGGTGTATGATCATCCTACCACTGCAGATTTCTCCTGCATGCCATGGATGGTCGTTCTATCCAAATTTGGTGGTGAGATGGGATTGAACTTGGATGAATATCCGCATGTCCAAAAATATATCGAGAAGGCATTGGCCCTTCCCTCCGCGAAGAAAATTTTGGCAAAGCTTCCATTCTGATCGAGGAAAAATGGACTTTGCCAACTCCAATATTGAAGGACACGCACCATTTTTTCCGATACTTATACCTAGATTCCCGGTGAATCATCCGATAGGCCTCGTTTTGAGTCTGCGTAGTGCTTATTTTGTTGATCCTATGTGAAATAATCTATTTCTCGCTTCGCGGAGACGCAAGCCAGCATGCTTCCTTGTGGGCATGCTGAATACCACATCTAGCTGCTCCAGCGTTAATGCCTTTGTTTCAGGCAAAAAAAATAATACCAACACCCAAAGAACTGCACACCAAGCAGCATAGAAACCAAAAGCTCCTTGCGGCTTCATGACCTGTTCCATACGGAACCAGGTGATTGCCAGGACTGCATTAAAGAACCATAACACCATCGTACCATACGCCATGCCGACTTCTCGAATGTACAAAGGAAAGGCCTCTGCGCAATAGGTGAACGGCACCGGACCAATCCCCATTGCATAGAAGCAGACATATACATAGATACCCATCAATAATAATCCCAACTTTGCATCCGAATGGCTGTCGGGAATCCAAAAAGAGAAGCCAGTAATAAGCAAGCATACTATCATGAAAGGGAACGTCCATAGCAGCAGACTTCGACGGCCGAGCACATCGATCATAAACCAAGCGGGAATTGTAAAAAGAAAAGCAAGCATTCCGAACCCCCAACTACCGAGCATAGCATTGATGTTGGTGGTCTTGCCGAGATCGACAATGATGTTGCTGGAAAAGAAGGAAATGACATTCACACCACAGAACTGCTGCCCAAACATGACAATCGTCGCGCCGATGGTCGCCCGCAAATTACGTGGCACAGTGAAAAGTTCCAAGAAGAGAAAGCGTCCTTTAGATCTTATAATTCGGTCTTCTTCCTCAAGCAAACGATGAGCAAAGTACAAATCCCGCGCAGCAAGCAACGGAACGTTGCGTAGACGCAAGAAAGACCGCATCGCTTGCTCATACTTTCCTTTCTTCATCAACCAGCGTGGGGATTCGGGACAGAAATAGATTTGCGCCATGACGAACAAAGCAGGTACCGCCGCACTGCCCATCATCAAGCGCCAATTGAGCCCTTGGACATGTGTGCTCTGCACCTTATAAAAGATTAGGTCAAGTACATAGCCGATCATCACGCCGAATGCAGTATAGCTTTGCCATTGCATAACAAGGGCGCCGCGGATCAAAGGCGGTGTACATTCTGCCGAGAACATCGGCACCGTCGCCGACTTCGGCCCAATACCCAATCCAAGCACCAACCGTGCAATAAACATATGCCACCATGTATTCGTACAAGCTTGCCAGATACACGATGCAAAACTCACAAACGACGTAACAAAAATCGTGCCTCGTCGTCCAAACACCGCATTCAGTGGTTGCGTCAACCAGCACCCAATAAACGCACACCCAATGTACGGCGCCGAGGCTACCAGTCCCGTCAACCATTGATCACGGTCAGAATTCGATCCAATGTTGAATTGTTCGGGAAAGAACAGCAATGCCCCGTTAATCACCGTCTCGTCCGCGCCTTGTACAGCCGCTGCTACACTACAGCATACACACAGCCAATACAATTGAATCGGCTGCCTCCATCTGTGTTCCTTCTCGTCCCGTAATGCCTGACGGTCTTCTTCGTTGAGAACAGTGATTGAGTCGTAGTCGCCCGTAGCTTGTGCTTGAGCACAAAGAGCACCCTTGAACAACAGCTCACGGTATTCTTCGAGGCCATGCGTAGCAGAGAACTCGTTGACGTCCTCTTGCAACTTGTCAAAGGGAACACCAAGTAGGGGGTTTGCTAGACGGGCGGTGGTGTCGTAATCGGTTTTCTCGTCATGCGAGAAAGCCTCGCCCGGAATCACATCCTCGTGAACAATGATCCCATCCTTCTCCTTTTGCTTGCCTACTTCGAGATCGACTCGTATATTTGACGAGGATCTCGGCATACTTCAATCGCGGTCAAGGCGGATGAGAAATCCAGAGCAATGAACGGTCCACCAGACTGGGTCCTATACGTCCATTTTAATTAATGGATCAAAACATTCTTGCAGCAACAACCCCAACTGCAGCAAAGCACTTCATAAGCACGTCAGATGAACACCCGTTAATTAAAGCACCAATAGCCTCGAGCACGCAATTTCTATTAGCCAAATCCTCCCTCCACCCTTGGTTCCTGATTTGGGAATGAGCTTCACATATTGCGCGAATCGAGCTCCACAAATGCCAAGCCGTTCAAAGTGCATGTCGTATACTGAGACTGGGTACCGACTTCCTGATAGTATGTCTACTTTGCGACGTTGAGTCAATTCATGAAGGTTGGGAATGGTAGGCCATACAGCATCTAGGTATAGAACGTTTGATGTCGTATGCGATTAAAGCTGCTTTCACCTGAGCCAGTTCATTTACGTTTTTGACTCATAGCTCGTGTTTTGCGTGGACATCAGATATGTTAAAGAAGGTCATAGTGTGGTATTTGGCGCAAGATTTCGCGCTTATCACCGAGCGAATAAATGGAAATCGAATCGGGCTGCGCGAATTCCCTTCTAACAAGAGGTTGGTCCTAATAGGATCGATGAGCCTAAACCCGCAAGGGTGATTGCTGTCGTCCACGAAGTATAAATTGGAATCATTTAATCACGTTGAGAGAAAGTCTCGTTGTATTACATTCAATGCACTTTACTCTTTACGCTCTTGGTGGAACTTGGGGTCCTAACCCAATTAAAGTCGGCATTTTCTTGGAACAGCTCGGTCTCGAGTATGAGGTGAAATTCAAGTCAATGAATGATGACCCCAAGAAGGGTGTTAAGGGTGAGGACTACTTGAAAGTGTGTCCCAACGGACGAACGCCTGCTTTGGTCGATCACAAGAACAACGACTTTGTAGTGTGGGAGTCAGGTGCTATCCTGAAGTATCTTGCTAACAAGTACGATGACAGTAAGCAATATGCTGGGAAGACTGTTGAAGAGCAAGCTACGATTGACGAATGGCTGTTCTTCCAATGCACGGGCCACAGTCCTGTACAGGGAAACCTGTTCTTTAGTTTGAAATACTGGCCGAGCAAGTACAATGAAGAAGCGCCAAAGAACGTTATCAACCGATTCCGCGATGAGAACTATCGTGTATTGAACGTGTTTGAAGAGCGCCTGAAGAAACAAGCTGAATTGCTCGGTAAAGACAAAGCGTGGCTGGCCTTTGACCACCCTACCATTGCAGATATCTCGACTATCCCATGGTTCATCCTCCTGACCAAATTTGGAGAAGTGCTGGAGGTGAAATTGGAGGACTACCCAAACGTTGCTGAATACATCAAGCGAAGCCAAGCCCTGCCCTCTGTGCAAAAAATCTACTCGCAATTCAGCTATTAGACGTGTACATAGCCATCAAAATAGAAGCTAGATTGTCTCCTTTGGCCGTAACGATATTATGTGTTAAGGTTGTGTCAACTGCATTCTCTAGCTAACAATTGTACAGGTGGAATGTACCTTGCGTAATCTACAGAACGAGGATCGGTGTATCTGGCAATGAATCGAGTCGGATAGCCGCAAGGGAAATCGTACTGCAAAAGCCATCGCGATACCGTTTTTCGTGTAAGAGGTCTTGGCCATTGAGTGTGAGCATCACCTCTACCCCCACTGTAGCTAAATTGACTAGCCAGATATTACTAGAGGATTGTTCGTCATCGATAACACAGATCCGACGCTGGCACGCGTGGTCGGCTAGCGCATCCTGTTGGTACGCGTCGAAGAATGAATAGAGTCCAGCACCTAGAACGAAAATGGTTTTAGAAGATCGGATGTGCAAACCTAAAGCGCGATCTTCTTTGGAAGTTTGGTATTCACCTGAAGATTCGCCGTGTGCTGCAGCGTAGCGGCGTGCACAGTCTGGGTCAGGATACAGCGGATTTGTCGTGGCACTTCGCGAAGCCGCAGCGAAAGATTCGCCCTGGAAGTAGGGCGATTCAGTCTGAATCATTGCCAGCAACACATTCTGAGCGTTGACTAGGGAGTATTGATACAAGAGCTGGTGCTCACTGGCAGTCCCATACATCCAAACGGGACCGGACTCGGCCTGTATCAAGATGCCTCGCGTACTTAGCACATTGATCTGCTCGGGTGCGTCATGATCCAAGCAACTGCCATTAGTCGTTCACCTACTGATCTGCAGTCCAGATCCAGACGTTTTGAAAGTAGCCACTAGCCTGCTGAGTGATGTGCAAATTGAGGAAGCTAGCAACAGGTAAATCCTTGAATGCTTTCTGCTTGGAGCAGGTGGTCGAGTCAAGCTCTGAGCCGCAGAACCCGCCGATACGTATGTGAGAGTCAAACATTGCTACTGAGCCCTGGTACGTTTCGCGTATATTCCACTCGACCACCACAGCCCCCGAAGTGGGTCCGCGTGTACTAAATATCATATCACAGATACAAATCTCGCCATGATCCCCGGGTCGACCGACACGTACGACCGGTCGAGGATTTTGCGCATCGTCGAACTGAGCGCCTACTCCTAACAACGTTGGCTGTGCCTCGCCTACGATGAAAGTGCCGGGCGGGATCTGCAGCGTTTTGCGCAGCAAGTATATTCCGTAGGGAACTGCGTCAGTACAAAACATACAGAAGATTACAGAGCCGATGTGGGAATCGATGGTCGATTGTAGCGCTTCGTGATCATCTGTAAACCCGTCTCCTTTAGCGCCAAAATCGCGTACGCTAACCAGCTGTCTTGCGTTGGAGAAAAGCACTGAATGAGTTTGGAAAAGAACTTACAGCTAGGCTTTTCCTGGCCGAACCAATTGCCCTGCTTATCGACTAGGCAACGTGGACGGTCGAGCTGTACAGGACACCTAGGGTCCTGTGAGTCGATAATGGTGTCCTGAGCAGAAATGGAGCGATTCGGAGGTGTGTGGATCCAAAGATCAACTGTATATCGATCCATGTATTGAGGAGCTTCCAAAAGAGCATTTGGCTGTCCCTCTTCCTGGACAATGGCATCGACTTGAGATACGGTGATATGATCCAATATCAGCCGACTCCTCTGAGAGTCTGCAAGCTGTACGAACACTGGGGTCTGACGAACGTTGAAATCCGTCAACACAAGGGAGCCTACCCCTTGCTGATTAGGTATCGGTGCATTTACTTGTATTCCGACTTCACAATGCTCAATGCAAATGTTCATATAGGTCCATGACCAATTCCAGTGTTGGCATATTGCCGTCTGGCAGTACCTAAACTGAGCATTGCGTACAGTGAATTGTTGATTGCCAACCCAAGCGCCGTACCTTCCACCGCAGAATGATAGGTTGGACATGAATCCACCACTTCCATTTTCCATCATGATCCCCTGCTGATTGGAGTGTTTGCCCTGAATCATTTCAAAGTGAACATGATTCAGACCCGTGGCTTGACTGACTTGATGATGGATTCCCGTACCAGAAGACGCTGGCATAGCAGTCAAGTCAATAATCAGATTCTCAACTGAGCGAAAGAAGTTGTTTTGTGGGATATACCAGTTCTTTCCTCCTGGTTCATAGGGGTTCTCGTCAATGACTGCGATCCCTTGGAAGTTAGGAAGCGGTTTGAGAACTGGGCGCTGAGCTGCATCTCCCACAAGATAGGTATTATAGTAGGAAATGATAGGCGCAGAGAGACGATACGTCCCGCAAGGAAGATATACTAGTGCTGGCGCTGTAGTACAGCTGTCCGCTTCGGACCCACAGCGAGCTCCGTTCGTGATGGCGCGGTTGATAGCCGCTGTATCATCCGTGATTCCATCTGCTTTCGCACCGTAGTCCTGCACATTACGAAATACACAATAAGTCGAGCTAGCATGGTATGGCGCCTGTATAAGTCCTTGCGCGACCTACCAAGCCCTGACTCCCATACCCATTTTGCCAAGACCTTGACATGTAGAGATGCTGACAAATCGAAATGGCTGGGGAACGCCAAATGATGAATTGAGAGCGTTTTGTTGGACGATTATGTCGGTGGGTAAGCGCGAAGTTGGACCACTGTTGCGTTATGATACGGTGGACAAGGAAGGAACCTATCATGCTTTTGCGTTAGTGGTTACTTCGAGTGGTCCGGAAAGCCAGGTAAAGACGCCTGTCTTGCAATACACGCCTTTTTTTATGGGGGAGAGTGGAAACCGAAGTGGAAAAGCGATGCAAAGCGAAGCGGCCAAGATCTGGGTATACAAAGATGAGTCAAATGAGTTGCATCATTTCTGGCGTTTTAAGATCGAGGTGCCTCTTTTGGAGCAGCCGCAACAGGTTGCGTACCAGGTCCCTGAGCTGAGCGAAGTGATTACCTTTTGTGTGCCCGCAGCTCATGAGAATTTCCGCTGGGTGGGTCATTCGTGCAATGGATTCAGTAGTAGTGTGGACACGGAGTCGTTCAACGGTGCTGACCCGTTGTGGCGAGATGTGATGAATTCGCATGCCGAAAAGCCATATCATATCTGTATGGGCGGAGGAGATCAGATTTACTGCGACAAGATTTCCCAAGAAAAGGAATTGTCGGTTGTATTGAACGCGGACAACACCAAACCGAACCCTACACCGGTTTCTCCAGAGATCGAGACGGCGATTGATCGTTTCTACTTCTTCAACTATGTCAAGTGGTTTGGAAGTGGAAAGTTTTCAGAGGCTGCAGCACGAATTCCTATGGTCAACATGCTTGATGACCATGACTTGATCGATGGGTTCGGGACCTATCCTGATGATTTGATGCGATCCCCAGTATTCAATCGGGTCGGATGCCGCGGATACTTCTTCTACCTATTGTTCCAGCAGTTTATGAATGATGAAGTGGACAATATCAGTAATACGGATACTTCTGATCCCAATCCATCGATTTTCCGCTCTCTTATCATCGGAGGCCCTGGTGCATTTATTCCATTCCCAACCCATTCGCTACTTGTGTACTTGGGGCCGAAGCAGTACATGCTCTTGATTGATTGTCGCGCCCAGCGTAAACTCTTACAGGTTTGTGCTCCTGACACCTATAATCGATGCATTTCTGCCGTGGAGCAATTGCCAAAGTCTGTAGAGCACTTGATTGTTCAGCTTGGAGTCCCGATTTGTTATCCTCGTATGGTGAAACTTGAGAAAATGCTCGAAAGCAAACACAACCCTATTGTCGGTCTTGCTAAGATGTTGCTGCCTGGGTTTGCCAACTCCTTCAACGGCCAGGTCGAACTGTTGGATGACTTGAACGACCATTGGTGTGCTGCGCACCATAAGCGCGAGCGAAACAAACTGATCGAGCGAATGCAGGAGGTGGCTTTGAAACAACGATTGCGTATTACATTCATCAGTGGGGACGTGCATGCAGGAGGTTGTGGGCTTCTTTACACGGCATTGAGCGTTCAACCTGCGCATGATCATCGCTATATGCTCGCGGTCATTACGAGTGCCATCGTGAATTCGCCGCCGCCGCCGCCTGTCATCACGATGATGAACTGGCTCTCACGGAAGAAGCATCGAAGCTTGTTCTATGTAAACACCCGCGAGAAAATGCTGCCGTTATTTGAGTATGACTTGGAGGACAAGAAACAAAACAACAAGTATATTATGGGTGCAAGGAACTGGTGTGCTGCCTATATGGACGAATCGACGGGAGAATTGGTGTTTGATCTGCATGTGGAAAAATCGCGCGGTTCAGGAGTAAGTAAAGTGTATGCGATGCGAACGCCACCGCCACGCTACAAGTAAGGAACTGTGCCTTTTCTAGGACTTCCAAAATGAATCTAGACTTGGTGTTTCGGCAACCGCTGCGGATTCCTTTACTTTGCGTCGTTTCGGTGATGGATTTCGGTCGTTGGATCTCGTAGGGGATTTTTGCGTAGGGTAGTTGAATTTGTTTCGAGATTTTTTGCCTGAATGAAGGGAGTCAGGATCAAAATGCGATTCTGTTTCTTGCTTGACTGTGGAAATGGGCGAGTCACAACGAGACTTTTCATCGGTGGGTTTGTGAATGCTTTTGTGCTGTGTGTCTTGCGAATCTGTGTGGGAGTGTTGCTGAGTATCACGAGAAGAGACAGAATCTTGATCTGCTCCTTGACTTTTCTTTTTAGCGGATTCAAACATAGCTTCAATACCGTCTTTGCGTTGTGTCTTTGGATATATCATGTTCTCATTCGATACACCGACCTTGCCAACCTCAGGAGGCACAGCATAGCAATCCAGTGGACCATCATAAGGTTTCAGCAAATGCATGATGGATGCGACAATATCCTCTTCGCCTTTCACCAAACCAAGCCACTTTGCTATAGTTTGAGAATCGGGGAGGATCAGCGGCATACGATCGTGAAGGAACGATAGCTGCGAATTGTTGTCCGTGGTGACAATGACAAATATACGTTCAGACTGATTGGGCACTTCGGTCCATAAGCCTGCCATAGGCATGAGCTGTTTTTGTTGGCCATCCACCGTCGGACGACCAGTTCCATCTTGAACCATTCCGACAAAATGTGGTACGCGACGTGGCTCCTTTTCGCCAGGTTCATGCACCTTCTGCCATTCGTAGAATCCTTGGCAGAATACAACGCAACGCTGAGATTGCAGCATGTTGCGCCAGACTGACTTCGGACGAACTAGCGTATCAGACCTAGCATTGATCACACGGTGCGTATCCGCAGGGTTGGTCCGCGTCGCTGAGCCAAGCTTATCTGAGGTGATGCCCCACCGCATCGTTTCAAAGACCATAGAGCCATTTTCTAAGCGTACTACAGTATATCGAGTCCCAGGGGCCACATTGTATGTAGCGTGGTAAGTATCTGCGTCGTCGCTAGAGTCGGTATGTCCCCCAGGAAGCATCGCATCTACCGATCGACGAAATTCATCGTACGCTAACCCATTGGCGAATCGTCCACACATAATGAATCCCTCCACAGGCAAGCTAGGAATGCCCGCTGGAGCCTCAGATGCGATTCGAGATCAAGACACCACTACTTTGTAAGCAAGCATGAATGTAATAAGAAGGCTTTGATGACGCTAAATACCTAGAGACCATGACAGTGATAGAATGTACCATGACAGCATTGAATGCGGAGAATGCAACTCGCATCCGCCATTCGTGAGGTGGTATAGGAAGGAAGACTGCAATTGCAGCGTTTTTTAAAGGGTACTTTACGCTTTACCGATACTGTTGTCGACTGTGTAGAGCTGCTCCTTTCTAGCGCTCTTCTGGAAAAGGAAGTGACGCTTAAAGTAATAAGGAAGCATACGCCATTGATACCCGGCGTGTTTCTTTGTGGGCATACTGAACACGATATCCAGTTCCTCCAGAGTCAATGCCTTGGTTTCAGGCAAGAGGAAAAAGGTTAACACCCACAATATCATACACCAAGCAGCATACCAGCCAAAGGCGCCTTGCGGTTTCATCACTTCTTGCATACGGAACCATGTGATAGCCAACACCGAGTTGAAGAACCATAGCACGACCGTAGCGTAGGTCATACCGAGTTCACGGATATACAACGGGAATGCCTCCGCACAGTAAGTGAAAGGAACAGGGCCAAAGCCGGGAGAGTAGAAGCATGCATAGGCCATAATACCGAACAAGACCACGCCCAGTTTCGCGTTCGACTGATCATCAGGAATCCAGAACGAAAAGCCAGTAATCAGCAAGAAAAGAGCCATGAATGGCAAGGTAACCAAAAGCAAGTTACGACGACCAAATGTGTCGATCGTATACCAAGCAGGAATGGCAAACAGGAAATTCAGTACACCAAAGCCGAAACTGCCGAGCAATGCATTGGTATCGGATGTATTGGCGACTTTCTTGATAATGTTACTCGAGTAGTACGCAATCACATTCACACCACAGAACTGTTGGCCAAACATGACGATGGTTGCACCGATGGTGGCACGCAAGTTACGCGGCACAGTGAACAATTCAAGGAAGGGGAATGGACCGCGAGATTTGCGGATCTTTTCTTCTTCGACCAACAAACAGTAAGCAAAGTACAGGTCACGAGCTGCAAGCAGGGGACTGTTTCGCAGACGCAAGAAAGATCGCATCGCTCGCCGATACTTGCCTTTCTTCATCAACCAGCGTGGGGATTCGGGACAGAAATAGATCTGCGCCATGACGAACAAAGCCGGAATAGCAGCACTACCCATCATCAAACGCCAGTTGAGACCCCGAATTCCACCTGAGTCACCAACATGGTAAAGAACCAAATCGGCAACATATCCCAGCATGATACCGAATGCAGTCCAAGTCTGCCACTGCATGGTGAGAGCACCTCGAATCAAAGGCGGTGTACATTCTGCCGAGAACATCGGCACCGTCGCCGACTTCGGCCCAATACCCAATCCAAGCACCAACCGTGCAATAAACATATGCCACCATGTATTCGTACAAGCTTGCCAGATACACGATGCAAAACTCACAAACGACGTAACAAAAATCGTGCCTCGTCGTCCAAACACCGCATTCAGTGGTTGCGTCAACCAGCACCCAATAAACGCACACCCAATGTACGGCGCCGAGGCTACCAGTCCCGTCAGCCATTGATCACGGTCAGAATTCGATCCAATGTTGAATTGTTCGGGAAAGAACAGCAATGCTCCGTTAATCACCGTCTCATCCGCGCCTTGTACAGCCGCTGCTACACTACAGCATACACACAGCCAATACAATTGAATCGGCTGCCTCCATCTGTGTTGCTTCTCGTCCCGTAATGCCTGACGGTCTTCTTCGTTGAGAACAGTGATTGAGTCGTAGTCGCCCGTAGCTTGTGCTTGAGCACAAAGAGCACCCTTGAACAACAGCTCACGGTATTCTTCGAGGCCATGCGTAGCAGAGAACTCGTTGACGTCCTCTTGCAACTTGTCAAAGGGAACACCAAGTAGGGGGTTTGCCAGACGCACGTTGACAGAGTGCTCAAGCGCAGCGTCGTCTTCTCCAGCCTCCTTCATGACTGCCTCACGTGTGTTAAAGAGAGTCTCATTTTGGCTCCTCTTATTCTTATCCCGATCATCAAACAGAGACTTCTCCGACATATCTGCCATGATCAAAAGGATAGAGTTAAGATGTTTTCCCCCTCGCTTTTTATGCAAAGCAAGCGCTTTTTCACTCGGCGTGCTATTCTGCTAGAAAACTGACTATGCGCCAGCGCAGCTGCATAGGGCTGGCATTACGGAGTCGATGTGGGGATTCGAATTTGATAAATTGCATGCGGGGATCTTTGCTGTGCATAGGGTGCTGGGTGTTTAGCATAATCTAGCCAATCAGAGAACCCAATTTGATAGCGTCCATCGCCCCACGTGGATCGCAACCAATTACGGTGAGGTTACGTTTCGCAAAACTTGGGCTAGGGATTCTGGAGAAGTTATGCCTGCCGCAATTGGCTGGCGAAATCCCTAGCTCAAGTGTTGGAGCGAAGAATGTGTGAACATTGCGGGGTTCCCCAGGAATCGAGATCGTGAAGGATTAGCGGACGAAGGTTTGGTATGCAGGCACGTCTCATTGGCACTATACGTTTATGCACCCCACAGATGAGGTTATTACGATGCGGGCGGTCAGCTATGTGTTTCCGCCGCTGGTTGGCTGCTGTACGAGGTGGATCATCGGCAAGATGTACGTCACGAAGACTAATGTAAAGATCTAGATCGACAGAAACGCGATAAGGTATGAGGGTATCTCACTCACGAGGTATGTGCGACTGCGGAAAGAAGATGGGCAAAACTTCGTTTCGCGCTCAGCATACAAACTTCTACAATTGGATGCTAAATACGGATTGTTGAGTACCGATCGTGTGGTGGTTGATCTAGGCGCAGCCCCTGGTGGATGGTGTCAGGCTGTACATACCACAAGCCCTATGAGTCGTTTATTTGCTGTGGATCTTTTACCACTAAAAGTGACTATACCAGGTATCGAGTATTTGCGTGGGGATTTTACCGAAGAGTATACCAGAGAGAAATTACGAGAAAGGATCACTGGGAGTATGGACTTGAAGGATAAAACTCACTGTGTCGACGTGGTTTTGAGCGATATGATGGGTATGTCGTGAATGTAACATAGCCAATACATCTGGAAACCCTGTGCGAGACTCTCAAGCATCACTCGATCTGTGTCAAGCTGCATTTGTACGCTTCTTTTTATTGACGTAGGAATTTTGCCGAACGATGTTGCGTCCCAATTCTGAACGCTCCAAGTTAATACCGTCACAGAAAAATTCAACTGAAAAACCGTCGGCCTTCATTTGTAAATATTTCATGAGTGCTGAGGCTGATGACTTTCGTCGTGAAGTGCTTGCGAAACATTTCCACTCCGTTCGATCGGAGAAGGTGGATGCTAGTCGACCAAGTAGTCGGGAACAATATTGGGTGTGTCTTGGCTTTCGCGCATGACTCATTGCCTGAGTTGTATCAACAAAATCTTTACTTTGCCCCCGACACTTACATCATGGTTTGTAGGAAAGACAGGTAATGCGGGCTCGCCTGAATCGGGCCAAGCCAGTGTCACATTGGACAACGGCACCTCCTTAAGGCGCATGTGCTTCTGCTCTATAGCTTGGAGAAAGGCATCGTAGGTTGCCTCATTTCGGACGGTGCTGGAGACTATAGCCGACGGTAAATTGTCTTCCCAGTGATCATGTTTCGGTTGTCTCGTAGGCGACCCAGACCCTAGCAACGCTGCGTGAATTGCGTCTGCGAGAAAACCAACCAATTCAGGATCATACACCACGTCCGCTGCTAGGATGTAGGCGGGGTTTAGCCCACGAAGGAACTCTCGTGCTGCCGACTTCGGCTCCGAGACACTTCTCCAGTCAAGCGCAAAGCTTTCTACCAGATTCTGTGCATCATCTGAGTTAGCTTGGAATGACGTACTAAGTTGGATAGTCTCGGAGAGCCTTTCAAGTACATTACCCTCAAGATCTGTTAATGCAACTCTTGCCGCGCTGCCTCTTATGAGCCGGGCCAATACCATACCCAGAAACCCTGATCCGCTCCCTAGTTCAAGAAATGTGCTTGCGTCTGCTTTGAGATGTCGTTGATTCTCGATAAGATATGCGCCCAACCTATAGCTAGCTTCCCACGTCTTGAGTCCAGTCGTTCCTTGTGAGATAGCCACGCCTTCTTCACGCAAGATAATGGAAGCGCTTTTCCCAAGAACCGGATCATTTTTCCCATCCATCATTGGAAAATGGTGTCTTAGGTAGATCGGTTGAGGGACCGGCGCTCCAATCAAAGTATTCTGATCGGATTGCGGCTGAGAAAGGAGATGGACGTAACGTTCAAGAAGCTGCTCGTTGACTGCCCAATCCTGCTTATCTTTGCCTATGACGACCAGCTCTGTCTCGCTAGTTTGGTTTATAGCAAGCTCAGTCTGAGAGATCAGGTGCTTCAAAAATAAACGGTTGTAGTCATCTGAAGCGCTAATTAGATCGTCGTCAGGGTATAACACAGCCTCCAATCCGTCCTGAGAAGCTATAAGTCCTTTATGCTCTGGCCATGGAAACTTTTCGGAATTTGGTGAAAGTCTTGCATCGTATGCAATCTTGATGCGACGCTGGGCTTGATATGCCAAGTGGTCCATTCAATTAAATATAGCCAATTTCTTCTCGTGGAGGCGCACTCGATGGGAGCTCGGCAATCTTCTGAGGCGAAGTCGGACGATATCGATGTATTTGTCGACTATTATGAGTTACTAGAAGTGGATCAGAATGATCCTTTGGAAGTGATTAAAAAGTCATATCGAAAATTAGCACTACGACATCACCCCGACAAAAACCCTGGAAGAGAAGAGGAGTCAAAAAAACGCTTTACGAAGCTACAAGAAGCATGGGAGGTGCTTGCAGATGAACATGAGCGTGCATGGTATGATCAGAATCGAGAACGTTTGATCCAGGGTAAAGAAGAAGATGAGGAGGAGGACGTTGACGCAAAGTATCGTTTCTTTCGCAGCGGAGGTGCTGCACCCAAACCCTCCTCAATGGCTCCTGGCGTTGGAGTTACCCACCTTCTACGCTTCTTCTCACCATCTATCGCCAAGGACTTGAGTGACTCTGACTCTTCCTTCTTTGGTACATACCGCCGCCTATTCGCTTTGATTGCTGAAGAGGATCGCGTTGCGGCGCCATATCCTGGAGAAGTGCATGAGAACGACTTTGCGGATCCAGACCGGGACGATGCGTATTGGTATGTTGGATTTGGGCATCCCAATACACCCTACGTCGCTACAGATGGGCGTCGTGATGTTCGCCAGTTCTACCAGTTCTGGACCAGTTTTTCTAGCCGAAAAAGCTTCGCGTGGAAAGACAAGCTGGATGTAAGAGAGGCGCAAGATCGTCGCTTGAAGCGATTGATCGAGAAGGACAACAAGAGAGCACGAGATGCAGCGCGTCGTGAATATAATGAAACGATCCGTTCTTTAGCGACCTTTGTTCGACGTCGTGATCCTAGGTTCAAAGCGTATCAAGCAAGTCAAGCGGAAGCTAATAATCCCGCAGCCTCCGCAGAAGCAGAGAAGCGCAGAAAAGCAGAGGCAGCCAAACGGCAAGAAGAGAAACGTAAACAGGCCGAGTCATTTCGCGCGCAGAATTGGCAAATGGCGAACGAGCCTGCCGACGAATGGTCTTCCGACTTTAGCAGCGGCGAATCATACAACAGTGATGACGAGTCCGGGAGAGAAGGTGATGCACCAAGCAGCGAGGATATTGGCGATACCCCTATTGAGAATTTCGATTGCATTGCGTGTAAAAAGGTATTTCAAACGCAAGCTGCTTGGGAGAACCACGAACGAAGTAAAAAGCACAAGAAAGAAGTGCAGCGCTTGACTCGAGAGATGTTGGAAGAAGATGAGTTGCTGGACGAGCAGCTGGCTCATGGTTCCCGAAATTTAGCAGTGCAAGAGGACGACTTGTCAGCGCACGCAGAGATGCCACGTAAGAAAGACAAGAAGAAGAAGAAGATGGAGAAGAAAATGCGCGCCGCATTACACGATGAGACAATAGGACAGGCTGAGCCATGGAAAAGCAATGAAGCAGCTTCGCATACTGAGCCATCGAAGAGCGACGAGCTAGAAAAGCGATTAAAGGAGAGACTTCCTCATCTGAGTTCGCTTCCACGATACCCCGAGCGGCCTGAAGGATCGTTCGATATATTCGGGTATGGGTCACTGATCTTCAAGCCACCACCTCATGCAATCGGTTACACCCCAGGGTTTATCAAAGGGTTTTGTCGAAGGTTTGCACAGCATTCAGTGGACCACCGAGGTACAACAGAGCGACCAGGACGAGTAGTGACTCTTGTCACTGCAAAAGACTGGGGAATGCAACCAAATGCTGATTCTGTTCAAGAGAGCAGTGTAGTCTGGGGAATCAGCTATACGATAGACCCAATGTTTGCTGACGAAGTGCGAGCTTACCTTGATCACAGAGAAAAGAACGGGTACACGGCTATGCAAGTGCCTATTTTGGGCTTTGAATCCGATTCGCAGCATGAGCAACAATCTGATCAGTACCAGGAGCTGATCCCCGACGCTTTAGTATATGTCGGGCTGCCAGACAACGAAGCATTTGTCGGAGCTGAGCCGATGGATCAGCTGGCTGAGCGGATTTTCTCATGTGAAGGTCCTAGTGGCCGAAACGACGAGTACCTATTGAATCTCGCTGAGGCCGTGCGTCTGTTGACTCCGCACAGCGTCGATCCTTATCTATTTGATTTGGAAGCAAAGGTTCTTGCTTTGCAACGAGCTAAAGATCAAGGTCAGGGTACCGGTAGTAAGCCAGAGTCTGACTACGGGAAGTCACAGACGCAACTGCCTGCTACTGCGAATTGTGTACCTACCGATACCTCTTCTATGGACGGGCAGAGCAAAAAGTCCAAGCAAAAATCCAAACGACAAAGCGGAGGTCCTGAAAAATGCAACGTATGCCACGCAGGCTTCCTATCACGATCGAAACTCTTTGCGCATGTTCGCGAAGCAGGGCATGCCCAAGCCACCGCACCTACGAAAAAGAAGAGATAATTTCTTGGGGGTATCTACTGCTTAGCTACATTGCATGCCTTGAGCGCTTTTTGGTAAAGTTGATTGGCTTCGGGAATTCGGCTGGGATCAACGGCATTGACTTGGTTTTTGGTTTGTTCGGCATGCTCGTAACAATCCAATACCTGTGTATATAGTTGACGATGATCATAGAAAGCCAATATATCCAAAAGCATTGCTGAAGAACTGAAACGGATTGGCTGCCATGTCGATGGCACAGAGTATCGAATGACTCGAGGGGTATGATGGAACACTACTCCGCAGTATGTGCCAAGCAAAGCATTGACGTTTTTCACAGCATCAGCGGAGGGTCTGAGGGATAATGCCCATACTAAGGTCTTGATCGCCGTTGCATCCAACAGTGGTGTTGCGTCAGATTGTGTGCGGCTTGCAGTGAGTAAGTCGAATTGCCAACGATCCCATATATTTCGAATAGCGTCCTGTTTCGATTTGATGGGCATTCGACAGCATGCTAAATCCCGCATAATTGCTGTATAAGTCTTGGCAGTGGCGAATAAGTGCCTTGGGAGCCTAGGCTGTGTATTTTGTGCACTGCGACCTGGATACATATCTGGACATATCTGATCCCATACTTTCAGCGCTTCAGCATGCTGTTGTAATGCGAAGAGCAACGAGATATACGAACTGTATGCGACGACCACCGCATGTACATCTTTTAGGGTATCATGAATCACTCGCTGTTTGCTAGCAGAGACAGCTGGGCGGAGCTTTGCACCGGTGGCGTCCTCTACGTCTCTTGCGTGCCAGGACATCTCGTTGGCTGGTTGTGATTGAGCAGCTTGGATGTGTATGGATTCCAACCCTTGAAACATTTTCGGTATATGCTCCGTCCAGGCTGACGAGCTGTTCAAGAGGATTTTTTTTGTGCGAATAGCAGATACGAGTGAGGAAAAGTAGCCGGAATAGGTGCGTGCGGTTGGACGTACATGCTGGCGCTTCATCTCGCAGTATGTACGCCATGCAGCTGATGGCATACCAGCTCGAGCTGCTAAAAAAATCACTTGATTCCATGCTGCAGCTGCGAGTTGCGGGTGAATATGTTGTGCAGATGGGTCCTGGGCCTTGATTTGACGAACGAGTTTGTGCCACTCATCCATTCCAGTTTCAAGAAGCATGGCAGCCTCGTGGTAGGCGTCTTGAGGAGATTTGCTTTTCGCTAAATTATCTACATCATGAGACAATTGATACCAGTGATCACGAAGGCTTGGCAAACGTGGCTTCTTAGACTCAACGCGGATGTCTTTGCGAAACTTTCCGCCACGCCGTCGCTGCATATTACGGAAATTCACGACAGAATCCGGCGGAGATTCGCGCTGCATACGCGGCTTGGTCCGATACGTTGTGCTGCTCAAGGTTGCATACCTTGCACGGGCACAAAAACCCCATCCTAAGTTTCTTTGAGCATACCAAGCGCATTGTGCACCTTGACGAAAGCTCATGCGAAATTTTGGTCAATGGTGGAGGATCTGCGGTGATTGGTCCTGCTGACTAAGAGGCCTCCCGGCATTTGTCGGAGTCCATTCTGTGCAACCACAACAGATTGGATAGTGGACGAAGGGATGGCGACGCACCGCGAGGCGAATAACCCGAGCTATGCATACGTAGAGCCAGCGCCGCTTCCGAAAGGAGTGCCCAAAGTGGAAGAGGTGGGAACTACGTCTGCACCGTTGAAGTCGATAAGTTTTTTCCTTGGACAATTTTGCAAGGATTACAATGATGACTTTATGTTGTGCAAGAGCGAAGATCGTAACCCAGAGCATTGTTTAGCGGAGGGACGAAGAGTCACACGTTGTGCGCAGGATTTGTAGGTGAATTCTACTTATGTACAGCATCAAACGGATGAATGAAAAATGCCAAAACGAGTGGGATGCGCATTGGCAATGCCTTGAGATGAACAATCAAGAACTGTTTGCCTGCCGAAAACAAGAACGGCCTTTGAACCAGTGTGTGTTGAATCAATTGGTATGTTGAGAGATACTTATCTAGCAAATTGCGAAAAAGATTCCTGGAGCATCTGGCAAGCCTCCAATTTTTGAGAGGGAAAATACAGTATATGGCCGGCTACAAAAGTAGGGATGCATTCTAGTCTATAGATTTCCGCCATTTTCCTCGCCGTCCATCATCTGGTCGTCCAGCGAGGGAATCTGTACCTTTGGCTCACCAGGAAAGCCAAGATAAAGTGGGAGGCCATCTTGTAATGCCAGTGCGTCTAATTTGGGCGACTGGTCCTTTGCCCAAGCTGATTTGCTGAGTTGCTTTGTATCTTGTAGGCGGGTATATTGCAATGTGTCAGACTCTTGCTCAGCGTCCGCATTCCCTACATAAATCTCGACCTGGTCTGGCTGTGCCTCGGCAAAGGGTACGTTCAGCTCTGGATCCAGAGGTTGATGTGACTCTGCAAGGACGGCAAGGATGCGTGCTTTCAGCTGGTTGACGCTCATACTGCTTGGAGCAATCGTCAAAAATAGCGTCGTTTGGCTATACCTTACAAGCAGCGTGATACATCCATCAGATATAGGCACAGGCTCCGCGCCGTTCATCGTTGCGCACCAAGCCAAGGCAGCCGGGAGGAGGATTAGTCAGTCAGGCTATGAATCAAAACGAAAGCAGCTACAAAAGGTCTGTCGCTATGGAAAAAAGATCAAAGAACGTATTAGTTAGAATCCGAGTCGGCCAAGGAGTGTGAATCATGCTGAGCGCCTCTGGATGCGTATGTTCTAGAAGGAAGCCTGCCTCGGCTCCGTAGATAGGGTGAAGACGCGGGGAGTGATTTCGCATGACCGAAACTTAAAGGGTCATGTTCTGATACAGAAGGTGACATAGGACGCGAGGAAGAAGGTTTGCGAGACGATCTCTGCTCGCTTTCCAGCCATGCTTGTCCACGCGTTACGCCAGCGGAGACTGGGATAGGGGGGTTGGTTGCATTCCTGTTTCGACGAGGTGGGGTCCTTGCTTTCCAACCGATTTCCAGATCAAGATCGCCGGAGGAGGCATGCGTGGATTTCTGTTGGCCTTTTTTCCGGAGATTCGGCTGAGAGCTGTACGAACGGAGCTTAGGAGCAGGCTTGGGCTGTACTCGAGGCTGAGCAGGCGGGACGCTCGGCGAATTGGTTCCGGGTTCAGCGGGGAGTGCCTTGGTTGCGTTGAACTGCAATCGATTCCCATGCGGGTTCCCGTTACGAAGAATGGTCGCGGGAGGTGCTATTGAGGGAGTTGGCGGAGCTGTAGCGGAGGATGGCATCCTTTGCGTTTGCGATGATGTTGGGTACATAGACTGCATGGCGTCTGTCTTGCTGTTGACAACGATGCCAAGGGCATTGCCTACACGCTGAGTGCCAGTAACAAATGCATTTGCATTCGTCGCTGCCGGGGCAGAATTCGGTGCCGGTGTTGAAGACGCAAACGGTACATTAGGCGACATGGGCAGCCATCTTGAAGATGGATCCATCGCTGAGGGGGTTCGCATCCCATTCATACGAGGCGTTTGCGAAAAATCGGTCCGCGGCGTAGGCATGACGGCGGTGCTTGGCGTCTGAATGCCAAGCACAGGGTCAGAAGGTAGATCTGGGCGTTTGAACATCTTTGAAGTCCATCGTGCAAGCTTAAAACGACCAGATTTGCTCATTTCACTCGAGTGTACGCTAGCGGTTTCGCGAGCTTCTGATGGAGTTGTGCGTTGCTTATCGCCGAATTGCTTGTCGTGCTTTTGTAATGCAGAATTGGTCAGGTTTCCATTCGTAGCAGGTACCGGTGGTAGACTTTGCAATGGAATCAAGGCGGGAGTCGCTGTAGTGTATGGCATAGGATACGGTTTCTGCGGGAATTGGCTTGTGGGAGGCAACGATGCTGACCTCGGCGGGTCTCTGGCTTGAGCAGGCATAGCATACGGAGATTGTACCGATGGTCCCAACGTTGACTGACTGCCAGATTGAGCTGAGAATGACCGTTGCGGGGTGGTAAGTTGGCTTGGTTCAAACGAGTCAGCGCGCAGGCCGTTCGGAGATACGATCAATGGAGATGTATTGCCTTGCAAGGTAGATTGCGATAATGCTGGCGAGAAGATTTGTGGGGTTCGGTAGTCCATTGGTGCATTGTCATCTGTATAGCTTGGCATTTGCGGGCGATAAAGAGACGCGACTCTTGCCGCATAATCCTGCTGGCTCACTGATCGAGCGTTTTCTGATCCCGCGGGTCGCACACGGTCCATCAAAGGGGTTTGCGGACGGCTTCGGGTGGAAAGCTCCGAGACTGAGCGCTGCGTACGTGGGTGGTTGGGGCGCATCGATGCCTGGGAGCTTGGCCGCTGGATTGCACAACGAGTCCTGTGGCTATGCAGAGAAGTAGCTGGGTTGTATGCTCGCTCAATTAGGTAAAGATGAACACACGCACCCCCCCGTTGGTCGGCTTCGGCAAGTTGGATACGAAGCAAAGCAAGTTCCCGGAGCAAGTCCTCATCTACCAAACGGCGTACCTTGCGTGAACGGCCCGAGCTCATGGGAGAAGCCGAGTCACTGGTAGCATTCGGACTATCGAACGAAGAATTGAAGGAATCCGAGTCGTTCATCAGCGCACCGCGCCTTGTGCGAGGAGTTTGTTTCGGTGTTTTCGGGGTGGATAAGACGTTGGAAGAGCCATTGACGTACGCCTGATACGTACTTGGTACGCTACGTTGCGCCCGCAAGCTTCGAATTTCCCCTTCGCCTGAACGATAGGATCGGCTTCGTGACGAGGGTGAGGCATTCAGATCCGTGTCAGGATAGGCACTAGACGGTGTGCGTATGCTAGAGCTTTGTGAGCTTGCTCGCATGGAATTATATCGGCTGCTATTGCTATCGCCCAGGGAGCTGTCTGCATCGCTGTCACCAGGCCAGCCATTTGCCTCCCAATTTGGGATCCAAATCCCCCAAGCTTTGGCGATGTAAGCACTGCTCACGCATACATGGATACATTCTCGTCGAAGAGGTTGTACGACAATCTTGCGAAGAGCACTGATGATCCCCATCAATTCCACACGACGTGCTAACGCAGCCTGATTCAGCGGCGCACGTTTCCGTGCGGTCTCTGTGAGCTGCTTGTAAGTCAAGGAAGCCATGAGATTTTGAGGATGCTGCTCGCCGTAGAACAAAGCATAGGTTGCGCAAAGATCTTCACGATCACTTGCCACATGCATCATGGTAGATACAAAAACGGAGCGAACATTTCCATCGCAATTATGATCCGTCATCGGTTCGCCTGAGAATTGGGCCAAGACATCTTGTTGGGATTCACTGAGCGTAGTCCTATCCTGATCCTCCCTGGAGTCCAATGGCGGCAGCGCTGGCGTAGCAGCAAGCTGTTTCGAATAAGAAATTCGTGCATCTCTTCTAGGCAAGGCAGTCTTGTTGAAATGATGCAGAGAGGCTTGCACGACAGAGTCCTCGTTGCTAATTTGACGAAGCTGCCGAGACGAA
Source organism: Malassezia yamatoensis (assembly GCA_029542965.1). Lineage (NCBI taxonomy): Eukaryota > Fungi > Basidiomycota > Malasseziomycetes > Malasseziales > Malasseziaceae > Malassezia > Malassezia yamatoensis. The sequence continues at coordinate 3,061,728 of CP119943.1, read as the reverse complement.
GCTAGTGGAGCACTCTGTGGAGATCCAGAGAAATCCCCGCTGTACTCTGCCACATACGTCTGGCGAGGAGACATCAGAGGACTCACATGGGGCACAATATCCCCCGGTTTTGCTTGGAACTGCGGCGTGTGGATTGGCGGCGGACGTGCTTTGCGTTCAGGCAATGGCTCATGCGCCTTGTTATAAGATGCTTGCCGCATACCTGGAGACTTTGGTCTTTCTTGACGCTTCGGAATCCGAACCTCTTTGTACAGGCCCATACCTGGCGACTTGCGAAATTGCGAAGGAGATTTGCCGTAGTCAGGAAAGGTGCCTGGACCAGGAAACCGATCGTTACTATCGAGCGCTGCATATAATGTGGGCGATGCACCGCTCCGCCTACTTTCGTCGATCCAACGATGGATCTTGTCGCCCATCGCACACTTCTCACTCGCAGCAATCTAGCAGAGGTGGGAACAAGAAGGATCACGAATCCTGTTGTGGATGCTACTGAAACTTAGTGTAGCCAAGCTTTCCCCACCTTCCACGTGATTGGCCAAACAACAGGGGCGACAGGCACCTTGCAGATCGAAAATTTTGTTAAGCCAATCATTTTCAGCACAGAATCCCTTAAGGGGTACGTGCGCAGATTGTTCACCAAACCAATCTGGTAGCTAACGGAGTCTACTGAAGAGCGTCTTACAAACCACTGAAGACAAGAGTCTTTTCCTCGAGGAACTCGTCAATACCTGTAGGGCCACCTTCGCGGCCGAATCCAGACTCTTTGACACCGCCAAAGGGAATAATGTATTGAGAGATCATGCCAGTGTTGATACCGACCATGCCGACTTCCAATGCTTCACCTACACGGAAGCAGCGGCCGACATCTTGGCTGAAGAAGTAACCACCGAGACCGACGCTGACGTCGTTGGCACGCTTGATCACATCTTGTTCGTCTTTGAAGCGGTAGAGCACCGCAAGAGGACCAAAGGTCTCTTCTTCGTCCGTAGGCTGTGGTTAGTACTTTGATTCTCCTCGCAATAGACATACCAATTGTTTCGCATCAGGTGCTTGTGCGATGGTCGGCTCAAAGAACAAGCCTTCACCGGCATTGCCACCAAGCACAATTTTCCCGCCGGACTCTTTCACCTTCTTAACGTGTTCTTCGATCTTTTTCTTACCGGCCTCATTGTTCAATGGGCCCATCGTCACACCCTTGTCCATACCATTGCCGACCTTGAATTGGCCGACTTGCTCGGCAAGTTTCTTGCTGAACTCATCATAGATCGCATCTGCAATGTAGATACGGTTCGCAGAGATACACGTTTCACCTGTGCAACGGAACTTGCATTGCACCAAGTTGCTCACAGCGAGATCCAAGTCGGCATCGTCAAATACAATAAACGGTGCATTGCCGCCGAGTTCCAGCGAAAGCTTCTTGAGTGTGCTTGCGCTTTGTTGCGCGAGGATTTTGCCGACTCGCGTGCTTCCAGTGAAGGAAACAGCGCGGATCTTGGGGCTTTCACAGAGTGTTTTGCCCATCTCCTGCTCGTCCTGTCCACGCTCAGAGACAAGGATGTTGACGACACCTTTCGGGAAACCAACCTCGTCAATTAGCTGCGCAAGGGCCAATGCGCTGAGTGGTGCCTCACATGGCGCTTTTACAACACCAGTGCATCCGGCTGCGAGTGCTGGGCACAACTTCCTCGTAATCATTGCCAAGGGGAAGTTCCATGGGGCCAGTAGACCAGCGACACCGATCGGCTGCTTGATCACGACGTTGCGGACTTTCGGATCGGGAGCAGGGACAGTCTTGCCGTAGGCACGCACGGCTTCTTCAGCGAACCATTCGACAAACGAATTGCTGTATTCCACTTCTCCCGCGGCATCTTCCAAAGCTTTCCCGTTCTCGGCAACAATGATGTGGGCAAGGTCATCAGCATGTTCATTGATCTTGTGGTAAAGTTTGTAGAGCAGATCGTGGCGCTCTTTCGGTGTGCGCTTCGCCCAACCTTGGAATGCATCGTGCGCAGCATCGATCGCTGCTTCGGTATCGTCCTTATTCTGAGCAGGGACCTGGACAATTTCCTGCAAGGTGGCCTTATCTAGGTGAGATTCATCACATACTGATCACTTTCTGAGTCTTGCCACTCTTGGCTTTGACCCATTGGCCGTTGATGTAGGATTCGGTACGGAGCAAGTCGGGGTTATTGAGCTACATCAGTTTCCTCGACCTACCTTCAAATCTTCCTTGCCTTCCTTCACGACGCCTTTCGGCATGTACTTGAAGGTATCAGTGGCAACAAAGGTCGGGTTTTCACTTCCTGCAGAAACCATCTTGGAGAGTTAGGAGAATCGATTCCCTGATTCCTAGCTTCTTATAATCGGTGCACGGACGAATTTTGCCACGGCCTAGAAGTCCCTTAGGGTTCCCTGGCTAGTAATGCAATCGACTTAGCAACTCGACCAATCACTTGAGCGGATGATCGCGGACGGGCCACTGAGCCCATATGGAGAAAATTTGCTGGGACTATTTAGCTAAGATATCGCGTTTGCACGTGGGACACAAGCGCCGAGTGCCTGTCAGCCAATCGTCACTGACGTCAGAATGAGGTCACTTACATTTCGTCACAATGATAGACGTGTCCACATGGAAGTAATCGGACGCGGTCCCTGAGTTAGAGTGGAGTGCGAAGGACGTACCCTTCTTCGAAGACACACAAACATATAGCACACGTGTCTTGTGCGTAGCGACGGATATCTGTGGCTGTAGAAGGAGCATGGATGGGAATAGTTGTAGGCAGATTCGTAGCTGGTAATGTGTCTTGGGGCGCTAATGCCACGGGCGCTTCTGTAAGGGAATTGGATGCATAATCCAGCGGAGCATATGCTCTATTACGTTGGCGAGCAATGATCTGACGTAGGCGATCAAACTGTCTGGTGACATACCATGTCACATAGGGTAGGACGCCAGCCCCTTTTGGCGGCGGTTCTTTGTCAGAGGAGCCTACAAGAAGCGACCAGGGTCGATCTGCATGCCATTCGTAACTTGGGAGGTCGCGAACGGCGCGTACGGAAGCTCGCTCACGATACTGTTTCACCATGGTCTTGATTTGCTGAAGGATGACAAACACAATCGTCAAGATCGATGGGAGGAAAAGTAGCAGCATGCCGAGATCCAACGCAGACAGATCCGGGATCGAGATGTCCAAAAAGAGGCCCACCTCAAGACCCTTGTCGCCCTGCCGGAACGATGCATGAGAGTTGTTCAGTGACTTGTGTACCAAATCCAGCAACTCCAGATATGTACTTCGAATGACGAAACAAGACGGGATCACAATATCGCTTGTGTCTCCGTCTGGATGCATCGTTATAGGGCGCGTCTCGCCCTGGTCGTATTCATCATTATCCCATGGAATATCCCGTAGAGTTATAAGTCGATCGATCTGAGAATCTTCGTCGTATTCATACTGTGCGTCGCCTACGACCACGGCAATTGCGCCTAGCTCTTGAGCTAGACGTACTTTGTCGGTGAAAGAACAGTCACCGCGTTCTACCAAAGCGATCCAGTCCTTTGGTGGCTTGCGAGCTGCGCCAAAGAAGCTCGAAAGGATCGATGGAGTTTTAGGCGCGTATTTCAATTCCGTCGAGGGGCAACCTGTATTGGAACGAGTTCCATCTGTGCTGTCCTGACCATAAAACATACGGATCGGCAGTAAATGCCCCCATAGTCCTTCATCGTCGACCTTGCCTGGACCAAATGCAGCTGGGCGTGTTAAATAGGACATATCGGCGCTCTTTATCAGCCCTAGTGCACGTACCAACACTACAATCTTGTTTCCTGGCCATTGTGTTCTCGGATTAGGCTCGTTCGGCGCTGAATCATGAGTGAATTAACCTACGCCAAGGATTCGATTGGTCGTCTGACACCAGCGATCCCACTACTCCATACTGAGCGAGCTGGTCATATAACTCGAAGTTCGCAGGATACTCTTTCTGTGTATCTTGCGCAGCATCACTCACGCACGCCCCTATAAACGACAGCAACAATGGCGCAAGCCAACGCATGCCTGTCGTGAGGTGCCTGCTTCAATCTCGAGGTGGACCCGATCCAGATCGGCACCCCGATCGGCACCCCGAACAACCCTTCCAGGTTGGGAAGAATGGCTGCAAAGATGCATCTTGCGGTAACTATGAGAAAGATACGGGCGTTTACGTAGACGGGCGGATGATTTCGCCGCTGGTGGAGTTTTTCGATGGGAATTCTTGTGAGGTTGCCACCGGACTCGCCAAAGCATTGGTGTTTTTCAAAGGAGGCGCCAGGTTTTCCGAGGAATTACGGGAGGTGGTTCGAAGCATCTCGGAAGTAGCCGCGGCAGACTGGGTAGGAGCTTGTGAATCCATAGAGACACGAGCAGAACTAGTTGGCGCTGCTGCGCTCGGGTGATTGACCGAGATGCGAGACCGATTCGATGCAGTAGAAGCTTGCCTTTGAGGAGCAGCGGCCATGGCGGTGTTCGGCGCTTCAGGCGAAGGATCGTGTTGTGACTGATACTTTTCGATAGCGATTTCCTTCTGCTGCTTGACCTTGGCGATGATTTCCTGTCCTTCAGGTGTTTTCCACGGGCCGGCGTCAGACAGTTGACAGCCACCAGGACATTGGCATTTGCCTCCGATCAGAGCTGGAAGGTTCTCTAATTGGATCTGTTTGCTCATTTCGCTCACAGGGTTCGATCCTAAGATTTGGATTTTCTCCGTTGTAACAGGATCCAACCAGCCCTTGACGACCGACCATACAGTTGTGAATATATAAGGAGCATTGATGATATAGAAACGTCCCATGGTCTCTGGGTAGTAATATTGGCCAATTCGACTGGCTTGCTGAACGTAGGAAGATACTTTCCAGAACTGTGCCACACCGACATTCTTTAGATCCAGAATGGTGCAGCTTGTCTCAATCAGCTCATGGCGCACTTCCGAGCAAACAGGAAGGCGTTCGCGTTGGAATCGTTCATACTCAACGATCAACTGTTGAATCAATCGTTCAGGAGTTGTGCTATGGGTTAGTTTGCAATCAACGTACACCTCAAAAAGCTTCTTTATATTCAAATTGCCCATCTGCTCAATGTATACCGGGCGTCCGTCGATGTCGGTCTTGTGGTAGAATTTCGGATAGAGCTCACTGACGGCTTTCTTCTCAGGAAACGTGAAGGTAGCATACAATTCGTCCACTTTGTTTTCCTTTCGCCACTTTTCCGCTTCCATGAACATTTCTTCCGCAGCAGTCAAATCCCATTTCCGTGCGCGTAGAAAGCGGCATACTGTCGTGAGCATTTCAAGTCACCTACAGCAAGCGTCATCATGTCGATCAGGTGTGTAGATTCCCTTCTGTTGAATATCCGCCCGAAATTTTTGCAGCTGATGCTGTTGAGCAGGATTCAAATTTCCCGGGCGTCCCGCTTTGGGCGTCATGGAGTCTGTGCCCCCCGCTTTATGCACACCAGACGCATCTTCCTCCGCCGGTTTCGTATGTTTGAAATACTGAAACATAGTACCGTTTCCGATTCTCTCAAACACCGATCGATCTTCTCAGTGTCTACACAAGCGAGTGCCACACGAATGTCACACAACGATCAATCCACTTCCCACGCCGCACTCGTACTAGCACGATGGACTGTTGTGAGAATTCAAGCTAAAACACAAGGGCCACTACGCTCGGTCCTCGTGTGCCACGTGACTCTGCCCTTGCCCGAAGACTGTGTGGTGCTGTTGGATTTGGCGAGATGAACATACGGCAGGCGACGGTAGGCAGTGCTGACTGACGCAGGTGGACGATCTTATGGGTATGCAGAATTGCAATCTGCATAATTTACCAGAAAATTATACCATGCGATATTGTATGTGGAATTTCTGATGAAGATTTCTATCATGCCTTAACATGGCCGCAATTGTCCTATGTAGCACAGGATGAGAAAGGCAAGATTGTGGGGTATATTTTGGGGAAAATGTATGTATAATGTGCCTTGAGACTTACTGTAAGGGAGGAAGATCCCGCGGATGGAGTGCCGAACGGACACGTAACCAGTATTTCGGTGCTTCGGTCCCATCGTCGTCTTGGTCTGGCGAACAAACTGATGAAACTCAGTCGTAGGTGATCTGTCTAACTTTCAGAAGCAGCAATGCGAGACACATTTCATGCGAAATACGTCTCTTTGCATGTACGCGAGACAAATCGCGCGGCCATTGCTCTCTATCGCGACACGCTTCAATTCGAAGTCCACGGCACTGAAGCGAAATACTATGCGGATGGGGAAAATGCTTTGGCCATGCGGTTAACGCTGCAAGACTAAATGAAAAGGGAAAGAATGTCGATAGTAAACACATATACAGGTCTTTAGCCCTAGAAGGTCTAGAAAAGGAAACAAGGAAAGGTGGTATGTAGTCTGATCACAGCAGTCGGCGTTTGAAGTCAGATTCCCAATAGTCGCGATCCCAATCGTTGGTATTTGGTTTAAAGATACGATCGATCGCAAAAAAGACAGCAGCGGTAGCGATAATAATTGCAGCAAGAACCGCCCATGCAATGGCTTGGAATATATGAATCTTGTGGTAGTCCAACGGAGTTCTTGTAGGCGTTTTCGGCTTGGGTACATGTGTATGCGAGGGATGGATGCCGAAATTGTCCGTCCGAATTTCATTCACCTCAGCCCCAAAGACAAAGTCCAAGGACGAATTTGCAGCAATCATTGGATAATCTTGATGCGACACACCTGCAACATAGCTCAAACTCTGATTGACCGGCCAGCCACCGTTAGAAAGAGAGCTGACCATCGAGACGAAATTGGTCCCACGCTCAAGATGGCTTGCACCTTGGTATTGAGCTTGGCAATGCGTATCACCTGCACCGTTATCCAGCAGCGCAAGTGCATAATGGATTTTCTTAGCGAGGAATCGCTGCACATACGGTGCAGAGTCCTGTGATACATTGTCTCGTGCATACCCCGGAATTTTGGTCATATTCGACAAACCGTACGGCCAGGTATTTTTCAAAGCCTCCGGATTGCATGTCGTGCCAGGCGCTGTGACAGGCTGCGTGTCGTTCTGTAGCCATGCCCAAGAACCAGGATTACCGATCCAGTACATCATGCTATCATCGTATTTCTTCGGTCTCTTGAGCAAGGCGTATCGCATTACTGCTTGCCCACCCATAGAGTGTCCTGCGACCACCACACGATTCACATTAGGGAATACGCTCTTGTTCATTGCGTGATTGATCAGCGTATCCAGCGCAGAATAGAAACCAACCGAATGGGTCAAGTCGGGATAATGGGATCTTCCGCCCATCTGCCACATTGACGAATTGTACGCTAACCAATTCGGTTGTACACCTCCTGCCCATTGGTCGTCCAGATTTAATACAGCAGGAGCGATGATCATCACTTCCCCAGGTTGGTAGCCATACTTCGACTGGCTGTACACATATTGCATTGCATTGTAGAAAAGAGTCGCGTACTTCCACGAGTCACGCGGCTTACCAGGCAAAGTGACGATGACGCGTTTCACCAGTGAAGCGTTGATATCGTCCGATACGTAGTACGGCTGAGCAGGATAGGTGCCATCCATACCGATGATGGTCTGATTGGTAGCCGGAATGTCGTCCTTTAATACGAAGCCTTCAAAATTTCCGAGTAGCTTGTTCCAGGCGCCATTGGAGCCCTGAGAAAAGTCTGGGGTTGTGACATAGGGAAAGTCGCCAAACCAGGGTACTTGAGTCTCATCACCATCCGAGCTATCCACAAGCAGACCGTTCTGCGTGGTAGCCCACGTTGGATTGTTCTGACTGAAATTGGGGATTTGCTTTACAGCAGCAATCGCCCCAACAGGGTCGGTAGCTGACTGGGCTGCTATGCCAGTTTGATCGTTAAAGGCGTCTTGACGTTTCTGTAACCAAACGTCACGTTTCGTAAGTCCTAGTGAGTTATGGCCAGCTCTTGCCACTTTAAAACCGGTTCCGTCGGCATTCGTAGCATACGTGAGTGCGATAATGCATAGAGCAGCAGAGAGCAGCCATCGAGTTCCCACCATTCCGACAACCCACGCCAGACTCACACCGCAAGCTAGTCACCGCTAAAGCAAAAAGAGCAATTTGCAATTCCCACCCTGAGCTGCAGGGGAAGTAAGCGGCGCGGTTCGTGTGGATATTCGTTGAGACACAATGTGGGCTACGGGGGGGAAAATTCCACAGGCAAACCCGGTGCGACTCTAATCGGTCACATGATGTCTAAATCGATTGGGCCGCTGCGCATTGCTTAGCAACGCAACGCACCAACCTTATGTCACTGGACGATCTAAAACTAGGAGGTCCACCGAGCGATCTCAGACGCGTGAATCGCTGAGGGAGTTTCTAAACTGTTATTCGCAGAATGGGATGGATCATCCAGACGACAGTCGCTTGAGTGGAACGAAGAGAAGCTTTTATCGATTCTGGAAGCTATGATGGAGGGTTAACAACATGGGAAGGTAGTCTACAGATAGCGGCTATCGAAAGGTCCAATACAACAGTAGCCTAGGGCCGGGGATATGGTACCGATCTTGTAGCCTAAGAGAACGCGACAGGGTAAATGTGGAGAAAGAAACGCAGGAATGGTTGTTTAGCTTTCAGAGAACAAGTACTGAAGCGAAGGCTCGGCGGCAATCATAGGATAGTCCTGATGAGACAAACCAGCAACATAGGATACACTGTGCGAGTCGGGGAAACCACCATTGTCGTCTAGATTCTTGACAAAGTTAGCTCCGCGTTGCAAATGGTTAGCGCCTTGCGTGTACGCTTCACAGTGCGTATCGCCCGCTCCATTGTCCAGTAGGCCAAAGGCGTAGCGGACTTTACGGCTGCGGAACCGGTTGACGAGATCGCCGGCGTTCTGACCATCGTCAAACATCTTTTGGACATATTTCGGGAATGTCGAGCTGGAGCCAAGACCATAAGGGAATTCGTTAACTGAGTCGCCACAGTCAGCATCGGTCGGGCGATCCGAGGTGAGCCAAGTGTAAGCGCCTGGATTGCCGACCCAATACATGATCTGGTCGTCGTAGCTCTTTTCATGCTTGAGCAGAGCATATCGTTGCACTGCTTGACCACCAAGAGAGTGGCCTGCTAAGACGATCTTCTCAACGTTCGGGTATTGATCCTTGTCAAGGTATTTCTCGATGAGTTTGTCCAGTGCGGTATAGAACGAGACACTGTGATCGGCCTTCGGAGAGTGTGTACTGCCACCAAACTCCCAATTGCTTTTGCGGTATACAGCCCAATCGGAGTCATCGCCATTAGTTCCGCCAGCGGCCTGATCGTCGAGGTTCAGAACTACCGGGGCTACAATCAACACATCCCCTTCCTCGACACCGAACTTATTTTTAGCCTGCACATATCTCAAGGCATTGTAGAACAAGTTAGCGTACTTCCACGAATCACGTTGCAGCCCAGGGAGAGAAATCAGGACGCGCTTGACTTGACTGTCATTCATTCCGGTCATGGAATAGTAAGGCTGGGTAATCTTGGTAGAATCACTTGAAATATCCAAGTCATATTTCATCTCAAAGCCATGAAACTCTCCTGGAACAAAAGACCACCCATCTTCGGCTGTATCATCCACCGTTTGAATGAAGGGGAAGTCGCCGTTGTCAAACCAAGGCACCTGAGAATCGTCTCCATACTCGCTGCTCACCAATGCGCCGTATTTCTTCTTGTGGAAAGTTCCGGAATCAGTGTCGCCAAGGTTGGGCATTTTCAGCACTTTCTTGGTAGCGCCGACCGGATCGTCGGACGATTGATCGGCGATTGACTCCTGGTCATCGTAGGAGTATTGCCGACGGTGGAGATCCTGGCCTTGTGTGTCTACGGCTGGAGCTCCAGACACAGCTACAGCCAAAAGCAGACTGCATAGCAAGACTAAATCCACTAGTTTCACCATGATCATCGTTAACGGGAGTGGTCCTACGGCGTGAGGCTATTGTTTTGCCCGGATGAAGAAATGCATCATAGCACGGACGCTTGTGGTTACACTTGTGCGTCGGTACTTAGGGTGCATTTTTCAAGGAACAGATAGCCAATCAAACGCATGCAATTCTGTTTTGGACTTTGGGGATAGTCATTGATTAGCGGGCTCAGGTCGTTAAAGAATCTATACCCCACGGCACCTGATGACATAAATAGAGTCTGGCCAATTAGATGATGGAATTCGAGTGGATCGCCTGCGGGCACACCGAAGTTCGGAAGCTTGTCCAAGTTGAGCTAGACTGGGTCCGCTTTGGGCGTTATTCGTGCATAGAACTGCGTGTCAAATCAATGCCCAGCCGTTATGACAGGCACATTGCCCAAGTGATGCGTGCACAGACGTCATAGCATGCCCTTGATTATGACTGCAATCTCGTGTGCTGCCAGGATACTGTGGTCGGCTTTCGAAGAGTGTATAGAGAAATGAGAATACACAACATTTTTGCTTGAAATTGTCTATGAAATGCTTACCGTGTGGCAAGTCAATCCAACTGAGAACTAAAGATGAATTTGAGCGCTTGATAGTGCGCTAACATGGGGTAATCTTGATGAGAAATACACGTAGCAAAGTCAGCAGTATGCGACTTGGGCAAGCCGTCAAAGACGCTCGCTAAATGTTGGATCCAAAATGCACCACGAGAAATACGATTGGGTCCTTGAACTTTAACAGCGCACTTGTCGGACTGGCCACCATTGTCGTCCAGACCGAACGAGTAATGCACGCGGCGGTTCTGGAATCGACGCAAGAGGTTGTGCTTATTTTTTGATTCGCTCCGTGCATATTTTGGGAACTTGCCATCCAGGCCGTAGGGGAAGTCGTTAGAGCTACTGCAATGGGAGGTTGATGCATTTCGTTGGTCATTCAGATATAAGAAAGAACCCGGGTTTCCTACCCAATAGCTTATTCGATTGTCGTTGCCATCAGACTTTCGTAGCAAGGAGTATCGCATAACCGTTTGGGCGCCCATCGAATGGCCAACAATTACCACATGGTTAAGATTAGGGAATCGTGTAGAATTCAACGCAAAGTCCACAAAGTGGTCTAGCACAGTATAAGAGCTGATGCCTTCGAAGCCAGCAGGACCCCGGGTGGTACCACCGACGAACCAGCCGGAATTCTTGAAGTAGATTTCGTTGGATTTCAAAGCACCAGCGCCATGATCTTTTTGGTTGAAAAACACCGGGCTCAGCATTAACAGCTCACCAGACTCAACATCCAGCTCATCATACTTTTGAGCGACTCGATATGCATTCCCGAGCAGGTTGATAAAGTTCCATGAATCGCGCCATTGTCCAGGCAGAATGATCACAGCTCGCCGGATCTTTTCATGGTTCAGATGGGAATTGACGTAAAAAGGGGCTTTCGCAGTCTTATTGTCCTTAGTCGCAATCACAGACCTGTTGAGCGAATATCCATCGAGAATCCAGGGTAGTGAAAAGTACCCAGTACCATAATCACCGAGAGTACTGGCGGAATACTGAAATTTGGCGCCTCGCGACCATGGCACCTGGAATTCTGTGACTACATTGTCGGCTGGCACCTCATTTTGACCGACCCATGAGATGGCATTGGGATCCATCACATTCTTGATTTCCAGTACGCGCTTCGAGGCTGCGATAGGGTTCGAGACACTGAGCTTGGCAATGGATCGCTGTGCTTTGCAAGACGCCTGTCTTGCAACCAAAGCATGCTCAGCACTGGACCCTGACCGAGCTCGAATCTGCTTACCTTCAGCGCAGATTACCAGCAGCATAGCCATAGCGGTAACAACAGAAAATTTCATTATGCTAGCTATGAACATCTTAGAGATACTGCTGTTGCATCGGGGATCCAACACGTATCTGACTCTTATAGGTTTTAGCTATCAACGACTTGTCGCCAAGACTACAAACCCTATTTGCATAAACTCTCTTGCTCGGTTACACTGACTGTCTGCAAGCCGACGACAAAATTCCGAGTCTTTACACAGGCCCCTAAACGGCGATATGTATGTTTCGCGACAAAATTCTGACGGGTGGATATGCAGGGACAACATTATTTCTATCCCAAAAAGCCCATATTGGTGCAGTTCCACATTCTCGTGTCATGCAATTATCGCTATCGCGCGAGATAAGTCCGTCCACTTACCGAGGCCCCTCGGCTTTCTATGACAACATGCCGCAGCAGATAATGCGATCAGCGTAAAGTCTTCCAAGTAATTTCGCTTCTAAATAGGTATGTGGAGAAATTGACCAATCTATACTATTAGTCGAATCAGCGGCTGCGTGAAGTTCCTAGGCCTCGCTTGCCTGCAAAGAGCCACTTTGGCTTGGTTTCCTGGATTCGTCGATCCGACTCACCCGCTCTTGCTTCCCGATTACGTCCTCGGATACCCATAGAGTGCAAGCTGCGGGCCTTTTCCTCTTGACTCACGTCTCGCAGACCCTCTGCTTGACGGTTGCGGGCGGGAATGCGTGCCGCGCCGGCACGAGAAGAGATCGGTCCACCGACCCGGTTTGTAGAGGCAGTCGTAGAACTTTTGCCGGGGGGTAGCGCTGGTAGGCTTCTCCCACCTGTAGCGCGGAGCTTCTTTCTTGTAGCTTGTGATGTATTTTCCTCAACAGACATAGCGTCACTCGTATCATCACTAGCTTCAGTATCCTCGTCCATCGATACGTCATGGTCTTCCTCGTCATCACGCGATTTCCGCTTTCCAACCAGACCTTTCGCTTTCGCCAGAAGTTCTGCACGCATCTCAATATTACTAGGGTCGATACCAGCTGCTCGCATAGTATCCGTCATCTGTGATAGGGTACGATGCTGTAGTTTACGGGGCAATTGCGCACGCCCTTGCAATGACTTCTTAGATTGTGCCATTATTTTCGCCTGGTCCTTGCGGTGCTTGATACCAGCCGCAATCGTTTTCAGTTGTTCTTCTTCACTGTCGATTTCTTCTTCGCTCTCATCATAGAACCCGTCTGCTTCAAGTTTCTCCTCTTCTCTCTCCAGCTTGTCCAAGGAGGTCATGATGTCTGGGTCGATAAAGTCGGCAATGTTCTTGCCTTGATAGATTTCAGGGATGGTATCGTACTTCCAGTCATCCTTCTCCAGTACGTAGTTCTTCTTCAGATCGATGTTATGTACACCAGCACCTCCATGCTCCTCTTGTTCATCGCGCTCGGTTCTTCTACGGCTGGGGTCATTCGTATCGAACTTTCTTCGCGAGCCATCTGCGATCGCTTGAGGCACATAGGGTTTCCGCTCTAGATCATCACGTTTTTGCGGAGTAGCGACGTGTAAGCGGTTAAGAATTGCGTTCGCTTTTGGCCCATGTACCTTTCCTTCCACACGCGTCGCCAGGAGTGTTTCACAAGCGTTCTGTTTTAGCTCCATGATACCCTCGTCGGTGAATGTACTGATTTCAGCGAGGTGGACATTGCCATCTGCCAAAACGTTACGCACTAATCCCGCTCGTTCATCGTCAAGATCCTCAAGTTTCGCAACATCGATCTTGTTGATCACGAGGAAAGTCGGCTTATTGGCAAACAAAGGTTTGATGCTGTTAAACAGTTGCACTTGTGCCTCTACAGTATAACCACATTGTTCCGAAAGATCCATAAAGTACATGACAGCTGCACGAAGATGAGCAAGGGCAGTAATCGCCTGCATTTCGATCGTATTCATCTCTTCCAAGGGGTGGTCTAAGATACCTGGTGTATCAATGACTTGCCATCGTAGATATTTGTAATCCATATGACCGACAAACAGTGACTTTGTGGTGAATGCATACGGCTGAACATCGACGTCTGCACGCGTCACTTTGTTGATAAAGCTCGACTTGCCTACGTTGGGGTACCCACAAATGACCAAAGTGCGAGTGGAAGGGTCGATGGACGGTAGACGGGAGATGTGTTGCCGGACCTGCTCGAGATAGACGAGTGGGTCTTTGTTTCTACGCATGATCGTCGCCATACGACCAAGGGCGGCGCGTTTCAGTTGTTTGCATCGGTATAGACTGTCGCCGAACTTGATCAATCGCACATAATCCTTTGCGACTTGCTCGATGAGATGACGGGCGGTATTGATTTGCCCCAGAGCTAGTTTATAATGATTCTTGTCATAGAGCACGCTGGAATAGTGTTAGTATGAACTCCCACTATAGATAAGATGAACGTACTTCATTAGCGAGGATGTGAACGGATGCAGATTCTGTTGTGGTTAGTGATCATGCGTTCCTATCGAGACATACCTCTAGCACAGGAAAGTCGTTGAGAATTGCCTGTAGTTTCTCATTGAATGCATCTTTTGTGAACATCACTTTGCGCATATAAAACGATCGAATACGCGTAATCTTAAAGCCAGGATGAATCACTGTAGGTGTCTTTCGTTGTGTTTTGGACAAAACAATGTCCAAAAAGTCATTGGCAGTAGGTACTGGCGCAATTGACGCCTTGAATGTAGCGGACATTGCGTACTATACCAACGGTTTACGCTAACTCAACCCAAGTTCGCTCAAAGATGGCAAACGAAAACAAAATTTTTGGTTGTGCGCTGCGCGGAGCTGACTAACTTGGCCAAAAAACCCATCTCCAATCGCACCGAGAAAAAATTGAGCACAAAATTTGGATCGCACATTGTTGATTGGACAGGTCCCGGGATGGTATGCCAGGAATTCTGCTTAGTCACATCCCAAGGGGAAAAAAGTGCGCGAGCGTACGGTGATACGCTGCACTCACAACGGAAGTTGGGCTCTGTTCTTTGCCTGCCACAAGCTTGTCGTAAGACATAGGAGTCCGTGGCAAAAGATTGCAGCTTGGAATTGCGCAAAAGAGCTAGGTTCTTGAGCAAGCCTGTTGCGAAACATCGCATTGTACTCGATTAAAATTCGTGCTAGTACGTATTGCCGAGCTCGATTTCGGGGTCGGTTGCCTAACTAACATGGAATGGATCTAACCATCAGAGCTTCAGATCATGCAGAATACGTTTTGTGGTGAATCCAATACGTTTCCGAATTACGAAGCAAATATCACTCTTATCAACTTTTTGATCCAAAACCAAATACAGCATACTACTTGCTCTCTGACCAATTTCAATAAAGACCCTGAGCTGGGGCATATCGTTGGATTCCTTTGAGGATTCTTTTTTTTTTCAATAGGGGTTGCAAGGTACAGTTCTATTGCGATGATCACAGCACAGTACTAACACTTGCCTCTAGTTTCGAACCCAACAGGAAGCCTAACAAAACTTCGTGAGGCTTGCTTTTTAGGATGCCATCGGCACCCATAATCAACACTTATGCTCACAAATTGCACACCAAACTTCCTCGGACCTATTCTAATGACCGTACGAACGAGGATTTGAGTGCAGTCGCACAGATTGAGCCTGTGCACCCGGTCACATCGACTGACAATGAAGACGACAACCAGGAGACAGATTTAGGAGAAGTGGTTGAGTCTGACGAGTATCTCCGAGAAGAGTCTCAGGACGAAAGTTCTGACTCAGAAACCGATGACTCCGCGATGGCGAAACAGATCGAAGCCGCGGGGGAAGGTGGATCGTTGATTGGGTCAGACGACTCCTCCGACGAAGCTCACTTGGCCAACGAGGAACGGTATATTATTCGAGACGAGATGCGGCGTTCCTCCGAAAGCTCCGCAGGATCTGGAATTAGCGCTTCTGCTGACACTGAGGAAGGTTACACTATTGATCATGATGACGAATTCTGGAAATCTTTATCCCCTATGAAGCAAGGGACAGATGACGGGATAGGAGCAGAGATGTTTCGTCCACAACGCGGATTTGTAACATCTCCTGAACCATCCTTTTCGGATTTCTTTGAGTCGTCCGACGAAATTGATGAAAAGAATGCTATTCAAGGTAATCACGAAGAAGTCGGCGATGACGATCTTTTAACGACGGACGACGATACCACAAGCGACTCGGAGCATAGCTCTATCAGCAGTTGCAGTTCCATACAGGCTCCTATGTTAGCTCATATGGGCCTCAAGCACAGCCAGTCCAATGCACAAAATGAGTTCGACGAGGAGTTCACTGAAGCAGATCAAGAAGAGTCCCTCAAGAGCGCAATACCTCTGTTAGTGATTGAAGATTTGGACGGGCGGCTAATCTATGCACGCGCTGGCGATGGCGAGGCTGTATTCGGATCCGACGGCGAATTTGAGTGTGTGGGAGATAGTCAAGATGAAAACTCATCAGATGACCAAACCGAGTGGAATGATACCAACTCCGGTATGTCTCCGGAGAAACGGCGTATGAATCGTGTCTCATCCGCACAGTCCCATGCTGCTATGTATGAATCGGATAATGATGGCGATACCACGGACGAGCTGCCTGACGATGACATGCCATACCCAAGACTGTTGATCGGATCCATCGCACCGCGCGGTGGACGCAATGCCCGACGGGCACGAGAGATTGCCGCGCAATCGCGCAGGTCGTCCCCGAAAGTTATTCCGAATTTCTGTGGCGAAAGAGTATCATCTCGATCCAACACGAAAGGGTCCAGCAATTTGGCAAATGTTCATACTGTTGGTGATGAATGCAAAGACACTTCGGAAAGCAGTACAGATCCACTGCCGCGGTTAGCAAAACAGTCTATAAGCTCGTCATCAAATTCCGAATGCCCTGCCACTCCTTATGATACCAATGCAGCAAGGGGCGATCTGTCTCAAGAACCGGAAAGCTGTAAACCAGAAATGGGCAGGTTTATCCCTGCTACATCGAAATCGGTGCACCGAGCGGTGATCGACGGATCGAAACAGACACCCTCCCCGTTTAGCTCATATAAAGCACTTCAGCATGGATTCGGGAAGTTGGGCACCTCGACGAGATTGCGCAGTTTCGATGACTCGGATTCTTCGCGATACTCTATGTCTGCCAGACGCAAGAGAGTCCGCGATGAGTTTGAGCAAGGTATCTTGGACTTGCAAAACTCCGAAGATTTGCATGCTACGACGCCAATTTGGACATGGCATCCGTATGAACAGAGACTCGGTCCTGAGTCCATGTCGCAGCAGGATGTGATGGATTTGGGTGACGTGTTAGATGAGAATCTGATTCGCGAAGACCTGTCAAGTGAATCGGATTTGGACGACAACCCAAATGATCACCAAAACGACCAAGAACACTCTACCGGCTCACAAACATCAGCTTCTCAACGCAGACAAGCTGATCGGATGAAGTCTACGGAAAAGCCAGGATTGAATCACAATGCATTCGCCCGCTGGCATCGAGTCCCCATCACGGCCTTTCGCGAGTCACAACAAGGCGGCAATAGTATGCGAGGATCTCTCAGTGATCCTTTTTCGGCACATTCACGACCATCCGATACATATCTGTTAACATACCCTTCCTATTCCACTAAGCGACAGCTCACGCCAAGATCTATTGATTCCAGCTCGCGGTCTGCGCAAGCGATCCGAGGTAAGCAGTCGTCGTTTTTGCAGCGCGATTCCTCGAGATTCGCCGCTTCACCTTTGCATCGAACACTTGCAGATCTGTCTATGTTCCAGGGGCATTCTAACAAGCGTTCGCCGCTACGAAGAGATTGGGCATGGCAGAATGCTGACGATGACGCCGACAGTGCGTCAGGCGCAGAGCACCGGAATTTCAATGATCATACTGTCGTTGGCGGCGATTTCGTTGTTTCACCGACACTGACACCTATTAAGCACTCATCCAAAATCCCTCGTGGAAATGACTCTAGCGGCACCTATGCATTGAACTCGATGAGGAACCCGCGCAAAGTCACCAAACGTGAGAAGCGCGAGAGACAAGCAAAGAGAGAAGCCTTGAGAAAGACGCCTGGATCAAGACATGATCGACTCCGTCCTGAGCATCACTTGTCACCTAGTCCAGCGTCACCAAGTGATTTGAGTCTTGCTCTATAGTGATGAAACTCACGCATGGCTCGCTGCGTTGTATAGGATAGTAGCCTTAGTCATAGAGGACATAAATCTGAATCTGCATTTCCAGCTTGAGCGTATTTTGGAGCCGAGTTGACTAGGCTATTGTCAGCATGCACATTTGCGGATTATTCTCCCACGCTATGCTTTGCTATCATGAGATATTTTCTACAATGGGAGATGGGCTTACTATAGTACCTTAGCCTATTGGAGGAAATTTGCAAAATCTGAAGTCATTTCGCTTAGGACGCTTTCTGGACCTGACGCAAGGCACCAGAAACACCCCAGATCAGCACGTCAAGTTTAGTCAGCACAATCCCATTTCCAATCAAGTGTCTAGTTGGTTGTTTGTAATATCGAGTTGAGAGTCGAAAGAGTCGTTAGAGATTTTGATTCGTCGGACGAAAGCCCAAGGAGGAACTGGTGGGGAAATTCCATGTGTCATTTTTAGACATGCACACATGCAAATTAGACGCGCTACGAGAGTTGGGTAAGCAAGGAAATAAGGCGGAATAATATCCGATCTTTGACGCACATTGGCGTAAGAGCCGTTTGAGCGTCTTGGTTGAAGATTTCGGCACGGTCATATACCCTGACCGGAGATACCTATGGTGTGCGATTTTTAGGGAACCGGCTTAAATTACCTGATTCAAGAAAAGAAGACGAGTCCCTGATTTTCTTTTTTTTTGGATCACTTTCGTTTAGGTATCCGGGGTAGACCGTTCGCAATACGATCTCGTAACATTGCATTACTGGTTTTTTTAGTGACGACTCGTTTCGTTAATTTGCCACTTCGCTCCGCACTGTTTTTTGATCCAAGCTGTCGATTTCAGCTCGCCGATCCATCAGGTCAACATTTAGTCATAGTTTCTAGCTTTTTGGTCGACAAGACGATGCAGGAAGCCCCTGATCGCAACGCCTCTGTCGGGGCTGCTGCGCAGGGCAACAATGTGACGCCGATCAAAACTAATTATCCAGCGCCTTTGTCTGCGACAAACGCACAGAAACGGGTGTCAACGCCGACGGACGGAAGTCCCCGTGAGTCGGAATTCCCTGATGACTGTTCTCTACAAGAGGAGAATAAAAAGAGCTGCAAGACTACTTCGCCGGCTGACTCGGAACTTGGATCGGAAGCATACCATGGATCTAAGCGAGGGGATCAGAAACGCAACGCTGTGTTTGCTTCCCGCGGCAAGAAGTCGTTCAAGTCAGCGCCCTCCTTTGATAGTTCAGATTCAAACCAACGTGACCCTGGTATGAGTTCTCAAGCGGGGACAACCTCCAGGATGAGCGGATCAGAATCCGTTGCCGGAGACGCTATGCCTACGGATTCGACTGAATCCAGGGCAGGGTATGTCGGCCAGAAGCGAGAGGCAAAAGGGAGTATCCACATTGATGGGAAGAAACGGTATCTCTGCCCATTTGCCGGATGTGATAAAACCTTCTCAACAAGTGGGCACTCATCTCGACATAGTCGGATCCACACCGGGGAAAAACCGTATCATTGCACCTATCCAGGATGCCGAGCACAATTCTCTCGTTATGATAATAGTTTGCAGCATTATCGTACACATATCATCTCCTCCAAGGACGGAAAAAAGCCAAAAGGCAAAACTGCTAGCTCTGCCATGGCAGAGAACCGCGAGACATCACAAAGCAACAAATCTGGCCGCAAGTCCAGGCCGGGTCCCAAGGCGTCCGAGCGGAGACCATCCCCGGTTCCAAGTCCCGATGGATCGGCTTATCCGCATTCGACTTCCCAAAGAGCTTCTCACCGCGTTTCAAATCCAAGTGGCTCGCATTCAAAATCTTCCGACTCGGTTCCACAGTCCAAAGGCAAGTCCCTGCCAAGCTTTTCCTCAGAAACCCGCTCGCAGCGAGGAAGCGATTTGATCATTGACAATGAACGTACCATTTCCTTGCCGCTCGTTCCGTTGGAAAAACTGCGTGAGAGCCAGCAGGGACTCGATGGTGCTTCGCGATCACAAGATGGAGTGAAACGGATGCGTTTAAGCCCAAGACCTCCGCCACTCCACTCCAGTATAGATAATCTGCAGGATGAACCTCAATTTTCTGTGCCGAACTCTTACGATATCTATGACAAACGGCCTGGAAATCTGCAAGATCGACCATCTATGAAGCGAGAAACGTATACATGGCATGGTATAGGCTCAGGTGTGAGTGTGATGGACCACCTTCACCCAGGAGTTGGTTTACCATTACCTAGTCGTGGTGCCGCGAATGGTGCCGCAAAAGCTAAGCCGGGACCCTCAGCATACTCGACGTACCCAAGCCCGCCGCGCGCGACATTTGACAAACCAATGCTGGCATGTAGTCATACTTTTGAATTGGGCTCACGCCCCATTCCCTACCCATTGGCAGGCACCGAGCTGGACCGTATGTACCCCACTACGTTGCCGGAGTTCAGTAACTCAAGCAAGTTGTCGCTTGGGAGACCATCGGGCTCCCCGCCATTTGCTACTTTGCCGGAACACGCGGGGTGTTCGGAGTTTTCCATGCGACGGAGCGGAAGCATGCCGTCTTTGCTAAGTTTGGACGAACCACGACTGGAAAGCTCGAATTCTCTACTGAAGTACTCGCTTTCTTCGGGGAGATCTACATCGAAACCCGGCATGCCTCGTACCTCTTCGGATCAAGCCGAGCACTCGACAAATCGTGCAATGGGATCCGGCGCTTGTTCCTCGGCTCCCGAGCTAGACCCAGAAATCGATTCTCGGACGCACCAACAGGATTTGCTCCAGTCTTTTTCCGCAACTCGCCGTTGAAACAGATTCTCACTCAAGGCTGAAAGCCGTCCAATACGACCCCAAAAACTATGATTTTTGATTCATGGTCATAAGAGCGCAGCAATGAATTTCGCCATAATCTTGCTCTGCTTATGTACATTTTAACGAACTTCTCGTACTCATCGAAATATATGTCCTTTCCTGTACTCATAGACTTCCGTAGAAGTTTTCTTTTCAATCTACGCACTCTCGCTTTGTTTATCAACTTGTGACACCATATGGCCTACAGTATGTATCGTGTCTCTAATCCTGTCTCGCTAAGATATGGATCACCTTGAGAATCCCAACCAAGCCAATCTAATCCACATAGAATTCTGCTGAGTCATTCTCTAGAATTGGCCCAAAGGCAGTATCAATAATTGTAGGGTGGATTAAATCTTCACTCACTGATTATGACGACGCCAGTGCCTACGTTCGGAGACTTCCACCTGCCCGAGATTCTCAATGAGCCGATGGTAAGTTGTGACAACTCAGCTAATTGTAGCGCAACTATGAGCCAAACTCGGTTGACCGCGCAGAGCTTCAGAAGGCGGTTGACGAGCTGATTGGATCGAACCCTATTGAAGTGCCTCTGATCATTGATGGTCGTGAATTTAAGACGGGATCGATCAACAAGCAAGTGAACCCAAGCAATCACTCGCAGGTATTGTGCACCTATCATGAAGCCGACGAAGCGATAGTCGACACTGCGATTCAGGGTGCACTGAAGGCCAAAGACACTTGGGCCAACATGCCATGGAGCGAGCGAGCGGCGATCGGTCTGAAAGCAGCTGATCTGATCGCACACAAATATCGGTACAAACTACTTGCTGCTACAATGGTTGGCCAAGGTAAGAACGCATGGCAAGCTGAGATCGATGCCGGTGCTGAGATCTGTGACTTCCTTCGTTTCGGTGTGAAGTACATCCAAGATATGTATTCCGTGCAGCCGCCACGTAATGCACCTGGTGTATGGAATCGAACTGAGTACCGCCCTCTGGAAGGATTTGTACTGGCCGTGTCTCCGTTCAACTTCACGGCCATTGCTGGCAATCTGGTGATGACTCCCGCTTTGGTCGGTAATGTAGTGGTTTGGAAGCCGTCGCCGATGGCCATCTACTCGAACTACCTCATCTTCAAGATCCTGCAAGAAGCTGGCGTTCCTAATGGCGTGATTCAGTTTGTCCCGGGTGATGCCCCGACCGTGGTAAACACCGCAATCAACCGCCGAGAGTTCGCTAGCTTGCACTTCACAGGTTCCACGTTTGTCTTCCGCTCACTCTGGAAGCAAATCAGCAACAACTTGGACCTGTACCGCGGCTACCCACGTATTGTGGGAGAAACCGGTGGCAAGAACTTCCACTTCATTCATCCCTCGGCCAATCCTGATGTGGTGGTCACGCAGAGCATCCGTGCCGCATTCGAGTACCAAGGGCAAAAGTGCAGTGCATTGTCGCGTCTGTATGTGCCTCAATCCATGTGGAAGAATGGATTGAAGGACAAGCTGATCAATACTGTGAAGGATATTAGTATGGGCCCCGTGAACGAATTCAAGCACTTCATGGGCCCAGTGATTGCGAAGCATTCCTATGACAAGATCATGAGCTTGATTGATGAGGCCAAAAAAGAAGGCGGTCAGGTTCTTGTTGGTGGAACAGGCGACGACTCCGTAGGATACTTTGTTCAGCCGACCATCATTGAAACCAGTGACCCGATGTCTGTTACGATGCAGAAGGAGATCTTCGGACCGGTCATTACTGTGTATGCGTACCCTGATGACCAGATCGATGAGACCTGCAAGATTTTGGACGACACTACCGAATACGCATTGACTGGCTCCATCTTCTCTTCCAACCGTCAAGAACTGATCCGTGTGAGCAACATGCTACGAAACGCTTCCGGTATGATGTACTACAATGACAAGTGCACTGGCGCAGTGGTGGGTCAGCAGCCATTTGGTGGTGCACGCGCTTCAGGAACCAATGACAAGGCAGGCAGTATGAACATTTTCTTCCGATTTGTGTCACCACGCACGATCAAAGAGTCATTCTTGGACCCGTCCACATACATCTACCCCTCCAATGAGTAACTAGACACCTTGCGAGGGAATTTAGTAAATGGAACACCCAGTGAGTCTGGAGGTACGTGGACAGACACTCTGTAGGAACCTTATGAAATCAGTAGTAGATTCAGCTTGACAAACCGATAAGGTTGGCGTCATGGTGTATGCAACAGTGTGGCCCAGCATTGGCGTTGAGTATGGCGCTGGCAAATAGCTCAATCCAAGGAGGTATCGCTCGCTATTGCGGCTGAGCGACCTATGGAGCAACAGACTATAATAGATAGTAGCGTATACGTATATTTCGAGCAATTATCACATCAAATCACGCTCAGTCATCAGCAGGTGGCGCCTCTTCTTCAAGATATCTGATCAATTTCACTCGAAGCTCAGTCACTTCATCACCACGTAATGTATCAGAGACAAAGTTGCACTGCACCTGGATTTGAACCATCTCCAATGCACCGCGAATGACTCCTGCAAGCACATTAGAGTACTGCAGTCCGCCTTGTAAAGCCTCAGCTGGAAGTTCGACAAACTCCGCGAGCGGATTCTCATGAAGTAGTAAAGAGAACTCCTTGGCGTTGGAAGAATCTGGCTCGCGAGCTGCTGCGTGAGCTGTCGAAGAGTTCCGCATAGATGCATCACCAGCTGACTCATCTGCGTTGGAGCTGGAAGCAAACGATACTGTGGGCACGATATTCAGGAACATTTTGAATCCAACCTTGGGTAAGAGCGCCATCACTTACTTTACTGATGATTTCAGCAACTTCGCGAAAATCCGTACAGCGCGGCAAGTTGCTGCGTGCCAGAAAGTCTTCAATCAGTCTCGTCCCAATATTGAAACCCCTATTGTTGGTCACCCTCGCACTTACATCTTGTCAAGTTGGAGATTGACTTGCTCATAATCTTCGTAATCCTTGATCAATTGGACCACTAGTGATCCATAAGTCAGAGTAAACAACTCTAAATTCTGGATATTAGTGTTTGCAAGTCTACTCACCACTTTGTTCCCATTTTGCTTCCACAATTCCTCTCCTACCGTCTTGTACTGCTTCGTAGCCATTCTGCTACTCCACGAATGTAAGCGACCTCCACCAAGCGGAGTGCTCCACCTCCACGCAGATGTGCGAATCTAAGTGACAGTCTCACGTGGTAGGAGCGTGTTCGTAGATAATCTAATTCGGAGCAACACTACGAATGGAAGCTAAGCTGGACTCGTCGTGCTGCAGATGATTGTCCTCAATCCAACTCTCTTCCAGATGAGGAAGTGGAGATGCAACGAAGAAGGTCAAACTCTACATTTACCCCGCTGACTCTTGGTGGTGTATAGCTCACCATTCACCATCGTTGAGGCAGGCCCTCGACTGATTGCAGCAGTAACTTTCGTGCGTATCGTTTGTTGCCGTGCTTGCATTGCCGGCCTGAGACGCACGTCTGTAACGTGTCTGGTAATAGGCTGCTATGACAGTCATTAGCTCAAGACCTTTTCGAACATGCAGTTTGCTGCTGCTGGCAGCAGCATTGCAAGTGACAAGTATTCTAGCCGATGTATCCGTCAGCACATCTCTTGCCGATCAACTTCCTCCGCTAGCGCATGCTAATCAAGCCTATAACTGGCAGTTTTTATCGACGACGTTCGATTCGGGGGAGAACCAGCTTTCTTATTCTGCGTCTGGACTTCCGGATTGGGCCGATCTTGATTCAAGCTCGGGACTCATCACAGGAACCCCGCCGAAACGTGTGAACGGCAAACAAACCAACCATGTTACCATTACTGCGAGTGATGGGTCAAGCAGTGCCTCATCTTCTTACGACATGGTGACGATCAATGCGGTTGCACCTACTTTGACACAATCTTTGCAGGATCAGCTGCCAAAAGCTGCATCTATGGGTCAAGGGAATACGCTGCCGAACAAAACATTGCATCTACCTTTGGGGTGGTCGTTTAGCATCGGTTTTCAGGGAGATACATTCCGCCTTCCTGACGACGACAAAGTGTATTATTCCACTTATCTAGAAGGAGCCAAACCATTGCCAAGCTGGCTTATCTTCAACGAAGAAGAATTAACCTACGGTGGGATTGCACCTACTGATCCCGGTCCTAATGGAGAAACTTTCAATGTAATTCTGTTTGGTTCCAACATGCCAAATACTGGTGGTCCCTCGTCGAACTTCACGATTTATGTGGCTGGGAATATTATTACTATGCGTAATATAGAGTCTCCGCCCGTGGTGAACATTACAGAGGGGCAACCTTTTTCCTACACGGTGCCTAGTCTAAATACCTCCAACTTGCTTTTGGATGGGAAAAATGCTCACTCTGGAGAATATCAGCTGAGCAGCGGCACTGGGATGCCAAGTTGGGTATCTTTCGATACCACTTCCGGCAAACTCACAGGCACGCCGCCATTTAATGCGCAAAGCACTAACTATACAAAAGTCAATGTTCCCTTGCAAATTACGCACCCAAATGCAAAGCCCATGGACTACAATGTGACATTGGATGTATACCCCTCGGCCTTTAATACAGAGACCTTGCCCAATGCCACAGTATCGTCTGGCCATGCATTTGAAGTGGACCTGGCAAAGTACTATAGAAATGCGAAGGAATCAGGCGCTACGGCGGACTTTGCCAGTGCTACGTCGATGAGTCGACGTGATGTGCATCTTATCATGAGCCACACATCCCATATGTTTTCTCGGCGAAGTTTGCCTAGCTGGGCCCACTTTGACAGCGCAAACAAGAGCCTGACTGGTACAGCTCCTGATACGCCACAAGACCTGTTGGTAACGCTATCTGCGCCAAGCATTGTCGCCAATGCGCCAGTTTCCGGTTCTAGTCGGAACTTTACTCTTTTTGTACGGCAAGGCTCTTTCCCTGAGACTGCGCCGAAAAAACATGGGTTATCCCCCGGTGAAAAGGGTGCGATTGCAGGCGCAATTTTGGGTGCTGCATTACTAGCTGCGATTGCTGCGTGCTGTGTATACGGCTACCGGCGGCGCCGCCGAAGTCATCAAGCTGTACAAGCTGAATCAATGGAAGACGCGCCTATGGAATCTTCTCATCAAGAGCCAGTCTCAGAGTCGCAGCCATTCCAGACATCTGAGCCAACGGCCGAAACCACCACCGTGTCTCCCTATATTCCGCAATCTGAACGGCACCCCTACGATAACTACCAAGAAGGAATCCGTGTTGTGCCTACTAGCGATGCGTCGACAAGCATGCCGCACTCTCATGAAGATGCAGGCTTAGGAGCAGGCGCTTCAACGGCAACAGCAGCAGGTGTTGGCGCTGGAATTGGCGCTGGAATTGGAGCGAAGCAAGCGTTTGATCGGCGGTCCAATCGAATGTCTTCAGGCTCAGCAACCGTCCGGCGCACGTCCTATGGCCCCAAGGCATCCACAACGCAAATCAATCCACCCGGAAGTCCAGAATGGCAACGCGCAGACGAGGATATGAACCCTACCCCCTTCCTTGCACAATCTAGCTGGAAACCTACGCAGTGGACCAATCTAAACACAAACTCCTTTGCGGAACCCAAGTCAGGATCTGATCCAAACGCACAGACCCCAACCTCGAACGATTGGGAAGTGCCTTTGCGGCGCCGCAGTGCTGTGCCGCTGTCGCTGACTAGCAAACCATTCACTTCGATTGATATCGATTCCGAGCAACCCAGCACCGCTGTTCCTCAAGAAACTCAGTCGCAGTTTGTCGACGACCAAGACGCCATGCCGAAACGCGCCGAAAAACGTGCATCGACCTATTCTATGTCGAATTTGTTTGGTGGCATTGCTTCTGCGACGGGTCTTGCAGGGTTAGGACTCGCGAATAAGCAGAGCAAAGACACTCAATTTGACTCAACTCCCGCAGCAGACAATTTTGTGGACAGATCCGCATCGGTAACAGAATCCAACCTGCACGAGGAAGACAGTGATGAGGAGCCCGAGGTGCCGCAGCCTGCTACGATCATGACAAAGCTGTTCGGTAGAAACCGCGAACAGGACGAGGAACAGGGCCATTCCGCGAAAGCATCTCGACCGCCATCACGTACAGACGCCCATGAAACTATGACGCAGTCGACGCATGCATCCAGTCATCCTAATCCTGATTTACCTTCCGAGCATGCTAGTTGGGAAGACGATTTATGGTACGGAGAGCGCTCTGAGACCGCAAGACGCAGCGATATTCCGGCTTGTGAAGAATCCCCGCGGCTGAGGCATGCATCAGGCACTATTCGCCAAGCACGTAGCCATCCTGCATCTCGAACGGTCCTGGAAGAAAATCCTAACCAGACCATCTCTACTTACAATGCGCCGTCGTCCTCTGGCATAGGACTTGGGATGCCCGCTAGTACAGCGTCCAAGTCGGCTGCAGGCTTGGCTCCTCGTGTAACCTCGCAGAATTGGGTGCGTCTCGACGAGACAGATACTTCTATTTCGTACCTTGGCCCAATTGAGAATGATGACGATGATCCCCAAGCAGAACAAGAAATGGATTTCAGCGCTGAGCAGAACCAGCAGGATTCCATCTTGACAGTCCGAGCCGCTGAATCCAATTCGAAGTTGGCGCCGCCTTTGTTCGTTTCGAGCCTAGGAGAATCTCAAGCCAACCTTCCAGAAGAAGCACAAGAGGAAAGTGCACTGCATTCAGCGCAACCAACGGGCCCAATCTCGCTGCGATCTTCCCTCGCTACACTTCCTCCAGTCATCGAAGAAGGGCAATGGCCTAAACAAGTGGAATCCACGCAAGATGCTAGTGTGGCTCGGCGTCTCACTGCTTCGCCGATGGAGCCGGGCTGGGACACTGACGTGGCAGACGTTCCTTTGAGTCCTGTGCGATCTTCATCGCCAGCTCCTGGTCCGATCAGTGCTGCAGACGTCTGGGCACGGTCACCGCCCGAAATGACTCAAGAGCAATTTGCCCCTTGGCAGTATCAATTGTTCAGCGAGTCCCAGCCCAAAAACACCCATGCTGAACCCAAAGCGACCATTTCAAGCGCCATTGCACCACAATTAGGTCCTGTGCCACGAGCAGGAAGGATCGGCCCATTACCTCAAAGCGGGACACCGCAATTATCGCCTGTGCTTGACGGTTTCTCTCCTTTGACGTCGCAATCTGCGCGATTCAGCTGGATGTCAAATACGACACCCAACCTGACCAGCACACCGACGATGCCGATGAACGTTGAGCCACAGACCGTGCCTCATTTCCAGCCAGAAGTCCGGGTACCATCGTCTGCTCCGCGGCCGAACAGTCTGAATGTCGAGCCACAGGATATGTTGGGGGTATTTGATGATGCCGACAACGATCCTATCGATCCCTTTGCTGAAGGACAATACCCCTATGGTACGGTATTGGGCCAATCTCCCGAGATCCACCGTATCGATGCTCCGTCTTCACAAGGATCCTTATTGACGGATCTTGGCGAGATCAATCAAACGGAAGGTGCTCTTGCACAGAATTTGTCTCTAGATGAGAACACGCAGAGTCAAAGCCTGATCCCCGACGTGCTTGTGGAAAGTCAAGATGCCGAACCGTCTTCATTGCAACGCCAAGACCTCACTGACAGCTCTGATGCTACTGTAATGCAATTGCAAAAGAATCTATCCTCAGATACACCTCAGCCACCGCCTACATCATCCACTATGGACTCCATTCAACTAGCCCAGTCACGATCAGTGAACTTCACCTCTGCCAAGCCGCCGCGATTGCAATTAATCAGCTGCAGACCGGACGAAGCCATATCCTTGCCACTGATTAGCTCACAAGTGTCTTTCTCGCATCATATGCTAGACCAGGTCACGACGCAAGAGCCCAACGTTCGATATGAACCGCAACTGTTCGCACCCTCACGCGTAGACCTTCACGGGCGATGGCCTTCATGGCTTTCATGGCTGACTTGGGACCCGACTACGCAAGAACTTACAGGTACTGTTCCCAAATCCTTCGCGAGTGAGCACCGTCTGCCTATGCAACTGCCTATTCACATCTTGCTAATCCGTGACGAAGATCGCTTGACATCGTCAACAGCAGACGCAATGTCGGATCAAAGCAGTACATCCACACCTCCTCTGATTGTTGCACGCATCCTGTTGACGATTCTGCCTGCCGCAGAGCAACATACATCTTGATATACTCCCTAATTATGCTATGCTACCTCGATAATCCATACTCCTTCTCATAGATCTGTCTCCACACTTGGGAAATTTCATTTTGGGCCACGTGCATCCTCTTCCTTGTCTTGATTTAGCGTTCTGGATGAGGTCGTCAGAGGGGGTGGACAGTTGGGTGACAGCGCTACCTCGATTTCATACAGCTGCTACGCCGCTACCGCCTAGTCCAGGGAAAACTTGGGATGAGTCTTTATTTGTAACTTCGCGGCCGAAACTCAGTGTGGAAGATGCTTTACCTGCTCGCACAAATTTCCCGCATGCGTCTAATTCGACAGGGCACCCAGAGACTAGCCAGCGGCTTGAGTCGCTGGGCAAAGCGCGTCGGATTAGTTTGTCTGGAAAAAAGGCTGATCAGCCGTCGAGACGGTCAAGTTGGCTGGGAAGATGGCTCGAAAGCCGTGATGATACCACAACGCATAGAAGATCTGGACGTTTTTCTATTCCGTCTGTGTTTCTTGCGCCGCAATCGCATTCCAAATTGTTCAAGAAAGAATTCAAACGCAGACAAGAAAGCCAACCATTCACTACTCAATATGAGAAACGGTCACTGAACCATCAAGAAGCTTTCCACCAACCTAATCCCGACCTCCGCATGAATCGCTCTGCGCAGGTGAATGGCGAACGCCGTCAAAATAGCACAAATCTGCCATATCCATCAGCAAGCCAGCAGGTTGGCGAGCAGAACTCCATGGAATCACAAGCCAAATCTGATACGCCAAGCGATCGTCATAAAGCTGCATACGATTTACGTGGAGTCGATGCTGATACCTCAGCACAAACGATCTTTGAAACGCATATCACAAGTAATGAACCCAACGCTACTTCTGTCTCCAATGACATGGAGCAGGGCGTAGATGCAAAACGGTTGTCAAAGCCAGAAATGAGTTCTAGAATGCTGTCTCCGAACGACCAACGCCAGCCATCTGCATGGGGCTCTAGTAATACGAGACCTTGTCCCGACGAGCACTACAATCCTTCGAAAAGCCCAAGTATGCCATTCTTTCCATGGTCACAAGGCGACACTCAGGTCGACGAACCGTCACTTCATTTCACTTCAAGCCCTTCTGCGTCGGCTTGGGTTCACGAATCTAACGCATCACAAAACATGTACGTTCCCACATCGAGTTCCTCGTCCTATCCATGGTTCTCTTCCGTACCGTCTTCGATCCCTGCGATTTTCACTGCAACCAGGTCCTCACCGCCAACGACTTTGGACCGCAATGAGCAACATCCGGTTCACAATGTCCAGCCTGATATAACTGAATCTCACTCGAGCCAGCAGCACTTGGCTAAAGATACCCAACACTCATGCAGCCAGTACGATCAGAGCTACGAAGCAACATCAAAATCCTTGCCGCAAGATACAAACAGCAAACGAACGTCCGTGATCGAAACGTCTCCTGCATTGAATTCAGGAGTACCCTTGCTGCGCAACGCACGACACTGGAGTATGCCGTCAGAACTAGCCGGTGCCCTATTTTCTGCGAAAACTAGCTCACCTGTACCGGCACCTGCTATTGGAGCAGTGGACGGACGTGCGGCATCTCCGTTCCTCCCTGCACGCCTCTCTGTAGGTAGAAACCCGGTTACGAGCCGCGCAGTATCTACTGCAGTGGCCAGCAAACCGCATCGGTGGTCTTCTGCGCCTGTTCCTTTGCCAATACCCAGTTGGATAGGAAGTAGACGGGATTCGAGGCAGCTGCCTCCTGCACGCACTCCGCCGGTTGAGGAACTGCCGCCAATACCTATTGTTAACGCTGGAAATCACTTTGGCACGTATGCAGAATCCCAGCTTGGTAAGACTAGCAGCTTGAAGCCTGGAAGTATTCCCAATACAGCGACTGCTTCAAGCACTATGCCGAATCTATTTCTAGCGGCGTCTAAGAGTACGTCAAGAAGAAAGAATGCCAACGAAGTGTTTGGTTTGGCTGTATAGTCTAGTGTACAATTACTCCATATCTCGTCCCTGCGACGCATATCCTACAAGAGAGTTGGTACTCCTCCATGCTTCCAACATGAGCTGCAAACGCACACGCGCTGCATGCAAAACTTCGTTGTCCTTTATTTCATTGGGTGGACCTAATTGTTGTCTCTGTATGCCCTGATCCAAAATCAGACTCGATAACTTGGATGCTTGACGTTTATAACGCTGTTGTACTGCAACTCCCGCGATCTCGAAAAACGTACACCACAATGAAGGAAAAAGCCAGTAGTGTGCGACAGGAGGAGTAGAGCTTCGTACTTGCCATGTCCATAGACGCGATGGTTGTAGCATTGACGGTACCTTTTTGGACAATTGGTCCAGAGACGTATTAGAGGGAAGTTCAATGCAACTTGCGACCGATGCAAGCGACGTTTGTAAACAGGCAAAATACAGAGCTGCAATGCCTGTCAAGCGCGATACATACATCTGCGTAGATTCTTCTTGGTTTGTACGGAATCCGAGGTATTTTCGATAGGTGCCATCGTCGCAATCATGTGGTTTCTCAGGAACGTAGCCCAAGACAAAAGGACACTTCTTCACGAGACGAGCCATGAAAACGTCGCCCAATGCGCTGTGCCCCAATAAAATTAGTCCCAAAACCACTCTTGCAAGAGGATATGCCGTGTCTTGACGCGCTGCAACTTCTTGCTCAGCTTGCCGAATCAAACATTTTACCAAATGATTCATGATCCAATAATATAGATAGCGGCGTGCACTCTGGTCGGGAGCATTTTTCGCCTCATATAGTACATTGTTGATAGCGACAGTGATCCGCTGGATTTCTGATTTTGTATTGGTTAATTGACCGATTTTAGGAGTGATGACGCGCTTCGCAGCAAAACATTGCTTGCGCCAAGCTTGATTCGATGCAATGGTTGGCAGAATCTCGGTCTTAATGGTATTCATTTCTGCTTGCCAATGATTGTACTCTTCTTTACACACGGGCCATAAGTGTTTTCCTCCTCGCATTGCATCCAGCTTCTGCTGTTCCTTTGCTAGCTGCTCGTCCTCTTCTTGTTTGGCTTTGGCGCGTGCTTCTTGTTGTGCAGCAGCTTGTTTTTCAGCTTGAATTCGCGCAAGCTCCTTTTCTCTTGCCTGTTTTGCCTCTAACTCTGCCTGCTCTTGTTTCTTACGAGCGTTGGCCAGCTGCTGAGCCTCAGATGCAGCGCGTTCCTCAGCATCACGAATTGCTTGCTCGATCCCATCCCACAATACAGAATTGCGTTGGTTAAACGACTCGCGCTCCATACGTTCATTCTCTTTCTGTTGCAGTTGAAAGCTGGACAGTAAATTTGCAATTTCTTGAACACTATGATCGTCTGAGTGGGCAACAAACGATCTCGAACGTTGGCGTGCTTCGTCTTGATGCCGAATCGCGTGCTAGGTTAGCAAAAGAAAACGTACCCAAGCCTTCCGTCGACAGCTAGCTTCCCAGAGTTCCCAAGGATCCATTTCATTTGCAAGACGTACAGCGTCCAAGTCAGCAGAACGGTCATCATGAGCTTCTTGCTCATCTAATATGTCCAAATCTTGTGTTGTATGTCTTACTCGAGCTTGATTCGATGCTTTGCGCCAGCTTACGGGATCCTCATCACTATCTTCATCGGATAAATCGTATACGTAACGACCGGTCGGCCTGCGTCTTGCTACATTGGCCATACGTGGAGCATCTTCACGGCCTTTCCTCGGCGCTGTGTGCACCAAGGGCGCCTCAAGACTCGCAGCCATCGTCGCAACTTCTGCCCCGATCGCCCGATGACTCCAACGGAACCATGCCTCCAGGAGGGAACGGCGTAATCAGCATGGGCCCAGGATGCCCTGTAGTGCTGCCACTGACCATTGCTCATCAATGTGGACAAGCTTTCCGCTGGCGGAAAGTACTTGTACCTTTGCAAGGGAAGGAATCGCGACGATTAGAATGGTCTTTATGTCTTCGAGACCGAGTAGTGTTTGTAACGCAAGATGGTGCGAATCATTCGCTTGCTCATCGTACGGTATATAATTCGAACCCTGAGCCATTCTCAACAGCTGCATGGCTCCGCGATTACCTTAACCTCGATACACCGGCCTCGCAATGGTTTGCAGAGTGGAGTGAGAAGGACCCGATCTTCGCCAAGCATGCTAATCGGTTTTCTGGAGGCAACATTCTGCGCCAGGATCCATGGGAGTGCTTGTGTGCGTAAGTATTTCTGTATCACACAGGTTCATTTGCAGTTCAAACAATAACATTCCTCGTATCAGTCAAATGGTGCACAAGTTATGTGAGCACTTTTCGCCGCTTCTTCATGTGGAACAATACCCCAAAGGCTCGCGCCTATGTCATTCCCTTGATGTGAATGAGCTGGCAGAAGCAAGTACAGATGCCCTTTGCTTAGCATACCATCCCTTTCCAACCCCCAGTCGGCTTGCTGAGCCTGATGTGGAAGGACGACTACGTGAGCTTGGGTTTGGGTATCGAGCAAAATACTTAGCACAGACTGCATATGCGCTATGCGAAAAGGCACGCGAATCGTTAGGGTTTAATGCCAGTGCAGAAAAAATTGACCAGCGTGTGTATGCAAATTTATTAGAATTGCGCTCTTTATCGTACCATGATGCCAGAAATCAGCTGCTTCCACTTTCAGGCGTGGGTCCCAAAGTTGCGGATTGTATTTTGTTGATGTCGCTTGACCAAGCCAGCAGTATCCCCGTGGACCGGCATGTGTTTCAATTTGCAGAACGTTGGTATGGTATTAGGACGAAACGATATGAGGAAGTCGCTGAAAAATTGCGCGCAGTTTGGGGAGAAAGAGCCGGATGGGCACATTCTGTAAGTAAGAAGGCTAACTCAGTTTCTTTTCTATGCTGACTTACCCTCGCTCGATTTCTATGATTCAAATGATCACATGGGTGCCTACAATACTGAAGAAGATAAGAAACAAGACTTGCTACTCTCCTCCGCACACCAAACTGAGTTCGACCAAGAGATGGGTCCAGAAGCGAAGTTAGATACCACGCAATACCCCTACCTAACCGTCAAGTCAGAACCAGATGAAACGAGCCTCAACTTGGTTATCAAAGACGATTCTCATCTATCTGATACACCTGAAACTATCAAACATGAACAATCGTCGCCCGACGAACCTCATCAGCGTCCCACTTTGAAACGTGCACGGACCGCAAGACATCGTGCGAAGCCATAGCCTCCACATAGCGACACCATGGAAGCAATGCGACAGCGGCTGCTTGCCCAGCAGCTTGGGCTCGCGACGCCGGCGCGAGATCCAAAGAATAAGGAGCCGAGTACACCAACAACGCCAAACTCTGGTGGTCTACCGCGATCGCGATCACCAGCTCCCTGGCGAACGGAACCTAAAGTACGAAGTATGCCGTTGACGCCGGATTCTTCGAGTTCGTGGAGAACAAAGATGGTATCAGATAGTAGCACACCAACGCGACGCACACCTTTTTTAGGTACGCCTCAGACCAAAAGACTGGGTCGTGAGATTGGCTCGCCAAGTGGGTCAAAATCGCCGTTGGAGCACTCGAATATATCTACAAAAGAGCGAGAAAAGCAGCTAAAGACGATGCTGCAAAGCGTAGTCACAGTGGTCGATAAGGTTGATATGGCATCTGCAGAAATTCCAGGTCTTCGATGTCGTCTTTTGCCGCATCAAGTCCAAGGTGTAGAATGGATGCAGAAGCGCGAGCGCGGCGAGATCAAAGGAGGGATCTTAGCAGACGATATGGGATTAGGTAAAGTAAGTTACATGATCTAAACAACAGACTGTTCAGATGCTAGCGTTGATCCTAAAAAATAACTCACTCACCTCTATCCAAGGAATGAACAAAGCAGATGACCTCTCTGCGCGTCTCGCGAAAGAAGGTCTCGATAGTCTTCAGCAGAGGAAACCGCATAAAAAGGCGTATGCAGACGACACCGATGGTGATGTGTTTGTGGATGAAAAAGATAATTTTGTTTCCCAACGAAGACGTGATGTGCTCCATTCAGGAAGCAAGACGACTCTGATTGTTGCGCCTCTAGCAGTAGTTGAGCAATGGGAACGAGAAGCCACAGAAAAAACCGGCCGCAGGTTGCAGGTGTATGTACATCATGGACCTGGACGTGCGAAAGCAGCAGACACATTACGGAGCGCGGATTTGGTGATCACTACTTTTGCTACTGCAGCGAGCGAGCATACTCAATACCTAGCTGAGACACAGCATTCCGGAGACGAGAAACAAATACGCGGCGCCTACTCAAGAGACATCGTTGATGTATCTTCTGAATCTGAATCTGAATCTGATACTCGCATGCATCGTTCAGTAAAACATGTCCTGAAAACCAGCAAACTTTCCAAAGCTCCACTGTTCCAGGTGAAATGGCTCCGTGTGGTGCTAGGTATGTATAGTGAGACTCCTAACCAAAGATGAAGCACAAAATATTAAGAACTACCGAGCAAAAAGCACACAAGCTTGTTACGAGCTTTCATTAAACGCAGCGACTCGCTGGTGCTTGACAGGGACGCCACTACAGAATAACGTGTTGGAGCTATTTAGCCTAATTCACTTTCTTCGAGCTGCGCCTTTTGACGATCTGTCGCATTTTCGGGAGAAGATTGATGAACCGATCAAGAGCCAGTAAGTGGATGATTTTGATTCCAGTATTCAAGCTCGTGCTGAGATTGGATTGAGACGATTGTGTGTGATTTTACGGACGATCATGTTGCGGCGTACGAAAGATGCGAAATATAATGGTCAGCCGCTTCTACAGCTTCCTGAACGCAAAGTCGAAGTGATTGCGCTAGAGTTCGAAGACAATTTGGAATTGGAATTCTATCGATCGATTGAGGCCAGGATGAACTCTCATTTAGAGGATTCGCAAACAGGAAAATCTGATATGATGGGTATGTTAGTGATGCTACTTCGACTCCGACAAGGTACGTCTGTGACTAATATAGCATGCAATCATCCAGGTCTGATTACCGGCCGTGGCCCAGTAACAAACCACGATACTTCTACATCTGTACAGAGCGCCACATCAGGAACAAATGCGAATCCGGAAGACGAGCTGGCAGACTTGTTGTCTGGACTGTCTGTACAATCGCAGCTTTGTGAACGCTGCCAAGTGAGTCTTCCTGCATCCCACCAACCAAAAGGAACTGCGATGCTTTGTGCTGGATGTGAGCAGCAGGCCATTGAAGAGGCTAGGAACGGTATTCAATGGCATACGCGGAGCTCTAGTAAAATGAACAAGATTTTATCGCTTCTGCAAGACTTCCGCACGAATGCCAAGCAGGACAAGACAATCGTTTTCAGTCAGTTCACCAGCTTCCTGGATCTGGTCGAACTCGCTTTAAAAAAGAAAGGATTCACGTATGTTCGGTGTAAGTCCTAATTTTCATTCACACAGACGACGGGAAAATGACGCGTACAGCGCGAGAGAACGCATTGAGTGCCATTCGGCATCAAGAAGATGTCCAAGTGATTCTTATATCGTTCAAGGCGGGTAGCACAGGATTGAATTTAACCTGTTGTAATCGAGTGATTCTATGTGACCTATGGTGGAACCCGCAGATCGAAGAGCAGGCATTTGATCGCGCTCATCGGTATGTGTTACCTTCTCTTACACAGCCTCGGTCAAACCGAGAATGTTTTCATTTACAAGCTTTCGATTGCCGGCACAGTCGAAGAGCGTATTTTACGTCTGCAAGACAAAAAACGAGCTTTGGCTAATGCCGCTCTCCAAGGAAGCACGCAAGCTAACCAATGTAAGTGGAGGCCTTCTTATGCAGCATTTGGGCTTTCATCAGAGGAAATACGGTTCCTATTCCGTGGCAATGAAATCTCATAGGAATTATGGCCCACGTCATTTCTCCACATAAAAAAATGTCGCTTAATACATTCTCGTCAGTGATTTAGGCAGGTGGCGCGATTTTTGTACTGTGAGAAGGCTGCTATGCTACAGTCCAAGGAGGAGGCAGTTGGGGCCATGCAGGCATATGAAGCGCGTTTCCGTAATGCAGAGATCATTCCGCATCGGTCACGTCTAAGTGGATTGCTGTATTTATATTCATTCGCACCGCCTGTGCCTTCATTGCTACGATCGCCTGGCGCGTTTTTAAGGCACCCGGTTGTGCTTCATATTGTGGGACTTGCATGTGCAACGCTGGCCGGAGCAGGATTATCATCAATCGATCTGCTGTATGGTTACTGGACCAATGCGGTGAAAAGCAATCAGTATTCTAACCCATCGTATGCACAGCATCGGAGTAATTTCCTGGCATGGTTAAATGTGGTGATTGGCGTGTTTGTATTCTTCACAAGCTGGGGGTTCATGTCATTCTTGCCCCTTGCAACGCACAAGCTCACACATGGTCTTCGTAAGGAGTATTTTGCTGCTGCTATCGTACAAGACCCAGGATTCTTCGACACACATGGACCTGGCGAAATCGCGTCCAGGGCGAATCGCGACGTGACACAGATTCGGGCAGCCTTTGGCGAGAAACTAGGATTTTTCGTGAATGCAGTTGCGACCGTCATAGCAAGTATGCTGATGTCCTTCGTGCGCGCACCTACGGTGTCAGGCATGCTGCTTCTTGTCCTTGTGTTTACCGCTGTGATTATGGTGACCTTGGGCGCTTTAGGCGATATGGTCACGTCCAATGCGTTTGATATTGATAGTCGTCTTTCTACGTATGTGGAACAGGTGCTTGCCTCAGTTCGCGTGGTACACTCATTTGAAATCACCGAAACTCTGGTAAATCGTATGTATGCACTGTACTTTGCGCCGTTGACGCGATTCATCAACCAACGCTGCGCGATCAAAGGCGGAGATGTGGCATCGATGTACCTTGTGGTGAATGTTTTGTACTCGTTTGGATTCTGGTGGGGATCCATCCAAATCGTTCAAGGACATGCCAAGATGGATGGGGTAATCTCGTGCTTCTACAACTATCTCAGTTCCATGTTTTCCATGGCGATGGTCGTCCCGCATCTACAAAGTCTCATCGAGACCGGTGCCTCGATTCGTAAGATGCGCGCAGTAATTGAACGTAAGCCAGGGATCGATGTACGGAGTTTGGATGGTAAAATCCTGGGATTAGCCGCGGGTGCATCCAATCCAGAGAACTTGCCCACCTACGAACCGAGTTTCGAGCTGGATCAAGTGACGTTCGCCTATCCTGCACGTCCCTACACTGCCAGTCTAAAGAATGTCTCGATTCGATTCGCACCAGGGAAAGTCACCGCGCTGGTGGGACCGTCTGGGAGTGGCAAATCTACCATCACCGCTTTGCTCGCCAGAGAGTATGACCCAATGACAGCCAATCTTGCCGAAGACGAGGTAAAGGCTGAGAGTGGGACGACCGAGGAGAAATCTAACGTAAAGCACGTTAAGCCAAGCCAGATCCATAATCAGACTTCTGCTGCAAACGCTTCGAGCGATTTCGACATCGAAGCGGCACAAAGTCGTATCCATGGACAAGGGCGGGTATTGTTTGGCGGAGTGGATGTCCGTGAGATGAATCTGCGATGGCTTCGCTCGCAGATCGCTGTGGTGCGGCAAAATCCACAGCTGTTCAGCGGAACCATTGCGGAAAATGTCGCGATGG
The DNA here is from genome assembly GCA_029542965.1 of Malassezia yamatoensis. Taxonomy (NCBI): domain Eukaryota; kingdom Fungi; phylum Basidiomycota; class Malasseziomycetes; order Malasseziales; family Malasseziaceae; genus Malassezia; species Malassezia yamatoensis. The sequence continues at coordinate 3,023,195 of CP119943.1, read as the reverse complement.
GATTATCGGCCGCCAATACGGATGCTGCCGTTGACCAGGAGTCGGTTCGTTCAAAGGTTGAACAGGCTCTAGTCAAAGCGGAAGCATGGTCATTTGTCAAGAAGCTGCCTAAGGGCATGGATACTTACCTATCTGGCGGGCGCAATGTGCATTTATCCGGCGGGCAGTGCCAGCGAATTGCTATCGCGCGCGCTATGATCCGTGAGCCGCAAATCCTATGTTTAGACGAGGCGACTTCCGCTCTGGACACCTCTACGGAAGAGCGGATTAAGCGTATGCTGCATCGCGAGCAAGTTCAGCGTGGAATGACGACCATTATCGTTGCGCACCGCTTATCCACTATCCAGCAAGCTGATCAGATCGTCACAATGAATCATGGGGAAGTTGCTGAAGTTGGCACACACACTGAGTTGATGCAAAACAACCAAGGGATTTATCATACCATGGTAATGCATAACCGCATCGCTTCGGGGCTCTCTACGGAAGATGCAGAAAGAATGGATATAGAAACGAATCCTAATGCGAGCGTCGATGATCTCAGCCGGGAATCGGAAAGCGAGAGATTCACTATTGTACCAGAAACTTCAAAGCCACCGCCAGCATCCCAAAACGTCATGCAATATGCTCCTTCTGGTCCAAGCCGGCCACGCAGACTGTCGCATACAGATGTCATGGTGCGTGGCGCATATTATGACAAGAAGCAATGGCCCTCTGAGTCCAATGACCTTAGAGCGAGTCAGCCGCGCGCCAAGTCTGTTAGTGCCGCCGATGATAGCAGCAGCAGCAAGCAAGACATGCCAGAAGATCCCATACCTAAAGGTCGGTTTTGGAATGTGATGGAAGGTCAGCAGTTCCTGTTTATCATCGGTGTGTGTTTCTCTCTGGCATTAGCTGCCTCGTTTCCAATTAGTGGATGGATCTCTGGCTATGCTATTGATGCGCTTGGAATCCAAGACAATCCAAAGTTGATGCGGTCCACCACAAATTGGTGGGCGATGTGGTTCATTGTTTTGGCTGCTATTGCGACCGTGGTAGGATTCTTCGCATCATTCTTCTTGGAACTGGCATCGGAGCGGATGATGAATCGGATCAAAGTTAAGTCAATGCATGCCCTGTTGCGCCAAGAAGTTGCGTTCTTTGACCGGAAGGAAAACGGAAGTGGGGCATTGAGCGCTGCCATCTTTAATCATGCACAGAATATCGGCACAGCGACGGGGATTGTTGCTGTGCAACTGATTATGGCAGGAGGCAATTTAGTCGGTGCACTCATCATGTCGTTGGCCATGAGCTGGAAATTGGCACTGACTACGGTACCTGGTCTAATCTCCTTGTTATTTTCCAGCTGGTTCAATGTGCGCTACGCAGAACGATACGAGAAAATTGTGCAAGAGCCAATTGATGACACGGCCTCTTACATCGCGGAGATCATCGATGCACTTCCCACCGTTGCATCCTTAGGGCGAGAATACCCAGCACTACGTCGTATGGAGGTGGAAAGTGAAACGAAGCAGCCATATGTTGGCACTTTGGTTTGGAGTACGGTGACTTTTGCCTATTCGCAATTTGTACTGTATGGCACCACAGGATTGCTATTGTATTGGGGCACGAAACTGGTCATGACGCGCCAAATCAGTGCCAGCGAGAATTTCGCAGTGTTTGAGGGAGTGTTTCTTGGAATTTTTGCTGCTGTGCGACTTTCAACGTTCTTGCCGGACATTGCTCGGGCTCGGTATGCTAGCTCTGTGGTCCAAGGATGGTGGAGAAGACAACCCCGAATTCTGGTCAAACAGTCGGACAACCTGATTTGGCCCCCCACGCAGCCTAGAGATCTTGTGCTGAGCAACTTGGAACTTCGATACCCCCAAAGACCTGATATCCCTGCGCTTCGTGATCTGTCGTTGACCATTCATGAGAACCAAACTGTGGCGTTCTGTGGGACGTCTGGCAGTGGCAAATCGTCCATCCTTGGGATCCTTCAACGATTTTACGATCCTAGCCAGGGTAGCATCACCTATGCTGGCAACGACTTATTTGCCATCCCCATGCAGGCATGGCGTGCAGAAATGGCCTATGTATCGCAAACCCCTGTATTGTATGAAGGGACACTGCGTTGGAACTTGTTGCTTGGCGCAGTGAATCCCGATCAAGTCACGGACGCGGATATCGAGTCGGCATGTCGTGAGGCATGCGTTTGGGACTTTGCTATGGCATTGCCAGAAGGTTTGGATACCATGATTGGGCTCAAGGGATCATCATTGAGCGGTGGACAAAGACAGCGTGTGTGTATAGCGCGAGCATTGCTTCGGCGACCTAAGATCCTACTTCTGGATGAAGCAACTTCCGCTCTGGATGCTGAATCGGAAGTGCTGGTACAGCAAGCGCTGGACAATGCATGCAAGGGATGTACAACCATCACCATTGCGCACCGACTGTCAACCATTCGGCGGGCTGATTTGATCTGTGTCGTAGAAGACGGTCGGATCGTCGAAAAGGGCACGCATCATGAACTGCTTCAGGAGCATGGGAGGTACTTTGACTTAGTCGAAGCACAGTTATAAGCTAGCCACTGTTTGCTACGGAGATGCTTGGTGCAAACGGATCGCGTACCGATTGAAAACGCGCTTGATACCATTTCACATAGTCTTTTTTCAATGTTTCAATCTCAGCATGCAGAGTAGCAATCTGTTCCGCAAAGCCCATAAACGATGCATTTTGATCGTAGATGATCTCGGCTATGACACGAGGTGCAAACTGTTCTCGTTGGTCCAAAGAGTGAACATGGCGTTGGATCTGCTCCATTGTAACGCGATATCGATGAATCCGTGCCACGTCTTGTTCTGCTGCACGTTGATAAAAGCTACGTAGCCAATCCACAAAGCTGCTTCCATCACTGAGCTTCTTCTTAGCATGCTCAACGACATTGTAGAATTGCAACTGGTCCATTCGATCACGCTCTACCGACATTCCAATGGATTTCAGCCGCTGCGTGTCGGACTCGAGCGAAGCAGCAATCACTTCCTGCAAGGACTTTAACTCATGCACTTCCATAGGCAGCTGACGTGGTTCACTTGCTTGATCACGAGCGCGCAGTTCATCCTTTATTTGCATTTGGCTTTGAATGACGCGATCCATCTCTTCTAAGAGACCTCGCTGTTGATCTGGTAGTTCATTAAACCTTTCTCGTTGATAATATGCGTGTTGCAGAAGTGCACTGCTGGGTGTATTTGTGGTTGATGCACCATTCGCTCCAAACAGACCCGTGGATTGGGCAGGATTCGGTGTATTAGCGCTCATTGGATTATTGCTAGAAGAACCGAACAGTCCTGACGGCTTGGCATTAAACAAGCTGGACGATGCCCCTGATGGCGCGGCATTCGTTTGCGGTTGGTTTTGCGTGGAAGACTGACCAAAGAGCCCAGGCTTGCCTTGAGACGCTCCGAGAAAAGATGGATTGTTGGTCGGATTGGGTGCGGTGGTGTTTTGTGAGCCAAACAGACCACCCGGTTTCGGCGTGTTGGATGCATTCCCTGGCGCTCCAAACAAGCTGCTGGATGAGCCTTGTTGCGCTGATGGCTGCGAATCGAACAGGCCTCCAGTCGATTGCCCCTGCTTGGGATTGTTCTGTGAGTTGAATAAGCCTGAATTGGTATTTTGCGGCGTTGATGATGCACCAAACAGGCCGCCAGATTGACTTTGTTGGGTGTTTTGTCCGAACAACGAAGAGCCTGAGGAGCTTTGCTGACCTGCTGCGGAAGATTGAGGCTGATTCGGTGTCTGAGCAGATTGCATGGCTCCCGTCGATCCAAATAGACTGTTGTTTTGCGTAGATGACGGCGCTTGTGAAGCGCCAAATAGTCCCGGTTTCGACGATTCAGTTTGTGAGGGTGTGCCGCTCCCAAACGAAAACGCAGGCTTGGTATCTTGTGCGCCAAACGATACAGATCGCGCCAGATTCCCTCCCGCAGGAGTACCTGCAGACGCGCCAAATAACGACATACGATCGCTGTTCCAAGGAAGACGCACGTGGCTGCTACTCTGAATGGAAGACGAGGCATGGCCAGCGGCGCGCACGGAGCGCAATCAAGAGCTACTGTGCGCGGCCGCAGCAGGTAATGTGAAGGAGTGCAAAAGACTACTGCAAAGTCAGGGAGACGATTTTGGTGATTGGGATGGATCTGCTGATGCATGGTATGCCGACGAGGAATTGGGTTGGGACGCGATGCATTATGCAGCAGATGCCGGTAGCGGTGCGGTAGTGAAGCTTTTACTGCAATCTGGTGGCTTGTGGAATGCTGTTGACAAATTGGGCTTTACAGCGGGAGATATCGCTTGGTCACGGAATGCTACAGAGAGTTATATGGCATTATTAGAAGGTGAGACTTAGTTGGTCTGACCATCAGAGGGAGTGCGGCAATCTTTTTTAGCAACGCTGCTCGAGCGAAAAATACATGGCACTCCGGAAGCGGAAACGCACGAGAAAGATCACGTACAGCAGAATCCAAGTGCGGAAGGAACTTCATTGACTCTTGTACCTGGTACACACAACGAGGCAAGTGCTAGTAATGAAGCATACCTGGCATCGCGCTTGACTTTTGAAAAGGACCAGCGCGGGCAATGGAGATGTCTCGATCAAGATCGCAATATGGTGATGGCGCAATGGGAAGATGAGATTATGCAGGCATCTGCGCGTGCCTTGTGCGAAGGTCAGCAAGAAGCGTTTTCCGCGCTGAATGTCGGATTTGGGCTAGGGATCATTGATGAAGCTATTCAAGCGTATCGACCAGAAAGGCATGTCATAATTGAGCCACACCCCGATGTGCTTCAGTTTCTGAAAGACCAAGGATGGGATAAGCGTCCTGGTGTTGAAATCTTCCCAGGTACTTGGGAAGAATATATGCGGCCAAAAGATGACCCTGAAGGCGAGATCGCTATGAAACTTGGCGTGTTTGATGCGATCTATTTCGATACCTATTCACAAGACTACCAAGATTTGCGATCGTTTTTTGATTGCTTGCCCAATGTATTAGCTGGACCTGACTCTCGGTTTTCCTTCTTTCATGGCTTGGCTGCTACCAATCGATTCTTGTACGAAGTTTACACGCGCGTGTGCGAGCTAGATCTGCGAGAAATCGGACTGGTGACCGAATGGCAAACGATTACACCACGCACCACCGAGGAAGATTGGAACGGAGTCAAACGCAAGTACTGGTCGTTAGCCGAGTACAATCTCCCGCTTGCGCACCAGCAAGTGTGGTGAGCCACGTGCAAAGATGTGGCCTGAGCGTAGCGAAATAGATGTGAGTTTCGTAGCTAGAAATACCATGCATGAGATACGCCAACGCTGGCTGAGTATCCGACAAGCGCATAGAGAGGAATTTGCGTAGGTGGATTTGCTGATTTGGTGAGTTTTGGGGATCGTTGTTTGTGGTGCTTTTCGGTACCGGAGTGGAATGTGAAGTGCGACTGCATTATTTCGATAACCAAATGATGGGCGCATTCGGTATGTTACGCACGGCTAACAAAGGTAATTTCCTGCAATGCCGCATTGCCTGGGCAGCTGGAATTGCGTTGGGGTGCTGGACCGCTGGTGGCATCTCTGGTGCGCATCTCAACCCAGCAGTCACGATTGCTATGCACGTTCATCGCCAATTTCCTCAGCGAAAAGTCCTGCCATATATTCTTGCACAATTTGCTGGATGCTTCACCGCAGCTATGATTGTCTACTATGTATACCACGATAGCATCGCCGCCTATGAGCAGGGCGTGGTCCGCACAGTGATTGGACATCACGCAACTGCTGGCATGTTTGTCACCTTCCCAAGTGCGTTGATCTCGCTGTGGACCGCGTTTGCTACTGAGATGGTCGGCACAGCTACACTGCTGTTCTTGGTGGCTGCAGTAGGCGATCAAGGGAATTGGGGTTTGAGTCGAGGGACATTGCCTATAGGATTGTTCTTTATCGTGTTGGCCATCGGCTGTGCACTTGGCTACAATACGGGCTATGCTCTGAATCCCGCGCGTGATCTTGGACCACGCTTAGCGCTGACATTCCTAGGCTACGGCTCAGAGCTTTGGACACATGATAGCATGTATTGGTTAGGTGGGCCATTCCTTGCACCGATCTTGGGTGGAATACTGGGTGTTGGATTCTACGATGCATTCTTATATACAGGCCAGGACTCGTTGCTTACCGGAGTGTATGTTTTCCACCATTGATTTAGATCCTCTGGGCTGTCTCTACCTGATAATGCGTCTCAGGGACAATATACCGCAGTGGGACACGATCGCGAGGAGTTAATCGACTAGTGCCTAGTCTACTCCGTTAGAAGCATGCGTCCGTCTCGAATGGAATACAGTAACGCACGTCCGATGTTTGTGGATGATTGTGAAGCAGGACCAGGATCAGACGAGCGTGTGGTGCTAAGGCTGGTATTAACAGCAGCCGTCGGGGATGGGCCTGCTTCTTCGATCCCTAGAGCATGACTGATTTGCGCTCGTAGATTTCTTAGATACTCTCGTTGCTCATTGGTAATATCGTTAAATTGCGTACGAAAAGCTTCCTCAGATCCTGCTGCGACCGAAGCAAACCGCGTGAGAAGATTCGGTGCGAGGTCAAGGGCAAAAACGGGGACTTTACCAGAAGCCATTGCATCGGTGAGCCTAGTTGCTTCTGCGGCTGCCTTTTCGGCGACCACTTGATGGGCACCTGCTTTAGAGCGACGGTCGTTGTGACGATCGCGATCACGTCGCGAACGTTCCGTCTTGGTAGGCATCGTGACATGGACCTCGGAGGCTGCTACAGTACGTACTGGTGCAGGGACCGTGGGAGTCGGTGTATGCTTGGTTGTCACGGGCGCTTTGCTGTGCATATCCGGCAAACTAGGCCGCGCTTGTGTACCGCCGGCGGTGTGAAGATCAATCCGGCGCTGCCGGGCAATACGGTCATGTAGGAATGGCAGCAAATCATCTCGCATTACTTCATGCTCAGTTCGAGGAATCACTTCGCGGATCTTCAGCGCTGGACTATGAGCTCGTAGGAGGATCAGGAACAGAATCCCTTCTGCACGGCACATGGCGGTGGTAGATTCCAAAGATTCTCCTACACTGCCTTCGTATTGAAGGTCGGCACTGACTCCATTTGTCCAGAGTAGCGTACACAATTGGATACGTAGGTCCAATAGGCCAGGAGCACTGGCCGCAAGGTAACACTCTTGAGGTCAGTTTCGCCAAACTTGTAGGATACGTACCACATCGGCGAGGAGTCCAAGGGCCTAAAGTCCTCTCTTCTTCAGGCCGGCTCATAAGCCGAGGAACTTGAACTTGTTGATACTTGGCAAGTGCTGCGACAATCTTACCGATAGCTACTTGGACGCCGACTGCACTGGGAGTGGGCATGGTAGCAGAAGTAGTCGATGGGTAAGCAAAGCGGCGCAATAGTGCATCGTAGCGTCCACCAACTGCAAGTACTTCTCGACGTTTGGAATGCGTCTGGTTAACAACAGTAATTATAATTCCGTTCTCGTAACGGTGTGAACCATAAGCAAGCATCGGAGCAAAGCAGATCTCGTGTTGGATACCGAACTGATGCGCAAGCGAGGCTACTCGTTTGACTTCTGCGATGGGCGCAGCAAGTGATACACGCTCGCCTGGCGTCAGTAAGCTTATCAATTGTTGCGTGGTTTCATTGACATCGCCCCGCAGATGCAAGCTATTCAGCTCATCCAGCTGCGACGCGGACATGCCGAGTTGTACCAACTGTTGCCGAGCACGACGCTCGCTACTACGACCGAAAAGCAAGGGAAGCACATTCTGAATCGAAGATCGCAGACGTGCGGGAAATCGAGCGAGGAGTGTCGAACTGATTGCTGCATGCCCCAATTCCATCTCCCAAGTCACCGATGCTAAGCCCGGAATCTGTAACAGTTCATCGAGTACGCCCAGAATCTCGGCTTCTGAGGCATGATCGATCTCGGGTGAGACGATATCATAGCTTGCTGCAAGTACGGCACGCGGCTGTCCGCCCGCTAGCAGGTTTTCTCGATAAACATCCGCGATGTCGAAACGTTTCAAACGGCTGTGACCACTTCGCGCACATACACGAGCAAAGGGAACGGTCAAGTCATGCGGAAGCAGTACAAGATTGCCTGTTTTGTCCAGGAGTTTGACCACGTCCGATTCTCCCGCATAAATATCATTGGGCGGTACAAGTAAAGGAGGATGGACAGGTACCGCGCCGCGTTTCTGAAAAACGCTTCGCAGATGCTGGCAAACAACTCCGACAAGAACATCGTCCTCGTCACTCTGTGCGCCTGTATCGAAGGTGAAATCACGTAGCTCATCAATGTCCGCCTTGGCGAAGAGAGAAGCAATAAGCTGATGCCGATGCGTGCTAGCAGGTTGTGCTGCTAAACGCAGAAGTTCTTCTAGATACTCGTCCTGCATTTTCGGTGGTAGTGAGGGACTTCGAAGCATTTCCATCGGTGACGGACGCTTGCTTGGATCATGATCCAACAGTTGTCGAATAATCTCAGTTTGAGCAGGGAACTCAGCTGTATCCCAGCTGGATGGGAACTGAATCGTGGGTTGTCGCAGATCACGCAGTAACTGATACCGTTCCATTGTGGTTTTGTAGTAGCGCTGAGATGCAATCATTTCAAAGAACATGATCCCAAGCGAGAACATGTCAACTTTGAAGTTATATCGAGTACTCAGTCCTCGCTTCGCCAGCACTTCTGGAGCAATGTAAGAAAAGGTGCCGAGACCAGAAGTCAGTTCTGTACTTTCACTAGGGTTCCCAGTGGCTTGTTCGTGGAGCACCGATTCACGTAGCTCGGTCTCAATGGTTTGAAAACTGGTCGTTGCCAGGCCGAAGTCGCCGATCTTGATGTCGCCATTGGCATACATCAGAACATTACTCGGCTTCAAGTCTCGATGGATGATGCCGACACTTGCGATATGGGCGAGCGCCTCTAGCATCTGACGGAAGATATGCCATGCCTCATCAATGGACAAGCCGCGCTCGATTGCATCGCTCAATGTCTGATTCTCGACGTATTCCATCTGAATATACAATACACGAGTGGTGCTGAAATTGCGTTCGTGCGAAGAGGACATAGGAGCGGGGAATGAGTTGTCCAGACTTGCATCATCACTTGATGAAGAAGTTGTGGACATGGATGACTCTTGATCATCGCTTGAGGTAGAAGAGATTGAATTCGGCTCGCGATCCTCTTCTTGTGACTGGTCTTCGTGACTATCGCCGAATCGGATGAAAGACTGAAGATCTTTCAACCCTTGGTTACGTCCCGTTGACAAGAAGTCTTCATCAGCACTGCCTCGATCAAAATTCGCAGGCTCTAACCGATTCAATGCACGTATCACACTGGCATCCAGTTGTTGGCTAGTTGTCATCGACAAGTTGGAGGAAGAGTCTGGGGCAAGGCCAGAAAATGCTGGCACCTGAGTCTCTTCTATCCAACATGTAACGTAACGAACGATGTGTGGGTGGTCTAGTCGGGATAGAGTCATGATTTCACGCATTGTGCGTTCTTCTTCCGCTGCAGAGCTACTCAATCGTACTTTTTTCACGGCATAGAAACGGCCATCTAGCTTGTTTTTTGCCTTGACTACCACACCAAAAGCGCCTTTCCCCAAAAATTCCACCTCTTCGAAATCGCTTAGGTATCGAGAAACCGACTGTTGGCTTGGCACATTGGGTATATTTCGTAATTGCCAGAACGATCCAATTGGCTCGCCACGGGAAGAGATCCGCTGTGTTGTAGAGCGACGCTGTTGAACTTCTCGGGATCGTGGAGTCTGGTGATGCGGGGAAGGAAGTGTTTCGTCCATACGCCATAGAGCTGCGCTAGTCTCATCGAGAAGAGTGCGCATTTCTGCGGCATCACTTCGGTATCGCGGTGAGCGATGCATTAAACGCTCAAGAAAAGTGCGTGCTTCATCTAAATCATTCCCACGCATTGTATCGAAAAGTTGTTCGGGGGATGTATAGGTATGAATAACATGTGTCCCAAATAGCATTTGGCACGCACAGCGGCCCAAGTCCCATAGATCACGCGGGGCTGTATAGGCGATAGGGTCGTTGATGGCCTCAGGCGAGCGCCAAAGATTGGGAGTTGAGGATTCTTCCGTTTGCATTGCGTTCAGAGCATTGGACCGATGAAGATCAATGAGTCGCCGACGGAATCCTGCACCTGCCAGTCGGATTTGTTCCTGTTCCAGCAAGAGATCGTCCAGAGTGACTTGACGATGCACAATCCCTGCCGAATGCAAGGCGTGTAGGCCGTCCAATATCCGTTGGAGATGGCCACGTACGCTCGGCCATGGTAATGTGCGGCATTGAGCAAGCATCTGGCTCATCCTCCAAGCATTTACACATTGATGTACCACACACAAAGCTGCCGCTTGCGGTAGATCTGGTGTGGGGCATGCTATGCGTGTACAGCCAAGAATAGGAACCAATGTTGGGGTTGAATGAGCAATCCGCTGCAAAGCACCAATCTCCGATTGAATCTCAGCAATCTTCCGAGCACCAGACGTGGTTGCATAATAAGGAGAGGAAATTGGGGTAATCTCCAAAGCACCTAGTGGTGTGTCTGAAGCGCCGGAGGCCAATGTTGCGAGGAATATGTGGGTAAGAGGCAGTGTTTGAAGAAGCGCTCCTCTTCGCATCATGCAATCCCCTACAGGAACTAAATCGATAGCAAATGCCTCGAAATCTGCACGCTCCCAATCTGCACGACCGACTTCGATAGGGGGCAGAGGAGCTGACATAGGAGCATCACGCAGCTTTTTCCGCTCTTCACGGATCGTGATCTCTTGGCTCTTTTTTTTACTCTCGATAAGCTCGGCCAGCTGGCGTGATCGCTGTGTTTCGGCCTGCTCGCGAGTGGCATGCTCTCTCTGCGCACGACGTTGCTCGTCTTGCTGTTCCGACAAGGCACGCTGCTTCATGCGTTCTTCAAGACTTAGTCTTGAGCTAGGAGATTCATGATTAGGTGCATTATTGTGTGCGCTTATGTATTCCTGCCCTGCGCTGAACAGCTCCCATATCATCTCGGATCCAATCAGGGTTCGAGCTTTGGCGTTCAATTCTTCACCAAGTTTCGTCAAGTCTCGGCTTTGCACCCCGTGTGTACGGGGATCATTCGATCGAATGGTTAGTGTAGGAACTGTATTAGGGTACGACCGCGTCAGCGCAATATGCACCACCACAGCGACATGTTTCTTTTGGAACTCGTCATCTGGGCGAAGAATCACCTCGTAAGTCTCAACTTGTGCAGCACCATGCCATACTTTCGAGTCTAATACCTGAAAATCGCTCCCAAGAATCGACGTGATCACCTCGCGTTCAGTGCGTCGCAGCTCTGCAATCTCCTCAGCAGGTAGCAACGACGCACTTGCCATCTTGGAGGCACGGTGCAGCGCACGTGGAGGAGGCTTGGCTCGTGCTCAAGTCGACCTGAGATGACTAGCGAGCAAACAGCTTGACGTTAGTTTGGACGAGATAGGATGTACATATTGTTGAGATCGATAAAACACACTATGTAATTATCTGTACGAAGTTTGCTAGTAACTGTGGTAGATAGTGACCGATATGTAAATTAAGCAGTTTACTGGAAGCCACGATGGAGTCAGATGTACGACGTGCTAGAAAGGTGTGTGTGTTTGAAATAGCATGATTGACCGAGATTCTCGACAAGTTCTGTCCGCCTGGGACCAAGAGCTCGCTTGACAAGGTGATTCCTGTGAGCGTTATGAGGAAAGCGAAAGGAATTGCTATGTATGTGCATTTCGATGTCTAAGACAGATTTACAGTATATCGGATAGGGTTTTTAATGAGCGCACGCGCGGGAACTGGCGTGGTCCTTGCCAAGCTACCGGACGGAGGTACGAATCAAGAGCTAATGCAGAATGGTCGGCTCCTACAGCGATTGGAATCGGCGGGCTTGGAGGCGGATTTAATGCCGGCGCCGAGATGGTAGATTTCCTGATTGTGCTCAATTCGCGTGCAGCCGTACGGTCCTTCATGTCGTCTGGGTCGTTGCAGCTGGGTGGGAATCTGGGCCTCGCACTTGGTCCCCTTGGTCGGTCCGGAGAAGCAAGTGCTGCTTTGAATTCGGAAATGAAAGTATCGGCGATGTTCAGCTACAGTATGAGTCGTGGTCTGTACGGAGGTATCACTATTGAGGGGACAGTGCTGCTTGAGCGTCCTGAATCCAATCGCAAAGTATATGGAGACCGTCTATCATCTGGTGAAATCCTTGCTGGCAACGTCGAAGTGCCGCAGTTTGCTTTGGCTCTCACAGAGCGTTTGGCAGAGATTACTGACAACACTGCCTACCCTGAATCCGATACAGTATCCACAATCAGCGACAATTCCGTCTCGAATATCCCATCCATCGGCAATGCTCGTGTCAATAGGAAGTCGACATCGACACGACGCAATGCACCGCTTCCGCCGCAGACACGCAGTTCGATGGATGACTTGGATACTCAGTTGCAGAGTTCTTCGCTCTCGTCAGAAAGGCAATCTCGGTCCAAGTTGAGATCGGATATGGGTTCGTTGTATAATCCAAGACATGATTCAACCTATCGGGATAACTCCCTAGCACAACAAGATGCCATGGCTTCGCCGTCTGCTTACAAGCCCTATGAAAGTCGAAGAAAGCAGCGCGCATCGGTCGTCGACACACCTCCAGAAGATGCTAAGCTGACTGACGACCCATTCGCCGACCCTGGGCCAGAACCGAGAACAGGCAGTAATTCCAAATGGATGGCTTCTCAGACGAAGTTGCTGGATCTTGATGACGATGTATCTTCTGAAAATGGCTCAGAGTTCCAATCCAAATCATCTAGTAAATCAACAGCCAAACCTGTGAGCAACACGAGGTCTTCGATATCGACAAGTGCAGCTTATATCCCGCCTGCGCTTCTCGAAGGAGATTTAGTAGTTGCACTACACGACTTTCAAGCACAAGAACCGACTGACTTATCATTCCAGGCTGGGGATATTATTCGTGTTACACGACGCACCGACAACGAGGAAGATTGGTGGACAGGTGAGCTTGCTGCTGCGTTCGGCGATGAGCAGCCGCCTTCTGGATCGTACGTATGAATTGAAATTCTATTAACGTGCAGATTCCCTTCTAACTACACGGAGCCTCTCTAAAGTTTATGTCCGCCGGTCTCTTTTATGACTTGCTCTGCATATTTGTTGATAGTCTCCTGATCGTAGCCAATTAACGAGATATGCACACCGGCATTCCACTTCGGGTAGGAACCTACGCGGATTTCTTCCTGTTTCCCCTCGTGCGTCAGACGTTCAAGAAGCTGGAGTTAATCATGAATACACGTACAGGACTCAAAGCACTTTCCGGTTGAGACACCTGGATCAAACACCGGATTGGACGCCGAGTTGTCGGATCCAAATTAAGGTAGGACTGGTAGGCAAGCAGCAAGCCTTCAAAGATGCGTGGAACGCCAGGAAGGATACATACGTTGCGGTTCATACGCACCACAGGTACCCAAAACTCTTTTGCAGGGAAAATCACCTCTGCGTTACGAGGAAAGAGCGCCATTCGATGTCTCGCGCGGATCACTTCCTCGGGTACGGAAGCAGCAGAAATACCCATCCGATAAGCATTACTGATCTGCATACGTCGAATCGTTTCTTGATCATGCTCCAGAGGCTGATCTCCAAACGCCTTAGCAAGCGATGCATATGTCATATCGTCCGGCGTCGGGCCAATCCCGCCACTTGTGACTACCCAATCGTACTTCTCCGAGAGTCGTTGAGCGGATTCTGCAATTGTATCTTCCTCGTCCGGAATCACCTCTGTCTTTTTCAACTCGATCCCAAGCTCAAAACATAGCTTCGCTAGTTTGTTACTGTTCGTATCAAGCGTTTTACCATTCAGCACCTCATCTCCAATAATAAGACATGCCGCGGTCCTCACAACCGGGCCATTCGCCTTGACGGAATCGATAGGTGTTGGCTCAAAGACAGGCGGTGCCGAGCTATTAGATGACATACGCAATTTTCCACAGGTTGACCAGGGCTGATTCAACACTACACGAGGCAAAGCTAGACGTACTTGACCCGTCCTGCACCCTATTCCAAAAGGTATTCGCATCCCAGCCTCGATTCTTATCGTACGGCCGAGCGCACGGACGCCGAATTCGGGTGGAGAGAAATTGAGCGAATTTAGTTAAGCTAGATTGAGCTATTTAGCGTTGGCACGATCGCGTAAGAAGCGACGGAGAATTTTTCCAGAGGGACTCTTTGGTATCTCCTCAATGAGCACAACACCTCCGCGCAATTTTTTATGATTGGCGACGCGAGGTGCGAGCCAATCTTGGATGCGTTTCGAAATGGCTTGCTGGTCCTGTGCGGAGCTGTCTTTGAGTTGGAGCGAAGATGCGGTTGGTACCACGTAGGCACGGGGCAGCTCTGTAGCCTGCTCTTCATCCTTTACGCCGACCACGGCCACATCAGCGACATCGGGACAGTCCAACAAGATTGCCTCGAGTTCTGCTGGCGGGACTTGGAAGCCCTTGTATTTGATAAGCTCTTTCTTTCGGTCGACAATATACAAGTAGCCATCCTTGCAGATAGCAATATCGCCTGTCTTGAACCAATGATCGGGCGTTAGACACTCTTCATTGGCTGTAGGATTGTTCAGGTAGCCCTTCATGACGATGTCGCTCTTGACCCACATTTCGCCTGGCTTACCATCCTTTCCTTGTTGGTTTCCCACATCCTTGCCATCATCGTCTACCAAGCGTACATAAACGCCCGGTAAGATATTGCCACAAGAACCCTTGTGGTTCCTGTACTGCTTATGATTGCAAAGAGTGATCACAGGAGAGGTCTCGCTTAGCCCGTATCCTTGCGTGACACGAACGTTGGGAAGACGCTTTTCTACTTGATCACCGAGCTCAACACCAAGAGGAGCAGCTCCGCTAAGGAGAATACGTAATGAACTCAGGTCGTACTTGTCGACGATCGGGTGCTTTGCAAGACCCAAGATCATCGGAGGAACAACTAGTGCCAAAGACACCTTGTACCTTTGTACTGCAGCACAGAACACTTCCAGATCAAATCGTGGTACCACCACGATTTTCATTCCCACCAAATAAGGAAGCAGCAATAACACAGTCAAGCCGAAAATGTGAAACATGGGTAGCACAGCGATGGCAACATGGGATGGCCCAAAGTCTTCGTCGCTATGTGCCCAAATTGTCTCGGTACCTGCCTTGAGATTGGTATGAGTCAACTGCACTCCCTTGGGTTTGCCGCTGGTACCACTTGAATAGACGATTACAGCAACGTCATCGTCAGGATTGGCGATTTTCTGCGTTGGCAAAGAGTCGCTGAGGGCGCTAAGAAAGCTCCTCTCGTTTTCTTTAGTGGCGGGTACAGAATCTGCCTCATCCAACAGCCAAATTGCCGGCTGGCCATTGGGAAGAGTCGTCGGACGTTTCGTACGCTCCAGCACTGCACGGACGTTTGCGACAATCGGAGGAAAAACGAAGAATGCACTGATGTCTGAGTCGACTACTGGGTGCTCGAGCTCATCCACCGAATAGATCGGGTTCAATGGAACGACAGTCAATCCCGCCTTGACAATGCCCAATAGCGCTGGTGCGTATAAGGTGGAATTGGGAGCAATGATCGCTACGCGGTCGCCATCCTTGAGTCCCAGAGTATTGCGCAGCATGAATGCCGTCCTGGCAGCGATTGATGCAACTTCTGCACGGCTGATAAAGTCAGCAATCATATTCAACATACGTTTCCGGCTTGCCATCGATCCGGTATTGAGCAACATCATCCGGTTTGCACTGAGACGGATTCGAGTCAATCCAGTCATACAAGCTATGTGAGACTTTGACTATACGTACTTGCCCGAGGGAACTTTTACAGGATTATACGGCACCGACGATCTCAGAATCTCTGCCATGACAGCCTGAAGTCAATCCCTCCACGACCCCAAGAATTTTGGATCTCCAGAGAAGTTCGCCCGTCTCACGTGGCTGCTTATGTGTGGAGCTGCTGAAACATCGCTCGGATATTAGCTTCGGAATGCGATTCGTCCAAGGCAGAGGATAAGTGAGGAAAGTGGATCGGATCATGGCTCTGGATTTGATCGCTTCGAGTGAAGGAAAGCAGTGGTGTATCGGACACTGCACCGTGCCATGGTGTCTTGGGATCCAAATTGGAGGCATTCGTGCCAGGCGCAGCCATCCTAGTTGGTTCTTGCGCCAATTCCTCATTGGGTCGTCGTTGTGCTTGCGAGCGAGCCGCGGGGGGTGCCCGGGCAAACTGAATCATAGATGGCTGCAAATTCGATAGGGGTCCTTCCACTAGCAATTGAGCGGATTTGAAATGTTGTAGCAGGTAGTACCAAAGCGGATCACGACTTAGTACTTTCGGGTTCCCCACAATAATCAATCCGAACCGAGCACGGGTCAAAGCCACATTCAAGCGACGTGGGTCGCTCAAAAACCCAATTCCTTGACGCTCACTGCTACGCACACAGCTCACTAGGATATAATCTTTTTCACGACCTTGGAACGCATCTACACTTGCGACTTCGATGTCTTGGTAAAGATCTTTGCGCAGGCTGCCATGGAGCTGCATGTGTGTGATCAGATAGTTTCTTTGACCTTCATAGGGTGTCACGATACCGATCTGACTGGGATGTACGCGAGCTTTGAGCAACGCAGTCACCATCTTTTCCACACTGGAGGCTTCGGTTCGATTCAAGAACGAAGTACCGCTGCCCGAGATCTCCTCCTGTCCAAGGTTTTGTCGGAAGAACATAGGTGCATCTGGATTAGGCCAAGCGAATTCCACATGACGTTGTTGCCGTTCTTGAGCAGTGACGCCGTTCTGTAAAGCGCCATCATAAAACATATTGCTGGGGAACTCGGAGAGACAGGGATGCATTCGGTACTGAACCTCTAGACGCTGAGGACGATGGCCAAGTTGGATCATGCGCTCGAACAAACTACTCTTCATTCCTGCCTGTGCAGCCTTACGGTTCATGATAACGGGCCCAAGTTGTTTGTGATCACCGACCAGCACCAATTGCTTGCAACCATGCACAATGGGAATAAGACTTTCCGGCTCCGTAGACTGAGTGGCTTCGTCCATCAAAACAGAGCGGATTACAAGATTCTTTACACGAATATCGCCCATTCCCGAACAGGTGGTACAGATGACGTCTGCTGCTTGTAAGATCTCGCGTTCAGAGGTTTTTAGCAAGGTGCGAAATTTGCGTTCGTCACTGGTGGACAATTCGCCATGCTCGGCCTTTAAGCGGCGGAACTTGGCAAGTTCAGGATGAATGTTCGCTTTCTTTAATTGCTCATGCAATGAAAGGAAATCCACCGAGCTTCCAATTGCTTCGCGAGACCGAGCCTGAATCCGTACAACTTTCAGGCCGGTCTGATGTAATTTCTCAGTGAGTTGGTCAACAGCAACGTTGGACGGTGCGCATACAAGAACGGGACCAGGCTGCATATTGCACAGGTGATATACGATCGAGGCACTTGTTACCGTCTTACCTGTACCTGGTGGCCCCTGAATCAAGGAAAGAGGCCGTGTCAAGACGGACTTCACCGCGCAAACCTGACTATGATTCAGCTCAGGTAAACCTGGAACGGAGAATCGCTTAGGTAGAGTCACTTCCAGTGTACAAGACGGCAAAGTATGACCCAAAAGGGACCGCATCAAATAACTGCTCATGCATCGCTCACCCTTGGCAAAGTCGCGAAGAGCCGATTGCATACGATCAAAAGTCGTGCCCTTCCAAACGAATTCGGCACTAAAATTGTGCGTACAATGCGTAGGTGCTTGAGCGCCTTGACGCATCTCTACCCCCACTTCGGTTACAGCACTTTGTGGCACAGATACTACCTGGACAATAGCTTGCCAAGGTGCATTGAGTTCGCCTCGGTATTTGAGCTTGATCTCATCGCCGACCGCCATACGCAGTTCGCCACTCTCAAGCTGTGGTATATCGAGCCAAGCGATCAGACGCCGCGGTCGTGAGGTATCCCAGCGCACTACCACGCCATCTTGCACTTGACTTTCTCGTAGCTTGCGGTCGTAATCAGCCTCAATGGCAACCAAAGGTTTGTGGATCCGCTGGTATTCCAAGGTATCTTTGTATACCGATTGTGTTTTAGCGACCTCGTCTTCAACTTGTGTCGTCTGCAAGTCCTTGAAAGTAGCTTGGTCATTCTCGCGCCACAACTCTTCCAATTGTCCGATTTCCTGAGCATTGATAGTGCGGGTTTGCTTTGCTTGTTCAGCGTTGGGCATCGCCACGAACCAAGGCAAAAACGCACGGTCCTGGATCAAGGGAGACCATTGCGATGTATCCCATACCATATCTTTTGAAGAAGATGTCTGCGCACATGGACTACGGCAAAGTAGCACAACCACAGCATTGCCCTTCGCAGGTATGAAGCCAAGAACGAAGTTATTTTTGTTACCACAGGAATAGCATTCCGGCACAGTGTCTCCCAAAGGAGATTCTGAGTGAAGTCTTACACCTTTATGTCTGGATCGCACAAGATGCATAACAATATGCGATCCTGCAGTTTTACCTCGGCCATTGCAAAACCATTTTTGACAATGCAAACATTGTACACAGCAACGCACATCCGCTAGCCCACAATAGGCACACGCATGAGCAGGCCGATCTTCTTCTTCTTCTTCTTCAGAGCTGTTTGCACCTGGATCGTCAAATCGATCCACTGCTAACTGTCCCAAGGCATGCGAAATAGCTTCTTCGCTTTGCTGAAGCGCCTGCGTCGTAGCCATAAAGCAGCGCCACGTGGTGTGGAGCACAAAGGTTATCTGTAGGCGGTAATATGGCATCGACGCCTAGTGGGGAGCAGGATGGCGGGGTGGCGATAGGGAATAATGCACCTCCCCTGTCGCAAAAGGGAGCGGGAGTATTTTCTCTAGTGAATCCGGTAGATGGGCAAGAGTCATTAATCGAAGAGGCTGCAGAACAAGAGGGTATCTCGACCGCCAACTCGACCGATTCTGATCCAGATTTATCCTGGTTAGATGACTTACCGTGGTGGAAACGTCCTGATCCGATGTGGGTCAACCCACTGATCTTGTTGTTTGCTCTAGGAGGCGGTATCATGCTTGCGAGTCGAATGGAGATGTATTTATCGCTGATTTGTGATGAAATGGGGTTGGAGCCAGGCCCGTCATCCAGTGGCTTGCCTCATATCCCCTCGAGCGTCTGTCGACAATCGCCCGAGGCGCAAGGACGACTTTCATCGCTTCAACTGATCTTGCTCCTGACCAATGGAATCTGTTGTGCATTCTCAGCAGGGTTTTGGGCTAAGCTTTCAGACCGAAAGGGACGAACACGAATTATGATGGTAAACGTGTTTGGAATCTTTGTGATGGATCTATTTGTACTTATTGCTTCGACTGATATACTACGTCATTTACCGATGGGGATCCACTTTCTTGCCATTGGGTCCACAATTGAGGGGAGTTTGGGTGGGTACAGTGCGGTGAATGCTTTGAGCCTATGCTATATCTCGGATGTGACACCTAGCGGCACGCGTGCACGCTTATTTGCTATGATGACTGGTGTCTTGTTTGCAGGAGTCGCCGTCGGTCCTACCCTTGGGGGTTATTTGACGGTAATGACCGGTGACGTTGTCGTTACGCTATGGACTGCGGCGGTTTTGCATGGCGGGATCATTCTATCACTGCTTCTTGTACCTGAAAGTCTATTGCCTTCTAGGCGTCTCAAAGCGGAAGCTGCACGCAAGGAGTCCCAGCGTCAAAATCTCAATTTGACTGCTATGCAAAGACTTCAAAAGGCTGCGCTTACTCCGTTTCGCACGCTCAGCATTCTTATGCCACACAAGGTATATCAAGAGTATACTCCGGTCCCCAGCGAGCCTGACGAGGAAAGAGCAATGAATCAAGACTCTGCTTGTTCCTCAGCACAAGGAACACCACCTAGTCGTCCAAGCAGTCACCAAGAGGACACATTTGAGATGCCTGCTGAACAAGTATACCTGTCTGTGCCGCATACTATCCGATCCGCGACTTGGGACGTGAATTTGTTGCTGATCGGATTCGCCTACTTTCTGGAATCGGCAACCGTGGCTATTGTCCCGATCAAGATTCAATATGTGCAATTAGTGTTTGATTGGGGGTCAGAGATGATTGGATTCTTCATCAGCTTCACTGCATTGACACGGATGTTGATGCTAGTTGCAGTGCTACCGGTGGTGATTCGTTTCATTCATCGTCCCTTGCGCTCAGTAACACTTCCGCAAGATGACTCTTATTCAACGTCTCCATTGGATAGTCAAGGGCATCGTATCAATGAAGATCAACAGGATTCGGTGCCGACAGCCTCTACTAGCGAAACTGCAAACGATGCCAAACTCGAAAAGCAATGGGCAAGTCGTGAAAAACTTTTGTGTTCCATCCACGACTCACGTATGGATGTATGTCTAGTTATACTGACCCAGATGCGCCTCGCGGTAATTTCAGCTGTTCTAACAGCTATGGCTTGCGTCGTTACTGGAATAGCGCGCAGTACTTGGCTGTTCTTTGTGGCTATCCTGCTTACCTCGATTGGCAGTGGAGTTGGTTCTGCAGTAACGTCTCTTGCGATTGCTTTACTTCGCGACGAGAACGAATCAGGTAGATTGTTTGGAGCACTAGCAGTCCTTGGCACCGTATCAAGTTCTATGGTGGGCCCCTATCTATTCACGTCCATTTTCCGTGCAAGTGCCGCTACTGCACCTTCCTTGGTATTTTTTGTGATTTCAGGTACGTTTTCTCGTCACTTACCCAGGAATGCAAATCGTGGCCGCCGCCGCTGTAATGACCGTCCACCTGCGGTCTCCCTCTAGCCTCTCAGCGCTCCCACCTCGCCCTCACCCGAAGTAGTCACGTGCACCATAGCCAACTCGCGATCCTTACTACGCTTTGACCTCTATGGCGGGGTTTTTCCAGAAGCAGCAGCAAGTAGCCGCGCTGGATCCGCGGCTCGGCGGGCTTATGGCCAGTGCTGGGCTGTACAATCTACGGTCGCTGATCAAAGGTGTTCGTGCTTGCAAAACGTTGGCCGATGAGCGATCGTTGCTGCAGAAAGAGTCAGCTGCGATCCGAACTTCATTCAAAGACGATGACCCATTCATGCGATATAATAACCTTTCCAAATTACTGTATATTCACATGCTTGGGTACCCTGCTCATTTTGGACAGATGGAGTGCTTAAAGTTGGTTGCATCCCCGCGCTTCACAGACAAACGGTTGGGGTACCTTGGGATTATGCTTTTGTTGGACGAAAATGCTCAAGTGCTGATGCTCGTTACGAATGGGCTAAAAAAGTAAGTGGAATTTCTAACGCTAGCGACATGAATCACTCTAGCATGTATGTGGTTGGCCTCGCTTTGTGTACCTTTGCGAACATTGCATCAGAAGAAATGTCGCGAGACTTGTGCAACGAAATCGAAAAGTTGATGGGCAGTGCCAACTCCTACATCCGAAAGAAAGCCGCATTGTGTGCTAAGCGTATTGTTCGCAAGGTACCTGATCTTGTTGATCATTTCCGTGAGCGTACTTTGCAGCTTCTTGGCGACAAAAGTCACGGCGTCCAACTATGTGCGTTAAGTTTAGCGATCCAAATCTGCGAAACCGAACCTAGCGCAATTCCAGAGTATCGACGTGCGACATCCGCTCTTGTCGCTACTCTTAAAAACCTTCTCTCTACCTCATTCTCTCCCGAGCATGACGTAGCAGGAATCACTGACCCTTTCCTGCAAGCCAAAATCCTACGATTCCTCCGTATATTGGGCAAAGACAGTGCGCAAGTCTCGGACCTGATCAACGATATCTTGACACAGGTCGCGACCAACACTGAGGCCAGCAAAAACGTCGGGAATGCCATTCTTTACGAATGTGTGCTGACCATTTTGGAGATTCAAGCAGACTCTGCTTTGCGTGTGATGGCAATCAATATCCTAGGCAAGTTCCTGGGTAACCGAGATAATAATATCCGCTATGTGGCGCTCAATACACTCAACAAAGTCGTTACGATCGACACAAATGCCGTCCAGCGCCACAGGACGACGATTCTAGAGTGTTTACGTGACGCAGATATATCGATCCGAAGACGTGCTTTGGAGTTGACCTATACGCTGATTAATGACTCGAACGTCACAGTACTCATGCGGGAACTTTTGTCGTTCTTAGAGATAGCCGACTCGGAATTCAAGACAAACCTTACAACACAGATGTGTGTTGCAGCCGAGCGGTTTGCGCCAGACAAGCGCTGGCATATCGATACCATGCTGCATGTTCTTCGCATTGCCGGCAACTACATTCGAGACGAGGTGCTTGGCTCATTTATTCGCTTGGTGTGTCATACACCGGAATTGCAGGCGTATACGACGCAGCGTCTCTATGCAGCACTTCATAACGACTTGTCCCAGCATAGCCAAACATTGGCAGCAGTTTGGGTACTTGGCGAGTTCGGCGAGACTTTATTAGAAGCTGGCTCCTTCCATGACGACCAAGGCGAGCATAGGGTGAACGCGGGATCCATCCTTGATCTCATTACCTCATTGCTTGAGTCAATCTATGCTGACGAGGTTACGCGAGAGTATGCATTGACCACTATGGCCAAGCTGTATGTTAGGATCACCGACCGTACTCAACAAGAACGTATTTTGACATTCTTCGCTCAATATAGCGATGCAATGGATGTCGAGACGCAGAAACGTGCAATAGAGTATCGTGCGTTGCTACAACGAGGCGAGATTGGATTCGGTGTTTTAGAGACCATGCCGCTTCCAGAGATCCGCCGAACCATTCTTGGGGCGGTAAGCGAAACAAAGCCTGTTGGATCCACTCGTGACGATGAGGATGCACTCTTGGATTTGGCTGGTGAATCTACGCGTGCTGCGCTTACGCCAGCAAAACAGCCAACGCATGAGCTGCTTGCCGACATCTTTGGAGACGATTCTGCGATGACTTCGATTCCTGCAAGCTCAACCGCATCAACCACATCAAATACTCGGTCTAATGCTCAAGATATCTTAGGGCTTTTCGATGCGCCGGCCCCATCAGGCGCATCAAGCATTCAGAACACTACACAAGCCCTCGATCAGCTTGATCTGCTGGGTAGTAACTCCTCAGCACGGCCCGCACCGGAAAGTGAAGCAATTCAAGAGCAAGAGGCATACAACAAGCATGGACTTCGCATTGCATTCCGAGTCAAACGGCAAGAACGGCAAGTACAGCTCGAGGCTAGATTCACTTCACAGACGAGTCTCAGCGGCGTGTCTTTCCAAGCTGCGGTGCCCAAAAGCCAGAAACTGCAAATGTCACCGATCTCCACGACATCCATCAGTCCAGGTCTCGGAGCGACACAAACGATGCATGTATCAGGCGCAATTCAAGCACCAATCCGTCTGCGTGTACGCATTGCGTTCACTTCTGAGTCTGGAGAATCGATTCGAGACCAATTCGATTGGGCTCAGAAGTCTTAGATACCGAGTAGATTCGTAAAGTGCTGACGAGCATGTCACAGTTCTAAGACGCTGTCAAGCACATCGACGACCAGCATATGCTCGTTGATGGTTCTATGTAATGGGAAGAATGGCCGTTTTGCACGTAGCTTCCTAAATGTATCACAGAACCCCATCAACGCAGGCGATCCAGGATGGTTTCCTGTTATTGCTTCGCACCTCCGCTAAAATAATCATAACAATTGCAATACACTACTAAAAAACCCAATCCAACTGATCCTACTTAAATCGTACCATTACGAACAGGGCCATAGAACGTAAAGTCGGTACCATTCTTCCCAAAGCAGACCTTATTGTACTTTGAGTCTTTGTATGCGTGTTTCATTTGATATTGGTAGAAGCTTTTCAGCTTACACAGACCATCTGGTCGCGCTTCACAACCTTGGTCTTGATCGAGAGGAATCACAGCCTCGTTGATCTTAGCACGGAGGTAATTTCCTTTCAACTGATCAGAGTTGCAGTCAAGCACTTCCAACACGAACCGAGCGGCAAACGGAGTGACGCGGCTCGCGCGGTAACGACGATTCGGGTTGGGCTTCGTAGCGGGGAGGAATTCGCTGAATTGCTTAAAGTTCAACGCAGTAAGCACGGACGTAATGACATCGTCGTGCGTGAAGTCTGCGTAAAGCTTCTGATCTACAGGGAAATAGGTCGGGTTCTGATCCAGCGAAGTGTTTTGACCGGTGATAGGACCGTCGTATTTGGTCATATTCATACGATCCAACATCTCAATTACCCAGCCGACACCCTGAGCACGGCCGGTCGGGTTCATGAAACCGTAGTCGCCCATGAATTGGAGATCAATGTCATATTCAAAGTGCTCATACTCTTCCTTGGTGAACAGCGGGCAGAAATGCGAGTAGCCAAGGGCCACAGTCTCGTATGCACACAGACTCATCATGCCGTAGACGAGGGTAGAATCCAGCTTGATTCCTTGCACATATTTCTGCAGGCGCTTTGCTGCATTCTTCGTGTAGACCTTCTGCCATTCGGTGCTGAGTTCGTCGCCGAGATAAAATGCGTCCTCATTTGCATTCGCGCAGTATTCATAAGGAGCCAGAGTATTGTTCTGTCCGGATTGTTCCGTGAGAACTTCAAGGTTGAACTTGCTGGGCGCATCCCAACCAAAGAATCCCAAAGACCAGTAACGAGCGGAATCCAGCATACGGCTTTGAGACGTAGTACGGAAAACAGGTTTGTGCTTAAGTCCATCGAGCAGCTTGGCGTACTGGTAATAGTGGTGCACACCGGAATCGAATAATTCCTGAGCACCTTGATGCACTAGAACCTCGGCACCTAATGAATAGTTCCAGTGGTTCAAGAAATCTAATGGGCCTGAAGCATGCAGCTTCTTAGCTTTGGTCGCGTTCCACACAGCGGCACCAAACAGAGGTGCACCTTCCTCGGCACTGCTAGTGGGGTTCCGTGCTCCGTGACGATGGAGGATGTGCACTTGCTTAACGGAGCATTGATCGGGAAGCGGTCCATATCCCTTGGTCTCCGGGAAGAGATCGTCAGCCGGGCGATACACGGATGTAGTTCCGAGGTTGCGGAAGATATCGTCTGATGTTGCATGATCCGATTGGTGTTGCATCGGTTCGGCACGCGTCTCTACTCCATAGCAGCCCATAGATTTGGTGGAATTCACCTTGTCGTTTTGTGCCAAGAACGGCTTCTTGCTATAAGCAAGAGTGCCTTCGAAGCCTACATCTGTGGGGAACGCCTTGTTAGATGTGCCTGTGACATTGTTGTAATTGGATGCAGTAGCAGTTTCACCACTGACCAGAGCAGCACAGAAAAGAGGAAGAAGTGCAATTAGCCGGGTCATGGTCCAGTGCTAGCGGTTGGGGTAAGGTCAGGAGCGGCGCGTTATTTATTCATTTAACCATCTCCTTGGTCGAAGCACGAATCCGATCATGGGAAGGTGAATGTACGTATTCATGCAATCAAGGCACACGTGCACCCAAAACTGGCATTACGCCAATCACTTACACGAAGTGAATTTGATACCTCCATAACGAAAGAGGTATGCCTAAAGATATATGCAGCGTTTGATTGTTTTGACTTGCTCCACGTGCTCACCTAATTGGGCTTGTGCTTCATGCAAACTCAAATGAAATCCAAACGCTTGCATTTGACAACTCGATCGGCGGCATGATAGGATGAATTGAACCGGCTTTAGGATGACTCAAAAAGGCACTGAGCTTAAAGCTACTCTATTCCATCTATGCAGCTTTGGATGAGGGAGGTAACGAACTGAGTCAGTGCCATAGTATTTACGCAATGATTTGTGATACATATTGTCGCTCATCAATAAACGACTCATCTGCGAAATTAGCGTCCCAGCGCCTACCTGTACGGTCACGTAGGAAATCGCCAAGAAAGGTCAGTAGACGGTTTCGATTCCGCTGGAGAATTGCTTCGATCGCTGGTGCTTTTTGCGGGTTCGCTACGAACACTTTAAACACATTGAATGCTTCCAGCTGAATGTTTCGACTGCGGTCACGAAGCAAATTCATAATCCGCTTCAAGTTCGACTCGTCAGCAACATAGCGTAACATAGTATTGTAGTGAGCACGATCCACCAAGAGGGAACCGAGGAGCTTGAGTGATTGCCGCTTTGTGACATAGTTGGAGGATTCAAGCAATTTGTTGTACATATAGAAAAACTGCATGAGCACATCACTTACCTTGGCATAGTTTTGCTCAAGATACACGGTAGTGGTATCTCGATGGCGAACGAGCGTTTCCTTACGTTAGACGAAGACATACTTTGAAGTTCGCAAACGCATCGCACGAGATGCCAAACGAATTGGTATCAATATAGTACGGGAATTGGTAAAACCTGCATTAGTATAGGATTACTTGCTCATCGGAGTAGAGTAGAATTTTGGCAAGTGGTTCGAACTGCAACATCTCATGGAGGATCATCCCGGTATTGAGAGCGATCTCTGGGTCTTCGTATCCTTTCAAAGCTATCAGTACAATGCTAGGATTTGAGGTGATGTATTCAACCGTGGGTAACCGTGTGCCGATTCTACGTTGCAGCAATGCCGAGAAGATCTGCACAACGTCCTTTCGGGTTTCAAATTCAAGCCTGGGCAAAAATACTTCCAGATATTGCAAAAGTTGCATTTGATAAACATCTTGCGCTAGCTGTGCGATGTTCTCGGGGACCGGTTCTAACCCTGCTTCTCCATACAGAATTTGCTTGGATTGTTGGATCCCCGCATATAAGTCGTCATAGTATCTGCGCCGCATGTCTCCCGCTTGCGCATCTGTAAGCAGGATCTCGCCTTTTGGTGATACAGAAACTCCTAAACGAGTCATGTCATCTCGCATACTCCGAACGAGGTCGGAAAGACTCCGTTGCTTTGGCTTGAACAAGAAGTTCATCGTTGGTAAACCCCACCGCTCAGACCTCCACTTTCCTTACGATGAGGTCAGTATACTGGGTTGTGCTGGGAGGGACTACCCTGCGTCTACTGCTATCATGGTGGACGTCCTGGGGTGAACAGCTGGCAAACAACTCCGAAATAGCTACTACCATGGATCGGATGAGTATCTGTAAGTGTTCAGCTCATCAGTGCGCGAAGCTCACTTTCTTCTGACCACTTTGCGGGTTGATCCCAAATCCGTATGGAGTTCTCTATCTGTGCATCATTCTCCGCTATTTCTTCTCCTTGGAGAACGGTGGATTTTCTATCCGTTGTCTTCATCAATGTTATGGATTGTACTGGATGCAGTTACAGGCTTGGCACTTGCAAACATCTCTCAGCTTCTTGCTAAGCAGCATGAATCCACGCGCCATCTTTCTCCCTCGAAAGTTGCAGCTTGGTACGTCGATCAACCTCACAAAGCTATATGCTGAATCCTTATTCGATTGTGTGCTGCGTTGCCAAGTCGACTGCGACATTTCGGACTCTTCTCATGGCTCTTGCGGTGAACAGTGCAATGCACGGGGCTTCATACTGCCTTGCGCTTACACAAGCTTTGAGTGGCTTGCTTTTTTTTACGCCACTACTGTTGACCCCAGCTTTAATATTGCTTGGCTCAGACCAGTACGCGGAGCATGGACGCTGGAGAACTCATTTTGGACTTCGTCGATTCGAAGCATGGAGCCTATGGTGCAAAAAGACATCGCTGCGAATGGTAATCCTTTTGGGCATGGGACTTGTACTCTCAAGACTTGCATCACGCGACTCAAGTTGGAAGTTTATGCGCAGCGTCTATGGCAGTCGTATTCTCCTCGATGATCTCGAGCCGAATTGTGGTCTTGCATGGTATTTTTTCGTGCAGATGTTTGAGCATTTCCATGATTTTTACATCTTAGTGGTAAACACACATTTCTGGTCTTATATGATACCAATTACTGTCAGGTATCGGTGCGTAACGCAAAACTAATCTCTAGAAGCGATCCTCTTTTTGCGTTGACGCTACTGGGAGGAATTCTTGCGCTGTTCCAGAACTACCCATCGCTGAATGATACTGCTTTTTTCTTGGCACTTTGGAGCTTTTCTGCTGGCCAGCTAGCTGAATGTATGTCACACGCAGTCTCACCACTAGATTTACGATACCCGCTGGTGACAAGTTTGATCTTTATCTATACAGCATTGCTCATGCCGGCATTCTACCACCTCTGGCTGTATGCTGGCTCAGCCAACGCCAATTTCTTTTATGCAATCAATTTAGTTTATGCTATGGGGATTGGAGGCTTGATCCTGGATGCGGCATGGGCTTGGGGTCATTCCGCTTGGGAAAAGGAACGGCTTAGATATCAGCCCAGACCCAAAAATACGACACCTGAAGAGAAAGGCAAAGAACGGGTAGTTGTGCAACGCTAGCTTGGATACCATGGGTGCAGATGCGGATTCCAGGCGAGATTCCACTGGGATCGAGGCATGTGCCGAAGTTTCGTTAGTTGATCGCATGTGCTAGCTAACCTGT
This sequence comes from Malassezia yamatoensis, assembly GCA_029542965.1. NCBI lineage: Eukaryota > Fungi > Basidiomycota > Malasseziomycetes > Malasseziales > Malasseziaceae > Malassezia > Malassezia yamatoensis. Next base: position 2,994,632 of record CP119943.1, on the reverse strand, counting down.
TTTCGATATCTGAATAAATTGCTGAGGAGCCAAAGTTTGATTTGCTTGCATCTTCGCTGGCCGAAAAATCTCTAAGATGTTGTGAGCATTCTTCCGAACGAGATTGAATCAAGTTGCTCTGCTTCTCGTGATCCAAACTCAAAAATGATCTGGCGAGCTGATCCCACTCTGTCCAAAGTTTGGGGATCAACTCTTGCTTCGGTGCTGATTGCGTAATACGAAAAGAAGCTTGTTCACACCATGCAGGTCTCCGAAGCCATTTCAAGCGTCGAGCGAATGTAGCTTTAGCTGAGATTTCTTCACGACTGTTAGAACTGGGAATGTCATGCAAGCAAAGGTATATCAGCGCATATGTAGAACACAATGTTGAGTGTATCTGAGCCAGAATCCTCGATCTCTCAAGCGCACAATTGTCAACTCGCGTTTGGGCAGACAGGCTAAAAAGTTTCGCGAGGATAACTTCTTGCTCGTGAAATGTTTCACCAAGAAAGTAATACTGCACGGCACATTCACGGTTGGAATAGAGTTCCAGATCAAAGCCAGAGCCTATGATTTGTACTTGCTGGTACACAATGAAATATTGTACAACAACGCTGAATGTCTCAGCCTTGAACATCGTAGGATCGAGACTGTTGCAAATCTCATAGCCAAGCTGAATTGCCTCGTCAAGGAGGTCGTTCCATGGCGCATAAGCCTTTGCAAACATACGCTTTTGACGTGAACGATTCATAAGGAGTGTCGACATCAACTGGATAAGGAGACCAGACAGTCGCTGAATGAATCGCTGCAATCTTATCGTCATAGCTCGTCCGACGTCCTTGTGCTGCGACCATTCCAATTCCGTCAGGCAGTTTTCTACCGAGAGATGAGTCAGATCCTCAACCGCAGATATCCCTACATGTTCAAGCTGCTGTTTTTCGCCAGTAGACGTATACCCGATATGTATGATCGACTGGGCTAATGAGCGGACAAAAGGAGTCATTGCATGCTGCTGAAAGGACAAAGCAACGCTGGAAAGTAGCGCGAGCCTCGGGAGCACATCAGGAGTACATGCAAGGCGGAAAAGAATGGGCATCTCGAGCTCAATGACACTCTTCCACTCTAACCATACTTCCAACGCGCTTCTTGGTGCCAACGGGCGAAGTGGGAGCTGAGTCGAGAATGTGCGACTCAAAGTCACATCGAAAAAACCCTGAATAGATGCTGATCCATTGACCAAGTAAGAATCAACTAAAGCAAGGTCCTTATTTGTTTCGGGATTGAGCTGTCCCCAGTAACGACTGCATGCTCTTAGATGGAACTCAGCATCCATTGTATCTGGATTAGGCTGGCATACGGCTGTTATGCACTTGAGCCAGTGTTTCTTTGCGGCAAGCCGCGTGTACAATTTGCGAGCATTGAGTGAAGTATCACAAGAAAGCTTCTCTATAGCTGTATCCAGATTAGCAGCCAAATTTGTTACATCGACACCGTCCGGTAGAGCAATGCCGCCAGGATCTCCACAGAAATCTTCTCCGTCTAGGACACGCTGGTGCATTAATTCGTGGTATTGAAGCGCGCAGCATTTTGCAGTAGCTTTCAGGAACAGAGTGAGGGTATCATATGTATAGTGTAAAGAAGTCGATAGGCCAGTATACACATATTCGTGGTAAAATCGGCATGTATAAAGGGTCTGCCCGAGTGCGGCACCTTTTAGCCACTCTAACTCAAGGGAAAAGATTCGATCCATAACAAAGCATGTCTCATCAATCGAGATTGTTTCCGGGATCGTAAAGGGTATCTGTACTCGATCTCGCTCATCGATCATATCTGGGGGGTATGGCATCCCTGCGTCCATATTTGGGTCCATGACTTCCAATGCATGCATCAGACGTTGTAGCGAAAACCCATCCGACATAACAAGCTGCTCTGAAGCGATTGCTTTGTAAGAATCAACATAACTTACGCCGCAAAACGGTCCAGAACTCCGATGTACAATCTTCATACACTTCTTCCATTCTATTCTGCTCACTGCACCATATCCAAATGGATCGGGGGATCGGGTAAGAATTCTAAAGCTCAGCAACCGTCTCGCGATGCCAGGTTATGACCCGGTGCGAGACTTACGTGACTCGAGGAATCAATCTAATTCTGAAACAAGAAATTCGGCACAGATTGAAGAAGATCGTCCCGAGCGTATGGTTGAGAGCCCCATTACCCAAGGACCATTACCGAATGGCACGGATCAAGGAGCGATACCAAAAGAATCTGTGACGCACGGGGAGGGATCTATGGAACCGATTGCCTATCAACCAACCTATCGGTGGAGCGAGCCGACCACGATACTTACTCCGATGACCATTGAGGAAATGGAACGCAGACGATTTCGGTCCAAAAATCCTTTACGACACAAGGAACGGAATGCTGACGAGTCAGTGGGAGGGCGTATCCGGCCTTACGCAGAATTTAATGCTGAGAATGGCAGCGTTGCCGAGCACTATAACAAAAGACAGAACATTGATCGGGAAGCGCGCGAATCGTCACCCATTATACCCCTCAAACGTTTCAACAACTGGATCAAGTCGGCATTGATTGCGATGTATGCGCAGCCAGCTTTAGGGGAACATGCGCAAGCCAGAGTATTAGAGATGGGCTGCGGAAAAGGCGGTGATTTGATGAAATGGGATCGACAGCATCCGTCCATCTTAGTTATGATCGACGTTGCTGAGGTCTCTGTGGACCAAGCGCGCGAAAGATACGAGAGCGGTCGATTTCGATGGCCTGCGTCATTTTTCGCATTTGACTGCTTTCGAGAACCACTTTCTTCTCATATCCCACAAGAGATTCTCGCTGCAAAATTCGACACAATATCCTTGCAATTTTGCATGCATTACGGCTGGGATACCGAAGAGCATGCGAGAGTTATGCTAGAGAACATAGCGCAGAATTTGCGTCCTGGTGGAACCTTTATCGGTACCACCCCAGACTCGGAAACGCTTATGGGTCGTCTAGAAGCGATCAACAGCGAAGCAGAGCTTTCGTTCGGGAATGAAAATTACCGAATTGAATTTGAGCACCGCTATGAACCTGGCGAAAAGCCATTCGGGAACAAGTATCATTTTTGGCTCGAAGATGCCGTGGACGACGTTCCCGAATACGTAGTCGAATGGGCTACTTTTGAGCGTCTTGCTGAAGAATATGGACTGAAGCTACTCTATCGGAGTCGATTTGACCAAATTCTGGCCGATGGGTACGACAAGCCCCGCCTACGTTCTTTACTGGAAAGAATGCGGGTTGTGGATCCGGAGCAAGTAGCAGAAACGGGTGAAGTAACACCTGCTATGCCGGCATCTATGTGGGACGTGTGTACTCTGTATATAGGATTCGCCTTTGAGAAGGTCGAACTATAGCCTAGCATTGACAATTTGTGAACATCGGGAGCACAGCGTATCGGTCGATTTACTTTGGTGTCTGCGGCATCGAGGACACTTTTCGAATGGTGAAGGTCGCAAATGAACAGCACTTCCCGGTAAAGATTTGCGCCACGGAACAGGCTGTGTGTCCATCGCCGCTGAGTCTGTATGAAGGTTAACGGCAGCCACAAGGAACAAGTCTGGCAAATCGTCAAGATATTGTGAAAAGAACGGCACATCCTTCTCCTCGACGAGTAAATCAACCGCACACTCTTGCGACGTTTTAACCAGTCTGGATCAGTTTCGATACGTACTGAGCTTGGATACTTGCTGTTAAGATAGCGAAGAGGTCGGCGCGTAGACGCATTAGACGGTGCATATCGATTGCAGCATCTGCATCTTCCCAGCTCGGGTCACTATGCGACCAAGCAAGTTGGAAAACCGAGTCAAATTGTTGACTCGGTTCAGGATCCATCGTGCGTTTGTCGCGGTACCAGTGAATCTCCTCAGCAAGATGTGGTAAGATCGGCGCGAGAATGCAAGTGATGGTTTCTAGAATGCGATTCATCACAGCCAATATGGCGTTGCGATTATTACCGCCAGCATACAAGGGATCTTTTACTACATCAAAGTAGAAAGCCGAGAGCGTGGTTGTGACGAATTCGTTAAGTCGCCGTGTGACTAGGTCAGATAACAGTACTCACCTTTTGCATAGTCAAATTCGGTAAAGGCCAGAAGGCAAGTCTGCTCCAATGCACGCAGTTCGTGCAAAATGTAACGGTTCAACAAACTTAGCTCAGGAGGCAGCGGCGTATTACGGGGTACGTCGCCAAGATTCGCCAGGAGAAAGCGTGCAGAGCTTCGCAATTTGCGAACTTCATCACTGCTATGCTTCATAATCACAGGACTAATTGGAATATCGCGGGTATAATCGGACTTGGCCGTCCACCATCGCATAACATCGGTGCCGAAAGGAGGGATCCCCATTTTGGCATCGCCGTGTATAAACGTTTGTGGGGAAATGACGTTTCCGATGGATTTGGACATCTTCCGCCCACTATCGTCCACGACAAAGCCATGGGTAAGTAGCGTTTTGTATGGTGCAGCACCATTGCACGTTGCAACTCGCGTTAGGAGCGAAGATTGAAACCATCCGCGGTGCTGGTCTGTGCCTTCAATATAGACATCTGCACATGGCCCAGGGGAACATAAGTCGCGGCCAAGAGCTTTCTGCAAAGCTACCCAAGAAGATCCTGAGTCAAACCAGACATCCAGAGTATCCTTCTTGATCTCCCAACGGATATTGGATGACCGATACTCGGGCGCAACGAACGTTTCAGGTTCGAGAGTCCACCAGACATCCATGGTATTGTGTTTTCGGAAGACATCTAGAATATGTTCGACATTCCGTTTGGTGAGCAATGCTTGACCGGTTTCTGCATTGTATACAGCAGGAAGCGGCACGCCCCATACGCGTTGACGAGAAATACACCATTCCGACCTACGTCCGATAAGGCTTTCTAGTCGGTTTTTTCCCGTCTTTGGTACAAACTGTACATCTTTCAGTGCATTTTTTGCGGCAGGTCCCACTTTGGTCAGGTCTGCAAACCACTGAGCAGTCGCGCGAACAAGAAGCGGCTGTTTTGTGCGCCAATCAATCGGGTATGAATGTTTGTATGGCTGCTCGCCTAGCAGCATATCATGTTCATCAAGCATTTTGAGTATGGATTGATTGCCCTCTTGCAAAGCATTCTGTCCGTCAAGTTGCTTGATTGCTTCTTGAATCGCAGGAGTGAGGCCGAATTGTTGAGTCATTCGGAGACGACCGTAATCGTCAATAGGGGATACAATCCCCTTTTGTGCCATACGGCCTGAATCTCGCCAGAGGTCGTAATCATCATGACCATGTGCCGGCGCCATATGGACGATACCTGTACCCGAAGACGTAGTCACGAATGGCGCAGCGAATACCTCACGATGTTCGTCCATATTCATGAATTGGAACCGATAAGTTAGCCCAACCAGTTCATGACCCATACAAGTTGAAATCGGTTTCAAGTCACCGAGCTCTGATCGCTTTGGATTGTTGGCAAGACCTACTGAGATTTTGGACAGAGAGGATTGAAGGTCTGTTGCAACCAGTAAATATTCACCACTCTCGGCCTGGACAAGGGAATATTGTGTGTCAGGGTGGACTGCGAGCGCCATGTTACTCAGTAATGACCAAGGGGTGGTCGTCCATACCGCAAGGTGTATGTCCTTATCCACATTCCATTTGTGTAGAAGCGCCTCAGAAGGCAGCAATTGAAACTTGACATAAGCACTACGACTCTCATGATTCTCATCGTATTCGATCTCTGCCTCAGCGAGCGCAGTATGAGACGAGGGCGACCAGTACACTGGCCGGAAATGTTGCCCAATTAGACCTTGCCCGACCATCTCGGCGAACATCTCCAGCTGCCCTGCTTCATATTCGAAATTCATCGTTCGATAGGTATTCTTGTCGCTCCAGTCGGCCATAATGCCGAATTCCATGAAAGACTCGCGCTGACCATCCAGTTCGCGCTGAGCAACTTTGCGTGCAGTCTCACGAATTTCTAGCGGAGACAAAGATGAGCTCCCCGACTCTGCTAAGGCTTTTAATTCAATCGGCAGACCGTGGCAGTCCCAGCCTGGCATATAGCTGATTTAGCACGATCACATACTGTACTCGACGGCCTCGCATTACTTGGAATCTCAGAATGAAATCTTTCAGAATCTTATTGATAGCGTGTCCTGCGTCAGTAGTCGACGTACCAGCATGCAAACCGCCATTGGCATAAGGCGGCCCATCATGTAAAACAAAGTCTGGCTGATCATCCCGCCGCAGATGCTCGCGTTGCCAGCGGTAAAGATCTTCGGTGGTTGCTCGACGGAATTTGGGCTCACGCTCTCGAGCATGTGCCCGAAGACTGAAAGCTGTCTGAGGAAGTGACATTGTACTTTTATACAAAGCATCTGGCGCATCGTTTCTACTGGATGCCCGTACCTTTGCACTGGTATTGAAACACTTATGCAGAACATGTCTCAGACCTTGGCCTGCAGCCATCAGGACCAGGTGATGCTGAGTCAGCTATTGGAAGATCGATTCTATCATTGAGAAATATGAGCGATTGGGGTGAGTGAATCTGGCTTACGGCAGAGAATGACGAAGAGGTGCAGCCTGTGCCTAGGAATGTAGGACGAAGACGATTTGAAGACGAGGACAAGGAAGACGAGCCGGAAGACTGGGATGCTGAGGAGGAAGAGAAGCCGAAACCTGCACCTGTCAAACCTACACCCAAACCAGTGACGAAGCCAGGTAAGGCTAAGAAGAACCTCTTGAAAGGCGCGGAAGTTAATCGACGTGGTGTTGCAGGCGAAGAGACAGGGCTCGAAGATTGGGATGGACCTCTTTCGGAAGCTGAGCGCAAGCGACTGCAGCGTGAAGCTGAAATGCAATCGGATCTCGACAATGCAGCGGCATTATTCGGTAGTGCGAAGCTGGATCAAGATCAGGATCAAGAGAAGCAAGAAGCACGCAAGGTAGCTGAAACGGCACCTAGTGGGCTTGCAGCTTCTCAGCCAGCGACGAAGGAGCAATGGGAGAAATATGCTGACCAGGTGTATGACATATTCATTCGACCGCAGTCAAGCCGTGCAGGCTTCGACAAGCAATTCTTCCCTCATTTCTTGAAATTGCTCACCTCGAACGGATTACGGGATGTTGACTTGCGTAAAGGATCTACCAAGATGCGTGAATATGCCGAGGCCAAAGGCAAAGCCGAGCAAGAGCTGAAGCGGACTGGCGGTAATCGACCTGCTGGTGCAGCCAAAGCAAAGCCGAAACAGGTTGGGACGGCCAGTGCAAAGAACACGTATGTAACAATGAACTCATCAGCAGATTCGATCTAGAAGCCTACGGTGGAGAAGCTTTGGACGATGACGATTTCATGTAGAAGTTGTTATTGGTATACCGACAGCTATTGGGACTGCGTAATAAGCAAGGCTCGTAGGCGACGTAGAGCATTCATGCCCATGTTAGCATAAACATGAAGTCCGTTTCGCAGATGCCCTACGATCTCATCAGTGGATGCAGACGAAGTGGCTGGCATCGATGGGAAGGAAAAGGTGGTGGTCTTTGCTGGAGAAACGCCGGGAGGAGGTAATCCAGTGTGATGTGATGATGCATGGCCATGATTGGTTTCTTTTAACTGGATAGCATGATGATCAAGCTTCCAGCCGCGCTCTTGGACGCACGCTTGAGCATCGTTGGCAAGCCATATGTACCAATACAAAGAAATAGGCACGGTGGAAGCATGCCATAATGCATGTGCGTCGACCAAACGGAGTATCGGTGGGAAATCAAAGATTTCAAGTGCTGGAGCGAGTGTCATGGCCAACACAAGACAAATCAGTTGTTTTCGTTGTTTCCCCGACAGGTCTGTATGAGTTCTGAATGGTTTGGTACGGTCGATATCATGATCGTCGTCCGTGGCCTTGGAATAGACTCGAGTAGGAGCCAAATTGGCACTAAATCGCCTAGCTAAGCCGAATACTAGCCGTGGGGTACATGCTGCTGAGAGCCATAAGAAATTGTGCAGTAAGCCAACAGTCAAGCAGGCTGTGATATTGTAGGAGTAGTTCAGGCGACGATGGGACAACAAATACAGTACATGGAGAATCCAGGCGACGATGCATACAATAGACCAGCGCTGATAAAATTTCGAAGTGGGATTTGCATATGTCAGTCTGCATACTGTGAAGAATAATCCAGAAAGCAGTACAGCTGCTGCCAGAAAGTAGTCCAGTCGTTCGGTCCACCAAAGATCGCGAGTATGAAATAAGGCGCTGAACGCCCATGCAGCAATACTAATCTTGGCATGGCGCGTATAAGTTGATTTTAATGGGTAGCCGTTCGGTACGAGCTCAGGCAAGATATAAGACAGGGCATAGATATGAACTCCCAGATTCAGAATGGAGAAAAGCACCGAGAATGGCTCTTGCATGCCGAGTACACGGAGCTGAGCCCACTTGCCAAAGAATTGCACGGTCTGTTTATCGATCAATGGAAGCCAGTCCAGTTCCTGTTGGATGCGCTGTTCGAATACTTGACGAAGCACGTTTTCAGGCTGGAGTGGTTTGGGAGGAGACTGCATCAAGGAAATGCACTGCCCATCCATGTCTGAAAATGCTTCGCCCTCACACGCAGGGTCCAAGCCTTGACCCGCTTCCTGCCAGGCGATCTGTTTGCGCCATCGCTCATGCTCTTCCCTCAAACTATCCTGCTCTTGGCGAAGTTTGCGCGAGACAGATTCGCGTAGGTCTTGAACGCGCTTATGAGCCTCATTGGTGATGCGATGAGTGCAGTGATACTCGCAGTTTGATTCACAGGTCCAGCCTGTAAGCACAAGATACCAAGGCAATGGATCTGAAGGAACAATTGTATCGTCCGTAAATGGCAACGGACGATGATTTCTGCAAGTATCGGTTACACATGACGCGACACACCGCTGGAATTTCGGCGATTGATCACCAACAGAGCATAGCACCCATGTAGGTAGCACAGCAAGCACGCACACCAGTACAATGTACCACAGGGAGGAGCGCGTCACCATCCTTTCCACGGGCGCGCACCACTATTTCCACTCAGTGTCAGGAATGGACAAGAACCAGTGAGGAATGCTTCTAGCTCGCAGCTTGGCGTGCCAGAAGCAGAGAATGACGGGGCTATCGGATTAGTCAAAACGAGCTCCTCAGGCTAAGTACGGGGTATGATGGGAATTAATTCCAGGGTATCCAAAGCTCAAGGTCCTAGCGGAGGCGGACGTAATTCGCCGGCCCAAGCAGGTGTGGGCTTGGCATAAGAGCCGTTGGCTTCATGCAGAGTTCCCAGAACTTGATTTTTCCGTGCTTGAGCAGCAACAAGACGTTCTGCCTCTGTGCCGTGACGTTCGCCATGGCGTGCGTCTTTCTTGATAGCGTACGCAACCGTCATTGGGCGATTGACTAAGAACTGGTTGTTAAGTGCTTCTATAGCCGCATCGGATGCCTCGAACGAGTCGAAGGACACAAAACCGTGGTTTTTGGAAGCATTGGTAATTTCATCACGCACAATACGTGGGGTACCAAGGATCGTTCCGAAGGTATTAAAGGTTTCATAGAGCATCCGTTCATCCACGCTCGAATCCAGATTGCCAACGAACAGATTCGCTCCGATATCTAATGGCTGCTTTGTATCTGCTGCTGCCATATTAACACGGATCGGTTTGCCGAAAAGCTTGATTCCGTTCAAAATTAGACATGCGTATTGTGCATCGGTTTCATTATGAAATTCCGTGAATGCGAAGCCTTGATGCAGTTGTGATACTCGGTCCTTAGGCATATATACATGGACAACGTGCCCCGCCTGGTACATTAGCTCCCACATTAGCTCATCGGTGACGCGCTCGTCTAGATTTCCCACGTAACATGTCGCTTCTTGGTTTCGCTCCATCTCACGAGACATGGTTGGTTATTCACAAGGAAGCTGACTAAAATGCAAGCCGTCAAGCGATCAAACAAGAAAAATTATCTTCTCTTCGAACATAATCCAAGGAGGTATGTGATTTCTTGCTAATAGTCAGACACAAAGTTCGGGCTTGGCGATTCGTACCAGCGTCCGCGTTCCCGTCTCCGAGATGACAAACCCATCGCATGGGCAGACGTAACCTTGCCTGGCTCTCGGCTTGCTGCTCAGCCGCTCTCCTTCGGGATTGAGCGACGAGTAAGAAGTTTTGGATCTTGGTATTGGCTACGTCTGGGTTGTGATTTCTGTTCGGTTTCGCCGAGCTGCCTCGCATGAGTGCAGAGAGAGCTTGCAACCAATATTTCATCTTTACTATTAGATCGATATGGTGAGTCCACAATTCGCAAGTCGTGACAAGCCGGAATCTCTAGATTCTACGCAAAGATGTGCACTACGTGTCGCCCCAAACTGTAACACTTTGATGATCGACCAACGAAGTACAGCCAAACATCACTTCATCACTGAGCTACCTTGTCATGACTTGTCTTATGAGAGAATAATTACTAATGGTAGCGACTCATGTCCCGTGGCTTTAGGTTAATTGTTGGTAGAAGTGGTGGAAAGATGTCATCATACATTTCAATGTCCTGAATTGATCGGATTGGTAGATTAGATCTTTGCCCGGAAACCTTAATCTTGAGATGGGGCAAGAGCTGGCAGCGACATTTGCGCAGTTTTGGTCAGCACTCCCCTGCGCACTCCTCGGCCGGAGGACTTCAGTGCGGAGCAGACCCCACATTTTGATGCGAATCGCAAAAATAACGCCAGATCGTAGTTCCTATCGCGTGATTGGCTGCCAACGCTCCGCATCTTGAAATCTGGCAAATGAGATTAGGTGTGGAATTTAGCCATTGGCGGGGGACGAAGAACTGCAGAATTTGGAAGCCATACTAAAGCAAAAACATCAACTCTTCTTCCTTTCGTACTCTTGCGATATGGGGATCCGTCACACTGTATATGGTGCCCCCATCGGTATCCGAACATATGCTGTAGCTTGTCTTGCCTCTATTGGAGGTTTCCTATTCGGATGGTATGTCTTTTGTCTAGCCTTTGCAGGGTACTGACCATAATAGGGACACAGGTCAAATTGCCGATCTTATGCTCATGGAGGACTTTATGATGCGCTTTGCTGAACCCAAGTCATCTGTGAGCGGTCCGACCGATTTCCCTTTCAAGTGGAACACTTGGTACCAAGGCTTGATCGTGGGTCTTTTGAGTATCGGAGCCATTGTTGGTTCCCTGATGGGTGGTCCCCTTTCCGACCGCTGGGGTCGTCGTTTGGGTATCTTTGTTGGATGTATTATCATGGAAATTGGTTTGCTGATTCAAGTCGCCTCGGTCTCATCGTGGGTTCAATTCGCGATCGGCCGTTTGGTGACTGGTGTCGCTATTGGCTGGCTTAGTGGTACAGTGCCTCTGTATCAATCGGAAACTGTCCCTCGTCAAGTTCGTGGTGCTTTGGTTGGTACTTTCCAGCTTTTGATTACCATCGGAATCTTGCTATCCTATTTGACTTGTTACGGAACGCGCTACTACAGCAAAAGCGGCGCTCTCAAATACCCCATGTGGACCAAATCGCCTACGCAAGAAGGCAGAAACCCGTCTTCTGCCGAATGGCGAGTCCCTATTGGTCTCGGATTTGCTTGGACATTGATCTTAGGCATTGGTATCTGGTTCTGCCCAGAAAGTCCCCGGTGGCTCGGTCGTCACGAACGCTACGAAGAGATGATGGGCGTCTTGGCAAATATGCGTGGTGTGGAACGCACTGAGCCTTACGTCATGACCGAATTTTATGATATCAAGCAAGAGATTCTTGCCGAGCAGCAAGTTCGAGAAAAGGGTTGGCTGGATTGTTTCCGCTGGGAAAACAAGACTCTTTACCGTACCGCTCTCGGTATGTTGATCCAAACCGGACAACAGTTGACGGGTGCCAACTACTTCTTCTACTTTGGTGCCACCATTTTCCAGTCAGTAGGAATTTCGGATTCGTATATTACCCAAATCATTCTGGGAGCTGTAAACGTCTTGACAACCTTCCCGGGTCTGTGGGCTTTGGATCGCTTTGGTCGCCGTACCTGTTTGCTTATTGGTGCAGCCTGGATGACCGCCTGGCTGATCGTGTTCGCTACTGCCGGTGTTGTCGGTAAGCCGACGGCATTCGACTTGCCAAATAATCCACCAAATCCCGCGCATACGGATAGTTACAATCACTCTATTGGAACGTTGATGGTGTGCGCTGCTTGCTTCTATATCTTGGCCTTTGCAAGTACTTGGGGACCCGGAGCTTGGATCGCTATTGCTGAATTCTGTGCCCCTGACACGCGTGCTAAGCAATTTGCCCTTGCTACGATGTGCAACTGGATTTGGAACTTCTGTATTGGATTCTTTACCCCACCCATTACCGGAGATATCAACTTCTACTACGGATACATCTTTGTGGGATGTAACTTTGCCAACTTCCTATTGATTTACTTTTTCCTTTATGAAACATCCAATCTGACTCTGGAGGCAGTCAACGACATGTACCTTGACCCTAACGTGAATGCTATCAATTCTTCTAAATGGGTTCCTGAGGGATACACTTCGCGCCACGGTGTCAAGGAAGATGTCGAGAACAAAGTTCGTGAAGTCGGAGGCACCGCTGCCTTGCCCGACCCTGAAATGATGAGCAAAAACACCAATAATCTTCACACCAAAGATCAAGACCTTTAAAAACCGACACCAAGAATAACTATCTAAGGAGATTCTTGTTCATGATTATTAGCCCCTATTCCCATAGTTGTTGATGGTCAACTATATCTGAAACATTTTCCACAGTTTGTATGATGTATCGGAAAAATTATAGCTACATATATATTGCACGCAGGAGTGTATTAAGTCCTAGGCGGCCTGATTAGCGAGCGTCTTCCTCTATATTGCGCTTTCGACTCATGTTATAGTATCCCAGGCGGTATGGCACTTGATCGGGATGCGATAGCGAGATAGATCTCATATCCGCTTGACGGCAATTCACTGTTTCTCTGTGTCTGTTGCTAGGCGATTCCCACTTTGCTTTGCGTGCTTCCCTATCGAGATACGCTCGATTGGTTTCCATTGTAGGATGAGTAGAGGTGGAATCCTTTGACGATTCTGGTCCGACGCTCTTCAAGTACTGCGGCAGCCCCAATAAGGATGAATCTCGAGGGGTTCGACCTATGTGATCTTCTGGATGATCAGCAGACAGATGATGTGCGCTGAGTTTCCGAGCAGAGGATGGAGTGAAATTCGATGTGTTCCCAGGAAACAAGGTCGAGCGCGATTTTTTCAGAGGACGCGAAGTATGTAGATCGTGCATAGGAGTCATCGCACCTAGTAAGCAAGGAGAGCTGCTTTGATCAAGCGATGTCTGTACAGGTTAGTATCGAGAAAGAATACCCTGCGATCACGTACCATAGACGTATTTCCTACAAAAGAGTGGTTGGCTTCATGGAGATTGAAACGGCTTTGCTGCTGATTGGGTGGTAAAAGAACGGTCTTGCTTGGCTCATATGACACAGGAGTTGCTGGACCAGCAGAATGTTGTTTAGGGAGATTTGTCCAAGGCATGTCGTACTGAATCGTGGGTGTATACCTGTTTGGACTAGCATTAGTAGAGTAGGATGGGCAAAAAGAGGGACCCATGTAGTTGGCAGAGTGACTTGAATCGCTACCGCTATTCGTAAGAGGATGGACTGGGACAGAATACCATGCTCGATGACGTTCATCCATTCCAGGTCGCATTGTAGGATCCATGGAATTCACTGGCCAAGTCCGTGAAGTAAAACGGGGCTCGATATCCTTCTTGGTTGGATGTGTCTTGTTGAATAGATCAGACAACGGCGGCAAGGAAGACGATGAGCGGACTCCTGGAGGCTGTGATGAATAGTGATGCGGCCAGTTTAGCGGTTGAGGTGAAGATACGATCGAGCTCACAGAGGTCAGCGGAGGAGCAACCTCTGTAGACACACGCTTAGTACCCTGATAGGATGGGAATGCATATCGATTGTCTGATACGGATGAGTCGGATGATGATCTCCGGCTGCTGCTTGAGGGCTCATTCACACTCAGAAGCGAACTGACAGCTACACTTGTTGGCGACGTCAAGCTCGGCTTCTTTTGAGAATGATTTGCATCATGGCTTGCATCCGACTCTGACCCTGCGCGGATTTCGATTGGCGGCAGTTTCGCTGCAGATCGCTGGTTCTTCGCGGCAGATGCAGCTAAGTTGGAGTGCAAGACGGACAAACGGCGAAGCACCTCATCATTACGGTCTGGTGTCTCGGAGTGTACGGTTTGACAATGTTGACGTAAATTGTCTAGTCGTGAGAAAGACCTGGTGCAATGACACTGGAATGGCCGCTCCCCTGTATGTTTACTGAAAGTTAGCATAAATCAGCGACGTACCGGACATGCCGCGCTAGATGCTCGCTACGAGTAAACACCATTTGACAGTCACCAAAACCTGAGCACTGAAACACTGTCGGAGAGTGGTTTGGATTTCCAGAGGGGGTCTGCGGAGCGATTTTGATGTCGGAGGTAGGTGCTTGTGTCGGGTTTTTGGCTAACGATCGACTGGATTCAGAGACCGTGTCGGATTCATAGCCCCTCATAGAAGGGGCTACGACACGGGTATGCATCGTGCCCAGCCGTTGTATCGACAAGGATCAGATAGAGATCCAGACGGAATTTCGCAGCAATTGGTACCTAAGCCTAAACCCCCCTGACGTGCGTTGATTATTCCCTACAACGCGAGGAACGTTCCTAGTTTTGATGGACCAGGGCACTTACGCCAAGCGGAATGGCATGCTGACTGTGATTGGCTAATTAAGGGAAAGTGATGCAGTTGAAATAGCCGTGCAGCGCGACAGCGGTGTCTGACCAAAGCGTCGGAGCGAAAATGCCAAGGCGCGCTAGACGTATGTGATATGAACGAGTCGCTGCGGGACTACCCTGACCTAGTACAGCCGCGCGAATGGCGCTCTCTATGCGCTATGCGCTAAAAATAGGAACGCGAAAACCATCGCTGTGGGGCCCCTGTATAACGACCTGATCGGGTGAGTGGCACAAGACAGGGCATATCAATTCAGCGTGCATGAGATTGGCCATACACAGCGCGCGGTGAACGGGTTTGACCCGGACAATTACGTCATCAATTCAACTCACCCGATGAGTTTCAGCTTACGTTTTGGGCAGATTCCCACTCGGGAAGTCTGCACAGCAATCAACCCAATTCAGCAGTACAAAGCAGACGATTGGCTAAGCGAAACGCCACAAACATGTACACTGGTGCAAATCGACGTGGAATGTAGCCCAACCGTGACACGGACAAAGTTTTGCAGCACTAATGAGGCTCTAGCTCAGCGAATGTCAAGCCTGGGAACTCGGTGGCTAAACGTCCGTGCGATAAAAGCAACTTTGATGAATTTCGTCGCACATTCAGGAATTGTATAAAATCCAAGTCAGTTACAGCTACGTCAGCAGATTGCTTAAGGTTGGCGACTAGGTAACGATACGAGGCTCTTTACTACAACGCCCGTTTTCATGAACACGGAATTGGCATAGTCGTCGAGCTCGTGCAAACTGCGAACCATTGGAGTACTAGGAGCCGTGAGTTGCCAAGACCCACCCATCATGGAACCTCTTACGAGTTCGCAAGCAGCCACGCATGCGCAGCAGCTCCAGCAATATGCCTCGAATTACTTCTCTTGGAGGACAGGCGAGATAAATTCTCAGCCAAAATCCAACAATATCAATATGGACTCTGGGATGAATCTCATTCCACCCAATCCGTCTCAGATGCAGCTTCCCAGCGTATCTTCTCATACTGCGTCGCCCATCTCTCCTGCACAAGATTTCGCTTGGGATCCTGTACAGGCTGCAGAATGGTGCGCACAAATCGTATGCTACCTCTGGTACGCTAAGCCCTCGATGCTGCCTAGGCCCGAAGCCAATTTACCCAATCAAGTCGATGGAGGCTGGAAATTCTCCGAGGAGTCTTACTCGTTGACTAGCAGCCAGCAGATGCTGTACCGGCAGTATGGATCTGCACCTCCCTATTCTACAGTGGGCAAGCCGATGCCGTCACGAAGTCAGTTGCATCCTTCCGAACGATTCGTGCAATTCGTCAAGAACGTCTTGCGAATGACTCAGGTATCTCGCTCGGTGGTGACCATTGGATTGTTGTATCTGTACCGTCTGAAACTTCGTCACCCTAGCTTAGTCGGCCAACCAGGCAGCGAGTTCCGTTTATTTCTCACCTCCTTGATATTGGCGAACAAGTTCCTGGATGATCACACGTATACCAACAAGACCTGGTCAGAGGTGTCCAAGATTCCGCTCCACGAGATCACCAAGATGGAGTCGCAACTCTGGGGCGGAATTGATACCAATGCCAGCGTCCAACCAGAAGAATACCAATGGTGGCTCGGTGCTCTAGACCGCATAGACGCTCAGCGGAACTCGGAGCTGCAATGGTCGACCAAGATCGAAGCCACTCCGGTGTTGTCACCATGCTCCTCACATAGCGACGCATCAGGAACAAGCTCCAGTCGACTTATTTCTCCGCCTCCTATCCCAGGTTACGATGTTTTCAATCTCCAAGCAACGCCTCTCTCACCCAACTCCAACATAATCGACGGAGCAAGTCGAAAGCGGCGTAGATCCAACGATCCTCGGGATCTCATGGCAAGCAAACGTCCGCATGCAATCGGTCCAACTGACGCATCACTACCCAGCACATCGCGTGCAGTCCACTCCTCGGTGCCTACGCCGATTCCAATGGCATGGCCTAAGCAAGACTTTTCGCAACAGCATCTATTTCCGGACATGGACCCCCATTCGCACTCTCGTATGGCGATGACAAGATTCGACCAAGCATTAGCCAACCACGCTATTGCTAAAGACCGTACGAGATCGCAAAGATCGCAAAGCATTTGGTCGAATGACTCGAACAGTCCTGCTTACCTTGACTCGTCCAGTACGCCGCGCGGGAACTCCAGGACGGATGCCAGGAGCTCGGCAAAATACACCACAAGCAGCCAGTTCCAAAGTGATTGGCCTATGGTCCACCCTACGATTTCTGGCCACTCGACAGATCGAAGTGTGGATAATTCCTACCCCCAAGTGATGGTAGGGCAGTCGCAGGATATCCCATCGTACTGCACCGTAGGCCAAAGCGAGCCTCATCGAGGTGTCCCAGCCGCGGGATACTGTGATAATACCAACGTACCAGCTGGATGCTTCCCTAGGGAACTCCAGGGAAACTCCACCTATAATCCCGTCACGTCTTCCATGATAGATTATTGCAAACCGGCACCGATGATGAAATCCAATGTGCTGGCACCGGCCTCTTTGGTGAGCTGGCCGATTATACCTGACTTGCCCCATCTGTACAGCTCTGTACCGACAACACAAGAGCTTAACGGTGTGAATCGATTTGCATTCCAGGCTGAACCTTGTTCACTGATTCGTGATTCCTCTACGAACATGTCAACAGGCAAGCCCATCCCGAATTATCCCAACTTGTCATAGTAGATTGTTGTAAATATACAAACAAGCTTTTCGCGATCTCAACGCGAAACTTCCACCTTCAGCTGCTAACCACAGTTGGATGCGTTTCTTTCTCCACATAGGAAATTCAAGTTGGAACAGATTGAATTGTGGTTGCATAGAAGTCTTTTGAGCCGTGTACAAACAGCACGATGGCTGCTGAAAGCAAGACTGGGTCATGCCGCATGACTCTGCGTAGTGGTATGGTGGTTGGAGTGAATGGTATGTGGTGTGATTGACACAGATTTTGTGTATATAGCGCTACCATGGGCAGTAGAACTTGGTGAGCCGTATGTGATTGCTCGGGTTATGGATTTTGCATGGCGTTCAGGGGAAGAGGATAGAAAGCAGGAAGTACGAGCGAATATATTCCTGCGGATGCGCGACCTTACGCATCGAGCAAATAATGATTCAAGGCTGCTGGTTGCAACGATGCATTCCGAGCTCTACCCTATGGAAGCGATCCGAGGCAAATGTCGGGTGAAGCACCGCGACTTGATCAACAATGGCACCAGTCCTGAGGTTGCTGCTTGGAAACGCCTTGATGATCATTTCTACTATCATCAACTGTATGACCGCTACATTCATCGATTCTATGACGTGATACCGACTTGGAAAGTGAAGAATGCTCCAGATACTGTTCTTGCATCGCTTCGCGAGAAATACTCCTTCATTGTGTCAGAAACGAGTATTTCATCCGATTTGTGCGATGCGCTTCGCGGATGTGCTGTGTGCCACGAATGGGCATCCAGTGCAGAATCAGTTCGCTGCGATACTTGTCGCAAATACTTTCACATGCACTGCGTCAGTCCACCGCTGCAATCCAAACCAGCTAAGGGATATAGTTGGTCTTGTGCCTCCTGTGCTAAAAAGCATGATGCCCATGTCGAGGAGCATGGGGTAGGTGGTGCAGGGGTGAAGTCTGATGGCCCCTCAGCAGCGCGTGATCCTCGTTCGCACCCGTCGTCTGGTCGCAAGAAGAACCGTGCGCACCTCTTTGGTGATGTCCCGACTCAGGCAAATGTGGCCGCTTTCCAGACACCCATGGACCGTGAAGGTTTGCGGTGTTTCCAAGGATGGCCATATAGATATTTTGGCGAGCATACTTCAGCGCTTGATGTCCTGAATCCGCATGACTCCATATATCCCCGTGCAGTGACGCGGTTTGGATCCAAGTATCAGACTACTGTACCGAGCTGGTCGGAGCAGCTCCAGCAAAACCAACTGGATGCAGAAGGGATACCTGCTGAAGCGCGAACAGACCAAGAGTCCAGCTCGCCTACGAAGAAATTGGTACGAGTCAAAAGACGGAATTTCTCGAAGAGAAGTCGTTCTGACTATGAGTCTATGGAGATGGATGAAGCTGACTCTGATATGATGGAAACCGAATCCGTAACGCAGCGCGGCGATTCGCACACCGTCCATTTAATCTACAGACCCTCTGAGAAGTTGTCTGCAAAAGCCACCGATGATTACCTCGGCAAAGTCAAAGCACCTCGGTCTCACGCGTCGCGGTACTCAGTGTCGTTCATCGACCGTGCTTTAGAGCTACTCTGCTCGAATAATTACGATACCCAAGCTGCTATTGAAGAATTTTCTTCAAGTCGAGATGCAGACCTGCATCACTTCCAGCTTACATCCAAAGAGCGAGAGAGTTTGGAAAGGTGTTTGAAAGAGAACGGCGCAGATATTGCGTCGTTGAAGCTTGCGCTTCCATCTCGCACATCCGGGGAGATTGTACGCAGCATGTATGCATGGCAAATGTACGTATTTTTCTTAACACAGGGACCAATTGGGTGAAAGATGGCGGAACGAACGGCGAGGAAACCAAAGTGAAGCATCTCATGATTCATCCAAAGCACATCGCGGGCTTCGTGAGGTATCGCCAGCGCGGTCCATTGTTGACTCAAGCGAATTAGAAGCGAGCTATGAACAAGATCCATCGAGCAAGGTACAATGCGCTTTTTGCAATCTAACGTCGAGTGCATTCTGGTACCGTGCTTTCATACATTGGTCGAGTAAAGTGATGTGTGTCTATTGCGGACAATATTGGCGGAAGTATGCAGCTGAAACGGCCAGTGTGTTTATCACTGACGCCAAACGAAAAGCTGCGCAGGAGCATGGTGGTGAACAGCGAGGACTCGGTATCCTGCTTCCGTTACAAATTAAGTACACTCCGCCAACAACACAAACAACCAGCACACAGGCAGCTCGACCTACAAGTCTGCCACCACCTTCGACCGAAGTTGGCAAATGTGTGATGTGTTCGCGGTTGGAGCCCAGACGACGTTTAAAAAGCTGTGCCCAATGTGGTATGGCGGCGCACTCTGGCTGCTTTGGAATCAGAGAAGCGGATATGGGGGCAAAAGAATGGCTGTGTGATCTGTGCCGCAACGATCGAGACCCAGAATTCGCATTGCTTCCTCACTGCGTATTGTGCGACGAAGCGGATATGGACCGATCTGTTGCTTTGCAGAAAGCTCAGCGATTGCCAGAAGCTGATGCAGCGAATATGCTGAAATCCTTGCCTTTGACTGCACTGGATGTGTACAAACCGACCGAGTGTAACAATTGGGCGCACTTGCTTTGTGCAACATGGACACCGGAAGTTTTGTATGCTGATTCAAATACGATGTCACCTATTGAGGGCATAGGAAACTTGGCGCCATGGCGATATGATTCGCCTTGTTCACTTTGTAAACAAGTGCGTGGGTCTGTCGTTACGTGTGCAGAGCCGTCGTGCAAGACGCGATTTCATGTCTCGTGCGCATTCCAAGCGCAACCTTCGTTTACTTTGGCTTTTGAGATCTTCCCGGTAAAGACTTCGCGAAGAGAATCCGTTCAGACGTTGTCGTTTAAGTCTGAGACTGGACATATGGTTGCACAGATATGGTGTAAGGAACATCGGAGCGTAGCAAAGTCGAAAACCATCTATGATTTCTATGAGAGTGACTCCAAGCAGGGACTCACCGCACTACAGGCCTATTCCCGCACCCACAAACAAATCGGCAGTACCTCTCATCGAAATTCGGCTATGGTGGAATCTTCGCATGCGCTCCTTCGACGTGCGAAACGGTTCGATAGTGTGCTACAAATGTGTGGTGGGACTGGCGCCTATATACGCGACGGTACTTATGTGCCTATGACTGCCGGCAATTCGCTAGGCGACAAACATGAGCTGGCACAAGACTCGGGTCGCCCAACCGAAGAACCAAGTTGTACACGATGCCAAACTAATTGGTCACCGATTTGGTGGCCTGTGGCCGGCGAGCCATCCAAGTTCGATTGCAATGTATGTCATGCTACACCCCACGATCCAGCCTCCACAACTCCCACTACCGTCTCGAACGCTGTGAGCTGTGACACGTGATGAAACTGTATGTGACACGTGATGCCACTGAATCGCAGTCGGGCGAGAAGGCTAGGAATGAGCCAAGTGGTTTTTCTCGCTTCGTAACCTCGAAAGGCAAGCGTCATGTCTCACTGCAAGGTGTGTAACGAGCAAGATGGATTTAGAGCAGTACTAACCTTTTGAACAGTTCGAGCACCCCCGTCACGGTTCGCTCGGTTTCCTTCCCCGCAAGCGTGCCGCGAGTCACCGCGGTAAAGTTAAGTCATTCCCGAAGGATGACCCCAAGAAGCCAGTCCACTTGACCGCCTTCATGGGCTACAAAGCCGGTATGACCCACATTGTCCGCGACTTGGACCGTCCTGGATCCAAGATGCACAAGAGGGAAATTGTTGAGGCTACCACCATCATCGAAACCCCCCCTATGGTGGTCGTCGGTGTGGTTGGTTACGTCGAGACCCCCCGCGGTCTTCGTTCTTTGACCACTGTTTGGGCCGAGCACTTGTCTGACGAAGTGAAGCGCCGCTTCTACAAGAACTGGTACCGCAGCAAGAAGAAGGCATTCACCAAGTACGCCAAGAAGCACTCTGAGAACAACGGTCAATCTATTGCGCGTGAATTGGAGCGGATCCGCAAGTACTGCACTGTGGTCCGTGTCTTGGCACACACCCAGCTGCGTAACACCAGCTTGAAGCAAAAGAAGGCACACTTGATGGAGATCCAAGTGAACGGTGGATCGGTTTCTGACAAAGTGGAATTCGCTCAGAACCTGTTTGAAAAGACAGTGGATGTCAACAGCTTGTTCACCCAAGATGAGAATGTGGACGTGATTGGTGTTACCAAGGGTAAGGGTTACGAGGGTGTGACCGCCCGTTGGGGTACGAAGAAGTTGCCACGCAAAACCCACAAAGGTCTGCGTAAGGTTGCTTGCATTGGTGCATGGCACCCGGCCAACGTTATGTTCACAGTTGCCCGCTCTGGTCAAGCTGGTTACCACCACCGTACCGAGCTGAACAAGAAAATCTACCGTATCGGCAATGGTGCAGACACCAACTCTGCCTCTACTGAATTTGACACGACCGAAAAGACCATTACCCCTATGGGTGGATTCCCCCACTACGGTGTGGTGAAGAACGACTTTATCATGATCAAGGGTGCTTGCCCCGGTGTCAAGAAGCGTGTTCTGACCATCCGGAAATCGCACCAGATTCACAGTTCGCGTCGTGACTTGGAGAAGGTGTCTCTGAAGTTTATCGACACTTCGTCCAAGTTCGGCCACGGCAACTTCCAGACCGCTGCCGAGCGCGAGGCGTTCGAGGGCCCGAAGAAGGCTCCTGTGGTGTACTACTAAGCGAGCATCTTCTCGCGTCTAGCGACATGATTCCGATACTAGCTAGATCACTTGGTTTAGGAGCGCGCTAGAGTTCTATGTTCTTAGACCAGATAGTGCGTGCGCCATGCGCGTAACTTTAAAATGCGATTTATCCGAAAGGATTCTTATGGGGCAGTTTGCACGACTTTCTCCTGACTAGAGTAATGACTTAAGTATTGTCTATGTAGTTTACTTGATCACAAGCACAGGAACTGGCGAGTGGCTCACGAGGTACGAAGACACCGTGCCGGAGGTCAGACCTCGCTTCCAACCAAGGTTGCGCTTGCCACTGTAAATTGTTAGTATACTGAATGACCAGCAAATCATTACGTACATCAGTACCATGTCGACCTTGTGATAGTTGATCACCTTGAGAAGTGAAGCACGAGCATCACCGTGGAGGACGTGCATGGTGACATTGAAGCCCTTGTCCTTGAGTTGGGTCTTGTACGGCGCCATACGCTCCACGGCTTGCATACGCAATTGACGCAGCAACTCATTTTGTTTCTTGGTGTCAATCGACAAAGGGCCAGACACCCATGGTCCACCTAGAACATTTGCGGGAAGAACCGTGGTCAAAAAGATGTGGCTACCCTGAGCAATGGTCTTGTTGTTCAGCAGATAGTTGAATGCTTTATCACCAGCCTCAGTACCATCCAAAGCCAACAGAACCTTGCTCTTTTCCTCAGGCAGACGCTCACCAGGAACACCGACAATCTGCTGCTGACGAGCTTCTGAAGGGATTGAAGTCTTATCGAACGGGTTGCCGGACTCTAGCACGGGGGTCTGTGCGATTTGGTGGACTCTATAAAATGTTAGTACACTGTTCTTTGATGGAATCTAGTTACTTACTGACCACCGGGCGTCACATCACCACCCGAAGAGGATTGGTTCTGCTGCTGCACGCCAAAGAAACTCTGATCTGTCGAGTTGGTAGGAGTAGACATTGAGAATTAATCAAAGTAGGAAACAGCTTGGCGTTCACACAGTTTTAAACGAGTCTTTCGGGTGATTCGTTCACGTGGCTGATCTTAGACCGAATGCATCGCTGGCCAATTTAGGCTCGCCGCAGCTTCCCTGAGTTTCATTCGTGGCTTAGTCATGTTCTAGGCATCGACAAAGGAGTTGGCGCTCCGGCGGAATAAGCTATGAACAGATCTGCATATTATCCATAGCTCAAAGAGAAACAGATAAGGAGATGCCAAGGATATCTAGGTAGTGCGCTTCTTACGTCCTGTCATAGACAATTTGATTTTCATTCCTGTCTTTTGAGGGCTTTGTTGCGACTCGGCTGTAGGATGATCCGAGAGATCCTCCTCCTGCATGGCTGTTGACGTATCAGCCGTAGAAGGCAAAGACTCGCTTAAGTCCGATTCGTGCTTCGGCGCGAGATTATCCGACTGCTGTACGGAAGCAAATGTCTGGTCAAATACCTGCTGTAGCTCTTCGGCATCGTTCCAAACAAGGGATCCTTCTTGATTATAAGTACGAGCATTGTTGAACATAAGATGGAAGTCGTCCCTGCATGCCTCCATTGTCTTGTATGCCTTGGACTCGATCCGTTTGCGGATCTGTCGAAGCGCAATCGGCTGCGGTATCAAAACATGGTAATCAGGGTACTCGCTCTTCTTTGGAATCTCCAAGAACAGTGCACAACGACGACGACCGGTCTCTGGTTCTTCGCATTGTTCTACAGCTTGGTAGCATTGCCACAATGCCGTCTTGATTGCATCCCGATTCTCATCCACTTTGCGTCGCTTACTCGAGATTTCTGTCGAGTCGGATGGCGCAGTCACATTGCTGATGATGCTTCCGCCTTTTCGTTTCTTTTCAGAGGCCATCGATGAGTCTATCGGAGAGGCAGTGCCAGATGGGTGTTCATCCAAGGAATCCGCATCGTTTGTTTCGGTAATTGCAGCTTGTTTCACACGGCGTTTTTCTGCACGCTCGCGCTTGCGTTCGACGATCTGATTCAAGTCCTGATCACCTTCCAAAGCACGCAAGAACTGATCTTCAGTCAGACCATCGTCGTAGTGTACAACATTGCGGCGGCGCGATAAAGGCTGTTCGCTTTGTGCGCCTTCCAAGACTTCCGCAGCAAAGTCTCGTCGATACATCTCTGGGAGCTCGGATTCCTGCATCAAGCGTTCAGGCACAGGCCCGGCATTCCCAAGTGCATGCCATTCTGCCTCTTCATCTTTAGCGCGTTCGCGATCCACCTCTTGGAACTTGAGCACTTCATCGGAGCTGCGCGCAAGCAGTTCGTTCAGATCGTCATCATTCCAATCCCCACGTTCTTCCTCGTCTTCTTCTTCGTTATCTGCTTCTAACATCGCACGCAAAAGCAGCTCTCGTTCATCAGCTGTGGCCTGATTATCGAATTTCCCGGCTTGGATCACTTTGCCGTTGATCTCCAGCTTGGATTGAGCACGAGAAAGAATGGTCTCTTCTACGGATTTCTCCGTGACCAGCCGCAAAATACGTACTTCGACCTTTTGTCCAATACGATGTGCACGATCCTGGGCTTGGAGATCTTGGTGTGGATTCCAATCAGAGTCATAGATGATCACTGTATCTGCCGACTGCAAATTCAGCCCAAGACCTCCGGCACGAGTCGAAAGGATAAATACGTCGTATTCCGAGTTGGGTTTGTTGAATTCACGAAGCAAGACGGATCGGTCATCCGGCTTGGTAGATCCATCCAGACGAAGGTATTTAATGCCACGGAACCGCATGAAATCTTCCATGATATCCATGATCGCGGTCATTTGGAAGAAGATCAGTACACGATGCCCCGTAGCAAATAGTTTGGGTAGGATGCGGTCCAGAAGCTCGAATTTACCACTGACTCGATAAAGATCAGGACCATTCTCTTTGCTTGGATTGATCGCTGCTTCCACTTGTTCGAATGCATACGGATGATTACAGATCTTACGTAGCTGCATAATAGCGTTCTGCAAGCCGCGAATTCCTGTGGGTTTCGACTGAGCGCCAGGCCCGACATCGCTCATGATCATCTTGTGTTTCTTCATCTGCTGATAAAGCTTGGCTTGCAGTGCACTCATCCTGCACTTGACCACTTTCTCGATCTTATCTGGCAATTCCGACTCGACATCCTTCTTCAAGCGACGCAAAAGGAACGGACGAAGCACTTTATGCAGTCGTTTGATGATCAGTAATGCTTCTTCTTCATTTAGCCGCATACTGTTCTCAGTGGACCCTGTGTTAACGAAAGGTGTGTTGAACCATTCGTCAAAGCTTTTGATCGAGTTAAAGATCTTTGGAAGAACGAAATTGAGCAAGGCCCATAGCTCAGGTAGATTGTTTTGTAAGGGTGTTCCCGTTAAAAGCAATCGATATCGGCTGTAATAGTTCTGTGTGAGGGTCACAGTAAGTTTGCTTTGGGTATTCTTCATGCGATGGCCCTCGTCGATGATCATAAATGTCCATTTGATCTTCCCCAAGAGGTTTTTCTCTTTGATGATGTATTCATAGGTGGTAAGCAACACCTGGAATGTGCCCATCTTGAGCTGCGCAGCGAGCTGCTTGCGGACACTGGGCGTGCCTTTGTACACCAGCGTGGACACAGACGGTGCCCATTTATTGAATTCATTCACCCAGTTGGTCAACGTAGATAAAGGCACAATCACAAGATACGGTCCATTCTGTTTCTTGGACTCAATCAAGAAGGTAATCAGGGAGATGGTCTGAATGGTCTTGCCGAGACCCATTTCGTCGGCAAGAATTCCATTGAGTCGATTGTTATACAGAGATACCATCCATTGCAATCCTTTCAGTTGGTAATCTTTTAGTTTCCCACCAACCAGGATCGATGGCTGCTCGGTGATCTTCTCAGAAAAGCGATGAGCAACAGAGTAGTAGTCTACACGGCCAGTGTCTTCTGCGGGATCGTCTTGTCGCGCAGCACCAAAGGTGGTTTCGTCCACACCACCCTCGCTTGTGACTCGCTTATCAGGTATATGGAAGTCGGCATGGGCTTCATCGTTTTGTTGTGCTTGGACGGCTTGTGCGAGATTGTCCAGGTAAGCATCGGTCTGCTGAAGGAGATGCGTAATCCTGGTATCCTTTGCGGTATCGATCAGCTTCAAGTACGCTTCTTCGTCATCGGCCTTGAGGGCATTTAGGCGCTCCTTCGCGATACGTTCCACACGCTTCTGCTCTTCGCGGTCAGTATCAGCATGGAGTTTGAGCACCATTCGACCGATCTTCTTCGCTTGATCAGAAGCTTTGTTATGCGCAGCCAACAGGTCCTTGCCATGCGTACAAATCATCGACAAGTAATCGGTATGACGCTGTTTCGCTTTGCGCTCACGCTCTGTCCGTTGCTTGCGCTCTAATTGTTCAGTGACGCGCGCATCACGAAGTGCTTGCTTGCGCACACGACGGAACGCTGAGCGGTCAAGACCTAGCGTGGTAGCAAGCTGCATGCTGGCGACGACTTTTTCTCTTAATTGCTGCTGACGTTCGAGAAGATGCAAGCTCTTCAACTCAATCAATGCTTTGACTTTGGCGTTTTGTCCTCCAGAAGCCACGCCGTTCGACTCCTCTTGAAGATATCCATGAGAATCACGCGGAGCTGCTTGGCTATGGATCGGAACCTGAGCCATGGTAGATGGAAAGGATTCCAACTCGCGAATCCGTTGTTGGATTCGTGCCTTGACAAAACGATCGCGCTCTTCCAGTAAGAGACGAGCATCAATCCCGGCAGGTAGTAGGCTAGGTATCAACATGCGTTGCTGAATCGATGCTAGGTCGTCCCCTGCTTTTGTACTAGGCTTGGCGAGCATCGTGAAGGGATGGACATAGGCATTGTATGGATATACAGGACTGGATGGATCATCGCGCGGTGACTTGTTGTCGCCGCTTGAATCCTCAGTTGATTTCGGAGCAGTTCCTTCTCGCAATGCCTCAGGTCCATTTGTCGCAAGGAACGCGGCATGGGAATCTGCCGCGGCGTCCGCGACCTTGGTCGTGAGATGTGAGGCAGGACTAGACTCGTCTGATTTTTGTTCGGGTAAACTTTTCTGCATTTCAGCTGGAATCGGCTGGCCGTGCGCGATTTGCTTGAAAGCACCGATCTGATGACGAAGTGTAGAAAGCTGCTCGTTGGACATAGCTGGTCCTGAGCCGCCAGGGAACGAAACACTGGGTGCAGATGCGGATGCCGGTAATTGTGATTGTGATTGTGATTGTGATTGTGGTTGTGATTGTGATTGTGTGGGAGCATTGAGTTGGTTAGCAGGTTCAGTCATAGAAGGTTTGGACTGCTGCTGAGATGCCAACTGCTGCATACGCAATTGCTGTATATACTGAAAAGCTTTAAGCGTTTGCACCAGACCTGCATATTCCGCATTGGATTGCTCGGTTGCACCAGAAGCCTTGAGCTGCTGCATACGCTGGAATTAGTGGATTTTAAAGTACATACCGCAACGATCTGCTGTAAACGATCCTTGTTCATTCCGGCCAACTGACGCTGGGCTTGAATAGGCAGTTGACTCAACAAGCTTGGTATACTGGATGTGGAACTGGATGCATCCGATTGGGACAAAGTCCCATTGGGATTCGTAGCAGTGGAAGACTGAGCGTCCATCAGGAGTGAGAAACGGGGTAGGCCACCGTCTCTTACCTAACTACGTCCGACTTATTCCAATCCTCCTTGATAAATTATAGGGGACAGGCTAATTCAAAGTAAATTAGCTTTGCAACGCGTCCAATGTGCAGCGATGAATTCCCAACTGCCCTCGCGTTGATATCTCGGCGCGTAATATCCGAACGGCCGCGCAAACTGACGCCGTGGTTGACCGAAACCCGCTGTGACGTGCTGATTTCAGCCTGGACCCGCGGCCGATACGGATCTATCCAATCAGAATGCACTAAGTTTTAATCACGTGGTTCTACCCCTACGCACTACGTCTGCAGGTGCAGTGTCTCGATAAAGGCCAATAGGTCGTCGCGCTTCACTTCTAAAACACTCGTTTCAAAACGGTCGTTGCGCATGCGAGCTCCACTGCTAGCAGCGGCTTCCTGGAAAGCAAGGCCGAAACGGTTGCGTCCGATATCGCCATAATCAGATGCGCCTACCAGGCCGACCACCGTATAGCAATCACGAGATTTGTCCAAGGCGGCTAGTACATAGGGTAGGGATGTGGGGGAAGGTGTCTGGGTATTTTCCCCTGACGAGTGAGACCCATTTCGTTGTTTGTCGCGTTTGTGGAATGCACGTCGCTGATTCTGTTCCGTAACAATGTCTCGCAAAGCGTCAATCAACCAATATCCTAGCCGGGTAAGGGTATCGGGATGAACAAATAGATTTAGCTGAGGACCTTCCTGTAGAACAGTGAATCGGAAAGATTTCAGCGTCTTGATTGATTGTTTGACAATGATGCCTACGCCTTGTGCGACGATCGCTTGATGCAATGCCTTGGCCAGTTGTAGCGATCGTTGCAGCAATTCAATGCTGGACACTTTGCCAGTGTCCAACGCGCGGTATGCTTCAAAGAAATTCTGCACCCACATAGCATTCGGCTTGTTCTCGTCTTGGTCCCATGATGTAGAGCTTGCATCGACGTCCAAGCCTCGTGCTCCGACATGCATTCCGAAATGGTCCAAGGACCAGAGATGCCGAGCACCATATGTTGCAGTGCCGCGGTCCGGCGCAGTATCGGAAGCCCTTGTACTGGAGCTTGGATTTGCACTGAGTACCTGCACACCTTCCACCTCTACACGGACACCATGCGCAGCCTGAAGCAATGCAGCTACGCCTTCCACTGTATCCGATGCATTCATTGGCATCGATCGGAACCCAAACGACCGTGTAAAGGATTGAAACACCAAATCAGTTAGACCATATTCCGGCGCAATGGATTCCATGCGGTGTACCAAAGAGTTCTTCAAATCAATGTCCATATGCTCGTAAGTTTGCCGGCAATTCGCTAATGATAGGCCCATCTTCGCAAGTAGCCCACGTAGCTTGCTGATTCCTTGCTCACGCCAAATTCCTAGCTTGGCAGCAACATACGAGGTGTGGTACATACTTGTCTCGAGACTCCAGTGACGATACAGAATGAAGCGAAGCTCCTCGGGATTCACACGAATCGCTTGATCATCCGCTCCATATCGATTCACGTCTTGTAACCCGCGAATCTGCAAGGGTCGTTCTTCGGTTGGATTTAAGGCGACAACATCTGATGCAAGCGCTGCCGCATACCCTTCATAGGTCGCAGTATGAATCGCATTGTTGACAAATTGGGATGTGAGTCCAATAATCGCATACCAAAGTGAGTCGCGATCACTCCTTCCGAGTGCTACGGCTAGTAAATACATCATCTGTGCAATACTCATTCCTGTCCAGCTTCCACGGGAATAGTATTTCGCGAGGATAGCCCGGTATACTTGTCTTTGATCGCTGTCCAAATGCCGCGAACGTTTTTGGGGCGAGTCGTCGGCTTGAGCTCTTGTGCGCTTTCTATGCTGTTGGTCAGCAGGGGTATCATCGGATGAACGCGGTTCGTCGCTCAATCCTTCTTCCTCCAAATCTGTATTGGATTCTGATTCCGATTCAGAGGCAGATTCATCCTCAAGGTCTGAGTCAATATCAAACTCAAGCATCTCATATGCCTCCCGCTCGCGCACAAGACGTTCCTCAATCTCACCGTCGTCCCACACAAAGATTTGATCGTTGATGTGAGAGGTTGCGAAAAGATTGCTTAGATTCCATGGACGATGAGAGTCGAAGACATGCAACACACAGTTTGGAGGGATGGGTATCAAAGTGGGAAGAGGCATAAGTGAGCCGAGATTTAGGAAAATTAGGGTATGTAGCTGGATAAGTACCCCAGTAGACGACATACCTCTGTACGTCCCTCTACGTCCGAGGAAAGTACTTCGTGTAGCGACCGATAGCCATTCACCGGGGCAATACGAAATGCGATTTGGTCATCAGCAAGCAGACGAGTTAATACACGCGCTGCTGCCAAAGAATCAACTTCAGGTGTCGTTACCACTAATACCGCAGCTCCACCTATGGCTTCTGTACCTGCCTCGCCCAGCACACGTTTTCTTGCAATACTCAAGATTCTTTGATAAGCTTCCGCGTAGCCCAACGTGTCTGGCGCAAGCATGCGTGTATCGCCCGTCTCGCGCGGACGACACACCACCACCATGAAGATTCGCGTCGAAGGCGCGTCTTGCTGACTAATTGCACCGAAACACGCGTTGGGAGTTACATGGAGGCGAGCGTCATTAGAAGATTTTTGACGTTGGGCAGAGTGTTGCGTAGATCCAGTACTGGGACATGATAAGCGTGCATGAGCCGCACGAGATTCTTATTCAAGAGGAAGACCCCGTATTCGTATCGATAAGGTTCAGTTCCTTTGCCATAGAGTCCAAAGCGGCGTGGACCTTTCATGACACTGATCGTGTCGAGGAGTGTTAGACGGCCAGCTAAGGGGCGCATAGGGTATGGTAGACTCGTGTGTAGATAAAAACTCAATAGTAACACAATCTGCGCCACGTAGTTCAGTGCAGCTGCAGATTGTTCCAGATGTTTTTTATGTATAAGAGCACCGGACTTTGGATCAGTGGTTGCGACGCCATTTGGTAGATCAATGCCCAATATTGAATACAGTAGGTCTCTGGCATTGACTAGCTCAATAGGATAAATGAATTCAATGTCCCGTAATAGACGTGCGCGGTGGCTCTGAATTTCGCGCTGGGCCGCTTCGTTTCGTTCGCTGGATGAGCTGCTAAAGCACATACCTAACAGAGATTGTGGCTTCTTGGATCTGCTTCGTTTGCTCTTCAGCTTCTTTTTGAAGAGACAAACCACGTTGAAGATCAGCTTGACAATCTTCTAGCTTATTACGTGACTGTAGAAGAGATGCTCGTGCTGCAATTAGAATACTGTGGCATACCCTGCATCAGCTCGTGCTTGCGCGTGTGAAGTCTGTGCCGCAAGTCTTTAAGACTATGACGAGACTCGAGTTGCTGTCGCTAAAGTCAGTAGAGTAGCATACCTTATCGAACAGGTGGCCGCCAGTGATCAGAGCACTGCACCGATCTCGGATCTCTCCTGAGGTTTGACGAAGCTTGATAAGATCACCTTCAATGTGAATCAGGCTACAGGCTTGAGCAAATGAATAGCTCTGGCGCATCTGCGTCTCGACCAGAGAAAGTTGCAAAGCACGCCGACTTACTTCCTCCATGTCCGAATTGGGAGTCTGACGCTGGTGAACTGCTACGTATTCCAGCTTGTGATCGGCATCGCCCTGAGCAAGGCCAAGATATACGCAATTTGACTGAGTTTCGCGTACCGCACCTAGTTCAAGCCCAAGTGAATTGAATGAGCGAAGATCTACCTCAACCTCCCATGCACATTCCCAGTGCGATTCGGGATCGTCACTCAAGTAGAGGCCTACCAACAGCTCGCTACTAGATCTGCGTGCCCAAGGTTGGAAATCGGTATCTGGAAAGATCGGAGCACTGCTGTATTCACCCCAGGACGCTTGGTGTCCACAAGCTATTGGAGTTACGTAGAACGGTGCATCTCCTGAACTTCGAAAAGTGACAAAGCAAAATGGTCCCAATAATGCCTGGGTCTGAGAAGTAGATGCGGTTGGATTATTACCTGTCTCGAACGGCAACGTCAAGTTCCGTGCATGTACAGCCCTAAGTAAGCGCGTCTCTCTCGACATCATGCTGGAAGGTATGTGGAGGTCGAAATTGGCCCAAATTCGTCTTGTTCGCATGCCACGATGACAACCGTACGACCGTTTACGCCTACCGATTTATTCAAGTTCAACAATGTGAATATGGATCATTGGACAGAGACATATAGCAATGGATTTTACCTGAACTACCTTGCGCAGTGGCCCGATATGATGCTTACCGCTTGCGCTGCACATTCCGATAAGATTATGGGGTACGTCATAGGAAAAACGGAAGGTCGGGTCGCCAAGCGGCTTGTTGCGGAGGAGATGACGCTTCATGGACATGTGACTGCTGTGACGATTGCACCCGAGTATCGTCGCTTGGGTGTAGCGCAGATGCTGATGGACTTTTTCGAGCTGGCTTCGGAAAAAATCTATGAGGCGTACTTTGTGGATCTCTTCGTGCGCCCGTCGAATGCGAAAGCGATCCTGATGTATGAAAAGAGAGGGTATTCTGTTTATAGACGGATCCGCGCTTATTATAGTGGTGGTTCAGCGAGAGCCGAAGACGGTTACGGTACGATTCAGGACACTTACGAAGATATGCGAAAATCTCTCCCGAGAGATTCGCGGAGTATAACCGTGCGGAAGAATGGCGAGAAAGTGGTAGTTGGTCCTGAGTACGTTGCAAACTGACACAGGGTGACAATCTTTCCGCCTATGGTTCGACCTGGCGTTTGATGGTTGAGATATACCAATTTGGTTGAATATGAGCCTGTCATGGAGCTAGATGCTACTTAACTACTTAGGTGGCTGATATGGAGTGATGAGGTACTTTGATAGAGCTTCAAGCTTAGCGGGACCTCGCACTTCTTCGGTCAGCAGAGGAATTTTGACGATGTTGAAGTCTTCCGCATACAAATCCTGCATCTCGACCAAGTACTTTTCTTGCATGGATTTGCGTACGCGGCAATGCTCACAACTAGAACCTGGTGGGGGATACAGGAGCTGATTGCATACGATCGCATGGGTATCGATATCGTATTGTGTTAGTTCCTGA
This sequence comes from Malassezia yamatoensis, assembly GCA_029542965.1. NCBI lineage: Eukaryota > Fungi > Basidiomycota > Malasseziomycetes > Malasseziales > Malasseziaceae > Malassezia > Malassezia yamatoensis. The sequence goes on along the minus strand of CP119943.1, from coordinate 2,961,639 downwards.
ATTAAGCGCTCGGTTTCATACAGCGACAAGAACTCAGCAATACACACACACACAAAGGTGGTTTTGTCTGCGTCCTTGAACTGCGTGTTGACTTCGGTGATGACTTGGCGCATGGATTCCAGTTTGGCGAACATGTCTTCCTGGGAACCTTGACCGCCGCCCATCATGTTAGTTAATTGGGAAAACATCGGGCCAAGACTTTTGCCGAATGTGCTAAATTTTGCAAGGGCCTTCTCCAGGACAGAGGGGAAGGATAAGAAGCGAAGCGTATGACCTGTGGGAGCCGTGTCGAACACCACCACACTGTATTCCATCGACTTGACGAGCTTCATGATTTCTGCAAAACCCATTGCTTCATCCACACCGGGGATCGCAAACGCGAGATCCTGCATGAAAGGGGCCATTGCGCCGCCCTGCTGCTCGGCTTTGGTCAGTGGTAATCTTAACTTACATTGTTCGATCATTTCCTGCATACTACTCGTGGGATCGATCTCCATAGCACTTAGGTTGTTGAACCCATTCACTTTCATTGCCTCCCTACCGAATTTTTGTCCAAAGGCATCCGAAAGATTGTGCGCAGGATCCGTCGAGATCAATAAGACGCTCTCACGTACTTTCGCAAGCTGAATTGCCAAAGCGCACGAAGTAGTCGTCTTACCCACACCACCTTTACCACCACAAAAGACCCATTTTAGCGATTTTTGGTCCAAAATACCCTGCAGCGTCGCAGGCTGCGCATCATCCACTACTGTCGTCGCCATCGTCGTGTGAGACAGTCGGGTACACGTGCCAACCACGTGCCACGCATTCGATTGTGGATGATTAGATGTATGGGGCGACAATGCGACGGTGGTGGGCATGTTTCGTCGCGATCCTGGTGATCGTGTGTACGATGGCCATAGAGTTGCGTGCACAGGACATGAATGGGCTAGTGAGGCGCCCTGGGATGCAGCTTCCTCGTATTCCCTACACCAGCTTGCCGCTAGGGCCGGAAGATTTACCGGATTTAGAGTTGTCGAATGTGCTTCTCGCAACAGCAATTGACGGAAGTCTGCTTGGAATTGATCGTATGAGCGGCGCGGTGCTATGGAACCTCACTTCATCGCCGTCGGAGGTAGTAAGTGGTCTATTGCAGCCTCTTGTCCGATCTCAGTATGGAATTCATCATCAGAGTTTGGAGCAATTAGCCGCTGAAGCTCTACGGAATGGCGATAGTGAGACCATCAGAGCTCTAGAGACGGGTGGAATCTATGTTGTAGAGCCATCCAGTGGTGGTGATCTGTACGTTGTACGAATAAGGACGGAGCAAGGCGAAGTAAGGCCGCAGTTAGAGAAGATGCCCTTCTCGTTGCCGGATCTGATCGCATTAAGCCCCTTCTCGTTGAGCAGTGACGACACGCGCATATTTGTCGCTGAAAAGACAACACGACTTGTTGAATTGAACGTGTTCACTGGATCGATCGGCACCGTATTTGATGCAAATGAGGCTTCTCTCCATGATCAACCCCACAAACACCGCAAGTTCGGTGGTGCGCGTCCTGACGACCAAAGCGAAAACGAGGCAATTGAGTCGCCTTGGGTATATATTGGACGTACAGATTATACACTCACAGTACATGTGCGTCATTCGCCCGATGCATCGCAAACTTTGCACTACAGCGTCTATGCACCAAACAATGCAGATCAGGATATGGTACAACTCTGGGCACAACATGCAGATCGAATTGATCATCGTGGAATCCTCGTATCGCCGGAGGACGAGACTCTGGTCTGCTTCAATTTGTCACAAATTGTTTCCAGCAAGCGAGATCCATCCAATCTATCCATGCCACCTACCCTTTGGTCTCGATCTGTCAATACCAGTGTGGTGAATTTATTCGATGTTGTCTTTGTTCCACCGGCTCCATCTGTACCTGCAAAAGATTCACCCCTTTTACGTCCTATCATTGTGCCTCATACCCCTAAGCAGCTTGCGCAGATTGTTGAGCAACGAAAAGGAGCTCTTCCCAAAGCGGTGCCTTCAGCTTACCTAGGCATGTCGTCTGGAGGCAGCTTATATGCACTTGGACAAGCGCATTACCCACTTGTTGATATGGCGGCACCAGCGAAAGCCACGATGGACGGCTCGTCGTCGCACGCAACCAGCTTACAACCCTGGCTCGGGACGTACTCGGTGCCTAACCAGCCTCCCACACACTCGATACCTCTGCTTGACGCACCTTCTCAGGAATCCCGTCCATTATTAAATGCGCCAACAGTGCAATCGAGTGTGTTGGCTTGGTCGATATCCTCTCCGATGCTACTGGCGCTTCGTAGTTTGGGCTTAGCGCTTGTTATCTTTGTGGTGGTTCGTGGCTACCGTATGATACGTGAGGATCGATCTCCTGTGATCCTCAATACTGACACACTTCGATTTGATGCTGAGAGCCAGGCGTTGCGCGCTGACCAGACCGAGTCTATTGGGCAAGGTCTGGGCACAGCATCAGGACAAGACCTCGTTAAGAAGAATGCTAATGATTCGATAGGGATAACTGCACCTTCGACCTCAGACATGGCTCCGCAAAGCATCTCGAGTTCCACTCCTGCATCTCCAGATAGTAGGAGCAACGCGGATTCATCTAAGACTATACCATTGAAAGATGCTATGCTGGAAACTACCGGAAAGGGTAGCCTTGACGATCAAGAAAACTCCATTGAAAGTCAAGCACCTTTACTGAGCACGGATCGGGAAGAAAGTGATGAAGAAGAGTCACAGCCTGCGCCGTCGAACGAGGAAGAATCCAAGCAGCGACGAAGACGGAGACGCGGGAAACGTGCAGGAGCAGCGGTCCTAGCCAAACAAGTGGTCGCTAAACGTGAAGAGCCTGCTATTCATGACAGAGCTTCGCCTCAACCTCCTTTGGTTCAGACTTTAACCGGAACAGAGATTGCGCCATCCTCCTTACAAATTTCTGAAGAAGTGCTTGGATATGGATCTTCTGGCACAGTGGTTTTCCGTGGCACTTTCCAGGGCAGGGCTGTGGCAGTGAAGCGCTTGCTACGAGATTTTGTACTGATGGCGTCTAAAGAAGTATCTTTACTGCAGTCGGCAGACAACCATCCGAACGTCATTCGATATTTCTGCCAAGAGCTCACACCGAATTTTTTGTACATCGCATTGGAGCAATGTCCAGCAAATCTGTCCGACTTGATTGAACGTCCGGTAGAGAATGCGCATTTGACTGCGTATTTTGATCCACGCCAAGCGTTTCAGCAGATCACTGCAGGTCTACAGCACCTTCATTCCCTATCAATTGTCCATCGAGACATCAAACCGCAAAATATTTTGGTCACATTGCAGGCACACAACAAACTGCGAATGCTCTTATCAGACTTTGGCCTTTCCAAACGAATGGATGGCTTGGCTCAGAACAGTTTCAGTCAAACTGTGAACCAGCCTGGTGGAACGGTGGGTTGGCGAGCTCCCGAGGTTCTTCAAGGGCATCGGTGCTTAGATCCTCACGCGGAGAACGAGGAAACCAGCCGATTAACCAAGGCTGTAGATATCTTTTCTCTAGGATGTGTGGCCTTCTATATGCTTACAGCAGGGCGTCATCCCTTTGGAACGCAATATGAGCGAGAAATGCATATTTTACAGAACCAACCGGACCTTTCTCCTTTGGAAACGGATCAGGAAGATACAGTTGAGGCTCATGCTTTGATCACCAGCATGATCTCCCCACTTGCGTCGCAGCGACCATCCGCAGAACGCGTCGCATGCCATCCATTCTTTTGGTCGGCACAGCGCAAACTGAGTTTCTTGCAAGAGGTCAGCGATCGCTTGGAGACGATGGATCGCGATCCTCCTCCGCTTGCGATTGAATTGCTTGAGCGTAACGCAGCCGAAGTGATCAGTGTAGACTGGCGCCGTCGATTTGATCGTGTTTTCCTCGAGGACCTTGGCCGCTTTAGAAAGTACGATAAATCCAGCGTACAAGATTTGTTGCGTGTGATTCGGAACAAGAAGCACCATTTCCAGGATATGCAGCCACAGCTCAAGAAACAGCTCAGTCCTATGCCGGATGGATTCCTTGCCTACTTCCAACGGCGATTTCCTCTGTTGTTCTGGCATGTATACCAGACTTTTGACTCGTTGCCGATGCTGCGTATCGAGCCGATATTCGCCCCTTATTATCAACTGGAGGAATCTCGCATGTAGCTGTATATACCATCATGGACCCCCCATAGCTACTTCGCGATCCATTACGCTCTTGTCGAGCTTGATAAGTATCGTTGTGCGCGAGGGATACGTTGCTGTCGGCACGCTGTGAGCTGTGACTCTGGCTGGCTGAACAATGAGAATGGGCACACGTACGAATCCTAAAGCATCTAGGGCTCCTTCCACGATACCTGCCACGAACGCTTCGACACTCAATTGGCTGATTTCTTTCGGGATAGAGATCCCACGCGAGAATAACGGATGATTCATAGAGATCATGTCTAGGATCAGTGCTTAGCTTCTTACATTCATCACTTCGTTCGGACTCTGTACTGCGTTCTAGGCTGTCAGCTTGTGCACCAAAGATTGTCTTCCAAAACGCAGTATACACCCAGATAAGCGTTGGAAGCAGCCGAGTTTCTCGTTTGGGTTTCTTTGGATTCGCACTGGTTTCTTTCCGATGCACTGTGAGGATAAGCAGACGGTAGCCAACGCGCATCCCCATTGTCGCCAGCAGCTGCTCGAACTCTGTGATCCCCGTTACACGCGTTTGTGCATAGGCTACCATCTCAGCGAACAAGAATTGTAATGCACTCGCATCGACTTCATTCTGCCGCGTCTTATCACGCGAGCGCTCAAGGATATCCGGCACGGCACCCGATACAGACAGTGTTCCCATTTGTTTCTGCAAGGCAAATGTACGTGTACCTGCAAGCGTATCCATACTTTCACCGGCAGAACGAGGCACTATGGGCAACGCCTTGCCCGACTCGCTGCTCTTCGCCATCATTGAGAGGAAGAAAGGTGGAGGTGTCGCAACCACAGAGCGATGCTTGGAATTTCGTATGATGACGTGAAGATATGGTGAGAGTTGGAAAAAGGAAGCTAGGCTATGTGATACGAACAAGATGATCTTGTTTGTTGTGAAAAGGCAATAGAACAAACGCGAGAGCAATGCTATGGACTACAAATCGTCCAAGTCCGAGTCACCTTCTTGGTACTGATCTTTCTGAGCAGTGCCATCAACAGGCTGTGCACCCTCGTCGCTTTCGTCGTCCTGATCGTCGTCTTGGTCATCGCTTTCTTCATCACTGTCGGCCTGATCGAGCCATTCGAGAAAAGGTGCAGCGGCTTTGCGTACGCGTTTGGAGGTTTCTTTGTCTACATATTTCTTTGAGACATGCGTACCCCATTGACGAACCACCTCCTCTTCAAGGACATCAATTTGGTACAGGTTCATAAGAAGCTTAGGTACACCATTCGGTACGAGCGAAGGCTGTTGAATGCCAGCAAGACGTTCGATACCTCCCAGCATGGACTTTTGATGCTTTTCTGAAGTGACCATCTTGAGAAGCATCGGAGCATATTGCTCCACCTGCTGCGTAGCTTGGTCATCAAACAGAGCTTGGAACAGCACTTGGAGTGTTTTGTGTTTCTTCTCGATACCCAATTCTTGTGCTTTTTTGTATACTTCCGCGGGACCCAATGCTTGATCTTTTTCCTTGGTTTCCAAGATCCATGATCCCAATTGAGAATAAGGCGACGCCTCACCATCCTCCTCGTCATCGTCTCCCAACGATAAGACATTGGTGATCTTTCCCTCAAGAGCCTTGACACGTTCAGCGACCGCTGCTTCGGATGTGTCTACGGACCAATCCTCGTCGAGATCCTTGTCAGCGGAACGCTGTTCTGCGGTAGGAATTGTAGCAGCCTCAGAAGCAATGCGACGAGTCAATTCATCGTCGCTACCACCATCATTGTTGTCGTCGTCTTGAGCGCGTTCGACGGTCTGTCCAGAAGAAGCACCTGCGCCCTTGGCGCCCTTGGCACGCTTTGGCGGAGGGTTCTTGCTGATGTACGTGGTCAATTTATGGCGTGGGTCCAGAGCCGTACGTTTTCCGCATGCTTTGCAATCGCGCAGGATGTTTCCATCACGAATCTTGAGATCGGTTTCAGGGTTTTTGCAAGCGCCGCAAAGCACGAAGCGATCAATGAAACTGTCAAGCAATTCGCGAAGACGATTGGCATCATGTGCGCCATTCACGATGTATCGATCACCTTTTTCGTCGACGATAGTTTGTGCGCCAAGTTCAAAACCGAAATACTTCGTAGGGTAAGTCGATGGACGGCTTAATGCACGCGCAATCTCAGACATGTTGGGTACAACGGTCTTAATCCCATTACCGCGCCCCTCGATCTTCGTTTCAAGTAAAGGCATGCTAAATTAGTCAATTAATTCAACTCACCGATAGCGATAGAACTTGTCGTCGACATCACGACGAATGTTGACAATGGTCATGCTTCAATCAGGTCTTCACTAAGGTAAACACGTTAAACAAATGACGAATTCGTCAATAACCAAGCGCCGATCTTGTAGAAATGGGTCATAGACAGCAGTGTACAGTTGTAGGAACCACACACACGCTCAAAGAAAGGAAGCAATTCGCTTTTTTGACCAACCGATCTACCACGCTATGTCACGTGCCGATCTCTACGTCTCGCGAGGGTTCTTGAACGATGAGCACGGGCCTTGGCGTTGACATTGCTGTGCATCCCCGGGCGGCCGCCGAACGGGCTCGTATACGGCGATCAGGGAGTTATAAAGTATGGGTACCATCACCGCCTAGGCCTTTGTCTGATGGTGAGGAAGAAGATTCACAAATACACACCTGTCGTGAGACCTCTACAAGTGCGTCTCATGCATCACATCGACATCGACACCGACGTCGACATGAGTCCCGATCGTATCATAAACGTAGAGGTTCTTCCGATGCTCGAGCAAGATCACCAGAATCGAAACTCCGTACGAATGACCCAAATGAGCATCACGCATGGAACGATCGTGATCATGAGATGTTGAGCCCAGAGAATCCATCGCGATTGTCTTTGGACGACAGTGATGAAGAATATGGTCCTATGCCCGAAGAACAGTTGGACCAAGACTACAAAAATACTGCGATGAACGAAGCATCCAATCGAAGGTCAAAAAGGGTATCTACTATGGATGAGCGTCGCCTGCACCTGCGACAGCAAGCCGAGCAGCGAGCGCAACGAGAGGCGCGTGTCATAGCACAATTTCGTGAGATGGTCGACTCTATGCAAGAGGCCCATCATCGTACCAGCTGATTGGGTCATCGTTGAGCCTGGTCCCAACTGAGTGCCTCATGAAGCCGCTCGATGGTCTGCGATTGTCCCAAAATAAATGCAATATCTGCTACAGGTGGACCAGCTTTGAGGCCAGTGAGTGCCGTGCGCAAACTCTTTTGGACAGCAGCACGCCCGTGCGCCTGTTTCTTCATCCAATCTTGCAGCTGTGTATGCAATAAGGACAAATCCCAAGTCATGATGCCTTGGAAGAATTGCTTGGCATCAGTCAATACGGCATCTAAGTGTTAGCCGCGATTTGATTCAACTCACCGAAAGTCTGGTCAGGAATAGATTTCCGGAAATCTCGACATTCTTTCGAATTCCAGCGAGGTTTTTGAAAAAAGTATGCGGTGCTAGCGGGAATCTGTGCAAGAGTGTCAACACGTTGACATCCCAGTGAGGCTACTTCCAGTAATGCGTGATCAGATAGCCCTGCCTCTATATCTGCACCGATTTCTGCAGCGTACAAAGGCCGTAAGCGAGCGAGCATCGTGGAGTTTTGTTGGGTATCCTGCATTTTTTGTACAATATGACGACGATTTAGAAACGGAAGTTTGTCTGTAGGTAACGTCGCGCGCGAGTGCGAAATACGATTCAATTCAAAGTCGTCGATAAGCTGCTCTGTATTCAGCACCTCGCCTTCTGAGGCTTCAGAATGCTGATGATTGTAGCCAGTTAATGCGACAAGATTCACAAGGGCTTCAGGCTCGATCCCTTTGACACGATAATCATCTACTCTTACGTCGCCTGACCGTTTTGACAGTTTGCTTCCGTCTGCATTGATCAGCAGGGGAAGATGGGCAAATTGAGGAGGCTTGATTTGGAGTGCCTCGTAGATCGCCAAGTGTTTCGGCATGGAAGGCAGCCACTCTTCTCCACGCAAGACATGCGATATGGCCATTTCTGAATCATCCACGACAGAGGCAAGATGGTAGGTTGGCCAACCATCGCTTTTTAGGATAATTGGGTCATCACTTGCGCCGCTCACGACGTAGGGTCGAAACGACATGGTACCATACACAGCGTCTTCGAATTCAAATGTACGATCGGGATCCATCTTGAGTCGAATTACGAACTGTTCACCACGCGCCATACGCTCTTGTGCTTCATCTTCGCCTGGAGGTATATATGCCTCTCGCATCAACGCTGAAGTCCGAGCACCTAGCTGACGCTGTGCCAGCGGTCGGAAATCTCGATAGGCCAGTTTGTCTTTGAGCAGTTGCTTTGCGTACTTTTGATATATTTCCAATCGCTCTGATTGGACATAAGGACCAAAATTACCCCCCTGACTCGGTCCTTCATCAAAATGAATTCCTGTCCAAGTGAGTGTTGACTGCAAAGCGTCCGCTGCACCCGGCACTAACCGCGATTGATCTGTGTCCTCTATGCGCAAGATGCACTGACCACCTCTATTTCGAGCTAGAAGATAATTAAACAGCGCCGTACGCAACCCCCCCACATGCAAGAACCCCGTAGGAGATGGTGCAAATCGCACACGAGTCGCGTTTCCTACTGCATCCAAAGTGTTCCGCTGTTGTACACAGCTCGACACACTTCTGAACATGGCGTAGAAAGTGGAGGCTTCTCGTCCTCCATTCGATCTGGCTCCACATGCATCTGATCACCGGATCGGATAAGCCACGAGGCGCAATTGCCACTTCGCACGGTTGCTATCACCTTATCTGTACGATGGACTCGTCCAAGGGAGCTGTGGTGATCCCGCCTAGGCTGCCGATCGTTGTGTTGCCCTATCCGCAAATCTTGCATCCTGGACTTGTGCTATCAGTCACGCTTCCGCAAGCAGAATGTCTAGGTATCCTGCGCACGGCCCTATCGGAACGGAAAGAGTTCGATTCACAACAAGAAAGTCGAGGTGCTGAAGCCGTGACACCCAAGACTCCGCCCTCGAATTCGTCTCAAATTCCTGTGTTGCTGTTATGCGTTCCAAAGCTATCTCCAACTACCGGCGAAGTTCCTCAGGAGTCGCTCCAGGGACTAAATCGCTGGGGTTGCATTGCGCGTGTCCTCCGATTGATCAACTCACCGGCGACTGGCGAATGTCGATTGTTAATCTCTGGTTTGATGCGCGCAAAGCTCGGTAATCTGGCTATGGCTGCTGAACCTACGGGCGCCAACCACACTATAGCCGAGCTGCAAGCCTTCACACAAGACTTGAATGCACCTCCGCCCAAGGAGCAGACGCCTTCCTTGAAAGCCATGCAAGACGCGGCTAGAAGGCTGGTTGAAATCATGGGTCGTACATCGATCCCGACCACTGCTGCATCACCGAATTCCGTCGTGGCGCGGGTACCCATGTTACCACCGGCGCTCCTGAAAAGACTAGTGATGCTTCTGCGCGACGTGGACCAAATGCCCACCGGAATGTTGACCGATCTTCTGGTGGGAGCCTTGGGTGGAGCGTGTATATGGGAAGACCGGCTGCATCAGCTGTCCATCGTCGATGTTGATCAACGCGTGACATTCACTACAGAAATGCTTCAGCGTGGAGTTGAGCGAATGGAAACTTTACGGGATATGTTGCTGTCGATCCCTTATGCACTGCATGATCAACACCGCACTGCGCTGTCGCGAGCCCAGCTTGAAATGATCGCTACAGAGATTGCTCGGATCAATCCGCAAGTAATTTCCTCCATTCGGATATTTCAGGGGAATGACACTCAAGCCAAGAAAAGCGACGAGCGGGCAGTTATCCGACGTCCTACCAATAAGGACCGTATGCCCAGCGTAACACGGCGCATCATGGGTGCAGACCGCTTACCCGGCCATCGCCCCTCGTCGAATGCACTCGCCGACGACAGCGACGATGATGAAGGTGACGAGGTTGCTGCGCTTGACGCGCGCCTTCAAAGTGTGCCGCTATCGGATGAAGCTCGCAAAGCATGCCAACAGGAACTACGTAGACTGAAACGTATGCCTGCACAAAGTATGGAACGCGGCATGCTCCTCAATTACCTGGAGACCATGGCCGATTTGCCTTGGGAGCGCACTTCTGCACAATTAGATGCATCGGAATTGCAGCGGCTTGTTCCGAAATCTGCAGCTGGCGAGCTACTTGATGAGCCATTGATTCCGCGCGCACGGAAAATTTTGGAGGCAGATCATTATGGTTTGGACAAGATCAAGAAACGAATTCTGGAGTATCTTGCCGTATTGGATCTGAAACAAGTACAGGCTAGGGAGCAAATGCTTGCCACGCAGCATGAGAATCCGGAAACAATGGAAGCAGAGCAAGTCGAAGAAGCAATGTCCTCTGACCCGGCAATGCCTCTGTCCAAGTCATCGCATGATGCTACCAAGGACGGAAATGTTGACTTGAACAAAATTTCGGTGCAGTACAAGGGGCCGATCCTATTGTTGGTTGGACCACCAGGTACCGGCAAGACTTCCATTGCACGTTCCTTGGCCGCGGCGTTGCACCGGCCCTTTACGCGGCTTTCCTTAGGTGGTGTCCGAGACGAGGCTGAGATTCGTGGACATCGACGTACTTATGTCGGGGCGCTACCAGGCTCAATCGTGGGCGCTTTGCGACGAGCAAAGACAAGTGACTGCGTAATGCTTTTAGACGAAGTCGATAAATTGTCGAGTGGGAATGCGATGCACGGAGACCCAACTGCTGCTCTGCTGGAGGTCCTAGACCCGGAACAGAACTCTGGGTTCAAGGATCATTACATCAATGTTCCCATTGATCTGAGTCGTGTTCTTTTCATTGCTACGGCCAACACCTTGGATACGATTCCTGAACCTCTATTGGACCGCACTGATGTGGTATCTGTCGCGGGTTATACGCACGACGAGAAGGTGGCGATTGCTAAGCGGCATATTCTTCCGAAGCAGATTCAAGCACAAGGTCTGCAGCCGTCCCAGGTGCAGATCAGTGACGAGGTGCTGTTGGCGATTGCCACTTGGTACACAAGAGAAGCCGGCGTACGAACGATGGAGCGTCGTATCGGAGATGTGATTCGTGCAAAGGCAGTGGAGTACGCCGAGCATCGTAGTCTTGGAGGAGTGTCTTCTAACCAACCATACCAGTCTGTGGTGAAAGTGGAGGATTTGGCCAAGATTTTAGGGCATCATACATATGAACCTGAGGTGGCCGATGCCGAAGGTATTCCGGGAGTCGCCACTGGCCTCGCATATCAAGGTTCCGGCAACGGCGGCATCTTGCATATCGAGACTGCATTTATGCCGCCTGGCGATGCGAAATTGCGGCTAACGGGATCGCTTGGCGATGTGATTCGCGAATCGGCAGAACTGGCATTCTCCTGGGTGAAATCCCATGCATTCGCTCTAGGGATCACAGCCGATCGCGCCTCTGAGTTCCCCAAGAACGATGTACATCTACATCTTCCTGCAGGCGCAACACCCAAAGATGGTCCGAGTGCCGGTGTGGCGATGACCTGTGCGCTAGTGTCGCTATACCTACGAGTGCCCCTAGATCCTAATTTAGCGATGACTGGCGAAATCACATTGCGTGGCCACGTCACCCCAGTCGGAGGGATCAAGGAAAAAGTGCTTGGTGCGCATCGCGCCGGGATCCGCAAAGTGGTACTACCTTTCCGGAACAGGAAAGAATACGAACAGGATCTGCCAGTCAAGGTCCGAAATGATCTTCAAGTCGTGTTTGTGCGTACCATTCACGAAGCACTCGCTGCGGTGTTTGGTATGAGCCTCGAAGCTCAGATCGATGAGTTACGTGGAGGGACGGAGGGTCGTCGACGTTTGCAAGAGCTTGACTGGCATGGTCGTCTGTAGAACAGTTGAATTGTAGAATTTAGAATGTAGTTGGAAGCGTTTGTTGTTGGATCGTAGTTCGGCTGTGAGAATGCTGCTTAATGGCAGCGCAAAATTGCGAGCTTGGATAGTGGAATCTTGCACACCGCCCACCTGTATTTGCTTCACCGACCATGCGCTGAGGCCGATCAAATTTACCTCAACGCAAGCTGACTGACCATATGCGCTAGCGAATTATTCCGTTCCGTATCCTACAATATAAAATACAAATCTCTACAGGGTTGATTGACCTATCTCAGATAAGCTGTGCAACTTGATCAGATACTCGACATATCGCACGACATTGTGCCTGGTATTGAACGACGGCACGCGTTGAAGATTTGCCAAGTTGAACGACTTCAGGCGAAGTGGTTAGTGACCTAGCCTTTTCCGCCAGACTATTCCACTCATGATGCTGTTTCGATGGCGGTCTTGTTGCAGAGTGCAGTGGTGGTAAAGAAGAGAGTGTGACAAAATAGTCATGCGCCCGCAAATATTGGTTCTCGATGCGAAGTGTTCGTAATGCTCTAGACAAATCGTCTGACTTCAGTGAGGTGGTAGCATGCATAGGCGTGGAAGTCCATTGTTGCTGCGAGGATTGACTGAGGGTCTGCTTTAGAGTCTCGACTTCGGTACGTAGCTCGAGAGCATTTGCAGCAGCGCTACGTGACTTGTCCAGCTGGAAACCTAGTCGATCGATCTTGACACCTGCCGCATCAAGCGCTTCGGTCCTTTGCTGCAGATTGCGGCGCAGTTCATCGTTCTGCGTAGAGAGAGAAGCAAGTTTAGCGCGAAGGTCTTGATCATGCTGAGTCGCTTTGTAGATAGCAGAAGCTCTTGCCGCCAATGGAGAGGGATCGTCGACTGTGTCAGTAACTCGGAATACGTACTAGGAATAGCGTTGGAGGGATCAGCAATGGCCATGTGTAATGAATCGAGAGAATGCGAAAGATTCTCTGCGTCTTGGACGATTGCTTGGATCCTTTCTGAGATTTCCAAAATAGGTGGATTTGAGCTGAACGCAGAAGCTTCTACAAGCATATTCTGTGCCATTTCGCACAATTTCCAAGCGAGTTTGGCGACATTGAGTGCAAGTGCTGAGGAGAGTTGCCCAAGCGCAGGAAGCTCAGGTACCGATTCGATCTGCACGGTTTCCTTCGTCTCGCGCAGGGAAGCTAAGAGACGTATTATGTTGTGTGCGGGAACGCGAGCCCGCCGTGCAACACCGACAAGTGTCTGAAGGTGCTCTTGAGCATGAGTCGTATCAATGTGGCTCTCAGAGATGCGCTCAAGTTGCACTAGAGCCAATCCTGCTCCAGTCAGCACGGTGTCCAAGTCGTAAGCTGCAAGCAGTGCGCTGCCTGTTTCTTTTGCCGAAAGATCCAGATTGGATTCACATGCCTGTAATCCGCTCGAGACTTGCTCGAGTTGCGGAGTAAGCTTCTTACATACTTCCAAACAATCAGACTCGTTGAATTCACCACTGACCTGCAAATCAACAAGCTGCTGTAAACTCCGCGCACTTGTTGTCAGCATCGTGAGATGCTTGCCTTGAGCTACGAAAAGCTCCGTAGGAGCTGTGAACAGTGCCGCTGATCCCTGTTCGGCCAGCGCTGTGAGATGAGCTAAGGCATGACGCAAGAAACATGTATGAAGCAGTGACTCGTCCAGGGTGTGTGTTAAGTAGCGTTCCTCGATGTCTTGACTTGAATCGAATGCATGCTGAAGTATCTTGCAAAGACCTGCTATACGATCCATAACTAGCAGCACGGCGATCGCTGGCTCGTCCACTGTCCAGAAATCAGGAGGCAAATAATGTTTCACGAGATCTAGATGACGCTGTGCTTGAGTCGCTTCCAGCTGTCGCAGCATGACAACCTGCGTATCGCGAACGGATTTCGACGATGGCTTCATAGACGTACTAGAGGAACACGCAACGGTCTGCTCCGCTTCCGGTGCAGACTCTGTCTCAATGCTTTCTGTAGTGGATTGTAGGCGTAGTTGCTGCAATTCTTGTGCTTGATCACGTACAAGTGTGCGGAACCGCTCAATTGTGGTATCATGGTCGGCTACCTGCGATTGTTGTGAGGTGAGCTGCATACGAAGTTTGGTGATCAATCCATCCTTCTCGGCAAGCTCGCGTTGCAGATGGGATTCCGCTTCGAGATGAGTCTCTTCCAATTCATCATTCACAGTACGCAATAGGTCAAGATCCCTGACTTCTGCCAGCAGTTCATCGATGCGGGTCTCCAGTGCAGAGTTGCGCTCAGATAGCTGATCAATGATCTCTTCCGTACTTTGTGCAAGCTCAGCTTGACTTTGTAGCTCTTCCACAACTTGCTTGGTGTGATCGTACTTTGCTTGGAGCTGATTGTGTTTATCACGAAGATCGCTCGCTATAGAAGCTTCGGCACGCAGTTCACTCAATTCCTTTTTCAAATTGCTTTCGGACTCATGAGCAGCATCACGCATACGGACCAAAGCCTCCTTGAGCCTAGCATTTTGCTGCTCAAGCTGTGCTTGCTCCAATGCATTGGAGTGTGATTCAGATGATTTGTCTTGAGAAGCATATTCCCTACGGACTTCGACTTCCGTACGCAACTCCTCGACAGTTTCTTTCACGACCTGCAACTCCTGCTCCAAGTTTTCGGCCTTGGCTTCTGCCATCTCGCGATCCAAAGTCACCATTTCCAGTGTTTCATTCAGCTCTTCAAGTCGGGACTCATGAGAATCTTTTAGGGACTCTAAAGTCTCGCGAAGACTTTGCAATTCTGTATTTGCTTTCTGTAATTGCTGCTGATCTTCATGCTGCATTTTGAGTGTATTACGCAGCTCTGTTGCAGCTTTGGATTCTTGGTCTGCCTTCTGCAAAGCATCGGAATGGAATTGCTGAGCTTCGCGTAATTGCTGCGTGAGCTTAGTTACAATTTCATTTGTCGAAGTAGTTGCCGCTGGATCCTCTAAAACCTCAGTAGACGCAGCGCGGTTTTTTTCCGAGACTGCGACTGAGCTCGGAGGATCTGGACTAGAGTGAATTGCTGGCGACGATGCAACTTCAGTAGCAGCTACTCGTGCAGATTTGGAAGGATTGGAAGGGTCTGAATTGCTCACCTTTGAGAGCCTAGACAGTGAAGATGATGTGCTTGGATTTGTTTTCAAGGGAGATGGCTTTGAAGGTGTATCGAACGGTGTTCTTGATGCAGCCTGATTTTCTATTCGCGATTCAATAGCTTGTTTTTGGGTCAGCAAGCCTGACTTGACGTCTCTGACGCGCTGGACATTCGCTAATGCACGCCCTGTTCGTACAGATGGACTGTCATCTGCTTTTGCGTATCCTGCGCGCCTAGCATGGATTTCTTCCCCTCGCACGCGGCCGACACTTGATGATCCACCAGCATTGGCTCGATAAATAGGTGTGCTAAGCTTGCCGATATGAGACTCTGTGCGCGGTACTTGTGGAGATTCAAATCTTTTGTTTCTAGGTGTAGTTCGCGGTGCTTCCTGATCTCCACCCTGCTCGACATCAATTTGGCTGGATCGAACGAAAACTCCAAAGTTGGCATCTGCCTCGAAATAGCGCTTACCCTGTACGCAACCGTCATTTTTACCCAGACGTTCATCTAGTTTTACACCAATCCACAACCCAGGTGCAAATGCCGTCTGTCCAACGAACAACACCTCGCCCAACCCTAGATTCCTGACGCGACACCGCTGGTGTAACTTAAGCGGCGCCAGCGCCATGACAAGGGAGAGATCACGTGAGCGTGGGGAAACGAGTGGTGGTGTTGAGTATAGGTTCGACCTTGGAAAGTGATGGGCGCGCTTTTCTCGCGGCTGAACGGTAAGCTATTTGGCAGCCGTGAGCTGCGTATTCTGATGCTTGGATTGGACAATTCTGGGAAAACCAGTAGGTTAATGTGATTGACAGTAGCAATCTTATTCCGGCTGAAACTCCACAAAAGTGTCAAGACGGTGCCTACAGTAGGCTTCAATGTTGAGACAGTGACTTTTAAAAATACAAAATTCAATATATGGGTACGTTCTGTGTATGAATTAATAACTAGGATGTTGGTGGGCAAGATAAAATAAGGCCGCTTTGGCGTCATTATTACACTGGCACACAGGGCTTAGTCTTTGTGGTGGACAGTCGCGATCGTGTGCGGCTTGATGAGGCACGTCAAGAATTGCATCGCATTTTAAATGATCGTGAGATGAGAAATTGCTGTTTGTTGGTATTTGCGAACAAGCAGGATGTTGCTGGAGCGATTTCTCCGTCGGAGCTGACCGACAAACTAGCTTTAAATACATTGCAAGATCGGACTTGGTTCGTGCAGCCTTGCTGTGCAACCAGTGGAGAGGGTTTACAGGAAGGACTTTTGTGGTTGAGCCAGAACATGCTTCCATCGCCATAAAAATTTCTGGATCGAGTTAGTATCCGTGATCTTCTCGGGTCATATGCGACGCCCTACGCCTCTGCACATCCTCTAATTTCGGGCACTCTTTTATACTATGACCCATTCCACCACAGTACGCACAGCCTGTGTGTTTATCGCCGATGGATGCACGTACGTCAGGCACCGTCGAGAGAAATGATGGAATTCTAAATCAGTCACCCCCACTTACCGTTGCTTGGCCTCGACCAAGAGATATTTCAGATCACGCAACGTCGGTTCAGCGACACTCTTATTGACGAATGTAGTTGCAAGTCCTGTTTTTCCTCCGCGTCCTGTACGACCAATTTGATGAACGTAGTCCTCGATGTCTCTAGGCATGGTGAAATTGATGACGTGTTGGATTTGAGGAAAATCGAGTCCTTTACTAGCCACCCCACTAGCTACCATCACATCCTTATTACCTTGCTTGAATGATTGGATAGCATACTCTCGCTCGGACTGTGTTTTGGACCCATGAATGGCTACTGCGTCTACGCCTTTGCGCAGAAGAAATTCAAGCACTTGGTCTACCTCCGCTTTGTTGTCGCTGAACACAATCACAGGCGGTGCGGTTTTTTGCAGTGCTTCTAACAGATGAGCGAATTTCGCATCGGCAGCGACGAATTCTACCTCTTGGATCACATCCATACTAGCTGTACCTGCTCTGCCCACATTCACTACGACCGGCTGCAGTAACGAATGTTCAGCAAACGCCAAGATCTTCTTGGGCATTGTAGCGGAGAAAAGCAAGGTTTGCCTCTGGTGCTGGACATGACTTAGAATATTCCGCACATTCTCCTCAAAAGCACCTTCCATCAGCCGATCGGCTTCATCTAGACAAACGTAGTTACACGCGGCGAGCGTAAAGCGATGTTGCTCAAGCATATCCTGTAATCTTCCAGGTGTTGCAACAACAATATGAAAGCCAGTTCGCATTGTATGTGCTTGATCATTCATGGAAATTCCTCCTATACACAACAATGCTTTGATGCGTTTGTATCCTGCGTGATCCAAAGCTTCTGACATAGCAACAACAGAATCATACGTTTGACGAGCAAGTTCACGGGACGGACATAGAATTAGGCCCAGGGGTCCGTCGCTCGGATCAAATGGCAAGCGAGTTTCTGCCTCTATGGCGAAAAGCACCAAAGGAACCGTGAATGTAACGGACTTCCCACTTCCTGTGAAAGCAATTCCAATCATATCGCGGCCTGATAATGCAACAGGTAGCCCCTGCATCTGTATAGGTGTCGGCTTGGTGATATTCTTGCTTTTGAGGTAGTCAATAATACATTCCGGCAGTTTCATGTCGCGGAAATGTGTTAGAGGCTGGGGTATTTGTTCACCTTCTGCAACGATATGGTATCTCTTTCGAATAGCTTGCGCTTGTGACTCATGACGCTCACGAATATACCGTGGTGGCTGCCAACTTCTGCGAATCGGTTCTGTATAATGAATGTCATGAGCTAATTCAGCATGAGACACGAGTCTTTTGCGCAAAGCATGTGCTTCTAGTATTTTGCGCTCTTCTTCCAATTCTTTTTCTGCATCGGTTGCATTCTTCTGCAGCTTATGTTGCTGCTCACGCAACTCTTGAGCCTGATGCATTAGAGTTGGTGCGCGATCTTCTCTACGCTCCATTTCCACGTCCGGCCTTCGAACAGCAGCATGCGCCCGAGAACCTACTTTCTCCATCGCTTCCAGCTTCCGCTGCTTGACAGGTATGTAAGACGACTGTTCCTGCTCCTCATACCAATCCTGCTCCTCGTGCACGGCCCTCCGCGATTTCCTCGCTTGGTCTACCATCGCACGACGACCACGTGACGACCACGGCGGTGGGACGGAAGGTGGTGATGGCACGCAAAGGACGTGCGCCGCAGGTGTCGCTCGAGGCGCAGCTGCAGCAGTTGACACTACTGAGCGACATTGACTCGAATCCCGAGAATGTTGAGCAGCTTGGACCGATGATTAAGAGTCTTGACGAAGCGCAACAGCAAAATGACTTTTTGAGGCAGCTACGGAAGTTTGTAAGACAGAAAGATGAGGAAATCCAGCAAGTGTGCAATGAAAATCATCAAGAGTTTGTGTCGTCTGTTGACGAACTTCTGATTGTACGCTCAGGCACTGTCTCATTGAAACATCGTATCAATGAGTTGGACCAAGAGATCCAGGCGAGCGGGCATGCTCTTAGTAGTAAGAAGCGCGACTTGATCGACAAGCAAAAGACTGTCCAAAATCTGGACGAGGCATTGGAATCACTGCAATTGTGTATGCATGTACTGGAAATGAGTGTGCTTGTGAACGACTTGATCCAGCAGAAGAAGTACTATTCTGCGCTCCGAAGATTGGACGAGTTAGGAAATATACACTTGAAGCCCCTTATGCATCATGCCTTTGCTCGGATGTTGCGAGATAGTCTCCCTGATCTTCGCGAACGAATTCGTTTGGAGGTCACAAAGGAGATGAAAGGGTGGATGTATGATGTGCGAGAGAGGAGTGGGGATGTTGGGCGCGTTGCTCTAGAGACGATGGAGACTCGTCAGCAACGCTGGCGACATCGGAGTCAAAAAGACCCTATGCTGAAGACGTCTTCGATCAATTCTCCCATTGAACAGGTGGTCAATGAAAAAATTGATGTCGACTTCCTTGAAAACGATCGAGTGAAGGTGGATTTCAAGCCGTTATACCAATGTATTCATATCTATGAAGTGCTTGAGCAGCGGGAAAAGCTGCAACTGAACTACCAAGAAGACCGCAAAGCTCAAGCGAATCTTTTGTTATCACAAAACCTGGTGATTCAAAAAGGAAGTAAAGCCTTGGCCACATTACTTGAAGAGGTGGTTGGATTTCTAGTGGTCGAAACCCATGTAATGCATACCTCACCCCCAGGTTTTCGCCCATCTGCAGATGTGGAAGATTTGTGGGAAGTGATCAGTGAGCGTGTGGTGGATATGGTCAATATTGGTCTGCACGACTGCAAAGAAAGTAAAACGTACGTCGAGACCAAGTCTGCCATTCAGACATTCATTCGAACAATGGAAAGTCTCGGCTTCAGTGTAGGCCGACTCAATGCCCTATTATTGGGCTTGTTCAAGAAGTTCGCAGAGCTTCTCCGCAGTCGCTTTTCCGAGGATTTCCAACAAGCGATTCGGGAAGCACAGCATCAACCGATGATTGTTAATGACAAAGACGAACTTGCAAAAGTGTTGAATGTTTGCTGGCTCAAACCCGATGAGGCTCAAGCATTAGAGGGCCAACCGTTCCCATTGTCGTTGCCGTTTTCCCAGACATATCCATTATGTTGTATGGATATTCGAAATCTTGTTGAGCATTACTACAACTTTTCTAGCGGATTCACGCAATACCATCGCGAGATCGATTCCATTCTCAAGAGGTCTTTGGATGATCTATTTGTACAACAGATCAGTACGCATATTCGGGCCACAGTTGAGCAATCACATAATCTCAGTCAGATTGCACAAATCATCGTCAATGTCGAGCATTTCCAATTAGCCTGTGCAGAATTGGAAGTATGGCTGGCGAATCTTCGTAATCCGAAAAGTGGTGGCCGTCTCGGATTAGAAGCCTCTCAACACTTAGCCGGAACATTGGAAATCGCACAGAAACGCATCGATACAGCGCTATTTGTCAAATTGGACCAGTTCCTTGACTTGCTAGAATACGATTGGACCCCTGCGACACCGAAGCGCGATACACAAGCTCATGTTTCCGGCTACCTGATTGATATGATTGATTGGCTGTCGACCATGATGGAATCAGCTCTAGTGCTGCTCCCCAGCGATGCTAAGGCTGCTACATTTACTTCCTGTTTTATGCACATCACCAATCGATTACTGAATTCAATGTTACTCGACCGTGAAGTGCGCATGGTAAATATGAACGGACTCAGCAATTTTGAGCTAGACATCACCTATTTGTACCAGTTTGCTAGGTCCTTACAGATCGATGGTATCGAGGGCGTATTTGGTCAGATTCGTCAGACACTTGCGGTTGTTTTATCGGAGTCCATCTCGGAGTACGCACTCTCACCATTATCGCGTAACCAGAAATTCCCGCAGGCTCAACCTACAAAGGTATCCAGCATCCTTGAGAAACTTGCGCAATACCATGCTTCGCAGCCGCATGGTTCAGAAGCCGCTGCTCAACGTACGCGTGAGCGCGAGATGGTAGCGCGGCTTATCCGTCGGTAAATCAACCGTGCAAGTTCCCTACACGTAGCCATTGTATATGTAAATTCTTCATCCATGCATGTCTTGATGCAGTTCCTAAACGAACGGTCTTAGAGAAACAGTAGACAAGTCTGCAATGGGCTTTCTATGCCTATCGCTTGCATGGCCTGTGCGATGCTTCGAAGTGCTTACGTCATATTCACGACGATGTCAAGTAATGAAGCAGACGCGTTCGAGTATGAGCCGCGGCCGAACATGGTTGAACAGCGAGAGCTGCGTAAAGAGTATAGAGCACTATTAGCTTCTGCTCAAAATACGCGTAGACATTTGCCAGAAAGCTCCATTGCGGATGTGGGGGATATGGTCCGGCTAGGGGACGAGCTCTATTCCAAGGGTACGTGACAAGTAGCTGATGCCAGTCAAAGCTCCTGCAGATAGTCTACTTGACTCACGGTTTCTGCTGAGCATGTCTGGTATGGGCGCAGAAATGACACGTACACGGCGTGTTGGCGCAGATGCATTTGACTTGGACGAGTATATGCATCGTGTTGCTCAATTTATCGGCGGACACGCATCCAGTGCTCGAAGAGGTTTGCGTGAAGTTGACGATTTCAACGCTGCAGATACGGAACTATGGGACTGGAAGAAACTGGGAAATGTCGCAGCTCAATACTCACATCGTGCACCGATTCCCGACTTTTTACTAGGACCACTTCAAGTCGAGCTGAAACATCGCAAAAACATGCGTCACTCACGATTGAATCCTGAATCGGAACTTGTTGCTCCGCAGCAGCTCAGCTCAAGTGATATTGAGCAGTCAGAAAACGAGACATCACGTATGGTGATGGAGATTGCATCTAAGCTCGAAGAATGCTCTGGAGACCAAGGCGTGTGTTTGTTTCGTTTCGCTTTTGATCCAAAGAGTTTCAGCAATACGGTGGAAAACCTGTTCTATGTCAGCTTTTTAATTCGTGATGGACGTGCTGCGATTCTAGAAGACGAGAATGGCGAGCCAAAGTTGATGAGTAGTTATGAGCCGACAGAAGAGGATCGTAATGCCGGACTTACACGGCGGCAAATCGTTATGGAGCTGGACGAAGAGCTATGGCGGAATGCTTGTCAGGTCTATAATATCGAGCAGTCGATCGTGCCATCGCGAAGCCAAACAGCAGTAGCATCATCTTCTCGTTGGTATGGCTAATTATACATGAAGGGTATCCAAGACACAAAATAGGTGACGAACCTCATCTAATGTCCATTGGCCTAGATCCACTCGGTCATTCCATTGCTTGGAAGGGAACGTAGATCGAGCCACCGACAGAATCATATCCTGCACTTTAACAGGTGACGCATTCGTTTGATCCACAGACGTGTGCCAAGCCGGTGCATGGCGTTCGTCGCGGAGGCGCAAGCTCACTGTGCTGTTTTCTGCCTCTTGTTGTCCGACAATGATGATAAAACTGAATCGGCTCAACTGCGCCTGACGTACTTTCTTGCCGAGAGTCTCGCCTGATGCATGCAAATACTGAGCCGGGAGATCTACATGGAATCGCGATCGAGAAGGGATTTTTAAAGTGTGATGCGCAGCGCTTGGCGGTAAGAATGGCAGCTGTTCTTCACTTGAAGAGTCGAACATGTCATGAGTTAATGCGGACTGCACCTTTTTCGCATACTCAGTGACTCGCTGTTGAACGTTAGGATCTGTGTTGCTGTAGGCTGGGAGTATTATTGCCTGACGTGGGGAAAGCCAAAAAGGCCACCAACCTCTGCATTGCTCCGCGAGGATCGCCAAGAACCGTTCGAAACTCCCAAGTATCGCGCGGTGAATCATTACAGGCCGTGCGTGTCCAGTGCGAACGTTGTTGATAGTCTTACTCGGGTCAGGTAGAGCATACTCTAATTGGAATCGCTCAGGAAGTTGGAAATCTAGCTGAATTGTGGCCGTTTGGTGTTTACGGCCCATAGCGTCCACCAATCGGATATCCATTTTTGGACCATAAAATGCACCATCTCCTTCGTTGATTACCCAAGGCCGCCCACTTTTATTCAATGCCTGCTTCAAGCTTGCTTCTGCAGCATTCCATACCTCGAGATCCCCTATATAATTTTCGGGACGGGTAGATAAGACAAGTTCAAATCGATCTCCAAATCCGAACACACCATATGCTAAAGCCAGCATTTGCAGCATAGACTGGATCTCATCTGAGACTTGCTCCGGGGTACAAAACACATGAGCATCATCTTGGTGGAAACGACGTACTCGCGTTAGACCTGACAACGCGCCGGAAGCCTCGTTGCGGTGCAACGGACTGAATTCTGCCACGCGCATCGGAAGATCGCGATAGGAGCGCGGCTGGTGTGCAAACAACACACAATGTCCGGGACAGTTCATTGGTTTCAAGCCAAAGAGATGGGACTGGGAATCATGTGCACTACAGCACGATCGGTTCTGCAAAGCTTCTTCGTTGAACCCCTGAGCACCAAACATATCTTCGCGGTATTTGTCCCAATGCCCACTTTGCTTCCATAACGAGCTGTGATACAGCTGAGGCGTCTGAACTTCTTCGTAGCCATAAGCATCATAAAGATCGCGAATGACGCGTTCCATTTTCCGAATCAAACGCATACCATGCACCAGTACGAAAGGAGTGCCAGGAGACGAATCATGCGCAAAGAACAAGCTCTGTGCCAAGCCCAAGGCACGGTGATCTGCCTTTTCCAGATCACTCATCCTGGCCAAGTAGAGCTGTAAATCGTTCGAGCTTGGAAATGCAATTGCTTTGAGCCTTAAAATGACCTGCTTAGCATCCGGCGCGAGATGTTTCCAATTTTCGGGAATGGAAGCAGTCGACCAACTTAACAATTTGCTAGCTTTGATTGGTTTGGTATTCCGTAGGAGCACTGCGTCATGGGTGTCCCAGGGAGCTAGATCCACAAACTGGGTTTTGCTCAAGCGCACAATTGGTATATCAGGGAATGTTAAATGATGTCGTTCTGCATATCGCAACATAGCATCGAGTTTGAAAGGATTCAGTGCAAACTGATTCCACGCTTCCTTCCAGGGCACGACTTCTTCGACAAATTGATGATTAGCGCTGCTATAACGTTTCATGAGTTTTTCCAGGGATTGCGAATCGTCCTTGGCGATTCGAGGCACCTCGGCACGGTCAAGGAGGTTGATTAGCGCCTGATCAACATTCTTCCTTGCCTCGACCTGGTCGGCACCATACTCGATCATGTCTGTATTCGCAACAAGCACGGCATCACAAGTGAACCCTGATGTGCCTTCCAGCGCACCATTCTGACTGGACTCAACTATAGGAGACCCAGTGACGATAGCTGCACCATAGAACGATTCCATTGCAGCCTTCAACATGTAGGCAGCAGAGATCCAGAAAGACCGCTGTGCCAAGGGATCTTCAGATTCAAACACCAAAGCTGTCAAAGAATCACCATGGTTTTTTTCATCAACTTCCGTCTGCAGTGATAGCGGATGATGCTGTTCTGACCGAGCTACTAAGTAAGCGCCAGCTTCATTTGAGCACGTTTCCCTTATCAGCTGCGCAACACTAGTGGGTGCAGAGGGTATAGCAAGAGTTCTATCTTTCGCTTGTAGTATAGGTGCATAGCTGATCGTTCTTAGACACGATCTGCTTCCAGCTATGCGCTGTACCGATCTAGACACTCCCCCAAGGAGCGCCCTGGCGGTCATGCTCGAAGAAATTCCCCGATCCCCGATTTCGGCCCTAGCCATCTGGCGGGACGGAGGCGAACCAACTCTTTAACTCCACAGTAAGATGGTAGGCACTCAAGACCCGAAGCACGAGCATTGTGAGCCGACGTTATACACGTTTGGAACAGGGAATGAGCTGAGCGAAGCACTCGCGAATTTTGTGATTAAAGTACAGAACGAGGCGATTGAACGCCGCAACATGTTTACCGTTGCTACATCGGGTGGCTCGCTCCCCAAGCTTTTGGCCAAGAACCTTGTTGGACGACAAGACAAGGCGGTACGTTGGGATAAATGGCAAATCTTCTTTGCAGATGAGCGCCTTGTGCCATTGGATCACGAAGACTCCAACTTTGATTTGTGTAACAAGGAGCTTTTCTCCAAAGTCCCCGAGCTGCAACGTAGTCAGATTCACACGATCGACGAGAGTTTGTTGAATGACCCCGATGAACTCTCGGACGAATACGAAAAACAGCTTGCTGATGAATTTTCTGGGAAAGACTCGGTCCGCAACCCGGTGTTTGACCTGATTCTTCTAGGGATGGGCCCAGACGGACATACTGCTAGCTTATTCCCTGACCACCCTTTGCTCGGTGAACATGGTCGATGGGTCGCACCGATTTTTGACTCGCCCAAACCACCGCTGAAACGTATCACTCTCACGTACCCTGTGCTGAACCATGCGCACCATGTGGCATTTGTATTGACGGGAGAAGGCAAGCAAGAAGCGCTAGCTAGAGTACTTAGTGAGCCTGAGCACCGACTTCCTGCGAGTCGTGTGCGTCCCTTTGTGCCCGGCGATGTGCTGTACTTTGCCGATGATCTTGCTGCGAAACAAACCGACTATAAACGCACACCGTTCAATTTGTAACCGAACTCATTCTCCATCCAATCTATCGTGTGGTAGAGCTATAGACACTTCATCGATAGCTTTGCCATCTACTCCTGCCAAGACTTCACTCCCGAACGATAGGCTATCAATCAGTAAAGGCAGTGGTCCTGTAGCATTGCTTGCATTGGTCGACCCAGCACTGAGTTTTGCATCGTTCTGACGAAGATCATCCAACTCTGTCCCGAATTCTTCCGTCAAAGCTTGCATCCACAAGGCCCGAAAAGCTGCTTTGCGTTTCTCACGTAGTTCCTGTGAAATTGCCTGTGGTGCAAGAGAGGCTATACGACCGTCTACGCGGTCCTTTGGTATCGAGGTTTCCAGAATTTGTTGCTCAGCATCATGTTCACCAGTCTCCACACGGACCTGCGGTGGGTCCAGCGTATCTGCGAGATCTTGCATATCCCGTTCTTTCTGGGTTGGTTCTGCCAGTTGCTCGCCAAATTCATCATCAGAGTCGGTAGCATATCCATCTTTGGACGGCTCCTGGGCGTTAATCGAGGATCGACTTGTTGCGGAGGGCTTGTCTTCGGTAGACTTGACTACGAGACTTTCGTCACTCGAAGAGCTCTCGGAAGACGACGAAACGACTGCAGTACGTGTCTTGCGCACGCGTTTGCGTTTTGGTCGACGCGAAACCGCCGATGCGGCGGTCATCCAACCTGATTCAATTCGCGATGACCGATTGGATGAAGGTGAGAAATCTGCAAAATAAATTTTATTCAAATTCGCAGTCCGTGCGCTGAAAGATGACTATGACAGGAAATGGCTGCGGAGTGTTGCAGCGTGCGCGTCAGGCATAGGTGTGAAGGATAGTGCACTTGAGGTAGAGATGGTAGAAGCGTGGTTTGGCAGGGTATGCGTGAGTCGAGCATCACCAGGCACATTGCTCCCAGATTCAGCATCATAGAGGCTTGTATCAGTGACGGAAAGGCTGGCGGATTGCTGCGCAAGACGACAAAAAAGACTTCTATCGGTTTGGTATAATCTTGGTAAGCTGTTAAGTAGTGGATGACCTACTGAGCCATTTCCTGGTTAAGTGCATAAGAGTCCGGTACGTCATCCAAAAGAGAGTCCTGAAAGCATTCAGCAATCATTCCTAGTAAGTTAGTTAAGAACAATGGCTGGTTTGGTCGTGTGACCCAGTTACGACTTGGTGCTAAAGATTCATATTGGAGCAATTGCAATCGTCCGTTTGCTGGCTGGAAAGATGTCAGTTTAAATTACCTACCTCGACTAAAGGGTGTAGTAGAATCGGAGGGAAGAACACACTGGGCATCGACAGTGACCCATTTTCCACACGGAACTGGACACTGAACCGAAATATGCCAGGTGCATAGGAACCTTTTCTTACAAAAAGCACCCCGTTCCAACCTATATCAGAGGCAAAGTGACCTACGCAGGTAGTCTTGTGGGTCTGGTGTGAGATATACACCTTCAGGACGAGATTGTGACCTTGCTAACAAAGCACTGTCTAAGTAGCTTCTCCCTACACTTGTACAAGCAAACTGTGCCGTGCACACTCCTGCTCCGCCCATTGGTCCCCCCGCAGCATGCGTATAAGTGAAAATCGGGCCGATTATCGGGCTACAAAGCGAGCTTTCGCAGACCAGTGCAACAGATCGCCACGCTATTGCGAGGTGCCGTGGGAAGGCTCTATCTATGATGAGTCAGCATTGGGACTTAATTGGGCACCGTTGACTATCTGTGCGCGCGTTGTGCAAGTCCCTGTCAACCTACTCGGACGGGAATGGGATCCGCGCAGCATCCTGGGGAGACCATGAATCCGTACGTAATGAGAACATGATTGAATAGGGTACTGACTGTATGTGATAAAGTATAAGGCGAATGTTTTGGACGCCTTCAAGCGCTGGCGCTTCGACATCTGTGACACATGAGAGTGCTACGACGCATGGCGCAGCGCATGCATCGCCGTCCACAGGTTCTGAGCTAGAGTCACCGCAATCCACGACACCACACAACAGTGTTCCATCCAGTCAAGCGCAGTCCAACTCTGATTTGCAATCGATCTCTACGACTGTGCCTACACCACAACCTCCGAATGCCAAATCGATCCACGTTCAGGACACTTCTGCGATGGATTCTGACTTGACCACGGAAAGCATCGCGGAAAGCTCACTTAATGCAGGGTCCGAGAACGCTGATTCAGTCTTGACAGAAGACGAAGAGGATTTTGAGGATTATTGCCGTGGCGGATATCATCCAATAAATGTTGGCGACCAATTCTCTAATGGACGGTATGTGATTGTTCGAAAACTCGGCTGGGGACACTTTTCTACCGTCTGGCTCGCAAAGGATTTAGTGTAGGTACCTGGGCCAAGCACAAAATACTCACCGATAGTGCAAGTCGTCATGTGGCGATGAAAGTCGTAAAATCCGCTCCTCATTACACTGAAACAGCTTTGGATGAGATCAAGCTTTTGCAAAGATTGGTTTCTGCTGATCGCAATCATCCCGGATGCCGTCACTGTGTCTCATTACTGGACCATTTCCGGCACAAAGGACCCAATGGCTCGCATGTATGTATGGTATTCGAGGTATTGGGAGAAAATTTGCTTGGATTGATCAAACGATACCAGCACCGTGGCGTTCCTACGCACATTGTCAAGCAAATTGCCAAACAAGTGTTACTGGGTCTAGACTACATGCATCGAAGCTGCGGAATCATTCATACCGATCTAAAACCGGAAAATGTATTGATTTGTATTGACGACGTGGAAGCCGTTGTCCAGGCAGAATTACGATCCAACCCTATGGCAGTCCCTACAAAATTAGTTGGTGTGCCTCCAAGCCAAGGCCGCGGCGGGACTCAGACACCTAGACGTGATCCAGTGTTCATCACCAGCTCGCGCCCCTTGCCGAGCCCAAGCAGTAGTTTATGTTCTAGTCCGATGCTCGATAAGCTCGTGTTTGGCATGTCTCGTCTGGATCATGAAAACCGCAGCTCCATGGATTCTGGGCAAGCGCAATCCTATGCATCGGCCAGCGGAAGTCTTGCCGAGTCACACTTGCCACGCAATGCGTCGGTCAATCCGCTATCTCCTCCCGATGCCAAGACAATTCATGGAAATGTGTCGCTGGGTGGGAAGATGGTGATGCCTATGCAGAAAGGACCTTCGTTGCTTTCTCAGCAAGCTCGGAAAGCAGACACGCAAGTCATACCTTCAAATTCCCCGACTGCTGACCCTTCGCCCAGCAATATGGATGGCGAAGCAGCGTTCTCTGCCGAGAGTCCTGCGCCTGACTCGCAAAAACCAGCGTCAGACGAGCCATCCCCCGCTACTTCTTCATCCCAGCCGACTTCTGCGGCCACCTCTACCTCGGGGCCTGAAGCGTTCGACAATTTCATGCGGCCTGCTCCGGCTGCAGGCGATCCGAATGTATTGCCACCGCCGCCACCATACGACCCTTCTTCTTTAGAACGAATCACGGTGAAAATTGCAGATTTAGGAAATGCCTGTTGGACCGATCACCACTTCACGAACGACATTCAAACTCGACAATACCGATGTCCAGAGGCCATCCTCGGTGCAAAATGGGGTACTACAGCAGATCTCTGGAGTGCTAGTGCGATGTTCTTTGAGCTGCTCACGGGAGACTACCTGTTTGATCCAGCGTCTGGCGCAAAGTATAATAAGGACGATGACCATATTGCACAGATCATTGAGCTACTCGGAGATTTTCCGAAAAGTTTGGCGTTTTCTGGGAAATACAGTGCAGAGATCTTTAATCGCAAGGGAGAGCCACGACATATTCACAAACTACGATATTGGCCTTTGATCAACGTTCTGCAGGAAAAGTATTTGCTGCCATTGGATCGCGCTACGCAGCTGTCTTCCTTCTTATTGCCGATGCTAAGATTGAGTCCGAAGGAACGTGCATCGGCTCGTGAAGCACTGGAGCATCCATGGCTTGAAGGAGTAGTGACCCAAGGAGAAATCGACATGGCGATTCAAGCACAACAAGCCTCGGGAAATCCTGCCGGAGTATATATGCCGATGGCACGTCGAGATTTGGACGTAGAGGACGCTATGAAACCCATCAGTTCTCTTGCATCCTCGCCAAGTGATTCCCCGATCAACTCATTCCACCAGAAACTGTCTGACTTTGGCACCCAAGAATCATCCGATGATACTCATTCCTTGCAAAGCCAGTATGCCAACACGCAAGTGACGGAAGGTGCTAAATAAACCACTATCGAATAGACTAGGGAGGATTGTCAAATAGGACGTACTGTTGAAGACTAATGAATATAGACATCTAAGCGAGTCAATTGACTATACGTTTCGTTGCTCATTCGGAATCGCAGCATGCCAGCCCACATCATCAATGCACGCGCCTGAGCACGGTATTCATACAGCACGCTGGAGCTAGAACGGGTGGTGGAATTCTTAAGCTCTTGATGCAGTTTGTACAGGAGAGTCATGGCCATCAGGACGATTTCTGAGAAGTTCTTCGTGATATTATCGTCGTAGGTCTTGAACTCTTCTGCTTTACGGGTGATGCTTACTACATCCTTGCGTGAATCCATGTCGAGCGGGAAAAGATGGAGTGATTGGAGGATTTGCAAAGCAACAGAATATTCCTTGTTGCTGTACAGAGACACGGCCTTTTTAATCCCCAATAATGCATGGCACACCGCACTGGCATGGCTACGATACTGCGACTGTTCTTCGTAGCTTGCGAGGATACTGCGTGCAAGCACCACCAAACTAGATGTAGCAGCTAGTGATCCAGATGAATCACCAGTTACACTCGATTGAAATTCATCTAAGTTCACAGGCTCCATCAATGTTGAGCCCAATTCCATGTTCAACACACGAATCACCGTGTCACGATCGCCAACATGGTTGTACAGTAGGATTGCATCATTCATGCGCTGCTCTCGTTCGCACTGTTCTGCGGCCGACCGCGCAATTCGCCTGACAAACTCTTGCTGGTTTTGAAGATGAAGCAGATCGAAATATTCGTCAATCAAGCCAGGCATCGGAGCTCCGTGCGCACGCGCACTGCCCAGGATCTCGACAAAATGGCTGGATGGCGCATCCAATATCAGATCACGGACCAGTTCATGGCATTTCTGTACCTGTTCAGCACCGATCGGGGCAGGTGCATCAGCATTCAGGCATAGCAAGCTAATATAGGCAAGTGCATCGCGGGGGGATGACGTAGCAAACATGCGTGTATACCGCTGAATGATCTTGGCAAAGTTCACGTAGGCTACATCATTCACCACACAAAGCACTTCGAATTGTGGCTCATCTTCAGCAGACGGGACCCGAAGCAAGCCATTATAGGCCAGAGCAATGGCAAGGTGTACTGCATCAGCCTGGAAGGTAGGATTGCCATATAGGAAAGCAATAGCTCTTTCAAATTCCCCTACGAGCAACAGTAGTTGGAAATAATGAAGCGGTCGTGTTCCCTTTGGATCAAAGTGTCCTGGTCCATACTTCTCGATCTTGCGGGCCAAGTCACGAAGCGTAAGTGATCGTAAGGTAGCATCGGGCGCTTCCCCGTCGTTGGACGCCTCACACGTCATGCAGAGCTGGAGCCAGAGCCAGTTCTCTGTACTGGATACCAACGCTTGCGGGAACTTCTTTGAGACATCAAATCGGCCCATCAGTCGATACAGTGCGTAATGGAACGGATCTTGAGCATCCAATGCAAGATTCTTGAACCGTGTCGCATACTCGGCCAAGAGATGATCCCGCATTCCGCGGGGCAATTGACGAGAAGGCGCATCAATCCAAGCTTTAAAGTTAGCCAAGAACGAGGGGTCAATTCGCTGGAAGGTAGATTCGTTGGCCTGTGCACACGCAGACGCTTCTACTGAATGACCACTTCGCACAAGATAGAATAAGTGCGCCCATAAAGGAGTATCTGTCTCATGGTCCATATCGCGCGCTAGGCCCGGGACCCAAGTATTTTGAGCAGTGCGGAGTTGTGTGCGTAGAAATGCAGCAACGGTTGCGCGCACCGTTGGAATTCCTCCTCGCTGTGCCTGTAAAGGCTGAGCGACAATCACTTGTTCCATATACTCGGTGAATTGTGCCTCCAAGTATTCCCTAGAACCACTCACCCATTGCTGACGTAGGGCCAATCCTGGTGCAGAGCGAAAGGAGTCCAAATTGAGGTAGCTAGCGGAAAATTCTTGTTGGCTTCGCACGTTGCCGATGATGAATTTGAGTACCATCCAAGCATCCATAAGTCCGCGTTTGCGCGATGTGTCTTGTACCATACTTTCAACAATCTCCATAAATGCATGAACAATCGGAATGGGTTTATGTTCAGAGCGAGCACGATTCAATCGTGCAATCACTGTATCGTAACGGGTGATGCGGCCATGCAAGAGAGAGGTCTGAGACCTATCATCTGCAAAACCTTTAGCATTAGAGATCGGCGCAACGGAGCTTC
Source organism: Malassezia yamatoensis (assembly GCA_029542965.1). Lineage (NCBI taxonomy): Eukaryota > Fungi > Basidiomycota > Malasseziomycetes > Malasseziales > Malasseziaceae > Malassezia > Malassezia yamatoensis. The sequence continues at coordinate 2,929,826 of CP119943.1, read as the reverse complement.
GGAGCAGACTACTGGTTTCAGCGTGGTCAGGTTGGTGTTCGCCAAGCTCTTCAACGATCCGCTTTTTCTGCATTTGCCAATCGCTATGGAGAGACGCATTCAATTGCTGTTGGAAATCGTCAAACGTCTGTCTCCGGCTCTGTTCAATCATACTTAGAATCACTTGTTCATGCTCGTGTCGATTTAACCCCTCCATGTCAGTATCGTACACAGGCTGGAGCGGCTCAAATGTTGACACAATATTGGTGTGTTGAATAGCATTAGTGAGTTGTACTGCATCAATACCACCACTTGCGAGCAAGTAATGTCTGTAGTCAGATAGGCTTCCGCGAGTGATACGTACGCACGCGCATCGGCAGCAGGAGTACCATTGCGCACACTTTTGCTTGCTAGTTTCCGGCTTTGACTTTCAATCTGATCGATGCCAAGCTGGATCGAAGGTAAGTCCGAGTCACGTCCCAGCTGATTAGTGAGCTTGCGTGACTGCTGCAAGATCTCTGATAGCGACAAGGCGGGCCCTGCGCTCGTCTGTGCGACGCCCAGATTCTCCATGCTCACTATGCACAATAGCCAGCAGGAGATCAGGGAAGGTTCCACGTGACTAGCGATTGCTATGGTTCCAATGGACAAGATCTTCTAATTTTACGCCGGAGCCACCGAAAATGTCGAGTGCGCTACCGAAAGTGAGATGTACTTTGCCTTGTGAGAGCTTGTTCACCAGTTGCAGATCTTCTAAATCTGATAGTGTGAGTAAATAGGACATACGTCTTGCGCCGCCCGCATAGGTGGTAGGGATAGACACCCATTCTGCTAAACGTTCCACAAGCTGCTGGTCGATTCCTTGGCAAAGACCCTCGACGTCTGCTGCATGGATCAAGAGCTCGCTGCGTGTTAGACATGTAGAGTGACGTACCTGCAATGCTGCGAGACCTGATCAAGAGTCGTCTTGCTCAAAGTCATATCAGTCAGATCCTGCCATCGATTCATAGCAACAATCCAATCGTCGCCTCGCCGACGACAGCTTATGTCTACCACAAGACGATCTTTGCCTACCGCGTTTTCCATTTGCAAAAGGCGTTCCATAGAAAACCGGCAGTCTGGGAATAGGTACGAGGTTACAATCACCTTTTCAGCGCCTTTCTCAATCCAGAACTGTGCGTTGTCACTGTGAATTCCTCCGCCGATATGCAATCCATTTGGCCATGCTTCTAACGCCTCTTGCGCAGCAGCGTCATTCCCAGGGCCAAGTTTAATTACGTGTCCGCCTTTTAGATTGTGTTTGCGGTACAGGCTCGCATAATAAGAGGGCGGGTGCTTCGCAACAAAGTTTGTTCGCAATCTGGATTCGTCCTTTTCGAACGTTCCACCGACAATCTGTTTCACTTCCCCGCCATGCAAGTCGATGCACGGACGAAATTCACTCCGTACTACCATCGCGAAACAAGGAGGATCACGTGCCTTGCTCCATCACGATGATGAGCGCTCTGAGCCGTGTTGCACAACGGCCTGTTGTGCCGCGTCTCGCAATAAGCGCTCGTGCTAATTCAACAGCTCAGGAAAAGCGGCCGAAAAGATCGCGTGAGTCGCTTCTACGTCGGTCGCTCGCGCCATTATCGCCACCCACGCCGCCGCCTTCTTCCAAGACCTATAGCCCATGGACGGTTGCCTTGGTCAAGGGCACTGGGCGTATGCTTGGATACAATTTTGTGCGAAGTAAAGCAATCAAAGTCACAGGTGACTTATACGATCGAACTGCGAAACGTGCGCACGCAGAATCGCATTTCTGGTACCAAGAATGTGCGCTACCTACCTCTTTTCAAACATGGTTCCAGCTAACCAACCTGCATGTCTTCTTGCTGCTTTGTCGATTCCGTGCACTTCCCAAAGAAGAAGCACGTACTTATTCCCAAGAGCTCATTAATCATTTTTTCATTGATACCGAGTCACGTATGCGAGAGCGATTTGGTGTACAGACATCACGACTAGTGAAGGGCTATTTAAAAGATCTGCATATTCAACATCGTGGGTCAATGATTGCATATGATGAAGGACTTGCAACCAATGACGTACGCCTGTCTGGAGCTGTCTGGCGCAATATCTGGGGTGGCGGTTGGGGCGCGATCGGCGGCGTGAAACGAAAGACGCCCATCGACCGCACACGCAAAGGAGAGGATCCCAGCGAGGAGGGCACGCCTGTGCTTGCCATCGATAAAGAAGACCCCGGACTGGCTCCCACTCCTCAGAATCATGAGTTGCAGGAGAGTCGTGCAGCCCGCGCAGAGACTCTGTTTCCCCAACATCTAGAGCGAGTCACTCGTTGGGTGCGTCGAGAAGTGTATCGTTTGGGCCATCTACCTGACCAAGTCGTGATGGACGGCGATGTGCATGCCGTGCAAGATACGCCTATAGAGCACCAGCCTTCGGTTGCCGCTCCGATGGATGCAGCGTCTGTGAAAAAGACTCCTGATACAACAACCTCTCTACCGATTGTCTCGGCGTATACGCGTATTTAATTCGAAGAGGATTGCGCGTGTATGGAGCTGGATAGCGATGGACTAGAAGATGTAGGCGCCACTTGTGATAGAGGCGATGGAACTGGCTGTTGTTCTTGCGCCGCCGGTTTACCGATAATATAGCGGAGAATATCTGAAAGACACAAAAGTCCAACGAGACGGCCTTTGGAACGTAGGGAAACACCCTCGTCCTGGGTAGTGACGGAGTTACTGCGTGATCTTGTGATAGATGCGCTGCTGTCCATACTGAAAGGAAGGTCTGCGTCGTCCAATACCAACATCCGATGTATTCGACGAGTTTTCAATTGATCAAATACATCCGCAAGGGAGTCTTGTGAGGAACAGCAAGAGATGCCCGCATAATCTGCGGGCCTTTTTGCTAGCGCTTGCCGGATTGTGAGGTCCAGCTGATAGTAAGCGCCAGTTTGAACGAGAGTGATGATATCGACGGATTCATAGATATCAACTACATCGCCATCCTTATCCAAGATCGGTACAGCACTGATCCCCTTTTCGGAAAACATATGCACAATATCCGAGACGGGTGTATCGAGCGTGGCTGTCTGAAGAGGCCAGTATGGCCCCGCATCAGGCGGTGGATTTGGACCAGTTTTTAGGCGGGCTAATGGAGTCCGTTTTCGTCGATCTTGCATATGTTCATACGTGTAGGTGCCTATTCCAAGCGATCCTATACTTGCACGTAAACCGGAAGTTTCATGACAGTTCATTGCAATGAATTTCAGTAATCGATACTGCGTCAAGACGCTGATCACCGTCTCGACACCGAGGTCTTCATCATAATCAAGCAAAGGAATGCGTCGCGCATGAGTGCGAACCAAGAGCTCGCCTGCTTCAGCAAGAGAACGCAATGGGCCGATCCATAGCAAGGGAGGCGGGGGGACTTTCAGTGTCTGTTCAATCTCTCGTAATCGTTCCAGACGCAATTTTTCTAAATCAAGACTGGCAGCGTCATAATTAGAAGCGGTAAGATAATAGAATTGAATCAGGTGGATCATGTCATGTACTGTGATCATCCCCGAGAAGCCAGGCCGTCCATCCGCACGACTTGAGTAGGCTTCATTGACAGGCCGCTCCGTTTGCTCATCATCCGATAAAGTGGATCGCCATAATGGTGCTGAAACAACACCAGACTGGAGCATGACTTCTAAAGCTGCTTTGATCGTGAGTTTCGTATCAAGAACCACTAAGCGAAATGACACAGGTAACACGTCATAGCTGCTTCGAGTTCGCAGAAAGTGTCGAATTGCGTGTAATGCATGCAGGTGATGGCTTTTCATCTGAGCAAGGCGTCGATCCAGCCGACGGCTCGAAACAGGATTGCTCCTGGGACTTTGCGGCTCGGCACTCATACCAGTATCGCTTCGTGATCTTTCCGCTAGCATCCTCACACAGCAGCTTCCCTTTTCCAAATCGGCACGCGATCTTGAGTTGGCGGGAGCTAGTGTGCACACCTCCACTCGGTGTTCGTTTGCATAAGAGGTTATTGGGTTGCGAGACTCGCAGCGTGGGCCTATGGCTAAGGCTTTGCAATAATACTATGGTATGTATAGAGCGGATCTACTTGCATTTCGCGCCCCGATCATTCGTCCATTAGATCCTGAACTTTCGTCCAATACGTTTTAGCTTCCTCGCTGGTATCCTGTTGCAAGTAGTCTGCAACCTCTTCCTTGGTAAGCCAAGCATATTCCTGTCCGCTCTTTTCCATTGGCTCGCCTGCTAAGACACGGGCGCGCAAGATATAGGTCTTGGGCGAGCCTTCAACGACTGCGGCAGGGAGCTTGCTCACGAGCCACAGATCCATAGAATCCCCCCATGCCTTCTTTAATCCAGACAAGGCGGCGTCATGCAATGAGTCAGTCTTGGACCGGTCTGCAGCTAACAAACTCGAAGGCAAGCGCCAGTTTTCTTTGTCTTTCACCAAAAGATACAATGTCCGATCTAGAGCACGTTCAAGACTGCGCCGATTCTTCTGCGCATCAGCAGAGGTTGTGCGTGGCATAGTAGCGTACAGATCAGCGTCCGACTCAGATGGTGTCTCTTGTTGAATAGCACCAGACTCTTTCTTTGTATCTGTCTTGAGCTCCCAGGTCTTTTGAAATTCATTGAAGAACTCATCAAACCGTTTTTCCGCAGCAGAACCCTTCTTGAAGTACATGTCGCGAGGAAATGGCTGTTGAAGTTTTTGTGACAGCTCCCTATTAAATCGGTAAAACTCCTGCTCGAAAGCAGTCGGCTCCTTTTGAACCACGGGCGCACGCACTAGTAGTAATGCAGCTTTCAGTGCATGATTCTGGGTGTTTTGCGACTTAGCAGCTGTACTAGCAGCTCGTCTTCCCCTAGCCAGTGTCCCCCAACTCGGCCCTGATCGCAGCATAGACAAACTTCCTTTTCGTTTAGGCCACGTGGTCCCACGTGCACGTCTCCGCACGGGCGCCGGGTCGGGATGTTTGGCGTTACCATGCCAGAAAAGCAAGGCGGATCGTCGGAAGCTACAACCACGTTTTGCCCGCAACAGAATGCATGGCTACAGGATGTCTCAGAGAAGCTCCGAGCACGTCAGACGGCTTGGGAGGGGTATCAACGTGCGGACTTGATTAGCATGGAAGAGGTGCAGATGCTCCGTGATGCCGAACAGGCAGGTCGTGATAAGAAATTCGACCAGATTGTCAAGAGCGGTACACAATATGTAGCACTGTACACGCGTCTTTTTGAGAAATTAAGTCGGACAGATACCATTCAACAGGTCGTGCTTCTAACTAACGATCTGCTCCAAGCCGCGCCCAATCAAGTGGACAGTTTATTGAAGGAGCCGCATTTGTATACATCCTTGCAGAAGTACGTGAAGAGAATCTAACAACAGGTTGTTGGGTGTGCAAGATGACTATGTCTCGCTAAAGGGAGCACAATTCCTTGCGTGTTGTTTACGTGCACAAGCCTCTTCTACCTCTTATAATGCACCGCCAACGGAGGCTCTAGACCAGCTACTCACCTTTCTTCATCGGCACATTCGCATCGCGGTGGATGACGAACAGGATAAGAACCAGGGAAACACAGCTTTGATTTCTCTAATTATCCTCGGAGAAATCCTTCGGGAAGCCAGCTTTAGATCGCATATTTGGAAAGAAGCAGCGCAATTTGCCCAAAAACGGCAGGCGCGTGAATCCACAGTGGGGGTTTTGGTTGCTTTAGAAGAAAAGCTGGCCTCAGAGGAGCCCGGCACACAAACCCCTCGCGATACGCTCTCTGGATACCCACAATTGCAGTATCAAGGCTTGTTTGCGCTTTGGGTCCTTACCTTTGATAAGCAGGCAGCTGCGAAGATTGACGTGTACTTTGAACTTGCCTCGGTGCTGGCGCATCTCGCGCAATCTGCACTGAAACACAAAGTGATTCGTTTGATTGTCGGTATCTGGGATAATATGCTCGCTGGATCCAAAGCATCCGAAGAGGACAACGCCGCGCGTTTGCTCGGCGCAAAAGTCCTGCCTGTATGCAATACGCTGCAAGAGCGGAATTATTCCGACGAAGAGATGCGTGAGCAGTTGAAAAACGTGATTGGCGTGCTATCGCAACGATTGGATCAAATGAGTTCCTATGAGGAGTATCGCTCCGAACTGTCTAGCAAACACATGTCTTGGGACAATCCTGTGCACACTCTTGACCAATTCTGGAAAGAAAATGCAGAGAAGCTCGTTGATCACAACGAAAAGGATTTGAAACAGCTCGTGGAATTGCTTGAAACAGACTCGCATTCCGACTCAACGACGCTTGCCGTGGCTTGCAATGACATTAGCAAATTTGTCCATTTCTACGACGGTGGAAGACGTCGCGTGACTGCTTTGGGTGCGAAGGATGCCATCGCTCGATTGGTCGATTACGACGACGCGGAAGTTCGTCATTCTGCACTGCAAGCTTTAGCGCGGCTTGTGTCTTCAAGCTGGAAGTAGTGGTAGAAAGCTTGTCATAGTAGATTCCAGCTAGCTAGCGTTAAACACAGTCTGGTCGGTTGCTATCCCACCTCCACATTCTCGACCTGCTTGGCATAGAGGGGGGAGTGAGTAGGGAAGTTGCTATGCGAGAGGAGAGTATGGCGCCCAGTGTAGATCAGTCTGTGGCTACGGCTGAGATATCGGGGTCTGAGGGTAATTCGAGTATACGATCAGGACTGAATCGCGCGGATTCAGCTGCAGGTGCAATTGCCCGGGCGCTGGTCAGCTCGTTATCATTCATGTTCCAAAGACCCATTCGGCTCTTTCGTCCAACGCAATGTAGGTCTCAATGCTAAACAAGTTTCTTCGCTATCTTTGGTAGAGATGGTAGCCAGAAGAGAGGGTAAAAAACTAGGCGTTCCTTACCTTCGGCGGCTTGTACGACAAGAAAAGGTGAGTGATGAAGGCAATCTGACTCTTAAGCCGATTCTTTTATTATCCCTGGTAGCACCGCCGCTTTGTAAGTATTCTATTTAACATATACAGTGGCAAATGTGGCTATCGGATTCACCTTGTTCGAAACCTATACTTTGACGCAAGACATTCTTTTACACAAACGGCATGCTGAGCAGTCCAATGAACGCAGAGGGAAATTCACCCCAACGTACATTGTAGCGATCGCAGGGTCTGTTGCAGGGGCTGCACAGTGCATAATCTCGGCGCCTTTGGACAACGTGCGTCTTGTACTTCAACGTCTGCTAGTCAAAGACGTCAGTAATCAAGCGACACTGCCTGCGATTGTTACACGGCCTATACAGACATGGCGGACGATCCTGCAAGCGGCCATGTTGCCGTTTCTGCCACATACACTTTACCAACGACTGATCCATCATATGAATGTACGTATCGTGTCACACGAGCCCAAAACCGAAACACGATTTCAGCATTTACCGAATCATCTTCGCTTATTATCGCGTCGAGTGCATGGCATTAGCTTGATTCTGTCCCTGATTCGTGACTCTGCAGGTTTTGGCTGCTTCTTTGTGTCTTTTGAGTATGCGAGACGCATGGCGTTTCATGCATCCTTAGCGATCGATAATGTTGTGCGAATCTTACGACACGATGGGCCTGGAGCCTTTGCAGGAAAACCGGCGGGATCTGATCCAGAGGAAGATTACAACTTGGACTTCTCTTACAATGCTAGCCGAACCGTGTATGGACGTATTACTGCAGCATTATTGCTAGTGTGCGGAGGTGGAATCGGCGCTTTGTTGTACGAACTAGTAAGTCGTCCCATCGAATATATGCGGATGGTGCTATGGTACGGATTGCATGTGTCACAACGCCGACGGTCACGCGCTGCATCCGCATTAAAAACTCCATCGAAATCCAAAGTCCCACCGCACCGCCAAGCGTCAATCGCCTATACAGTACGACCAGTGCGAACAATGTTTCCTGTGCCGCGTGTGAGTCACACCCAATCTGTGCGACGTTTGCGCTCGCTACGTCGCCGTGTTCCGCTAGCAAGCGTCCTGAAAGGCAACTCCAAATTAGCAATTACGCAAGTAGACCCAAGCCAAGCTTCTGGGCCCTCGAATCGTACTGAGCGTAGCGTTCGTGCAATGCGAGCACGCGCAAATGCACGGCATCGACGTTACTCGCAGAGTACTGTAATGAAGCTGATCAAATACGCGCGTATGACCGCTCCGCCTGGATCCCGACTTGGAACTCTACCTTTGCTGTTTCAGACGTTTTTCATTAGGCCATTTACCTATCCTGAATTGTGCAAAGCATCTGCACCAAGGCCATGGGGTGCTGCTCCATCTGCATTACCACCAGCGCCTACATCTTTGCTCAAGGCGCTACGACCGGAGAAGTCTACCATTGGAAGCCGGTTTTGGCATGTGGCTCAACGTATTGGGCCAAACACTGGGAAAATCGCCGCTCCGTTCGGGTACATGTTAAACCGCGTAGGTATCAAGCACTAACGATTAGCTTGCATCGCCTTATGGATGTGCCTTCCTAGTATTTGCGTGGATGGGAGGCGCTATGAATTAGAGTGTACGTTTAGCAGAGTCATATACCCCTTTCACAACGGGAAATCGCAACGAAGACGCATCTTTGGTGTCTGTCTCTTGATAGTCTTTGTGAGAGTTTCATACGTACATGCAACCGTCACGGCTTTGCCTATAATACGTTCAGGATGCGCTCCATACTCCAAACGCTGTGCAACACTGAATCCTGAACCAGCGGACACTCGAACTCCCCTGTGCTCTACGACGATATCTTTTGTCAGTCAAACCACATACGTGATAGTGCCAAGCGTTCTTGAAACACCCCGTCAACGGGAAGTCGCATTTTACCCACTACCGCATCAAGCACCAGGTATTCTGCATCTTGTGTTTGGCGCAATTTCAACATATTTGCAGTGCGCTTCCCCTCATAACCGATGTCGGCGCGAATCACCAATCCTTCCCAGTGCCGCTGTACGGCTTCTGTCAATAGCTGATCCAAATTAGGTACCTCATTCACACGAATTTGCTCCAGGTCTCTAAGAGGTGTTTGAGCTCGATGCGCAAGGCACCATTCGACAAGACCTCGCAAGGAATTGAGCCGTTCTCGTAGTGGAATAGCTTTACCGGTCTCGAAGTGGATCCTCCAGCGTACGAACTGGTCAATGGGTATAAAGTCAAAGGGAAATAGCACAACTTTGGATTTGGCATCTTGCTGCCGACGTACCACAGAGAGAGTGTGGGTGAAGTTTTCCACATAGGTCGGTTCGCGAGAGTCATCCGATGTTTCTAGTGCGCATAGCTCACCATCTATCACGAATTGCGTTTGGTCTGTTCGCCCCAAATCCCTGCACAATGTACGCAAATTGGGATAAGCGTTGAGATCTGCGGCCAGCTCTTGTCGAAAGGTTGAGAGAGATGATATGCTTTGACCGGATCTTGACAAGGTGTCCACTCTAGTGACTTGTGGCTTTGAATCTTTCAAATTCACCGAAATTACCACGAGACACCGCACACCATCCAGTTTTCTCGATATAAACCAGGGTAAGACGAAACCAAGGTTTTCTAGCCGCCTGGGTGTAGCATTGTGTGCCAAGGCGATAGGCATAGCCACCGATGTGATCGATGCAGTTGAATACAAATCGTGCAGAAATGCTTCAGTCTCATTATCAGCATGCACAGGTTGCAAAATGCTTCTGAATATATTGTGTGATATTCCTACTTTGAGGTTACGATCGAGACAGCGATAGAATATTTCGAGAAGCTCATCCTCTGTCACAGATTGGTCCTTTGCATCAGAGACAGGAAAAGACATTAGTGAATTTTCTACAAGGAACTGCCGAACAAGTTCTTTTGATTCATTTCCAGTAACAACGCGCTGATTCAGTGCATCCAATAGCTCCTCTACAGAGGTGGGTGTTGAGATCGAGGTCCGTTTTTCTGGAAATTTGCCATTCATCTGTATATACTTTTGAAAAGACCTGGAAGACAAGTTAAACCGCATGGACCGAAGATACACGCTACATTACATGAGTCACTTACCGCTGGAAAATTGGTGCCAAATCTTGGAATGCCTCAACGATCGACTTCTTTTCTCGTAGACTATTTGTCGTAGAAACTTCATTAACGAACGAATGGATACGCAGTATTTGTTTGTACGCCTTTGACTGCAGAAAACATCTCGATGTATTTAGCCATCGCCTACTCGATCGTCCGAGCCACGCTGCAATTGGCGCACGAACCACCCCTGGCCTCATGCCATGAATATCGGTGTGGAGGTGGAGTAGCACAGGAAGGACAACGATGGAAAAACCAAAAGTGTATGTGTTGCATTTTGCACATTCGCATGTCGAGTTCCGTCTGCCTGAGTTTGCAGCATCGGCAAAATATTTAGGGATAGATTACGAACTTCTGGACACACCTTCGAGGCTCGCGTATGTCAAGGCGGAGCAACGCCCATTTGTACTCTGCCGTCTGCCGTCTGACGAAGCAGCACGAGAATTACTTGCGCGATGTTCGTGTCTTCGTGCTGTGTGGGAGTTATGGACTTGTTCGGATACATACGAAAAACTTCATTCGTGGAATCGTGAAGAGCAGCCATACCAACAGTACAGTCGACCAGACGTATCATGGAAGGCGATTATACAAGGATTTAATGCTGCCATCTCGGACAAACGTCGCTTGGAGCTGATTGAAGATTTCACCTATATGAACTTGATTGGGCCGACGCGGATGCATGGAGCAGATCTAACATGGGGCGTGATTGAAGAGTATGTAAGGTCTCATGATGCCGGTACAGCACCTCCGCCGCAAGGTGACCAAGATCCTAGACTCGTACAGCTGTTCTTTGGCCGAAAGATCAAAGACAGATCAGGGCGTACTCCAGCTCGAGATTTGATTGATGATCTTAGCCTTAAGAAACGCCAATATATCGGTAATACAAGTATGGAAAGTGAGATGAGCGTTATCATGGCGAATATGGCACTCGCTGGCCCGTCGAAATTCATCTACGATCCATTTGCAGGGACCGGTTCGATGTTGTATGCGTGCTCTATGCTAGGTGCATTCTCATTCGGAAGTGATATTGACGGACGCATGCTCCGCGGTCGAAAAGAAAAGGAAGGTGAAAGCGGTGTTGCACGTAGCGCGAAACAATATGGGTTGACGGGACGTATTCTTGACACGGCCACCTTTGACTTAACTAACGCACCTTGGCGATCACCGTTTCGTGAAGGCGCAGGAAATGGAATCTTTGATGCCATCGTGACGGATCGTATGTTTTCTCACTAATGCAGCTCCTTATGGTGTTCGTGCTGGTGCAAAACGTCTCGGTAAACGAGATCAGCATCTTCAACGTGATGAACCGTTCATAATGCATGATGGAACTGCGGCACACACGTTACCAGATTACCTGCCGCCTACGAAACCATACCCGCTGTCGCATCTCACGTCGGACTTACTTGAGTATGCGTCAGCTCTCTTGATACCATCAGGTCGTCTCGTATTTTGGCTACCGACTATGAATGAAGAAGGGACAGAGACACCGATCCCTGAGCATGCGCATTTCCATCTTGTTGCTCACTCGCTTCAAGACTTTGGAAAATGGGGAAGGCGTCTTATAACGCTTGAGAAAAAAGCAGATGCCCCCAGCGCGCCCTTCCCACTGCAAAATGCCTCTCAGGGTCCGGCACGAGCGAACGAAGACCCCCATGAATTCCGTAATCGCGTACGTTACTCCATCCACTACTAACCATTTCAGTATTACGCGCCCAAAAGCACAATCGCAGGTGCCTATCACGTGATGTAGGTCTTATAGGGAGAGAGCGATTGTTAGCGAGTGGTGCCATCCATGGAGGAGAGTACTGCTGCTGGGAACAGCGCGCCTTCGTATTTTACTCGCGAGCGCGAGCGTCTGGTAGCAGAAATATCAAGTGTATGTGAATGTGCTCATATCATAGAGTCTCGAGACGGTCATTGGAAATGTCAACGCGACCAACCGAAAACTTGAGGAGCAGATCTCTGTGGGGAAGGAGTTCGGGTCTATTGCCGAGTTATGGGGACGATTCTCTTCCATCATGGCCCAAGCCGGTGTACCGGATCCCGAAAAGCTACATCGGTCAGAAGATGACGAGGATCAGAATAATGCTAAGTAATCGACTATCCGTGATGCATGGAGGAAACCGATGAGAGCAACACACCCTTTTTGCGGCGTTGTCGGCCTGTGGTCTGTGCAGAAGAAGTTGCCTGGTTGGACACAGAGGTCTGAGGCAATGATTCTGATACTTGACTCAGTGATGGGAACGCATCCGTGTCCATCGCGGGTCGACTACCCTGCATAGCTCCCCAAGAGTGATTAGGAGTTGTCGGCGCACGCCCAAATAGCGAGCGTTTTTCAGCCTGACGTTGTGCTGCTGACTGATTGCTAGGGAGCCCTGGGAACTGGTTCGCAGCCATCATGTTGCGCGAAGCTCCTCCCGAAGAGCGAGGCGTAGACACCGACACGGAGAAGGGTGTAGGACGTGGTTGGGGTTTTGGACCGCTGACTTGGGCAGTATTCCATGATGCAGTATTGGCAGATTGCGTATGTCGCTGAGATTGAGCGCTGTATGCTGCCGAGCCAGGGACTCTGGATGCATTCAAGCGTGGGAACTGTGCGTGGCTTTGGACTTTAGGTTTATTACTTGCTGCTCTCGCGACATTTTCCCATACGCGGTTATTGCCTGATGACGCGTTCTTCAGTTGTCTTACAGCCCCGCCATGAGATTCTAGCGGAGTAGGGAAGCGATTCTCTCGTGCTTTGATCTTGTTCCACTCCTGGACCAATTCCTTGCTTTTCTCGCCGTTTTGCACGATCTCTGCAAGACTTTGTATGATCAAATCCGTAGACCCATAATCGTAATGATCCGTACCATCGCCTGTGACGTTCATGACGGTCTTGAGTAGATCATGTACATTCAGTTCAGAAACTCTGTATGCTTGAAGAGCACTGCGGCACGCAGTGAGCTTGATTTGTGAGTCATTCAGCACAGTTAAGACCGTGGACCAGTATTTCTCCGACTGTTGTTGCTCACTTCCCTGGCTCGGCTGCTCGGTAAGAGAATGGCCGAATTGTGCTCTCCTTGAAGATGTCGCAGGCTGATTCTGCGCCTGAATTGAGACAGGTTCGCGAGGTTTCTTGCCTCGACGTGAGGTATTATGGCTCGATTCTGCGACGGGTTCCTGCTGTATGAAGCTGGCATCCATACGCAGCGCATCGCGTTTCTCACGACTTGACAATGTTTTCCCGTGTTCCTGAACCTGATGGACCTGAAATTCCATCTGGTTCTCAAAAACGACAAATTTCTGGGCAAGACATTGTGCATCAGGGCACAAGTAATGTGCATCACGAAAGTGTTGCTCGAGCATGCGGTAGTCTTTATAATAGCGCCAGCGCTCTTCCTCACTGCGACTCTTGCAAATATGGCACTGCTCATGACGGTCACGCATATGGACCCAAAGCTCATCATCGCTGTAGAAATGCTGGCGGCAATATTCACAATAGCGATGGTCACTAGTAAGGTGCTCTTGCAAAGAAGCAGCGGTATAGATGCTGTGTTCATGCGAGAAGATTTTCTTGTGTTTGATACACAAGTCACACAGAAGACGTGAATGCTCTCTCTTTACGTGTGATTTGAGATCAGACCATCCGGAGCTCATCACCTCACATCTTCCCACCGGGCAATTGAACCTCAACATAGCAATTGTATCATGATAGTCTTTTTCACGCTCGAAGCTAATCGAGAGCTTATCGTCACGATACGGAAGTTCTGCAGGAGAGAAATCGCCAAAGTTCCGATCAGCATTCGGAGTGAAGATCACATTCGTGGCTTCTGCTTTGCAGAATGTGCAGTCGCGTTTCTTCCATAATGCACGCAAGCGCATTGAGCAGATATGGCACACTCGGTGATTGCAAGGTGGGACGGAGAATAATGTCACTGGTTCTGCACAGATAAAACAAATTTCTGCGTCCTCGTCGGCTTCGATCGGTGCATTTTCCACAGCTTTTTCGCTCTGATTAGAAGACGACGGAGCAGGTGCGGCTTCCGTCGCGGTAGCTTCCTGTTTCACCGACGACGTGATGTCGTGCGACGAGCCTGGCTCGCGATTTGCGTTGACCGCGCCACCGCGAGCGCCACTGCCGCGTCCACCACGGCCACGGCCATTTCCACGCCCACGACCATGACCGCGGCGGTTCGTACCAGCTCGTTGCCCTAAATTAACGCCGTCAGTCGGCATATCCTAACTGGCTATAGTATCCAAAAAATGAGGGACTATCACGTGGAGAAAAGTGGACGAACCGCTGGGAATTCATTGAGCAGCTCAAGGGTCTTGGGTGTGAGCATGTGTTTAGCAACATACCTTTTCTAAGTCTGAATCGATTGCCTGTAAGGACGCACATAGGGTCGAAAGATCTTGCAGAATCGTTGTGATAGCATGTTGCCATTTTGGATGGGAGTTTTTCGAGATTTCCGTTAGATGGATATAGCACCGAGCGCACGCACAGACCAACTTGTTTGTCCAGCGAGATAAATTTGGGAATTGTTGTGGAATTCCGATGTGATGGGAATGGGTATCTTGGGTATTTGATGCTTTGACTAGATTGATGTAGCTATCCACGCCTCTCACACTAAGTGAGACGCAGGACAGTAAAGCCTCGGCCGCCTCGGTCCAATTTTGCGACATGTGAGTGTCCGCGCCGTTAGAATCGTGCGTCTCATCGTCTACACCTGTGATTTGATCAACCACAGTGGTCATAGAGCGGTACGGTGCTGATTCTAACGAAGTACATGCCGAAAAAGCCTCCGATATCCATGCAATGGCCCAGTCCACATATGCATTCCAATATTGTAGCAAAGGTGGGCCGAGCTGATCACAAAGAATTCTAATCCATACGGATGAGGTACCTGCTAGGCTTTGCTGAAGTCTAGCAGAGCCTAGCGCAGGTCCTGGTGGAGCACGAAGCGCCAGTGCGGACACCGAAGCAGGCGCGCAATATGCCAACGCCTCTAAACAGCCCTTGGTGAACAGTTGCATGTGGGATTCAAATGCCTCTGCACTCGCACCCGTTCTAGGGTAAAGCTGAACAGCAAGGAAATTCTTGGCTTTAAGCGTGCCGCTGAGCAACATAGCCCCATAGTGAGCATCTGAGAAGTGATGCATTGCATTGCGCAACGCATCATTCAACACGCCCGTCAGGCCTGTTCGACGTAAAAGATCAACAGGTACAGGGCTCATTGCCGTAGTATCCAGCATATGGCAAGCCACACAGACACCCAGTAGTTTCGGGTACGCACCAGGCGCTTCGAGCATCATCATAACTGGAGGAATCACCAATGGCCAGACTCGTTCCCATATCAGAGGACTCGCCATTTGTGCCATAGCATGCACACACCATCCAAGCACACTCGAAACGCTGGGATCTCGCTTCCAGATAGGCTCATCTTCATCCCAAGATCGGACAGGCGCCTCGGAAGCCGCACGACCCAGCTCATTTACACGCGTACTTTGTGCGGCTTTGGCGAAATGGTCTCGGATATACGACTGCAGAATCGTGGTGATAATACTTTCCAATGATTCGCTAGACTGATTCTTCCTCAATACCTCTGAAAATAAGCTCCTCACCTACCATAAGCTGGAGTTGATTCGTAATGCAACGACTCCTGATTTTCTTTGTCTAGAGCCAGTAACGAGTCAAGACCAAGCCCATCTGTGGCGATCTTGGTAAGCGGAAAAGACCGAGACGTGCCAATTACTTCCTCCGTGGTATCAGAAATGCTTTGATCCCCGCCATTGTGGTAAGTAGGCCCTGCCATTACGGCCGTCGACCCCTCTTTGGAGTCTTCGAAGGATTGCCTCCACACTGCACGATGGCTGCCGAAACGAATGTAGCGCCGCTCGCAGTCAAAGTGATGCGTATCTCGGCGCCGCTGTTTGCGAAGCAGAATGCACCATATTTCGAAAATGGTTTGCAGAAGGTCGGGGATGCAGCTGGTAAAGCCTCTTTTGACCCATCGATTTGGCAAGATGTTTCAGAGTCGTTTGGGAGTGCTCAGTCGGTGCCATCTACCTTAGTTGATGCTATGGCTAGAGACGCATCATTGTCAGATATAATTACTTTACCGCCTTCCTTTGGAGCTGTTGGTAAGTCTGTGGTCTGATGTAGCGATGGGCGAAATATTTAGTGTGCTGATCTGTGTAATCAACGAATCTGACCGAAAAATTGATGGTGTACATTTACAAGTGGATATGCAATCCAATGCCAATGATCCATCTTTGATGAAAGAGTTGAATTTGGCTCATGCTCCTGCGAGTGAGAAATCAGGAAATGACTCGATTGCTCTTTGTGCGTTAGAGCCATACGCACGGATGTCGGCTGTAGCACGACATGAGATCCAAAGCGCAACTCCGCATTCTATTGTGTGTCGTGTTCGTTATAATGCTGAATTGGAAACCAAGGAAGCTTGGATGAGCAAGTAGGTTGCCAAAACGACTAATTCAGAGTATACAAGTTCAATGTACACCCGTCACCAATTCAAGTATATACAACGGTGCATGGCAGCCGAGCCGGTGCATTAGACTTTTCGCTGAAAGATCGCGAGCGCACCTTCGTACAAGTTCAAGTGCAAAATATCAGCACAAAGCCGATTGTCATTGAAAATGTCGCGACCGCTGATTTGTGGGAGTGTGAAGTGATTGAGCATCCAGATACAGAATGCTCAACGAAACACCTGCTCCCTAACGATGTGATGCAGTTTGTACTGATACTTACTCCAAGCGATCCAGATACAATCCGTCTGAAGTCACTGGAGCAATTGGAAGCTGCGCCTTTGGACCATCGTGAGGTTGCTGTGGCTCATACTTTAGGCTCGCTGGGTATCGATTGGCGAATCCCCAGTGGAGAAAAGGGTAGCTGGCGCTCGCCTGCTATAATGAAACGCACAAAACGAGCCGCAAGTGTGCTTTGCGAGGATTTCGCTGGGTCCCCCCGACTTGTCACACAGTACGCGTATCAAAAACCAGAAAAAGTAACAATGCTCTCGGCAAGTTTGATCGGAATGCGAATTATCATCGATGACTTAAATACTTTGCGCGAAGCAGGACGAGATACCAGCTGGCAGAAACAGATCGTATTAGAGGCCATCCCTGATACTTGGACTGAGATGAGTTTGCTTGGACCGCAGAGAATCAAGATTATACCCAACGAATCATTCACCATTCAAGTGGTTCCACTGCATGACGGCATTGTCCGCGCTGGAGGGATGGTTCTCAAATTGTATGCAAGCGAGGATCACAGTCACTCTCATGGATCTCGTGTGCTGAAGAAATGGCAGTGTCTATTTGAACTGCTAGCTGAAAAAACGGTGCTGTAATCCTATGTAACATTCTATATATACCTCATACTCTAATGTGCTTTAGCATGCTTTGCTTGTGCTTGTGCTTGCTTCACCTCCTTGATACGACGGCCGGTCTCGTTCTTCAATTCGGTTTGCATATCTTTGCGATATCCAAGAAAGAATAACACTTCGATAAATACGAACAGGGGAGCAAGCACAATAGCACCCAGCAGGTTGTCAAGCAAAGCAGGTGCTCGACCTTCATGCACGCCGTGCCCATAGAATTGAGCAGCCCAGCTCGCGACGAAAATTGACCAAGAGATCGTGGCCGCATGAGGGAAATTGCGGGCAAGATGGAAGGCAGAGGCGTAGAAGGCAGTCCACAGAGGCGCAAAGAGGGTCGCAATGGTTGTATCAAGTATCGCGTAGTAAATCCAGTAACAGACTGCAATCCATGAGGCGATGTTGATGTGCTGGTAAACACTGGCGGGAAGGGACGCTGACACCATTGCATCAACCTCCAAGAGATGCGCCTGAATAGACAAGGGGAGCGGAGAGATGATCTTGTGTATTCCCAACTCGGATGTCAGCAACAAGGAAAGTATCGTCATCCAAATTAGCGGTACACACACAATATGAATCAGTACATTGACATGATTCGTATGGTATGCGCCGTAAAAAGCAAGCTGGTCTTTCAAGCTGAATGGACTCGCTGACAGACCCATCGTGAACGGACGTAAGAAATTCCGCGTTCCGTTTCAAAATGTTGAAATGCAGATGTGGGGCGCTGGGGATGTCACACGATAATTCCCAGGCACAGGAATCCGAGGAGATCTGACGAGGAAATTGCGTACTATGAACACTATGCGTCATTAGCTTTCGGAGCACCTAGTCCATGTTCACGAGCGATAGCAGACAGCCGGTTGTGCTCAATGATGTCCTCTTGTTCCCAAGGGAAATCGATCCAGACCGGGGGAGTTGTCTCTGCAGCATAGTAATACACGCCAGTGCTTACGCCGTCCACGACTTTGTCCTCGGCAGGGGACGAGACGATGGGCAAATCGGCTCGCTTAGGACCCAGTTTGTTGTGCACAACAAAGATAGAGAACCTTGTTGGCGGTATCTTGGCACGTTCTTCGGTACTGAGTGAAGCAAGGGTTTCTTTCACGTCTTTAAGTAGTTCGTTGTATGCATAGCTGAGTCAGTTGACGGTAGACGTACTGCAATGTTGTGCGTGAGTCATCCACCTCGTCCACAATCAGTACGTGTTTCCCAAGCAGGCCTCCTGCGTTTTTCTTCGCATCCTTGAAAGGTGCTGAGCTACCAGAGTCGAGCCATTGTGTGCGAACGACCTCTTTCCCAATAACCTCTTCAGAAACGCCAGCTACCTCCTCATAGAGACTCAAACCGATCGCCTGAATAGGAATGTTGCGTTTTTTGGACGGATTTGCTTTGTCCTGCGTCTTGAGGAAGGTGCGCAAAACACGCGCTGGAAAAAATCCACCACCTCCGATCGCAACCATTAAGTCAGGCTGAAATTCATCACGGATCTTCGTAGCGATTCGGCGAATCATAATATGAATGTCTTCGTAGGTGGGCCGCCAGTGATCATCAGGCAGCCCGACTGATTTTGGATCTACCATCTTGACTGATGCAATTCTCTTTCGCTATCAAATTAGAAAAAGACCAAATTTGAATGAATCAAAGTGGAGCAAATCTGACAGCAGTAATTATCATGTGTATGCGAATCGACATAGCAAAGATGTTCTAAAAGGTACCAAAAACGACTCAAATATTCCACATCGTGAACGTACTATGTGAATGAAATGAAATGATGTATTCTGTTCTTTCGCTGATGCCGAATGATTCTGGGTAGCTGCACGTAATATCTAGAGATTTCTCGAAGTATACTATTTCTATGTGTCGCTTGGAGTAATGAATGGCTCGAACCAAATCCAGCTCGAAGCATTTATACCGATTCAAGCCCTTTAGCATGAGTTTTCCTATAGACATCTCACCCGTTGGACCCTGCTGCAATTCAGCTCAGATAAGAAAAATCTACACCCCAACATTGTGGAGGCGAATTGGATTTATGTGCGTAAGCCCATCCAAAACGGGGAAGGGGGAATTGGACTCTTTCCAACGGCGAGCGGTCGGTAAGATACGCTAAGCTATGAGCAGGATGTTCATGAATACGCTCGCTTCGCGATCGCTGCGCGCTGTAAGTAGCAAAAGCAAACTGACAAACAAGTCGGCACGTACATGTCGCTCGTCTGGTAAGCCTTGTATCGCAACGGTCAGCTCGCGAGGACTTCACATTGTTGCAGACACCGCGAAGCCCAAAGACTCAGTTCCGAAGTCCGACACGGAGCCATTCGTGGTGGAAGTTGGGTCTGAATCCTTCCATGGCTTCAAGATTGATGCGCCCTCGCCTGAGCTGGAGGTGACCAAGCAACAACTGGTGCACCTGTACAGTGAGATGGTGAAGATGCGTCGGATGGAGGTTGCTGCCGACCAGCTTTACAAGCACAAATTTATCCGTGGATTCTGCCACTTGTCTATTGGACAGGTACGTTTGCGTAGAGAAGGCGGTCTAACAAGTTTAGGAAGCTGTGTCTGTCGGCATGGAAGCTGTGATCAAACCTGACGACTATGTGATCACCGCCTATCGATGCCACAACTTTGCTGTGCAACGTGGTGGTACGATTCAAGGATTACTCGCCGAACTCATGGGGCGTGAGTCCGGTATGTCGAAGGGGAAAGGTGGATCGATGCACGTATTCACCCCGAACTTCCTGGGTGGAAACGGTATTGTGGGTGCTCAAGTACCCCTTGGAGCGGGACTTGCTTTTGCCCAGAAGTACAACAAGTCGAACCACGCTACTTTCACATTGTACGGCGATGGTGCTTCAAACCAAGGACAAGTATTTGAAGCATTCAACATGGCTGCTCTTTGGAAACTGCCCAATGTCTTCATTTGTGAGAACAATAAGTACGGAATGGGTACAAGTGCCGAGCGTAGTTCTATGAACACCGAGTTTTATAAGCGCGGTGATGTGATTCCGGGTATCCAAGTCAATGCCATGGACGTGTTGTCAGTGATGCGCGGCACGCAATTTGCGCGCGAGTACATCACTTCTGGCAAGGGACCTCTATTGATGGAATTAGTCACCTACCGATACGGTGGACACTCCTTGTCCGACCCCGGTACCACCTATCGTACGCGTGAGGAAATCCAGAAGATGCGTAGCTCTTCTGACCCGATCCAGGGTCTCAAGACCAACATCCTGGATTGGGGAGTGCTCGAAGAGTCTGAGCTTAAGAAGGTCGACAAGGCCGCCAAGGAGACCGTCGACAAGGCGGTGGAAGAAGCTAAGAACAGTCCAGAGCCAACTACGGATCTTCTGTGGAAGAATATCTAGTATGTACAAATCCTTATCCACTAACCATCAGCATCGAGGGTACCGAGCCCGAGAAAATGCGAGGTCGCGAGCGCGAGGAGATTCATTACTTCCGTCGATAGATGCCTCCCTCCCTAGGATGAGTTCGTAGGAAACACGTGACGCACACGACTTCCATCTGGGGTGCGATTGCGAGATCGTTTGCGTCTCTTGTCCAGAAGGTGTGGTGAATTTGGGAATTGGGTGTGCGAGGAAGCGAGCATAGTCTAGAGTTATGGCGTCACTCTATTTCTGTGCAGAATGCAATAATTTGTTATATCCTGAAGCGGACCGGACCAACAGTGTTTTACTATTTGCGTGCCGGAATTGTCCCTACCGTACCGAAGCGACATCTCCATTGGTTTTCCGGAACGACTTGAAAGACGTCACGAAAGAGCAGCCGGGAGTCGTTGACGAGCTCATGACGGACCCGACACTGCGCCGCACACATGACTTGACCTGCCCGAAATGCCAACACACCGAAGCTGTCTTATTCCAGGACCAAAGCAAACGAACGTACAATAAGATGACGCTATTCTACGTATGCTGTTATTGCAACCATCTCTTTCAAGATGAACCTGTTAAGCGCATACAAGAAGAGGAAGAGTAGATGGTTGTGCTGCAGCAACCATGTCCTTTTCTCTTTTTCTCTCTGTGTATGTACTATGTACGGTCTTCATACGCTCCTGATGGTAGACTGTCGATACCCCTATTCTAGCAAATACAATAGATCTCCCGTGATGGTTCATTGAACGAAATCCGTTTCGCACTACCTACATCGATTCCCACTTGTCACAGCTAGCAGCCAGCTCAGCCTTGAATTACTGTGCGGACTCCGATCGAGATTTTCTCGCGTCAATCGGGTGGGATTGTAGACCGCTGCAATCTTCCGGCCGAGGTTCTTGTGTGACCTATTTTCTCGGATTATCCCGGGAAAGCTTCCTACGTGGAGGGCCGGCGCGCTGGAGGGGCGCATTGGGGCCAGCTAGCCAATCAGTCTTCAGGCAAATCCAATCGGAGGCGCTAGCAGGATAGCCTGAGTTCCTCGAAAACTAGCCTTCAGCGCCTGTGGGAAAAATGTCGATGCGCTCCGTTGTTGCATTCAACAAGCCGCTGATCAACCAGGCGCACCTACGTGCACTGCCTAACAGTGTCCGTGGTTTTCATGCTGGTAGGTCTTTTTTTCTTTGTTTTTGAAGAGCGATACTAACTGTGGTAGCACGTCCTATGGCGATCGGCGTGACGAAAACCCGTGCGTTTGGAGGCGACCGAATCTACCCTTCGAGCGGCTGTATGTTACTCGAGATCAAACTGACTTTCAGCCTACATTCAGGGCACGGTGAATGACCCGACGAAATACCCTTCCCCGGACCGGTACCACGGCTCGTATCACTGGGCGTTTGAGCGCTTGATCAGTGTAGCACTTGTACCATTATGCGCTGCTGGTGCCGTTAAGCATGGTGTTTCTGGTGTAGTGGATGGCGGATTGTCTGTGGCATTGCTATTGCACTCTTACATGGGTTTCGAAAACGTAATGGTGGACTATGTCGAGAAGCGCAAGTTCCCTATTGTGGCTCCTATTGCTACCTGGGCTATCCGTGCATTGACGGTTGCCACAGGTGTAGGTCTCTATGGTATGTCAGAAGCTCTAACCATTCAGAATTCAACACGAGTACGTAATGATAGGTTGGAAGCTGAGCGACCAACTCGTATGGGAAACAGCCGAATTCTTCTGTTTCTTATTTTGTTGGCTCTTGACTACCAAGCTGGATTCTAAGAGGATGAGATACTGACACTAGCGCCTTGTGGCGATGCATACCAGATGATGTTGGTACGTGACATAGGGTAGAAACACCCACATACTAACACCGCAGGCTTGACGGAACTTGTTTCTAAGCTATGGACAGCATAGTTCTATGTACTTTGTGTATAGTGAGAGAATTATTGCCGTAGTACATCCTGCTCCAGTGTATGCGAACCAAATCTATTCCGATGCGAGCCAGCAGATTGCTCGGTAGACCTTCGTTCCATTATATCAAATTGACCAATCAGAGCAGCCCTCTGTAAAGCCCGACCGAGGGGAAGGACTTGCAAGGCAGAAGATCTCTTTCCTTGGATTGCTTTGCACCGAGCATGTCGACTTTGCCGAAGCCGAACTTGTCCCAAAATGGACAAGTGACGGTTGTGTTGGGGTCGCAGTGGGGTGATGAAGGCAAGGGTATGTGATAATGATAGTATGATGGATGCTTACCTAGGGAAACTCACGGATATGTTGGCGGGTGAGATGGACATCTGTGCGCGATGTGCTGGTGGGAACAACGCTGGGCACACGATTGTTGCCAATGTTGGTCCTGAGCAAGTCAAGACGAAATTTGACTTCCACTTGCTTCCTTCCGGTAAGTTGATCCACTAACATCAGGTTTGGTCAATCCACGATGTGTAGGGTTTATCGGCAGCGGTGTTGTTGTGCATGTCCCATCGTTCTTCAGTGAGATGGATACATTGGAGAAAAAGGGTAAGTGGATCTAACGACTTACGTTAGGACTGAAATGCGACAACCGATTGTTCGTTTCTGATCGCGCCCATCTTGTGTTCGACTTCCACCAAGTAGTGGACGGATTGAAAGAGGTCGAGCTTGGAGGAAGCAGTATCGGTACCACCAAGAAAGGTATCGGTCCAGCTTACTCTTCGAAAGCTTCTCGATCAGGTCTCCGTGTGCATCATCTTTATGACTTTGATACTTTTGCGCAAAAGTTCCGTAAACTCGTCGAAGCGCGTTTCAAGCGGTATGGCAACTTTGAATACGATACTGAGGGAGAAATCGCTCGTTATCGTGCTTTTGCGGAGCGACTGCGTCCATTTGTAGTGGATGGCGTGACCTTCATCCATTCCATGCTGTCGTCCAACCGTCGTGTGTTGGTCGAGGGTGCAAATGCTCTGATGCTGGATCTTGACTATGGTACCTACCCTTTTGTCACTTCTTCTTCGACGGGAATCGGCGGTGTGTGTACTGGCCTGGGAATTCCACCTCAAAGCATTGGCAAAGTGATCGGTGTTACCAAAGCGTACACATCTCGAGTTGGCGCCGGACCGTTCCCCACGGAACTTAATGACGAGATCATGACTCATTTGCAGGAAGTCGGTGCAGAGTACGGTACTACTACTGGTCGCCGACGTCGTTGTGGCTGGCTGGATTTGGTGATGATGCGTTATTCTTGCTTGATTAACGGCTACACATGTCTGAATCTGACCAAATTGGATGTGCTGGACAGCTTGAAAGAACTCAAAGTGGCTACCAGCTACATGATCAATGGTAAGGAGCTCGCAAGTTTCCCGGCGGACCTCAGCATGCTGGCCAAGGTCGAGGTAGTTTACAAAACGTTCCCTGGATGGGAAGGCCCAATTTCGGAAGTAACAGAGTACGAACAGCTGCCACAGACCTGTCGTGAGTACGTGGAGTTCATTGAGAACTTCTTGGGCATCCCGATCGAATGGATTGGCGTTGGTCCCGGACGACAATCTATGCTTCACCGACCCATCGCCAATCAATAGAATAAATTTACAGTTTCGAATTTACATAGGGCGCTGGCTTGGCGCATGTCCTAGTCTATAAACTATCTATCCGATTGATCCAGACCAGGCACTTTGGGTTTCTTTGAGTCCGGAAGGAAGGAAAATTGTCCTTCGCGAAACCATTTCGCATTGGCTTCTTCCACCTTTTTCTGGCGAGAAGGGTCAATTAATTCTATGCCCTGCACTGGTGTGAAAGCCAGCGATGATGCGGTGCCTGACGAGCTAGAGGCACTGGGTATGCTATCATGTAATGACAAGGAAGGCCGATTGAGTGTAGCAAGACGGGCCTTGTTTGATTTCGACATTTTAGCTTTGGATTTCGAGTCGGCAACAGCTGCACGGATTTTGCCGCTGGCCTTGGTATTGATCATACCTAGACCCATAGTCTCATCGAAAGCTCCGGCTTCCTGCTCTTCCTTGCCGAATTCGACGCGATTCTGCATTTTGCGCAGCTCGGTCAAGCCATGAGCTTCGCGGAACTTACGCGCACGTCGACCGCCGCGGCGCTGTTTGCGTCCAGTTTCGCTTGGGACTGGAAGGGTTTTCACTAGCTTCGCAGGGGGTGGTTCCATCAACTTATCGATCTTCCGCGCAATCTCCTGATGGAGTTTCATACCATATTGCCCGTTGCGCATGCCATTGGATGCATTCACATCCATGCGAGCTGCAAGCGAGGTCTTGGCACTGACCATTCTCAAAGCTTGGGTCTGGTAATCTGTTGGGGTATTTAGCACCAGTTCACATTGTGCTAGGTATCCAGAAAACCGAGTAGAATTCCCATGGATAGACGACAGTCCAGTCGCTTGTCGTTTGGAGGTGCCGAGCAGATGCAAATTACAAGAGGGAATCTTGGCAAGTGCCGCTAAGCCGCCAGCTACGCCGACCAGCTTGGTAGCGACTGATGTTCCTACTAAGCAAGACAGGTTGGGAGCAAGAAGCATCATGCGTGATTCTACATATTGCAAGATACGATGGCGTGTCATGTCGAGGCTTTGCACCATATCACACGCTTCCTGTATGCGCAACCACTCGTCCTTGGCAAGGACTTGCCCAGAAGTCGTAGCAGCTGTCATGCTGATTACAACCACAGTCCCATGCGGTAAAATCTCCTCCAGCTTGGAATGGACCAGTTCCGGTTCATTGCCCAAGGCACGCACTGAGCGAATAAATTCCCATGGATTCAGCACCAATGTTTCCAGCTCAGGGAACCTCGGAGAGTATCGCTCGCGTATAAATTTGTGAAGCATCATCATTTCGTTATCCAGATCCACTGCCATGTTGTTCGCACGAACAATCAAATGGTACTCTGGAAGATCCTCTGGTGCGCCGGAAAGCTCTGGCCGGCCGCGATCCATGTAGTGGGCAATAGACTGTGTGAACAAGAAGTAGACTTACCTCCATCATTTCCTTTAACGTGCTACTTTCATACAGTTTGGACACTGAGCGTGCGCTATCCACAGCATCGCGATCGAATTGCATCGTATCAAGCATTTCTTGGTCCATCATTTCAGGCGGGCGCAACGAATTGTCTTGCGTAAGACCAAGATCTGCTTCGCTTTGCACCTGTTGCGCCTCTTGAGTATCAGGCTGATCCGCACCATCCTGCTGATCCTTCTCAAGTTCAGTCTCAGGCTCTTCGAGATCAGCCAGAAGCTCGTCAGCAAGACTGGCCATCGTGCGCTAAGATCTTACGTGAGCCGTTTTCCCACGGCCACACTCCTTATTAATCTAAATCTGAGGCCACGTGGTCGGTGTAGGGATTCTCGTGCATTAGATAAAAAGATTTCATGACCGAACACAGTAAAATGAGTCACCTGTGTGTTATGTACGGATTTTGATTGGTCTGACAAAACTATATTGCGGGGTCTCTTATCCGGCGCGAACCGGGATAAGTATTGAGAATTGGAGATAAGACCAGTTTGCCTTCTATCCTTGTCGACCGAAGAGAGTGGCATAGTCCATTGGGAAAGAGAGAGCTTTTTTCGCCGAGAAGAAGAGCTTGTGTTGTATTTGTGCTGCTGCCGACGCAGCACCTGAACAACTTTTGAGCTAGACGTGAAATGTACGTTTGTGTGAAGATACTGACGTGCAGCTTTCCAATTTCTCTGGACTATATTACCTTGCATTCAACCTGTTTGTAACTAGGTTATGCCTTCCAATATCCACTTTTCTCCTTCAAAGCTGACTTCTGACCCGGAAAACGATGAATTTGTGAGCGAGTATCCCACCGTCGAGGCACTTAATGGCAGTGGCTACGACTCTGTGGCCCGAGACCAAGAATCCTGGGCTGGGGCTTTGCCTGCTTCCCAGGGATTGTACAATGCCGAATACGAAAAGGATGCCTGCGGTGTGGGCTTTGTCTGTCAAGTTAAAGGCAAGACCTCGCATAAAATCGTTTCCGATGCGCGATTTCTCTTGTGCAATATGACCCACCGTGGCGCCACAGGCGCAGATGCCCGTGATGGTGACGGTGCGGGAGTCATGACTGGTATACCCGATGATTTTCTGCGTCGCGAAGTGAGCTGCGATCAATCATTCGAGCTTCCTCCCGTGGGAGAATATGCTTGCGGTAATATCTTTTTCACTCCCAAGGATGCCCAGCGTGCCGAGCATATCAAGATTTTTGAACAGATCGCGAAAAAGCTTCACCTTCGTGTGCTAGGTTGGCGCGAAGTGCCTGTCGACAGCTCGATCCTTGGTCCTGCCTCTCGCAGTCGCGAGCCGAAAATCATGCAGCCGTTTGTGGTGTTGGGTGACTATTATGGCTGGAACTCTACCAAGCCTGAAAACAACGGCAAGTTCGACGACAGTTACTTTGGCCGTCAGCTGTATGTGTTGCGCAAACATGCAACGCACCGCATTGGCCTCCCCAACTGGTTCTATATCTGTTCATTGAGCCAGACGAACATTGTGTACAAGGGCCAGCTTAGCCCTGTGCAGGTGTACAATTACTATTATGATTTGAACAATGCATACTACAAAGTGCATTTCGCGTTGGTCCATTCCCGTTTCTCTACCAATACATTCCCCTCCTGGGACCGCGCTCAACCCTTGCGATGGGCTGCTCACAATGGTGAGATTAATACCATTCGCGGTAATAAGAACTGGATGCATGCGCGTGAAGGTAACTTGAAGTCGGAGGTGTTCGGTGACGAACTCGACTTGCTTTACCCCATCATCGAGAACGGTGGTTCGGACTCGGCTGGTTTCGACAATGTTCTCGAGCTGTTAGTCGTGAACAAAGTGTTGACTTTGCCCCAGGCTGTCATGCTAATGGTTCCCGAGGCTTGGCAGGGCAATGAACATGAGATGGACCCTGCCAAAGTGGCATTCTATAAGTGGGCTGCGTGCTTGATGGAGCCATGGGATGGCCCAGCGTTGTTCACCTTCTGTGACGGCCGATTCTGTGGCGCAAACTTGGATAGAAATGGTTTGCGTCCTTGTCGTTGGGTGCTGACCGACGACGATATCATGGTGTGTGCGTCGGAAGTAGGCGCGTTCCATATTCCACCCGAGACTATCACAGCCAAGGGCCGATTGCGTCCTGGACGTATGCTTTTGGTAGACACCAAAGAGGGTCGTATTGTAGACGACAAGGAGCTCAAGGCAACCACATCGCACATTGCCGACTTTGCCGCTTGGATCGAGCATCAACTGCTGGATCTAAATTCGATCACCAACGAGGTCCTTGAGGAGCATCCTGATATTGTTCCAGAATTGGACAGTCAGCGATTGAGTACCGATCCGAAACTCCTTGCATTTGGCTACACAGTGGACCGATTGAGTTTGCTGATGTTGCCGATGGTCAACGAAGGGAAAGAGGCATTGGGATCTATGGGCAACGACGCTCCTGTCGCATGTATGTCCAATGGAGTACACCTGATTTACGACTATTTCCGCCAGTTGTTTGCGCAAGTGACCAACCCGCCGATTGATCCTATTCGTGAAGCGGTGGTGATGTCGTTAGACCAATGGGTGGGTCCTGAGGGCAATCTACTTGGGCTGTACGAGGAGCAATGCAACCGAATCTACTTGCCTAGCCCTGTGCTGAGCATCAAAGAGATGGCCGCTTTGAAGAATATGAGCTCCGTGTACTCCAAGTGGACCTCGATCACGATCGATATCACTTTCGAGCACAGTGAAGGCGAGGCCGGGTACGAGCGTACTCTGAGTCGCGTATGTGCCGAAGCGTCGCAAGCGATCCAAGACGGCTACAAGATTGTTGTGCTATCGGACCGCAAAGTGAGTGAGTCTCGAGTGGCAATCAGCTCGTTGATTGCCTGTGGCGGTGTGCATCACCACTTGATCCGCAACAAGATGCGCAGCAGCATTGCTTTGGTCGTAGAGAGCGGCGAGGCGCGTGAAGTGCATCATATCTGTGTTATGGTCGGCTACGGTGCGGATGCCGTGTGCCCATGGCTTGCACAGGAAGCTGTAATGAAGATCGGTCGGGAAGGTCTCTCCAAGAAGGATCTAACGGAGGAACAGCTGACGGACAACTGGCGTCATGCTGTTGACGGAGGTATCTTGAAGGTGATGTCTAAGATGGGCATTTCTACGTTGGCCTCTTACAAGGGCGCTCAGATCTTTGAAGCGCTTGGCTTGGACAACACCGTGATTGATAGGTGCTTTGCGGGAACCGCGTCGCGTATTCAGGGCTCTACATTTGAAATGCTTGCCGCTGATGCGTTTGAGATGCATGAAAGTGCGTGGCCGAAACGCGCTACGGTCCACTATGCTGGTCTGCCAGAGAGTGGCGAGTACCATTGGCGCGATGGTGGTGAGCCACACATCAACGACCCTACGTGCATTGCCACATTGCAAGACGCTACGCGGCAAAAGAACCAAGCGTCATGGGATGCCTACTCCAAAGCCTCGCGCAAGGCTGTCGAGAAGGTGTGCCTGCGTGGATTGCTGGACTTTGATTTCAGCAAAGCGCAGCCGATTCCTGTTGATCAAGTGGAACCATGGACAGAGATTGCCCAGCGTTTCTGTACAGGAGCTATGTCTTACGGCTCGATCTCGATGGAGGCTCATTCCGCTTTGGCCATCGCGATGAACCGATTGGGCGGCAAGTCTAACACCGGTGAAGGTGGTGAAGATCCTGAGCGATCGATCCCGCTGCCGAACGGAGACTCGTTGCGCTCCAAGATCAAGCAAGTGGCCAGTGGTCGTTTCGGTGTTACTTCGTATTATCTTAGCGACTCTGACGAGCTGCAGATTAAGATGGCGCAAGGTGCAAAGCCTGGTGAAGGTGGTGAATTGCCCGGGCACAAAGTGTCTGAAAGCATTGCCCGCACACGCCATAGCACCGCCGGGGTGGGTCTGATTTCTCCCCCACCTCATCACGATATCTACTCCATCGAGGATTTGAAGCAGTTGATTTACGACTTGAAGTGCTCGAATCCCCGTGCTCGCGTCAGTGTGAAGCTGGTGTCGGAAGTAGGTGTAGGAATTGTGGCAGCAGGTGTGGCTAAGGCTAAAGCTGACCACGTCTTGATTGCTGGGCACGACGGCGGTACAGGAGCCTCGCGATGGACTGGAATCAAGTATGCTGGCTTGCCATGGGAACTTGGTCTAGCAGAGACCCATCAGACTTTGGTACTGAACGATCTGCGAGGGCGTGTAACGGTGCAAACCGATGGTCAATTGCGTACAGGACGTGATTTGGCCATCGCCACACTGTTGGGTGCAGAAGAGTACGGATTCAGTACTGCGCCATTGATTGCCATGGGCTGCATTATGATGCGCAAGTGCCATTTGAACACATGCCCAGTGGGAATCGCCACACAAGATCCCAAGCTGCGTGAGAAGTTTGCTGGTCAGCCTGAACACGTCATCAACTTCTTCTACTATCTAGCGGAGGAGTTACGTGCGATCATGGCGAAACTTGGATTGCGCACCATCAACGAGATGGTTGGTCGATCGGATTTGCTGCGTATGGACGAGTCAGTATGCACGCCCAAGACGTCAAACATCAGCTTGAATGCTATGTTGAAGCCGGCATTCCAAATGCGACCGGGCGCTGCTACCTACAACGTCCGGCAACAAGATCATAAGCTCTACATTCGTCTGGACAACAAGTTCATTGATGAGGCTGAGCCGGCCTTGTCTGGAGGTTTGCCGGTGCAGATCGATTGCCAGGTGGTGAACACGGACCGTGCATTGGGCACTACGCTCAGTTATCGAATCTCCAAGATGTTTGGCGAAGAAGGCTTGCCTCGCGATACGATTCACATTAATGCCAAAGGCAGTGCTGGCCAATCCTGCGGCGCGTTCTTAGCACCAGGAATCACGTTGGAGCTGGAAGGAGACGCTAACGATTATGTCGGCAAGGGATTGTCTGGAGGTCGACTGATTGTCTACCCCCCGAAAGTGTCGCCATTCAAACCAGAAGAGAACGTGATTGTCGGGAACACCTGTTTGTACGGTGCGACAAGTGGTCATGCGTACATTTCCGGTATTGCCGCTGAACGATTTGCCGTACGAAACTCTGGTGCGCACGCTGTGGTGGAAGGTGTAGGTGATCACGGTTGTGAGTACATGACCGGAGGTCGTGTTGTGATCTTGGGCAGCACCGGACGGAACTTTGCCGCAGGCATGAGCGGAGGGATTGCGTACGTGTTGGATATGAAGCGGGACTTTGCTTCCAAGTGCAATATGGAAATGGTGGAGTTGGGCAGTGTTCGTGACCCACACGAGATTGCAGAGCTACGCAACTTGCTTGAAGACCATCGTCATTACACTGGCTCTCCCGTTGCCGAGCATGTGATCCACGAATTCCATCATTTGCTCCCCCGTTTCGTACGTGTGATGCCCACCGATTACAAGCATGTCCTGGAAGCGGCCGCTGCTAAAGCCGCGGAAGAAAAGAAGAAGTCGAGCCATGTGGACTTGCTTGGCACTCTGTCTCGTCGAGGAAGTCAAGTGGATGTGAGCGTGGATGAAGAACAGCCCAACGGACACTCGAAGAACGCCAATGCTCATGAGCCAGCGGTCACCGATATGGAAGACGCGATGCTGGACGCTGATCTTGCCGAGGCGCGAGCCGGAAAGCTGGACAAGCTTCGTGGGTTCATGAAGTACAAGCGCCGTGGCGAGTCGTACAGGAATGCAGGCGCTCGTGTCAAGGACTTTAAGGAGCTGTCTAAGCGACTTACTGATACCGAGCTCAAGCTGCAAACTGCACGATGCATGGACTGTGGTGTGCCGTTCTGTCAATCGGATAATGGATGTCCTATCTCGAACATCATTCCAAAGTGGAATGATTTGGTGTTCAAGGGACAGTGGCGCGATGCGCTCAACCGTTTGCTGATGACGAACAACTTCCCAGAGTTTACTGGACGTGTATGCCCTGCACCATGTGAGGGAGCATGTGTATTAGGCATCATCGAGAACCCCGTCGGTATCAAATCGATCGAGTGTGCGATCATTGATCGGGCTTGGGAAGAGGGATGGATGGTCCCGCGCATTCCCGAATCACGTACCGGTAAGACGGTCGCTGTGATCGGTTCTGGTCCTGCTGGATTGGCATGTGCTGACCAACTGAACCGAGCTGGCCATTCAGTGACGGTGTACGAGCGTGCCGACCGCATCGGTGGACTGCTGATGTACGGTATCCCGAACATGAAGCTCGATAAGCATGTGGTGGATCGACGTGTGAAGTTGATGGCAGACGAGGGTGTCCAATTTGTTACTTCTACCGAAGTCGGCCGCGACATCGACGCATCGGATTTGCACCAGCAGAACGATGCTGTGGTGTTTGCCACCGGAGCCACATGGCCACGAGACCTCAAGATCCCTGGCCGTGAAGCGGATGGGATCCACTTTGCGATGGAGTTCCTAACTTCTACGACTTCCAGCTTGCTGTCTTCGCAGCTTGCCGATGGCACCTACCTGAGTGCCAAAGGCAAGGACGTGATTGTGATTGGTGGCGGTGATACAGGAAATGATTGTATCGGAACCTCGGTTCGTCACGGAGCCAAGTCGGTGACCAACTTTGAGTTGCTTCCTCAACCACCAGAAGCGCGTGCTCCCAACAACCCATGGCCGCAATGGCCGCGAGTGTTCCGTACCGACTACGGACATAGCGAAGTCAAGGCGAAGTGGGGCAATGATCCCCGTGAATACTGTATCTCGACTACGGACTTTGAACGCGATGAGTCTGGCAAGTTGGTCGCACTGAACACGGTGCGTGTCGGTTGGGAGTTGGATGCCAGTGGCAAGTGGCAGATGAACAAGGTGCCAGGCAGCGAGAAGCGCTTCCCTTGTGATCTGTGTTTCTTAGCCCTAGGATTCTTGGGTCCGGAGAACGAGGCAATCAAGTCGCTGGAAGTCAAACAGGATGCACGCAGTAACATCCTGGCTGACACCAGCAGCGGCAAGCATCCTTACCGTACGAATGTACCCCGTGTGTATGCGGCAGGCGATTGCCGTCGTGGGCAGTCTCTGATTGTATGGGGTATTCAAGAAGGTCGCGCTGCTGCTGCTTCTATCGACACCGACTTGATGGGCAGTTCGTATCTGCCGTGGGCCGGAAGTATTCCGCATCGCATTTACGAGCCTGAGCCGGAGAAGTCGGTCCAGAACGCCTCATCTCAACCTGTCGAAGCTAAAGCATAGAATTTCTGTCGAATAGATTTTTAGAAATTACCTGTTGTGCATCTCTTTTTTGCAAGGTTACGTACCCCACGTCCATTTCCAATGCCAAGCTTTCCGCCCCGATCCAATTCCGCCCAAGTTAGCGCCGTCAACGCTACTTTGTCCAAGCTTGGCAGGTGGAGGTGACGTATCGGTGCAGCTTCTTACTCGATTGGGACGCCGTCGAGAAGCCCGTCAATTGCACAAGGCTAGTGGCCGAGGAACATGAGCACAAGGGATGGTGCGCAGCAGGCAGTGCAAGCTGTAGATGATACAGCTTTCTCGTTTGTGTGTGTAGGGGTATCTGGTGGTCCATTCGAGACGGACTGCTCGAGTTATGTGATGAAGTTGGCAGATAAGAAATGGAGTGAGGGAATCACGTTGCTGGAAGCAGGTGAGTAGAAATCATACTTAGACAGGTTCATGGCTTGGTGCTTTGAAAAACTTGCTATGTGAACCGAATCATGCCTTTTTCGATGCAGAGTTTCCAGAAGCCACCGCTGAAGTGAAAGTGGAATTGATCAATTCCTGGGTTAATCAGACGTTTATATCTCATGGTCACTTGGATCACATATTTGGATTGGTCCTGGCATCGGCAGTGCAACGCATTCAGAAACCTGTGTATGGATTGCAAGATACACTTGAAACCATCACCGAGATATTTAATGGGCGGTTATGGCCCAAACTTGCTTCCTTCAATGCACGAGACCCCTTTGCTTTTTATCATTTAAGACCGTATGTATATGGGATTTGGACTGACTTGCAGAATGGAAACAGCTTTCTCCTACGACCTAGGACCTTCTCTGTGCGTCAAAGCCTTTCCTATAAGCCACGGTTCGGCGATTCTATCCAAAGAAGTAGCTAAGTTTTCCTCGCTGTCATGCGACCGCAACCAACATCAAGACAACTCGCCTCCCTCCCAAAATGTTTCTACTATTACATCCACAGCATTTCTTTTCACCCACCGTCAAAAGGACCAAGACGTTCTGTTTATGGGGGATGTCGAACCAGACACTGTGAGCCACCGAAGTCTCAATCAACATGTTTGGCAGGCTGTGGCGTCGCGCGTAGCACAGAACAAATTACGTGCTGTGTTTATTGAATGTAGTTTCGCTTCAACACAGCCAAATCATCTCTTATTCGGTCACTTGACTCCTCGTCATCTGTTTGCCGAATTAAGGACCTTGGCCGAATGTGTTTGTCAGGAGACAGGCGAACGCAGCGTGAAGAACAAGCTTCGAGGTGTTCGCTGTGTAGTCATTCATGTAAAAGGGATGATGCCTCCTGAGGTTGCAAAACCATGCCGCGTCCCGTGTTCAGACGAAGAGGGCTCGCAAAAGTTGCAACCGGTAGTGTTCCCTGTGGATACTCGTTCAGCTATTCTGCAAGATCTTCAAGCTTTCGAGGCAGAAGAGCAGCTTGGCGTAGAATTTATTATGGCCAAGCAAGGACTTCGGATAGGTATGTTATGATGCCCTGACTTTAGAATGCTGATGATATCTCTTATGTATACCAATCCCCTCGTAGGTGTGACTCCCTAGCGATAGCAATTATAGACCATTATCACTTCCTTTCCTACCTCTATATTACAAACCTTCAGGTGGAACCACTCGCAGAGGCTTTTGCTGAGCATCGGCTGTGTACTGCATCACTGTGTTTCCCCACCATGACAGTTCCCAATTGTTGTTCGATGGCAACTGGATCACAAAGAACAGCAAAAGCTCCGATATAATTACTCCAGCGTCCAGTGCATTGGCTGTAACAAAGTTGTATTTGGACCACCAGCGGAAATGGTATTTCTTCAAATAGTATTGAAAAACAAATGCCACCAGGAAGAACGCAGTGAAATTGATGCTGGTGGAAGCGGGGAGTGCTTGGGCTGTCACCGTGATCACAGGCACGCTCACCAGACGCACCCAAGAGTTCGGGTAACGGCGCTTCACTAGCCATACCAAGATCGGTAGGCAAAAGCCGAGCAGGAGTCCCCACACTATTTCATTGTATGCGCCACTGGCAAACATATTTCTTGGTCCAATGACACCCCAGAGCATTGACGAAGTGAAATACACATCGGTCGATTGGCATGTTAATCTGTTTTTCTGTCCAGGCGAACATAAATCCGGGACTAGTGCCACCATCAATTTCTTTACACCGACCTGTACGCCGGCGACAACGATAGATCCAACTACCTGCACGGCAAATACGGCTCTCGGCGGCACCTTCATGTAATGCCCAATCTTCATGTTCCCCGCATAATTCAGGCAGCTTAACAAAGTTTGAACGGTGAGTGTTTTGAAGAGTAGGAAAGCACGGGGATGTCCGGATAATATATAGCCAGCCACCAGGTCGGCGATCACATTGGTACCGATCATTTGTCCACTAAGAGCGTACACATACCCACTAGGTAGTGCATACACTGCCGGGATCACCAAGGCGAGAAGGACTGTTACCGGTTCGATTTCGAAATCAACATAGGCGAGCACAACCAGGATTGCTATCAGACAAATCACGACAAGCCATTGATACCACCATGTTGGTACCTTCTTGTAGCTACGCATTAATCTAGCATGGACATCATCTGGAGCTCTGGGTTTTCTTCCAATACATCGCAAAAAGTCATCTCCATGATTCAGTACGCTGTGGACGAGAATCGCGCTGATGGTCATGAATCCTGTGAAATAGGATATGACAAAGGTTGTGGGAAGAAAAACTGGCGAGTATTCATTATAGGCAGTTTCGTCAAATTGATAGGTGTTTGGCTCCACTACATGAGTGACGGTGTACCTTTGTCCCGTTTTGTCGAAAGCATGGGAAGAGTTGAAGGGGAAGTAGGCAAAGGACTTCACGTCTCCAAAATACAGGATAGGCGCTACAATCCACATCAAAAGTACAAAGCCGGTGAACATATTCATTTCTGTCCACCATGGCATAACCAAAGGAGAGCCAAGATAGGCGACTTGACTCCAATCGAGCGTGATACTTGTCAAGCCCATACCATAGATCCCATTGGTAATGTTCAGCTTGATGTTGTCTTTAGCGATCCAGCAGGTCCAACACATCTGAGAGAGTGCTTGGAAGAAGTAGGTGGGAATGAATGTATAAAAAAAAGTTCCAAACAACGTATAAGCGAACCAACGTATTCGTGAGATACCCCCATTTGATGGCTCTTCCTCTGCGTGCAGTGTATTGAGGATAGTGGAAGTAAGCAAAGTCTGAGGCCATACCATATCCGCAGGATTCACTAAGAACGGTACAATGAAACCAGCGATACCGTACCCGATTATTTGGCTACAGATCGTAAAGATGAATTGGAATACATCTTTCACGGACGAATCGTAGTAGTGAGGGAGTTCGGCTACCAGCAAAAAGTTAATCGCGTACGCCTGTGATATAGTACATCCGATCATGATGGAGATCAAAGCATGTTCTTTGATATTAAAAGCACCAGGATTTAATGTGAATCTTCCTCCGCCAAGCCAATTAGGTAGGATATATTCGTCAATTGGTAGACCCCAGGCGAAAAATTTCCCAATAAAGTACGCGATCAATTGCAAGACCACAGGCGAAAGTGTAGGGGAAGGATAGCGTAGGGTGAGAAAGGTATTAATTGCACCTCCTATACATGATAATAGCAAAGCAATGGCCCACATTCGTATTGTGACTGCGGGCATCGTCGGATCGTCGGTATTGGAAACGGACGCTCGTACCTCTGGATACGGTGAATCTTCTTCCGGGTCGATTCTTGGGTCAGGGTTAGCGTATTGGTCATGAGGTTCGGCGGTTGGATCACGTTTGCCAAACTCATGAAGTGGAATACCGTCGCCATCTTCGAGACGGAAAGGGGTGTCATGCCATGGTTCCGCTGAATACTGGTTTCGAACACTGTCTTCTGCAATGGAGTGCACTGTAGAAGGTACATCGTTGAACATCCCAGCAGACTCGGAGCGGTGCAAGCCATTATGGAAATCGTGATGGTTTATGGGCGTAATGCCTTCTTGGTGTTTGCTAGCGGAAGCATAGCCTGTTCGCTGTTGTGGTGTGACTTTGAAGTCTGAATGAGATACTCCATCGGATGTACTGTGAACTTTGCTCCAGCGGCCGTTTATGCTGCTACTCGCTGCACTCCAAGGTGCGTTCCAGGAATCTTGATCGAAGTTCTTCCGATCAAGACTCAAAAGTTCTGTGTGCTCTGCTTCCTGGTACTGTGAAAGATCTTGATCCATGTCTTCATCCAAAGTTTCTGTCTCATCTCGAGGGATATCAAAAGAAGACACTCGACCTAACTCCCAAGGTTCGGTTACTACATTTTGCGAAGAGGGTTGAGGTAGA
The DNA here is from genome assembly GCA_029542965.1 of Malassezia yamatoensis. Lineage (NCBI taxonomy): Eukaryota > Fungi > Basidiomycota > Malasseziomycetes > Malasseziales > Malasseziaceae > Malassezia > Malassezia yamatoensis. Next base: position 2,892,496 of record CP119943.1, on the reverse strand, counting down.
TGAGAGACACGTACCGAGGCTTGGTTAGGCGCATGCATACTTACGTGGTGCGAATGCGAACACATCGTCAACACTTTCTTCTTCCGGAATCCAATCCTGCACCAAAGGTGCGTCATGTTCAAGGCTGAAGCGAGAAGCATCGTCAGGTACTTCTTCTGCTACTGGGACGTCGCGATCCATCACAACATGTCTTAGACGTGCCAAACCGTTTGAACTCCCAATATGCCGTGAATAGGAATTGGTGCGGCCATGTCCATGCTGCCTTTCCTCGGAACTCATCGCATGAGAATCCAGAAAACGTCAAAAGACGTCGTAGAACGCTGAAATAGCCATCACCCTCCACATTCTATAGGATGAAGCTATGGATCTTGCTCCATGGCCTGAGAGGTGTCGGCATTTTGGTCTACGGACAGGGATGGATTTTGCACTTCACTTGCGTTCCAGAGCATAGTAGTAGTATCCAATAGCGGACGTGCCGGCCCAAGTTGCAAATGGCGCGGAGGCCGAGCAGGAGAGGGGGGAAGAGAGGCTTGGATGGAGGCGTGCACCACATCAGAAAGTAACCCCGCTACCGGGCGACACACACCTTTGGATGGGTGTTTACGCAGCATGACGATGAGTTGCATGAGTGCCAAAGGACGTTCCGAGGTGTCAGGGTATAATTCAGTCGAATGCCAAATTTCTCGAGCTGTCTGAGCTAGAGCAATCTGCACATCAATTACTGGATCGTGTGCGAGGCGCAAGAGATGATGTAGAATCAGAGCCTCGAAACGTTCACGAGATATTCCGTGTATGATTAGGGCTCGGACTAGATGCAGGAAAGTTACACGTTGACGATAGGCAGACGCCTCAACCAAGTCACATAGCATGCTCAGGAAACCATCGGCAATAGCATCATCTTGGGCGCGGAATGTGGCATAAGCAACAGGCACGGAACGCACGCCTTCTTCACGTAAGGCATTCACTGAGTCATTCAAAGCGAGCAACAAAAGCGTCACCAAGCAGCCATCTTCATCCGCGAGCAACAGTGAGGGTGCTAAGCTAGGGATATGTTTCGCGAGGCTTTCACGCAATCTCCAATCGTTCGCAAATTGCGATAGCCAAAGGTTTGGCAGTTGGCGCAACTGCGTTTTAGCAGCGTCCACGGGCAAAACCAAAAGAAATTCATGGAAATGCTCTAATAAAGTCCCGGTCACTTCTGGGCATGAATCATGCAAGAAATGCTCTGCGACCGAGACCAAGTCCTGACTTGCGGCTTGCGGACCAATCAATCTGGCGACTTCGTGTAAGGACGCACACAACGAATTGCGTACACTCTCGGAAGCATGTGTAGAAAGCTGCAAATACAAATCTCGGAAGTCCGGCCAATGGGATGCTCCTACCGTCAATATCACAGCAGGAAAATTGAAAGCCACGATCAGTGATTTGTCTGGGTTGCTGAGCAGGTCTGAGAAATGAGTGGCATTAACGATATCGCCCGAAGATTCGTTTGGTTGTCCCAAGAAAATACGCAGAAGATCCACCGGGACACCTTCAGGATCATTATGGAATAGGTAGATGACTTCTCCGATCATCTCGAACGCCGCTAGCTGTACATTAGGCGAGACATCTTGATTCAGGGCACGCATGACGATAACTAGATCGCGACGACGATCAGCACCTGTTGGTTGCAACGCAAACACCCCTGGGAGCGAATAGCAAGCAGCTTGACGCACTTGCCAAACGTGATCCAAGAGAACGCGATTGATTGCCGCAAGAAGCCGCTGAGGTGCACCACTTTCCGAGTAGTGGAATCCGGGAGACTCTTGCTTCTCTTGTTGCGAAGCGAGTGCCTTTCCGATTATACCAATCGCAGCAGCGACCTCCTTACGAACGAAAAACGCTGGATCTAATGGCCAATTAGTGATTTCAGGCACAACACGCAATGCAAGTTGCTCCAGGCTAAATCCGCCTTCGACGGTGATAGCAGCTAATAAATTGACGGACATCATACGGCCTAGGGCTGACTCCTCATCATACTGTCCATGCTCGAACGAGCGGCTGAGCATCATTTCCGAAGGTAGAGGTCGTGATCCGTTCGATTCCGATAGACCACTTGTCTTTTCTGTTGAACTATCATCACCGTTGTCGAAGCGTGAAATTGCAATTGCGACATTATCGAAAAGCTCGTTGAGAATCGCTTCACGGGCCTCGTAGGGAAAGTCATACGGCGCTAGTGGGACCATCTTACCTTCTCGAGCGGTTCCATGAACAACCAGATCGGCACTTCGTACGTCTTCGGGATCGATAGGTGATTCAGGACCCCTATTAGAAACCTTGCCTTTATCCACCACTTCCTCATACTGCTTGCTGCGCAAGAAGTATTCCACAATCGAGGCTTGTGTTGCGCCAGACACCGCCGAGTTGGGATTCAACAAGAGTGTACAGAGCATAGGAGTGAATATTCCCACAGCAAGCTTCGGTCGAGGAATTACCTCCTCGATGCTATCCATTTTGCTTGAATCATCGGAACTTTGCTCGGACAGAGGACAGTTACGGAAAAAGAACCACATTAACCGACCAAGTTCCGGAGCAAACACCGCGCTCACTTCAATCTCATCCGTGGCCAACTCATTAAGTAGTGGAATGACATATTCGACGGCATCAGTGAGGTCTACCTCACGTATCCATTCCGTGAGGCACCGTGATACTAAGACACGATGGTAAGCCATATCACTCTTTGCAAATAGAAAGATCCGCTCAAGACAATTCAAGCCTTCCTCCAAAGATTCTGTCTCGGGGTACGAGGAGGAAGTTTCTGACACCAATGGATCCAGTATAGGTTCCTGAACAAATTCATTCATGAACATATCGTCTGAACCATCCAGATCGCGCGTTGCAAAAGGTGTTTTCTCATGGTTCGATCGTATATCTCGAGCAATCTCATCTTCAGCATCCGCATCATTGCTGGTGTCCTCATCTTCGATGGAACTGCGCTTCAAAGGATCCTCATCAAATCGAGGTTCAGCGGGAAGCACCGGAGAAGGTTTCCGTGCTAATTGCCATTGTGTGAGCCGGCTATTCTTGTCTTCCTCATCGTCCTCATCGTCATAAGTTCCACCGACTTCCGCTTCGGTTTCGGATCCAGAACTACTTAGCCCCGATCCGTTTGATCCGTCGTTTTCAGAGCGGACAGAATCCGAGTCATCACTAAGCGAGTATCCTGAGCGCGGTGGGAGTGCAATATTGCTTCGGACTTTCGGTGGGCTGTCCGGCGTGGAGAAGTGCATTGTACAATTCTCTCGACCGATGTCTCGCGGGGATGATGACATTTCCGACACCGTCTTTCCTGGGGAAAGAGCAGATGAGAAGGCTACGTCGCCAGACGGCGGCGGCGAAGTACATAGCGACAGAGAAGAAAGGCGCGAAAGCCCATGGCTGAGCCTATCTCCACCACTGCTACCTTCTGAAGAACTGTCTGAAGAGCCGTCAGAATGTGTTGGAGAAGCACATCGACCACTTGCTGAGTCCGCGGGAGGATCGATCCAGACAGAGTTGACACTATCCGGTGCGAGCGTCGATGACACAGGACTCAATAGGCGGTCGGAATGACTAGAATCTAATGAGCTCTCTGCTAGTGCAGATGAGTTTCGTGCACTGGATGATGCGCGAAACTGACCGCCTTCCGGCCAGAATCTGTCGGTATGCTGAATCCAGTTCCCACTTGGCGGCGATGAGGGTGTGTTGGTTGAGAAGCTCTGTGATGAGCGCTTTTGGAGTGATCTTGATACATTGTAGGCCGAATTTAGTTGTGGGGAGGAATTCATAGCGCGACCCTCGGCGCGTCTTCGGCCTGTAGGAGAAAGTGACGAGCCCGACAATATAGGCAGTTCATTCTCATTGACAGGGGACGTAGAAGGGGATGTAGAGGGGTTATACGGTCGCCCATCCATGTCAGGACTTCTACGACGGCGCTGGATAGGGATAGGCTGCGGTGGACTGCGCACTGGCGGGGATCGAGCCGAGTCTGGACTCGCTGAATCTTTTCCAGAGGATTCTGGTGAATCTACTAGGTTAGTAACAAAGCTACAAGCAATAGAAAACAAACCATCTTCTTCAAGCGGCATTATAGAATCCAGTGCTCTACTTTTGTTCTGCGTATGAGTCTTTTTTGTTCGCAGAAAAAACAATCAATAGCTTAGTATAATGGATGAGAGTGACGCTTAGAAAGATAAGGCACAGATCGCTTTTGGGTATATCTCGTCGCTCTTCAAAATAACGAACAATGAGTTCGAGCGACCCGCGGCCGACCCCAGAAGGTACTGACTGCTACTCAACGCGAAGCTTTCGGCTTGCAAGCAGATGAGCGACGATGAATCGAACCTGTTTGAAAATTTGATTTAATTGACTGACCTACCCCCCAAAGGCCTCCACATAATCAGAACCACTTAAGATAGACCTTAGCAGAGATGTTGGGGTAGTGTACCAGACTGTGAACACTATCAGATTATATACAAGAAAGTTGTGTTTATCGTACTCGCAATAGCTAATGCGCAACCGATACTATAGCGAGCGCTGTCCACTTCACGTCAATAATTGTTTTACGTACAAAGTGTTTTCTCCAGAATAGCTAGGTTTGATAGATATCACGTACCTTACATAGAGAAATCCATCGGTGTCCTTGTATTCTTCATAAATCTCACTCATAGGAGCAGCGGTTGCAGGAAGAATGTCACCAACAAAAATAAAGATTGCCTTCTCTGGCATTAATTTGATTCTTTTCCGCACAACATAGACAAATTGTCCCACGGTGAGATCCTAAGAGTTTAGTATAGTGCTTCATACCGATGGAACTAAGTATTTCTTCTTATCGATGGTTGGGACGTCCGATCGACCCGCTTTCTCACATATCACAGGGATTCGATCAGGATATCTTTCGCGAATCCGATCGGCCTCGCTTTTTCGTTGCTCTGTATAAGTCCTGGAGAACACACCGAAGGGATGCTCCTTCTTGAAATTGGACCGCATCGCGCGAGCACAATCTCGAGACTTACTTCAATCGATTGCGCTGTTAGGAGTCGATCCGCACCAGCCATGTATCACGTGCCTCATACGCTCGGCCCAAGCGAAAGTACGTCGCGCGTCACTTACCGCGTTTCGTAAGGATGCCGACGAGTGTAAGAGTTTTCAAGGTTACTGACGCAGCCTATTAAGGGTGGACGAGTAGCGGGGGGCAAGACACTCCGTAGCCATGCGCGTACCGCAACGATCGATGAGTCTGTTGCCAAAAAAATAAAGGAGCACCAAAGCGAATTGGTGAAGCAGAAGCAAGAAGAAGGATTGAAACGGTTCAAGGGCGAGGATGGAGCTGGTCCAGATTCCAATCAAGAAGTATTCAAGAAGTACGAGAGTTATCGACGGGAAAGTCAGCTACCGACCAAAGTTGAGGATCTTCGCGTAGGTTTTCAAGCAGAACTCACCGTCAGATTCTCGTGGATCAGCGCGCGCAGTCGCTCGTATTGCCTATTCACTCCTATGCTGTGCCGTTTCATATCAAAACGGTGAAAAATGTGAGCAAATCCGAAGAAGGCGAGTATACCTATCTGCGTATTAATTTCGTGACGCCAGGTCAATTAGCTGGCAAGAAAGACGATGTTCCCTTTGATGATCCAGATGCGACATTTATTCGCAACATCAGTTATCGATCGACTGACGCGCGTCATTTTGATGCCATCTATAATGAGATCACGGAAATGCGACGGATTGCTTCTAAACGCGAAGCAGAGAGGAAGGAGATGGCAGATGTCGTGGAACAAGACCAGTTGATTTTGAGTAAATCGCGACCTTTGGTACTACCGGAGGTTTTTCCACGCCCTGCTTTGGAGGGGAAACGTCTTCCAGGATCGCTCACCATCCACCAGAATGGTCTGCGATTCATGTCACCTCTCAGACAAGACCAGAAAATCGATATTCCCTTCAGCAATGTCAAGCATTTGTTTTATCAACCATGTGATAAGGAACTGATCGTCTTGGTTCACATACACCTGAAGTCTCCTGTGATTATCGGCAAACGAAAAACACGAGATATTCAGTTCTATCGAGAAGCGTCTGATGTCCAGTTCGACGAGACTGGCAATCGCAAACGTCGGTACCGTGCCGGAGATGAAGACGAGATCGAGCTTGAGCAAGAAGAGCGACGTCATCGTCACATGCTAAATAAAGAGTTTAAGCACTTTGCGCAACGAATTGCTGATGCATCGGATGGCAGAATCCAGGTGGATATTCCCTATCGTGACCTTGGGTTCAACGGTGTTCCATCGCGAGCTAGTGTCTTGCTGCAGCCTACTACAGACTGCTTGGTGCACTTATCTGATCCTCCATTCCTGGTAGTGACGCTATCCGAGATTGAGATAGTCCACCTGGAACGTGTTCAATACGGCTTGTCTTCATTCGATATGGTTTTTGTGTTCCGCGATTTCTCTCGAACACCACTACATATAAGCAGTGTGCCGACAACATCCTTAGACGATGTCAAGCAGTGGCTTGAGTATGTATCCTAAACTAACAGACAGTTCCGTGGATGTATGCGTCACAGAGGGTGCCGTCAACCTGAACTGGGGTGCCATCATGAAAACTATCACGGAAGGTAGGTTGTTTGCCCTTTTGCTAACTGTCACAGACCCTCATGCATTCTTCCAAGAAGGTGGATGGGAGTGTAAGTTCATTTTGTGGCTCACCACCAGTTTTACAAGCGGATGGCAGCGGAAGCGAGGGAGATTCCGAGAGCGAAGCCGAATCGGAATTCGATTCGGATCTCGCCGAAGATCAGCAAGAATCTACTGATGATTCCGAGAGTGGCTCCGACTTTGGCGCTTCTGATGATGCTAGCGAAGAAGGATCAGAGGAGTATGGAGAAAGTGACGAAGGCGAAGACTGGGACGAGTTGGAAGCGAAAGCGGCTCGCGATGATCAAAGGAAACGACAAGATCGAGGTGACGGCAGCGGCAGCGATGAGGACGCCAAGCCCAAACAAAAGCGCAAAGGTGGTTTTGGAAGAATCTAAATAGGGTCTAGCAATTCACTGTGTTTGTGTCTACGAAGTAGGATCTCCATTGTTATCCACGGCCTCCATTCCAGCGCCTGGGATCGAATGCTAATTAGTCAATCGCCTGCGGAGCGCGCTTCCAAACCTTCGACCAATCGGAAAGCTGCGATGACCAAACTTGCAAGTTGGCTGAGATGGTTGGATAGGCAAGACGCTCAGACTCGAGGAGTGGGAGGTATGAAGGCTTTTGAGCAAAGGCTATCGATAGGCAAATACAACTATTAACCGACGACAATCTAGATAAGTTAGTTCGCTGTTGAATATTCTTACATACCTTGTTCTCGTCGTCGTTGAAGTCATATTCTGGCACTTCCAGGTTCAAGGGAGCCGGTCCCTTACGGATACGACCGCTGATATCATAGTGGCTACCATGGCAAGGGCAGAACCAACCATCGTATTCACCGGCTTCCCCAATTGGAACACAGCCCAAGTGAGTGCAGACACCGATCATCACGAGCCACTCGGGGCGCTTTACACGTTGCTCATCCGTCTGAGGATCACGCAATTTGGAGACATCGACATCCTCAGCTTCTTTGATTTCATCCTGTGTACGGTGACGAACGAACACCGGCTTTCCACGCCATTTGATGATGGCATTCTTGCCTTCAGGAATGTTTGCCATTTCCACCTCGACCTTCGCAAGGGCCAATACATCACTCGAGGCGCTCATTGTAGCCAAAAAATTGGTCACAGTGGATCGGGCGCTGGCTGTGGCCAAAGCACCGAAACTTCCGATCAAAAAGTAGGAGAAGGCACGGTGTGCCTCGGGTGACTTGGCACGGTATTGGCTGAAATCCGGTGTCTCAAGGGCACGCGATGTCGTGGAGAAGCCACGCACAGGGGCGGATTGAGCACCAGTGACTTTGGCTGAATGTAAGTCGAAGCTTGAAAAACTCACCATTAATAGGGGTACGCGACAGAACGTTCTGTCCGCGGATAGAATACTTGCTCGTCCAAGACGGCATCGCATCAATATCCGCACGGGGTCCAGAAGCACCGTGGGCATCAGCACCTGGCGCACCTGGCGCATTGAGGTTCAATCCGCGCACCATAGGCACGCCGTTTGCGGCCTGCTTGACGGTCGACCTGAGGTTAGTTCCCAATCAACAACACTTACCCAACATTGATGGCCCGACGCGACGTAAGACTCCGAGAAAGGGCGGCAGAAGACATGACGATAACCACGCAATTCAACCAAAAGCAGTCGAGCAGCGACGTGTGGTAATCAAGAAAAGGCTCAAAATCAGCGGTGGGATTTCTCACTTGGCAATTCGGCCTAAGCCCCCGGAGCTTCCCGGCTGTTTGTCAGCAGACCACGTGAGCAGTTCTGGCGAAGGCTGGAAGTTCTGCTGCGCAGGGAGGATGGAATGCTGGGCTTCTCCACAATTTTTTGTGACTGACTTCTGAGTCATAGTAACGGTGATGTCGACGGATAACCCACGGATTTTGCCAAGTACGAACAATGCCGAGAAGACCGCAGCGGTTTCTCGTGGTTCCGGAAACCTGGGAACGTTCGGCGTGAAAAGTGGGCTTGCTCAGATGCTCAAAGGTGGCGTCATCATGGATGTCGTCAACGCCGAGCAAGCGCGCATTGCGGAAGAGGCTGGCGCATGCGCTGTGATGGCTTTGGAGCGCGTCCCTGCTGATATACGAGCAGACGGAGGTGTGGCGCGCATGTCTGATCCCGCAATGATTCAAGAAATCGTCGATGCAGTCACGATCCCCGTCATGGCCAAGTGCCGTATCGGTCACTTCGTCGAAGCGCAAATTCTGCAGGCCTGCAATGTTGACTACATAGATGAGAGTGAGGTGTTGACACCTGCAGATGACGACCACCATATCAACAAACATACCTTCAAGGTGCCATTTGTATGCGGATGCCGGAATCTCGGAGAGGCACTCCGTCGCATTAGCGAAGGTGCTGCTATGATCCGAACCAAAGGTGAAGCTGGCACTGGCAATGTTGTGGAAGCTGTTCGTCATCAACGCACAGTGCAAGCTGAGATCCGCCGAGCAGCAAGCATGAGCGACGACGAGTTATATGCCTATGCGCGCGACCTGAAGGTGCGTTCTCTATGGATTCCACAACTAACTTCAGGCACCTTTCCATCTACTTAAGGAAACTGCGCGGTTGAAGCGTCTGCCTGTGGTAAACTTCGCGGCTGGCGGTGTAGCTACTCCAGCGGATGCCGCGCTCATGATGCAACTCGGAAGTGATGGTGTATTTGTTGGATCAGGAATCTTGTGCGTATACTCTATCGACTAACAATTCAGCAAGGGCACCAATCAAGCTGAACGTGCCAAGGCGATCGTCCAAGCAGTCGCCCATTACACGGATGCTCAAAAACTCGCCGAGGTGTCATCGAATCTCGGCGAAGCTATGGTCGGTCTCACCATCAGCGACAACATGAAAGGCGGCAAGCTATCGACTCGTGGTCGCTAGTCCCTTGTTCTACCCAGCGGTCTGCCGATCTTATGCGACCTGCATAAAAAACTGATAGTTTAGAAATTTTCTACATATCCAATAATTGATGTGCGGCATGGCTGCGCGAGCCACGTGGCTGTCCCAGGGGGGGTTGGGACGCGCTGAGGAAGACAGTGTGACAGTGCTTCTGCAGGGCTGAGACCAGTTTCGAGATTTAGACCTTGACTTCCCAAACTTAAGGAAAAAGATCGTTAGGTGTCGCGCTGTGTCAAGCTGACTATGGCCCCCACTGAGCTGGGCCCTGCATCATCATCCCAATCTCATTCCCATATTCCCTCGCATCCTTTACCTCGAGGTTCCATGGCGGCTCCACGTCCCGTGCGTGCCTCAGAGAGGTTTCCGCTGCCCGCAACTAATGCAGCGATGCCGATGCCCTATATGGACGCGCGGCATCGCAGTCCTCCCTCGGTAGAGTTTTCTCGGCATTCGCCACGGGGTACCACTGTCCGATTACCGGAGAATGCGGACGGACCACAAATACCTTCAGCGAACGACAGTATGCCGCCTATCCTGTCCAAGATCAGCGCTGCCAACGAGCAAACTTGGTTGGCGATTGGGTCCGCTGCCGAGTCTATGGAAGATTACACTCGTGCCTTGTCTGCGTATGACTCTGCGCTTTTGCACAACCCATACTCCGTTGCTGCTCTAAGTGCTATGGCAACGATGTATCGCACATTGGACCATTTTGATCTTGCCGTAGAGTGTTTCCAGCGTGTGCTAAACATCACCCCCGACAATGGAAAAGTTTGGGGCGCAATGGGCCATTGTTACTTGATGATGGACGAGTTGCAAAAAGCTTACACTGCATATCACCAAGCACTGTATTATCTTCCCAACCCCAAAGAGCCCAAGCTATGGTATGGAATTGGAATTCTGTATGATCGATACGGATCCTTGGAGCATGCCGAAGAAACGTTCACCAGTGTGGTGCGTATGGACCCGAACTACGAGAAAGCCAACGAGATTTATTTCCGTCTTGGCATCATATACAAACAACAAGGGCAGTACGAGTCAAGCTTAGAGTGTTTCCGCTATATATTGAGCAACCCACCCAATCCCTTGACCGCGATGGACATTTGGTTTCAAATTGGTCATGTGTATGAACAACAAGAAGAATACCAACAAGCCAAAGAAGCTTACGAGCGTGTTTTAGCCGAGAATCCCAATCATGCAAAAGTCCTGCAGCAGCTCGGCGGTCTATATATGCAGGAAGCATCCGGGTTCTTCAATTACGAAACCGCCATTGACCTGCTCTCGCAAAGTCTCGATTCCGACCCTAATGACCAAAAAGCCTGGTACCTACTTGGTCGCACCTACATGAATGCTGAAGAGTACAATAAAGCATACGAAGCCTACCAGCAGACTGTGTATCGCGATGGGAAAAACCCGGTGCTGTGGTGCTCGATCGGGATTCTGTACTTCCAGATAAGTCAGTTTCATGACGCTCTGGGAGCTTACTCTCGATCCATCCGCCTGAATCCCTATATTCCAGAGATCTGGTTCAACTTGGGCGTCTTATATGAGTCATGTAACAATCAAATTGCCGATGCAATCGATGCCTACCGTCGTGTACTTGAGCTGGAACCTGAGAATAGCATGGTGCAGCAGCGCCTGCAACAATTGCAAGACGGAGAATCTTCCGGCAAGCCCGTCCCAGGAATCCCCAAACCACGCGATGTACATCAATCGCTATTTGTTCCCGTTCCCGGTCCACCTGGCTCGCCACATGCAGGGGACGACTCACTGAACGGGGCAGGGACACTCCGCCCACCAAGAGACGAACCGAATTCCGCTGCAAATCACCCGTCTATGGAAGAATCATCGTCTGTTGCAAAGAGCCGACAACCTTGGTCAATCTCTCCGCGCATTGCCGACCTGGATGCAGACGGCCAAAATTCTTCGCCAAGACTCCCTTCCTACGCTGCTACATACGCTGACCATCGCGATCGCAGTGATGCAGGAGGCGCATCGCGCGGTTATATGGATAGGGCGCATCATGCTCGGCACCATCAAGGCGGAACTCCTCACGAATGGGACCGAAAGTACTACGGAACATCTTATGAACCACTTGCACGGCTCAATCCTGAGTCGTCTGCTTTGGGAGGATCACGAATGCCGTCGATTCTTCATGAGTACGATGCGCCACACAGCCGATTGCATTACGATGCTGCACGACCACAGCAAATGTACGCGTCATCTCTACGCAGCCCCGAGACAGAACTACCTTCGACTGTGCATCGAGGCAACGAATCCAACGTACACCGTGAAGGAAATCGATATGAGTCATCGTCTAGTGAGCCGATTCGTGGTCGACCTACGACTGCTGAGCTCTCGCGTATGCACGAGACACTAGACTCGCGATCTCCAAGGGCCAATCCATCTTCGATTGAATCCGTGTCTGGGAAGTCGAGCGTATCAAATGCAAGACCTAGCAAACTTGAGCGAAGACCAGAACCGAGCGTAGCGCCGCCTGATCCACGTGTAAGGGAAGTTGATGAAGATTATGACGAGGGCGCAGCTAGTGCGTTGATGGGCCTTGCAGGTGCAGCAGCTTCTGCGTACGAAGCGTCGAACGCTGAACGACAACGTCAATCGGAAGCCGCGACGTCGGCCATCAAACACCCGATGGAAGGAAATGAACCTAGTCAAGCTGTCAAGCGTCCGCGCAACGAAATGAGCTCCTTGAAAGATTCTGAAAGCAGCCCTGTCCATACAGCCCCTACGTCACCCCATCGAAGCCGCTCATCGCAAACTAATCCTTCCACGTCGCCGATCAAGCGCTCTCTGCCGCGATCGCAAGGCCCGTGCGCATCGGAGCTGACGCCCGAACGTCCTTAGTACCCCGCACGTGAGATCATTCGGCCCGTGCTGCATAGACGATTAGATAATCTTTGGGCTCCCCGCGAAAATTCCCCCAAGGCTGCTTGGCGCAAGCGCAGGTAGGTGTAGACCACTCTGCGTTCTGCCAAGATGGGGTTACTTGACCATGTCAGTTCCGCTGTAAACAAAACCGGTAGTTTGAAGCCCTCAAAAGATGATCGACCACCGGAAGGAGCAGCTGCTGATGACACAGAAGAGTTGGACGAAGAGTCTGGCAATATTCTTATGAGTTTGATTAGCCAGCTGCGTATTGGGATGGACCTTCATAAAGTGACATTGCCGACGTTTGTGTTAGAGCCACGCAGTATGCTGGAGCGTATCACGGACTTTTTAAGTCACTCTGATCTGATCTTTGACGCGGATAAGCTGGCGTCGCCAGACGAGCGCTTCCTTGCAGTCCTTGCCTACTATATGTCTGGGTGGCACATCAAACCGAAAGGAGTCAAAAAACCATACAATCCTATTCTGGGCGAATTTTACCGATGTTCCTACCATTATCCAAATGGTACATCAGGGTGGTACATTGCCGAGCAGGTTTCTCATCATCCTCCTGTAAGTGCATTTTACTACGTGTCCGGCGACAACAATATCATTATCTATGGGGATATTCGACCTCGCAGTAAATTCTTGGGCAACTCGGCAGCCACTTTGATGGGTGGCGAAACGAATGTCGCGATGCTGAATCGACCGGAAGATGGGACATATCGAATCAGTATGCCGAACATGTATGCACGCGGAATCATGTTTGGTCGCATGGTTCTTGAGCTTGGTGATACCAGCGAGGTGGAAAATACCAACCACCAATTGAGCAGTGAAGTGGAATTCAAAGTTAAAGGCTATTTCACAGGAACCTACAACGCGGTCGCTGCTAAAGTGCAGCATGGAAATAAAACCATTGGTGAGCTCAGCGGGAAATGGAGCGATAGAATGGACTACAGAGACACCCAAACAGGCCAATCCCGGGTCCTGTTCGATGCCCACAATGTTCAGACCGTCCCGAAGGAAGTGCCTCCACTTGAAAATCAAGAGCCGAATGAATCGCAACGGCTATGGGCGACGGTTACTGAGGGTATTAAAACTAAGAACATGGATTTAGCGACGGAAGCCAAGACCGCTATTGAAGAAGCCCAGCGTGAACAAGCACGCCTGCGTGAAGCGGAAGGGAAACCATGGGTGCCGCGGTTTTTCCAGGCATTGCCTGACGGCCGTTACCTTCCCAACCTGAATGCCCTTCCCCAACCTTATCATCCTACGAATGTGGAGAGATACTTTGCTTCGGTCTCGTAGAATTGCATGTTCAATTGCATCCTAATCCACATGTGCGATAGACGATGGTGTGTGATGTTTCCTTGTGTGTTAATCTGGTCGTTCGACAGTGAAACTGTCAGAGGGCAGCAGCCAGTCAGGGATGAATTCGGGAGGTGGTAGTGTGACCAGATCTGTATCGAACATCTCAATAAATCGCTCGTTTGCTGTTCGAGATAATGATCCAGCAAATCCTCGATACTGATAGAGTATTAAGTGATGAAGTAGCTTACCTCGACGAGTATGCTAAGAATATTCCAGCCTTGCATTTTCCGGAGACATCCTAGTAGCGTTCCTGTCTCAAATATACCAGCGCTAAGTCAGTGAATCAAACACGCACATATCTGTCACCAAGATGGGATGATTTCGTATATCCAGCAACAATTCCAATGCATCTTTCGTGATGGATTCCAAAACACTGAACGAATTAATTTCATGCGGCGACATGAATATGCGGCTAGCTTGCAGTGCCGTACTTGAAATCTTGGTCATTCCAGCTTTATTGGGTGTTGGCCATCTTCTCTCAATGCCAAAATGATACAGTTTCACGTTGTTCTTCTCGCAGAATGCACGAAGAAAATTGGACGGATGCTCGATCGACAGCAGCACAATACTTCGAAGCTTGAGAAGTTTGAGAAAAGTTATAGAATCTGGCACAGAAGTTGGATCACCACTTCGATAGATATGTGGGCATACATGAGCAAACTCCGGCGGTGTGCTGATCGCTACGACCTCCATCCCAGACGTGCCCGACTCCATTCCATTGGATCTCGATTCCAACCCTGGCTGCGATGAGTCAGCTTCTAGGTTGGGGAAGACGCAGGTGCATGGGCCACAAAATATGGCTCATATGCAAGTGGCGCAGTTTACCAAGTGACTATGACTCAGGCCTCGTTGGACTGTCTGAGTGCGGCATTTCAGCGGCTTGATTTTGTAACTGTGCCGAAACAGCAGCAAGAAGACCATGACAAATTTGTCGAAGAGGTTCGGCAACTGCTTGAGCGAGGCGGCGGTGAATCGCTTATCGCGCTCCAGGAAGACGCAAGTGCGAAGCTTCCAGGTGTCGCACAGATCCTCTGTGTACCGTACGAGGCGCATCAATCCTGTCTTCAGCATTTGAGTGCAGCTGCAGCTAAATTAAACGCACGTATCACCTGTGAACATTCCTCTGAGAAGCTGCAGCGGACGTTCCTCTTACTACGCGCGGAGCCACAGGCGATCCAAGATCATATTGAAGTTCGTGTGGCGATCGTGGGGAACGTAGATGCCGGGAAAAGCACTTTGCTTGGTGTGTTGACGAAAGGTGCTTTAGACGACGGTCGTGGACGCGCCCGTGTAGGACTCTTCCGTCATAAGCATGAATTGGACACAGGGCGTACATCCAGTGTCGGTACAGAAGTGATGGGATTCCGCGCAGATGGCACGCCTGTGGTTGAGTTCCACAGCCAGGATTCTGCGGCACGGAAAGTGGCTTGGGAAACCATTTGTCAAGAAGCCGCAAAGGTAGTGTCGTTTATCGATTTAGCTGGTCACGAACGCTACCTGAAAACTACCGTTTACGGAATGACCAGTGGACTGCCTGACTATGTGGCTTTGATGGTCGGCGCCAATGCCGGCTTGATAGGCATGAGCAAGGAACATCTCGGGATTGCATTGGCTCTTGGGATCCCTCTATGTGTAGTGGTGACCAAAGTGGATATGTGCCCTGCACATATTTTGGATGCAACACTCAAACAGATCGAAAAGGTACTTCAATCACCAGGGTGTCGTAAATCTCCCATAAACATCCAGTCCAAGGAGGATGTAATTCAAGCAGCCGTACAGCTTCCTGTAGAAAGGATCTGCCCCATATTTCAAGTGAGCAATGTGACAGGCAAGAATCTAGACTTGTTACGTCTCTTTTTCGACCTTCTTCCCTCAGGACAGGCGCGCTTTGCCCCAATGCAAAGTGAACCCGCAGAGATGCCGATCACTGATATATTTAGCGTGCCATTCGTGGGCACAGTGGTTTCCGGTGTGTTGACCGCCGGTACAGTGCATGTTGGGGACAGTTTGTTATTGGGACCAGATAGTCTAGGCCAGTTTGTCACAACATCGGTACGATCCATCCAGCGGAAACGCGTCAACATCGAGACGGGCTATGCAGGCCAATCGGTCAGTTTCGCTCTGAAACGTGTAAAGAGAAATCAAGTACGAAAGGGCATGCTGTTGCTTGCTCGCACATCGCAAGCACCATCCGCACACCAAGAATTCGAAGCAGAAGTACTTTGCTTGTACCATAGCACCACATTGTCACTCGGCTCATGTATTGTGCTACATGCAGCCAGTATCCGACAAACCGTCAAGATTATGGCCATTGCCAAGATCGAAAGCAACTCTAAGCGATCACAACCATCTGAAACACTTCAGTCCCTGGAAGATACCAAACCTGTGGTCCGAATGGGGGATCGAGCAAGGCTACGACTACGATTTGTCGCTGCACCTGAGTACATTCAGCCAGGCACAAAATTGATCGCTCGCGAAGGTCGGACACGATTAGTGGGTGTAGTGCGAGATGTTGGAGATGCTATGCAGATGAATCCTGCCCTGAATTCACGCGATGCGCGGAATTTAGGCAAGAATCGATCTAGTACAGTACCCATTCCTCACACCGCACGACTTTCTACAACCGCATAACATAGACCTACCATACTATTAACGACTTGATTTCCCAGGGTTGTTCCAACTTAAATAGTTCAGATCGCCCGGTCTTCTTGGGCGTATGAGCTGTTTGGCGGCCAGCAACAAAGCCAGCAAGAAACAAAGCGCTGCTACAGAGATTTGGATAAAGCCTAGCTCCAAATTTCGTCCACCGACCCAAGTGGTGCGTGAAAGTATAAAAGATTTTGTCCCACCGAACATCGCCACGGGGTAATTGTCCTCAATGACCATTCGGTACCGACCGACGGCCAATGTGTCATGATCATTGCGTTTGTACAGTTTGCGGAAGGTGGGGAGCCCGGCAGTTCGCATCCATACCTGGAAGTGCTCATTGGAGCGCGGATCAAAGACCTTTCCCTCTTCGTAGCCATTGGGGTAACCAAAGGGCCCCGTCGCGCCAAGCCAAAAAGGCGGCGGCACAATATCACTAGCATTGTAGGTGGGTGATTTGTACCTTTTGTACTCGCCGGACCACACAATGTTTTTCTCGCTCATTGTAAATTTGCTCATTGGCTGACCTTGGTCATTCAACAGCTGCGGATCGTAAAAAGTGTCGTTGAAAATGCTATTCGCGATCAATCCACATGGATAGATTCCCTTGCCAGTATTAGGATCGCGTCCTAAAGGCTTGCACTGGCCATCCTGTAGATCCTTTGCAGTGCGTGGTTTGTTTTGCATTTGGCTATAGTCGATGCTCTTGAGGTATCGACGATGATTCTGATAATAATTTGTTAGGCGATAGTAGAGAAAGACGCCATCTGACATTGCATTGGGTACGCTGAATGAAATAGTGCATCGATACGATAATGGATTTCCCTCTGGTACAGGAATCGGCTCAACCGACCACTCTGGTGCTGCGAATGCAGCCTTGTCAAGATTCTTGAAATGATACCAGAATTTGTTCGAGGGCATTTGCACAGGCGGTTGCCCTACTTGCAGTTTTCGGCAGTCCGTATAATCAATAGTCAACTCATCGGCCTCTGGTCAGTTGTTTTCCATACAAACCTTTTGCACCGTCCAGTACGAAACCCCGCCCAACACAGCAAATAAAACACTGATGCCAATCAAAAGCGGCAGTACGGTGCTATGAGTTAGAAGCGGATGCCAAGCTTTGAGCCGTTGTTGACGTAGTGCGGTATTTGCCGGCCGCTGGAGCATGTACGACGTCTTCCCATCGTTCCTATCGCCGTTATCCTCTATCTCCTCATCCTGTTCCTGAGGCTCACCACCGCGACTCCTCCCAGGGCGCATACGATTGAGCATGTCGTAGTCACGTGCACGGAAAGCAACACACGCGCGAGTCGTGCGGAGAGGGAATCGTTGGTTGAAAGTGTTGCAGGTTGAGTGCTTATGAACGTGGAACAGGCGCTGAAACTGGAGGAGGACAGCGATGTGTCACTTGATCAGCTACGTACTGTATGCTGTGAGGGACAGCTGAAACACCATGCTCCATGGACTCGATCTCTGACCTATAAACTGTTGCTTGGCTACTTGCCCATTAACCAACGCCAATGGATTCCTACGCTGCGGCAAAGACGAGCGGAATATTTCCAGTTCTTGATAGAGTTATCGGAGGAAAGAACTGCACCTAATCACACTACTAGCTTATCGGACAAAATCTTAGGTCGAATCTACAATGATATATATCGAGCTGCCGATGTCGACCCTGACTTTTACGACGCGATGACTACATGGACATACCACGATGCAATGAACACACGTCATCAATTACTTTCAAGGCTGGAGCGAGTGGATAACGACTTTGCTTTGCGTGCTCTACGTGACAGACCTACACATGCTCGATTTATCGACAGACAATGGCATGCAATCTTACGAATTCTGTTCCTTTTTGCGAGACTCAATCCGAGTATGGGGTATGTGCAAGGAATGAACGAAGTACTTTATGTGCTACTGCGCGTGCTTGTCGCGACGCGCGATACAAATATAGCCGATGATACCGAGATGCAACGAGAAGTTGGAGCGATGGGTAGCACTGCGGATATGGAAGCTGATGCATTCTGGTGCTTTTCGTTATTATGTGGTTGTCTTCGAGAAGTGTATGATTTTGGACAGGGAGATCAAACGATGGTTGGAGCTATGAATTACCTCTTGCAGCATTCCAATACGCTTAGTTCTGAAACGGACAATAAAGTAACTGACGCATTGCATCAAATCAGTCGTCAGCTTCAACGTGTCGACCCACCATTGTACGAGGCATTGGCTCCCTACCAACTGGATCCGTCTTTGCCGTTCTACTCTTTGCGATGGATGGTATGTTTATTTGCGTGTGAATTCCACTGGTTAGATGTGCTGAATTTCTGGGATGTGCTTCTAGCTCAATTTTTGCCGGATCATCCAGAGATAGCTAGCCTGGACAGGCCTTTAGAGTTTTTGGCTGATGTGGGATGTGCGATCCTCGTCGATGCTCGCCACAGTCTTCTGGAAATTGTCCAAACTTCTTCAGACGTCTTCAACGAAGTGACACAATTACTCGGGCCACACTCGCGTCATGATGCTCAACATATTCATACGCTTGCTACAAAATGGTTCATGGAGCGTCATTCAAGCTTGTCATCCACTACCCAATACCCAGCAAAATCTCAAATATCTCCAGCATCCAATCAACGTCGATTGCGACTGCAGCAGAGGCTCGCAGCAACAGTCCAGCAGACAACTCAAACACCTCCTAAGCGATCTAGTACCTGGACACCAGGAATTCCATCCCAACGGGCGTCTGCCATACAATCGCCCCTGAACTTGGGCGATACGAACGTAGCGAGCAATTTAGGCGACGGGTCCGCGCATGCGAGGTATACGAGCAATCAGAGTAACGACACGGATTCTTACTCCTCTGAGCAGACTAATCAGGTGGTCAATTCTGAGCCAGGGAACCCATTGGCATCGTCGGTAGCGCAGCTCAGTCGGTCGATCCTTCGACGGTACACTGATGCGTTACAGGGAAGCAACGCAGCTGCAAGTGTATCAAAAGCACGGACCAACTTGGCGGCCAGGGCCATAGGGTGGCGTTCTGCATCCAACAGCTCAGAAGTAGCCGGAATGACTTCTCCGACAACCTCGCAAAGATACCCAACCTCTGACAATAAGCGGGAAGCGCCTGATTTGCCGATTCCGTCGGTGACTGATGATGCAGAGGGTCATGATGCTCAGCACAGCATGTCAAGTATATACCTGAACGAGGATTTCAATTCAATGACACCTGTATCGATATCAAGTGGAAAGCGTGCACAAGTTGCGTCGCCGTCGGCAATAGAAGACGATTCCTTCGGTACTAGTTGGGGAAACGGAAAATCGGTCGTTTTGCCTAGCATGCGGAAAGCAGCAGAGATGGGCTTATTAGGTACGCCACCAAACAGTGGCTCTCCTTTCTTGGCCTCGGTGAGTTCTTCAGAAACCTCGCCGAACCAACGTGCAGGGCTCACCCGAAGGCTTGCCTCAACACCACGCTCACTTTCCCGACGCTCAGCGGAACAGCGACCGAGCTCAGCAAGAGTGGATTTGCAGAGCAGCAACGAAGAGGCACGACCTGTACCAAGTATTGAATCGATGGCTGCCTTTCAGCATTTGCCTGCTGTTCTTCCCACTCCCGTCGTCGCAAGGAGTTCTGAGCAGCTCACACAAGGTTCGCCGCCGGCAGGTTCTTCTGCGCATCTCGATGCACTTCTACAAGAGCTCCAAACGGAAAATTGGATGAAAAAGCAGTAGATCTATCTAGAGTTTGTTAATTACGTCGTCGCGGTTGTCGTAGCGGTTTGATCTGTCTTCCACTCGGTGCAGGCGATGTTCCCATGTTGAACAAGTTTTCTGCGCCACCTACTTGGGCGCCTGGTGGGGGTGTCCCGAATGCAAATGGTGCGGGGGACGATGGCTGGGAGGCAGCTGGTGCGCCAAATGCGAATGGAGTAGGTGCATTGGATGCTGGCGCAGGATTCACGTTCGCTCCTGCCCCTGCTCCTGCTCCCGCTGGCGCTGCATTGAAAGCAAAGCTGGAGGACGCGGGCAGACCTGACGGTGTTGCTGTACCTGCACCGAACTGAAACGGTGATGAGCTTGGTACAGAGCCTGACGTGGCGACGTTCGAAGTGTCAGCGCCGAATGCAGGTTGGGAAGCAGGTTGAAAGCTGCCTGCGTTCCCATTCGAAGTCGTTCCGAACGAAAACGGTGCCGGTGCCGATGCCGATGCGGAAGTGTTCGGTCCGCTGCCTGGATTGGATGTGCCACCGAATGAAAATGTCGACGGTGCAGGACTTGAGCCATCAGACGAACCTGCAGCCGCATTGCTTCCAAATCCAAACGCAGGCGTGGGTGACGGTGCTTGGCTGCTTGGTGCAGATCCGAACGAGAAGGAGGGTTGCGAAGTATTTGGCTTCGTGAAGGAGAAACTGGTAGTGGATGAGACTGGCGCACCTGCTTGAGCTTGAGATGGTCCAGCTGTTGTAGACGGGGATTCCTGTGCATTGCCAAATGTGAAGGAAGCCGAGGTGGGTTTAGAATTGGAAAGTGATGCGGCGAATGACGGATTACCTCCCACCGAACCGTCTAGACTGGATGTAGACGATGCAGTGCTGCTTGGCTGCCCAAATTGGAAGATAGGCTTAGGGGCATCGGCAGGTTTTGTGGTGGGATCCTGTTTAGCTGAAGTCGACTCTTTCTCAGTACTTTGTCCGAAACTAAAAGAGGGTTTGACAGACTGCGCACCCGACTCGGCTGATTTCCCGAAACTGAACGACGGCTTTTCCGTTGCAGGAGACGATACAGCGCTTGTTGCTTGGAACTGGAAGGAAGGTGCATCGCTAGACTTCTTAGCATCCGAGCTTTCCGCAGCAGGTTTTTGAAAACTGAACAAGGGCTTTGCAGTCGATGAATTGTTTGATTCTGGCTGTGCCGAAGCGCCAAACGCTGGCTTCTCCGAGGGCTCTTCGTTGGGTTTTTCGAAAGAGAATGGCTTGGCAGACGCATTCAAAGCAGCACGTTTCGGAGCACTTTCCTGATCATCGCGACTGCGCTTTTTATCTGCGTCATTCTCAGTTGCTTGGGCGAAGGAGAAACTTGGTTTCGTGTCCTGTTTGGTATTTGCCTCGCTTGAAGATGATGTGCTGCCGAACAATGCAGGACTCTGACCGAAACTGAAAGCAGGTTTGCTGGGCGCCCCTGCATTTCCGGAGGAGGTCGCAAAAGCCGTCGAATGAGTAGAAGACCCAAAAGAGAATGCTGGTCGCTTGCTCGCTTCCGTCGACGAGTTGCTGGGCTGCGTAACGTGTTGTTCTGCGTCCTTAGTTGTCTTTGCGTCCGCAGGTGAAGTTGATGAAGTAGACCCAAATGTGAACAGGGAAGGCTTTGGCTCCTCTGTAGTCACATTGTTATTGGAAGCCAAGGTGGACTTGGTATCTGTCGGCGCAACCGACTTGGAATCAGAAGGTTGGGCACCGAAGGAGAAAGGTGCCGCAGGTTTTTTAGCGACAGAAACATCGGTACTCGTACTATCAGCATCCGCTTTGCTGACTTTGGCGAGATGGTCCACAGACTGTGTCTTATGCGCATCGTCTGCAGCATTTTGTCCAGAGATGTGTGCCTCGGAGCTCGGCTTTTGTTCAGTTGGCTGAAACTGGAAGCCGGCAGCGAGACCTAAGCCAGAAGTGGGCTTCTTGGCGGACTCGGAAGCGATAGATTGCGAAGCAGGCTGCATCCCGGAGGTCGAAGCATCCTCAGAGCTTGTCGGCACAGGCTTGCTTTTTCCGAAAAAGTTGGGTACCGGCCCCTGGTTCTTTTGTATCGGGAATGAGCTAGTAGTGGAAGATGGCGGAGTGCCAAAGAACGAAGCTGCGGGTTGTGCGTTTGCATCTGCCTCTGCAGGCTTTGTAGTAGACGAAGAGGAAGCAGGTGTTGATGCCTGTAGTCCAAAGATGGTCGAACCATGTGCAGGCTTCTTTGCAGGAGTCGTGCTACTCTCGCTTGGACCGCCGATCCGGTTCAGAAGACTAGATTCGTCGCTAGAACTAGGCTTCGTGAAGGTGAAGCTGGGAGTGATGCTACTAGGTGGCTTGGCAGACGGAGCCTGTGGCGTAATTTCGGTATCCTTCTTGGTCGATGAAATTGCGGCTTGGGTTTCCTTGGCAAATGCAAATTGATTGGAAAACAGTTCGGAGGGCAACTTAATTTTCTGTAATTCGTCGGCCTGCGGCATATCGTCCTGTTCGTCGTCATCTAGCGCTGTGATACGGCCAGAAGGTGCATTTCGACGATTTTTCTTAGGCGCACCTTGGCGCAGGACAGACTTTTTCCGATCAGGACTATCATGATACTGTATTGCAAAATTGTCGTGTGGTAGGGATTTCGGCTTGGGTGGTTGCGTTTCCTGTGCCTTGACAGAGTGTTGCTTGGGGGGTTCGGTGGAAATCGGTGCAGCTTTCTGATCAAGCTGAGGGTCTGTCTGCTTTAGCTCCTTATTAACATCCGACCGGCTGATGGATGACGGCTTCTTCGACGATGGTTTGCCGCTCTTCTTGGCTTTGGATGATGCGCGAGTAGATCGACGCACAGGTACCTCTGCCTCCGGTTTCAGTAGCTCTTCTTCACGCATTGGATCATCATCGTAATCCTTGAGATCATCTTCGATCTCGTCCTCACTTAATCGGCTTCCACGGACTACCAGACTGTCTGGGTGATCATAGTGATAGGACGAGTCATAGGAGTCTTGTGCCTGGACGGAATTCCTTAGTTTTGAACGCATGCTGGGCGCTTGTGCTTGTTGCGATTGGCGCAGTTGCCGTGCTCGCTGAAGAGACCGAGAATGCGGTGCTATGGTCCGAGAGGGGGAAGAGGGCAAAGGTGCTGCCAAAGTGTCTTTTTTCCCCGTGGAGGGAAGTGGAACCGAAATTGAAGACGTATGCCATGATGGCATCGACTGCGAACGAAACATGCCTTCACGACGTGCATCACCGAGAGGCGTTCGCATACTTTCCAAAGCACGTAAGATGCGCTCTGCTTCGTTTTGTGGCGGAGCTGGTTTAGGACGTTTTTGCTCCAGCTCATTGACGTCCACGAATCCGATGCTTGGATCCCATGCCATTTGGCGCTTGCGCGCTGATGGCTGCTGATCTGCATTAGCATTGTCTTGATCTGGCTCCGCAGTAGATGGATCGCGTTTGCCGAGAACGGAGTTTTCGGATGCTGATGGATGCAGAGTCTCGGTTGCTTGGTATGCCGCGCTAGTTTCTGGTGCTGGCTTTGGCATCCACTCCCGTAGCGATGGCCTGATCGACAAGGAAGCTGTCTGTTTGGGACCCAAATTCAAAGAGCTCCAAGAGGATCGTGGGAGAGTAGATTCCTTCCAAGTGCCAGAAGAGGGATCCTCGGTGGTATTTCGCAGAGCACGAGCATGAATCGGGGTCAGTTGGCCTCGAGAACGAAAGGCGTTGGGCGTAGCAGCGCGTGCAAAGAGTGCATGACGATCCGGTGTCACTGTTGAGGCATTGAATGGCGATCTTGGCACATCGAACGAAGATTGCGATGGCCTCATTCGAGATGGAGGCTTCTGTTGTGTATTCTCTTGCACTCCTGACTCGATACGTGCCCTTTTTGACGGTGTAGGCTCATCATGCGTTGGTAGCACACTTTGTCGTGGACTAGACCAGGAGACTGCACCAAGGATCCGGCTGCTTAGACTCCGAAGCAGGCCAGATCTTCTAGGTGTATTTGCCGGAGAATCACTTTGCATGGGGGGCTTGTCTGCAAGCTCAATAGCTTGGTCGCTAGCGGCCGCCTGAGATCCCCTCATGCGAAACATGCTCGAGGCCACACTTTGCGTTCGACGATCCGCCGTTCCCATCACGTGAGCGAAAGTGGGCGTGGGTAGGGTGCGGTTGCATTGGGCAACCATGACGTTTTTCCAGGTGTTTGCTGGGCTTTCTGGAGCTACAGCTGTGGTAGCTGGGTATGTGTTACAGGCTGATGTAGTGCTTTTGGTTCACATGCTCTGAAGGATAAGTTGAATCCTCACCGTAAGTATTGACAGGACTAAATGGGCAGAAATCGCATCTTGGTCAACTGCGACACAATATCAGTTAGTACACACTGTTGCGCTGTTAGTGATGTCTTCGCGTGGTCCTTTAACAGGCGCCTCCTATTTCGCGTGCTCGGCTTTTGCAACAGGTATTACATTGTTTAGCGGGTCTATCTACGGTCTGTGTCTGATGGATCAACGCAGCCCATTGCGCAAAGTATTGGGTCCGACGACTCCTATTGGCGGACTCTCGTTCATTCTAGGATGGATTGCGCTTGCCGTCGCAGCTCGTCGTCCTGGTGGATTGTGAATTGAGCACGGCAGCCTTGACTGCCTGATGTCATAAGGAATTGTAAAGATGCTCGTATACACCTTTCTATAAACTGAGTTTAAAGTGTTTTAAGTTATATAAATAACCTACATGTTTGTGACGAATATGGTATCGCTACCGAAGTGCTAATGCCAGCAATCTTCTAAATCATTCCCAGCGCGAACTTGGATCATTAAGTGGCCCATGCATTCGCTTTTGGCCCTACGAGCATCCATTTGATATCACGTGATACACCCGGGCTTGGCCGGAGATCGGTCACGCTGGCTCGGATCTGACGACGATCAAAGAAACGTGATGTCTGGAGCTGCTTGGAGAAGCTACTTTTCGTAGGTAGTGGAAATGGAGTTGGTTTGCTAACAGAGAAGGTACAGTCGATACACTGCTATTGCTGCTAAGGCTACGCGCAACTCTCTGAAGGAGGCCGAGCGTGTGGCCGCTGACCGTCGCAGCCAACAAGCTCTGCGTTACCAAACCTGGAAGAACGGCGAGCCGAGCGAACAGGTAAGAAACTCTTGGTATTTATACAGATCAACCTCGGTTTCGGAAAGAAGGACTAAGTGCAGAATGCATGATGTTTGCATATAGTTCTGTGGATGGATAGATCTACTGAACTTATTTCATTTGAAGGGGTATGAAAAGCGGTTACGCACCGAAGAAGTCCCAGTCGGCCTCGACGAACTTTAGCATGTAGTCATCGATGGATCCTATAAGGTCTTCGTCCACTTCCGCGTCGTTTTCCGCGTCAGCTTTGGCATGTAGGTCAGCATCATCAATAGCATCACCAGGATCACTGGCCGCTGGTTGATTAGCAGGTATGCTTTCTGCAGCGAAATCTGCTTGGTCTAGTTGCATTTCTTGTTGAGCTGCATGTGCCGCTGCTGCATCCTCAGCGTCCTCAGCGGCAGTCAATGCGTGGTCCACCTCACGAGTCGAGTGCGATACGCTAGGATCGTCACCGACCTGCACTCCGCCTAAGGATGTGCCTTCGTCCAGCATATCGCGCCAATCATTGCGTAGTAGGTGGTCGGTAGTGAACTCGCCTTGCTGGATCACCAAGGAGTCTAAGCGACGTTTTTGGTTGGCTTTTCTCAGCATGTTCTCCTCGATCGTGTGCTGGCTAACAAAACGATAGATATGTACATCACGCGTTTGGCCGATGCGATGTGCGCGATCCATACATTGCGACTCGATCGCTGCATTCCAGTCTAAATCATAGAATAGCACAGTATCGGCACCAACTAAGTTGATGCCTAAACCGCCGGATCGAGTGCTAAGAATAAATGCCGAGATTCGCGGATCTCGATTAAATCGCTCCGTGAGTACTTGGCGTTGTTCGACTTTGGTCGCTCCGTCCAGACGGAGATAGCGATATCCTTGATAATTGAAGAATTTTTCCAAAATATCTAGCACTTTGGTCATTTGCGTAAAAATTAAGATTCGATGGCCATTGGGAATCAAGCGTCGCATAAGTTGATCCAGTTGTTGCAGCTTGCCACAGTCGTATTGAAGCAAAGACGCATCCGGAAATGATATATTCAGCTGCACCGCGGCACGATGCAACGGATCCTTTTCCGGAGATCGCCACGGTACAAGACTCATAGGGTCAACACCGGGCAGTGCTGCCTGAGCAACGCCTGAGGCTACAGCAGGAGGTGTAGCAAAGGCAAAACGTGTCAAAAGCTGGGTCATTGCATCGCTGCGCTCCATGTAGGATTGAACTGCAGAGCATAGTGGCTCACAACGAGTCCAATAGGATGATGTATCCTCTTTGCATATGTCTGATGGGACAAGTTTCGGTCGGCCCAATTCTCGTAGATTTTGGAGCATATTTCGACCTAGGATCGGCTGCGCATCGCATCGGAGGCGATTCAAGTAAGCTAGGTGCTGTGCGTGTGCATATGCATCGTTGGAACGGCTTATAGACAGAGCATAACGTAAATCTTGTACAGAAGTCTCAGAAAGTACAGGGACGGGACATGGTGGCGGCAAATGTCTCAGTGCATCTGAGGCTTGCAAGTTGCGATACCTGCGCGTGGCCAAAGGAGTGAGTAGCGGCTCTCGATGAGTGAAGTGCAAATTGAGTACATCAAGATTCACTTGGTCGTCTGATTGTTGCAGTAACCTTTTCCTGACCAAAAGATCCTTAATTTGGTACTCAGCAGCAACAGAACGACTCTGAACAAATGGGGTAACAGTTGGCCGGGGCTCGAAAAGGTCTGGATGATTGCACACTTTGCGCAATTGCATCAAGCAGTTGATGATGCTCATGTAATTACCACTTGCAAGGCTTTCACGCGTGCGAGCGCGAGACATGAAGTCATTGTAGAGGAACCGCTGGCGTTTAGATAGGCGGCATGGTAATACATGTTCGTACTTTTTCGGCATTTCTCGTTCCACGTCCGACTTCAATCGACGCAACACATATGGACGGAGAACAGTATGAAGTTTGGCAACTGTCGCGCGTGTTTCTTCGTCCATTCCATCACTATTTTCCGCTGCGCGGCCCAGAGGATTGGAAAACCATTCCTGGAAGTCTTTCAAGTTGGAAAATGCGCCACTAGCAGCGGCCACTTCGGCGATTCCTTGTGGCATAAGGAAGTACATCAGACTCCAGAGATCCATTAAGTTGTTCTGAAGAGGTGTACCTGTTAATAGTAATCGTCGTTGTGAATTGAATCCTAACAGAGTTTGCCATCGTTGCGACCGAAAATTCTTGATATTGTGTGCTTCGTCCAATACCAGATACATCCATGGTTTTCGACGGAAGATGTGCTGGTCTGCCAACACAAGCTGGTAGGATGTAATGCACACATTGAAACAATTTTCCGTGTTCCATCCAACACGTTTAGCTTTACGCTGCTTTTGCGTGCCATAGTACGACAGAATCTTGAAACCAGGCAGGAATTTCTTGAATTCCATCTCCCAATTCAGCATAACGCTCGTTGGCGCCACAACTAAATGAGGACCCCAGATCCCGCGTTCACAAGCGAGGTAAGCGAGTAATGCAATGGTCTGAATGGTCTTGCCCAAACCCATCTCGTCAGCAAGGATTCCGTTGACATTGTTATTGTACAGACTAACCAGCCATTCAAGTCCCTTTTGTTGATAGGGCCGCAATGTGCCTCGAAGCAGAAATGGCGGACGAATCAAAGGCAGTTCATTGTCTTTCGTAGAAGGAGATGAAATTGCAATCGCTTCACCTGCGCCTTCATTTTCTTCCACAGACTCGGCATTTACATCGTGGCTTACAACTGAAGACGTGGATTCAGCCGGCGATAGACCCTCTTTTTCGCTCTCGCGGCGCACTTTGTGCTGATGAGCAGAATCGGCGCTAGAAATCTGCGTGTATTTGGATTCTTGCCAGTCAATTGGCTCAGCGATACCTTTCCGATCTTGGTCGGATTGCATCGCGTCGTCTATGATTGTAGACTTGGATTTGGAGGGCGAAGGCGATTGCACTGGAGACCGAGATTCATCTTTGTATCCGTACTTTTTCTTGAGTTCTTCTAAAGATAGCTCGGCATCTTGTGCGAGATCAGCGTCTTCGTCTTCGTCTTCGTCTTCGTCTTCTTCATCCTGCTCGTCCCACATTTGTTGCTCAAGAGCCTCGTCATCTTGGTCGTCGGGGTGAGACTGAATTGATTCCAACTCATCGCTCGGTTCTTCCTCGGAATCCTGTTCTGATACGCTGGAGCGATGGTGATGTGCTTCATCAGAGTCGATATCATCTTCAGATTCTGACTCTTGTTCTTCTTCCGTACTACTAGGCGGATCCTGCTCATCGTCGCTCTGCCGCATAGATAAATCGGCATGCTGTGACTCGAGCATATGTGTGCTTTGCTCAATGATTGCTTGTAGCTGTTTCTTTCCCATTTTTTCTCGTTCGGCTTTTTCGAAAGCTTGCTTCTGAGATCGAATCACCGTCACGGCCAAACGCCACTGTCGATTCACCTCACGAGCTGTCCATTTAGCCAGTGCGCGCATTCGCTTCTCCTCCAGTTTCTGTTCGCGCTCATCGCTATGGAGAGCGCGCTCCCAATATGTGGATATCATGCGAGACACCTTCTTTGCCAATTGCACACGGTGTTTGCGAGCTTGATGCATGGCGCGCGCGCGGAACACAGCACCGTCAAGTAGGTGATCATGATGCGATTTTGGCTTTGGAGCTTCTTGCGGTTTGAGTTTTTGTAGATTGGGTGTAGCGATCGGCTGGATTGATTTGCCCTGCCGCCGATATTCATCGAGTTTTTTGTACAAGTAGATATCACGAGCAATGCGCTGCTCACGTACATGGGAAGAAACTACTTCATCATCCCATGTCACATACGAAGCGAAAAGTGCCTCTAAAGACCCACTAGGCTTGCTGGCTGGTAGTGGACGCTGGAGCGGATGCATCAACGGCAGGCTAGGCACTTTGCGAGGATTCAACTTTGCACTCACCAAGGGAACCAGGCCAATCACCTCGTTGGGCCTCGAGCTGTCTCGATACTTGCGGGGTTCCACCTTGCGTTTCAGGTCAGAGCTTGTAGACCGCGAAGGCTTCGGTTTACCTCGTAGTTGAGAAGGGAAAGTAGCATTGTCAAGCCCAAGGGCTCTGCGCTGTTGGTTTCTGGAATGTCGTGTAGACCGTGTTATACCACGTTGGTCAGTCTCCATAAGCTTTGCAGCTAGATCATGATGTTGCTGGAATTGGCGAAAAACTTCACTTTGGTCAGATTTAGCAGCATCTGGATCATAGCTTGTCATCGTGACGAATTTTGTCAGATGAAAAAGTTCGCGCACAAGTGCATCATGCTCCTTATGTGTTTTATCCAAGTCGTCACGCAACAGCTTCGCCTCAAGTGCTTGGCAACGCTCAAGTCGTCCCGGCAAATCTTGAGTATTGATGTTATCACACCGCTCGTTTCTTTTCTGTGGTGGATGATTCTTACTCTCCATCGCAATACGTGAAGGTCGCGTGGGCCGTGAAGAATGTCTCGTGCGAGTCTCGTTGTTAGGCGTACCTGTTTCTTGATCAGGGCCAATGTGAAGCTGGAATGCTCGGCCTGGTTGAGAGAAACCGAGCTCGTTATTCAATCTCCTTCGCTTCTGCTCGGGCGTGGATGTGCGTCGTTTGGATTGCGGCAGAGGTGAATTAATCTGAGAAATAGCAGGTGCCGGTGAAGATGCTTGCGTCATGTCTTGCTGACCATTTGCATTTGACACATCTGTTGCTGATGATTCACTTTCCGCGGCAATGGAACCATTCTTTTGGCTCGTATCTGCTATGGAGCTGCCTGTAGGTAAGCCACTAGGCTCGCTTCCACCTCTCAGCGATGAGAATTCGGTGGTGTTCGGGGAATTCACGTCTGCCAAGGGTATCGCCACCGATCCTTCATCATGATTATGCTGCAGAGCCTGCTCTGACTTAATGTCAGGCAAGTATTGGTCACTTTTCCGAGCTTCTTCAGAGCCCGTCACCTGCATTTTCTCGCCGCGTCGCGGCCTAAAGCAGCTTCACTAGGATCGGTGGAGCACGTGGTCAGTGAGGATTCTTTAGCCTAATCAGCCTACTTGCTTGGGAAGGGTGTGGGGTTGACGATGGGTGTTGCGTTTAGTCGGCTGTGGAACACACTATTCGGCCAACAGGAGCTAAAAATTTGTATATTAGGGTAGGTTATGCGTTACTGATTTAGGCTGGACAACGCGGGAAAGACGACATTAATGTACAAAATGACACTAGGGTCGGTGGTTGCAACGGCTCCAACGATCGGATCCAATACAGAAACATTTGAGTACAAGAATCTCAAGTTTATGCTTTGGGATGTAGGCGGCCAGACATCCTTACGGTCAAGCTGGGCACAATATCTTACAGCGACGAATGCGGTAGGTGAAACAGGACTGATCGCAGCTAATTTATGTCGTGGATAGCAATGATCGAGATCGGGTTTCACTCGCGCGCAGCGAACTACATCGCATCGCCGCCGAAGAACCTCTTGCCAAAGCTCCTATCTTGGTCTGGGCTAATAAACAAGATGTTAAAGGGGCTATGAGCGCATCAGAGATCTCGGATGCTTTGAACTTGTCTGCGTTCCGTGAGCGAACATGGCAAATTTTTGGTTGTTCTGCTCTCACGGGAAAGGGACTAACACCTGGTCTCGATTGGCTTGCAACAACTCTCGCGCAAAAAACTACTTCGTAGATGGTAATCGCTGCGATCGCATACCATGTTCGCGTTGGGAAGTATCCTCGTTGGCCAAGTGCCTGTCTCAGCTGTGTATACGTACGTCCATTTACTCCGGCTACGTTTCCCAAAATCGCGTACTTGCATAAGCTTAGGAAGTGCTGATTTATCGACAGCGCTTTCTGTTTGCTGCGAGTAGTCGCGATGCAGGATATCCATATCTTGATAAAATGCACCCTTGTGGTGATACTTTTGTAGAAACCCTTGACTCCCACGCTGCTTTTCCTGTCGCGTTTGTCTCGCGTGAGCTAGATCCTCAGCTAAACGCTGTTTCTCCGGGAGCATGCGACGTCGTTCAACCTCAGCACGCTCTGCTCTTTGTTCATCTTCCTGGGCTTGAACACGCTGGATTCGTGCAAGCTCCCTTGCGCGCCAAGCTTGGAACTCGCCTTCTGGATCGATGTCGTCGGTATCATCAACATCGTAATGCGCCTCCTCGTGTTTCTTCTCGCGTAATTCACGCTGGACATGTTCTGCAGCAAGGTCATGGGCGGCCTGTTTCCTTGCTTTCTGCGTCGCATCGGGCTCATGTGTAGTATGCTGTGGTTTCTCAATCGCTGTAGAACGGTTTTTTCTGGGTAAGCAGACAACCTACCTCGATACAAATACAGGTTTCAGCATGACTGGCTCAGGCTCAGATTCTGACTCGGATTCAGTGCCTGAGTCTGAAGCTTGCTCTGATTCTGAATCGCTTGCTTGGGCAGGTTCAGTGTGCGATTGCGGGGGTTGGCGAACCGGTAAGAATGATGAAGTAGTTTCCCTGGTCGAATAGGTGGGTGTGCCGAATCCAGATGCTTGTCGGGTATCTTGGTCTTGAATTTCTGACACGGCATCCGAGTTCTGCGGTCCTAATGTCGAGGGACGTTGGCTGGATTTCGCTGCCTGTTTTAATGACTCGTCTTCGTCCGTGTCCGTTTCTGCATAAGGTGGATAACGTACCATATTCATCCAAGTCATACTCCTGTTGGTCTTGGTATTGCTGTTCGACTTCCTCTGGATCATTGCGCTGAGCCGAACCTTGCATAGGGAGCTCAACGGGTTCGTCTCCTTGTTGAATTGTGATTCCTGCAGACTGTGCAGCTGGTATAGCGGTATGGCTTGGCAGCGATGGTTTTGCTTCAACCGATCGGTCATCTTCATTTACACCCTCTTCATCAGATGAGGACTGTTCTTGCACACTCGGTGCCTTCCCTGGACGATATCTGCCAGGACGTTTCATCCGTCCACTCATTCTACAGAGCGATCCTTGTGGAGGCCTTGGAAGGAACAAAAAGTTAAAACAACCAACAGCAATAATGGGATCTAGGATGTTGACAGAAGTACAGAGGCTATAAGTGTGTGAATAATATCTATAGTGCAAGTGTTTAGGATAGGTTATGCTCTTTACCAAAGCGACCAAGGTCGGCGACATTTGAGTCGATACGGACCTAGAGAAGAGAGAATATTTTGCAGCGTTTCCTGATCAAGTGCTTGCGATAAATCTAATGACAATGCATTAAAATCGTTTGCAGACATTGTGATGTCTTGCTGTGCAAACAAAGGAGTAGCTTCATTTGGCCGTTCAGCAGACAACTGGTTAATGCGTCCAATCAGAAAAGCAGATGCTTGAATATGCGTTGCACGAATGTAACTACTCCATAACGTGAACAGATACACGCTTGACATGGTCTCCATAGGCAATTGGCGCGCTTTAGAGGGATCGAAACGTGGGTGTGCTGGAACAAAGCTTCTTTCGGCGTGCTCATTGTGGCTGAAACGGCGAGGATCTAGGTCCGAGTTACTGAAGCAGGAATGGCGTTTGAATCGGTCTACCGCGGGAACACCCAATCCACAAGCTGCGATCAAAGGATCATCCTGTGAATAAACACTGATTGAGTCGGGATCTTGCTCTCTAAGCTTCATACTATGTGCTGAATCCTTTAGAGACTCTGCAAGAGAACGTATGTCGCTTGTGCCAGCTTGATGCTGCTGAGTGGATGTGTCAGGTTTCGAGCCGGTGGAATCATCTGTCTGGTATCCTTCATCTTGATCGCTAGACACGTTGGAGTCTGACAAGTCCACGATACCTGTGCTTATCCCGCCATCTCCTCGGACCCCTAGCGGGAATACAAGGGAAAGGGGTACGGCAACATGTAGTTGCGACCGGATAAGCCACCATTCTGCAAGCCACACTCGTAGGCTTGCTACTAAAAAGATGGAATACCCCAAGGGCATTAGTCTACCGTCTTGTTGCAGGTAGTTCCAATGATCCAATGCACTGACACGCATACCACTAGGGGGTGCATCATCAGAAGTAGTGCGCCATTCATCAAATTCCGGTCGTTGTTTCTGATGCAAGATTTGCTCATATTGCTTGTCTTGCTCAGCAAGCTCCATATACAGTGTGAGATCGCTGGTGGTCCATCTCAGATCGTCACACTTTATTGAATCTTCGACAAGAGAAATGCGGTGACCCATCGGAACAGGGTTCGAAAGATGTCTTGGTGCCCCTGGATAAGGAAACGCAGAAACATCCAAGAACAGGTCGTACACGTCGTGGTTCTCCTTATAGATCTTGTCGCTGGTCCAGGCGATCCAGGCATAGTCGTATGCATCGCTCTCAGCCTCTTGCTTCAAGCGAGGAAGGTCAAATAATGTCACGCATCCTTTCACTCGGACATCGCCTGGCGCGCCGCCTGCATGCACATAGGCCGCGTGTATGATTTCCGTTAAATTAAAGCCAATAATTGCGGCGCGCTCAATAGGTGCAGGACTGTAAAGCAACACACGTTTCTTAGGAAGCTTGAGGATCTTTATCAAAGGGACCATCAAAGGCCCAAGGAAACGGCTCATTGCACACAAGTAGGTGACTGGGTCGTAGGATAAGCATCTCAGGCAACATCGGACGGAAGGGTGTTCGCGATACGATACATCGCCATGATGACGGAAGCGGTCAACATAGGAATTCAAGGAGTGCAAAGGTATACCATCTAGTACGTCTTCCGCCATACGTTCCAAATGCTCAATGTGGGGCAAGCAGTTTGTCAATTCGCATCCTGGTCTCGTTGAGGGACACACTGAATTAGAAAATGTACGTACCCAGCGTCACACCAACCGCGATCAATCGAGCGCCTCGGTGTCCTCGCGAATCTTGTTGTATTTCCTCGGCAGAAAATCGGCGTACTCGGAAAGCTGCGACGTTGAATAGAATACCATCATGACATTCACCACTCTCGAAATGGATCACATCACTATGTATTTCATGCCCCCCACTAGGCAGCACTTTCCACTCAAACCCCTCAACGGACAGGTTTTCAGGGTAGCTATGGATAATAGCATTCCCTTCGCGAGGAACAAACTCTGCCACATAGATGCCTCGCACATTCTTCGGCATCTGCGAGTCATTCTCAGGATCGGCCGCCCTGTCTGCTACCGAATTCCTACTCTGCTGCATAAAGTTTCAAGAGCAGTAGTGGAGAAATTCTTCTGTGTTGGCTATTTGTCAGCTAAAATTCTCTTGAGGTAATTTAAAATTTGGCAGCCGAGACGATGCAGGCGGAGGACAGCCGCTTGCTGCGCTTCTCAGGGCATGCTTATTTCCGACAGAGGCTTATTCTAGCGACATTTGCCAAACGGCCAATACGTATCGATAGGATCCGACCTGATGACGAAGAGCCTGGGATTCGCGATTTTGAGGCTGGATTTCTTCGTCTGCTCGAGAAAGTGACGGATGGTGGTACGGTGGAAATCAACTATACAGGTACCTCTGTATATTATCAGCCAGGTGTCATTTCAGGGGGAGCAGTCACACATGACTGTGGTGTATCTCGAGGAATTGGATACTTTTTCGAGTGGATTGTTCTTCTTGCACCATTTGCCAAGCAAGAGTTAGCCATGACATTGCGTGGAATTACTGCGGGTATGGGAGATTTGGGGGCAGATACCTTACGAACGGTTATGCTGCCGACCCTTGCGATGTTTATGCCATTGGATTCCGTATCTATGCTCGCGTCTGCTATGGAATTGCGTATCGTGAAACGAGGTGCACCACCTCAAGGCGGAGGCGAACTAGTATTTCGTGCGCCGCTTATCCAGCAGATTCGTCCTTTAAACTTTGTGGAAGCAGGACGAATCCGTAAGATCCGCGGGATCGCTAGCGCCGTGCGTGTGAGTCCGCAGATGAGCAATCGCATGATCGATGCAGCGCGCAGCGTACTTAATCGCTATATTCCTGATCTATATCTTTTCTCTGACGTATACCGCGGTGAGGAATCAGGAAAGTCGCCCGGTTTCGGCATGTCTCTGGTAGCAACCTCTACCACGGACGCCTTGCATTCTGCAGAGGCTACAAGTACTCCCGGTGTGACACCCGAAGACATCGGGTTGAATGCCGCACGTCAGCTCCTGTCTGAAATCCAGGCAGGAGGCTGCATTGACAGGAGCTTGCAACCGATGTCCCTGGTGCTTATGGCATTAGGGCCAGAGGATGTCGCCAAGGTGCAGCTCAGCTCGCTAACTCCACAAGCAATCCAATGTCTACGCGATATCCGTGAGATCCTTGGTGTGGTCTTCAAAGTGAAGCAAGTCGCCAACACACAAGACAACATTCTGTCATGCGTTGGAATTGGCTTCCGCGGCTACAAGAAAGCCAACTGATGTAACATAGTTGCTTACGTACGTAAGTTGTCCATATCTCTCATAAGATGGCCGACGAGAATCCAAATCCTGCGTATGATTTTGGGACGCTGTGCACTACAACGCATGACCCAGCACACCGTGACCAGTATGGTGCATCTTCTGTGCCTGTTTACCTCTCTGCTACCTTTAAAGGATTGCCAGGGGCAGAATTCGATTACTCGCGATCGGGGAATCCTACACGGACTGTTCTGCAAAACCAACTGTCTGTGCTTCAGGGCTGTAAGCACACCTATGCACTTTCTTCTGGTATGGCGTGTCTAGATGTTATGACACGCCTCGTTCGCGCTGGCGAACGGATCGTGGCAGGCAAAGATATTTACGGTGGGACTAATAGACTACTTGGAATTTTGCGCACCACATACGATATTCACGTTGACCATATCGATATGACGGACGCTGGCGTATTTGAGCAGCACCTGAAGCAATGTGCAGATGCGCACGAAAAGGGCGAAGCTCCGCGTGTGAGTATGGTGTTATTGGAGAGTCCCACGAATCCGTTGCTGGAAATTTGTGACTGGGCTTTGTTCGTGCAAATGGTGAGGAAGTACACTTCAAACGCATTGGTAGTGTTTGACAATACGATGATGTCACCGTACCTTATGCGCCCACTCGATATGGGGGTCGATCTGGTGTATGACTCAGGCACGAAGTATTTGTCAGGACACCATGATATTATGGCAGGAATTATCGCCACGAATAACGATGATCTCGCAAAGCGTGTGTTTTTCCTGATCAACTCAGTGGGAAATGCGCTTGCCCCAATGGATTGTTTCCTATTGTTGCGTGGTATCAAAACACTGGCTCTACGAATTGATCGTATGCAAACGAATGCCATGCAAATTGCCCATTTTCTTCAGCAACTAGGTTTCCATGTGAATTACCCAGGTTTACGATCGCACCGTGGCTATGCAACACACCGACGGCTTGCACGAGGACCAGGAAGCGTCTTAAGTATAGAGACAGGCAATAAGGAACTCTCAGCTCGTATCGTTGCAGCTGTCAAATTGTGGGGCGTGAGTGTGAGCTTTGGATGTGTGAATAGTTTGATCACTATGCCATGTCTCATGTCGCATGCAAGCATTGATCCAAAAGTGCGTGCAGAGCGTGGGATGCCTGAAAATTTGCTGCGCATCTGTGTCGGAATTGAAGATGCGCGCGATTTAATTCAGGATCTGACACAAGCATTCTTATCAGCAGGAGCTATCCGTGCTTGTGGCTCAAGAGAAGATGGTAGTGTGATATATGAGCGTGTGCCCGTCGAAGACGAGATGGAGCTACTTCGTGCAAAGTTGCGCGATGCCAAGATGGTCAACACACCCAAACCGAGTGTACCCAAATCCTTGGTGGTGAGCGCGCCAGGGAAAGTCATTTTGTTCGGTGAACATGCTGTGGTGCATGGTGTGACGGCAATTGCGGCTTCCACTGGGTTGCGGTGCTACGGAAGAGTTCATCCACGTACGGATGGACTGGTGAAACTATCCATGCCGGATATTGAGCTGAGTCTGGAATGGGCAATCGATGACATTCCTAAGAAGCAAGGCGAAATGAAAGATTCCCCGACGCAAGTCGACGATGCGATTTTCGCCGATTTGGAGCCACTCGCTGCAAAATATGCAAAAGATGACCGTCGACACGCGGCCACAATAGCCTTTTTGTATCTGTATGTGCTGCTCGGAAGCGAGCAACAAACAGGCCAAACATTCGAAGTACGTTCATCGCTACCGATCAGTGCAGGGCTCGGTAGCAGTGCTGCGGTCATGACATGCTTTGTCTCGCTATTTCTCTACACCACTGGCCGTCTGGAGTTGCCTTCTTACCCAGATGCGCCAATTCCTTTATCGGACATCCAGGAGGTGAATCGGTATGCGTTCGCAGCGGAGAAAATCATCCATGGGCAGCCATCCGGGGTGGACAACACCGTGGCGACGCATGGAGGTGCTATTGCATTCACTCGTGCAGTGCCTAGCAACACTTTGTCAAAGGACCGTCTGGACCCGATTCATGGCTTTGATGCTTTGCGTCTATTGATCACCGATACAGGTGTGAAAAGGAACACCAAGGCGCTTGTTGCTGACGTCAGTGCACAGAAAGAAAGCAATGAAACGCGTGTACAGGCAGGATTCGACACCATTCAGATGATTGCCGATGATGCGCAAGCGCTTCTCGATCCACGCCCTGGCGCTGAGCTGCCGAGCCGTCAAACTCTGTTGGAAAGTATGGGCCGACTGATGGATCTGAACCACTTACAGCTTGTTCAGCTCAATGTCGGTCATCCAAGTCTCGAACAGGTGCGGAAAACTTGTGCAGCTGCACCGCACCATATGCATACCAAGCTGACAGGTGCAGGCGGTGGTGGATGCGCAATTACACTAGTACCGGATGATGTGAGCGCTGAACACATGCAAATGCTACTGGATTCACTTGCTCAGCAAGGATTCACAACCTATGAGACAGAAGTGGGTGGGCCCGGTCTAGGTGTAGTGGCGCATCCCTCCGCTGAAAGTCATGCCCAGACAAACACTTTCTTAGACCTGTCCCCTACTCAGCTAGCCCCATGGGCGAGGTCGTGTGGCACGTGGTCGTACGCCTCTTAATGAATCTCGTATGTAGCCCAGAGTGGAGGCACGTCAATTGAGTAGTCGCTGACGCAATTTGAATCCGTGCAAACACGTGTTACGCACGGGCATTCTAAGACACTCGCATTGACTTAAGAAGCTGAGGTAGCGCAACATCCCCCATAACATCATTTGGATCGATTCTTTCAAGCGCCATGTCTCATTTTGATACGCTTCAAGTGGGTATTTATGGATGATCTTCTTACCTCTAGCTGCACGCCGGGCAAAAGCCTGATCCGTCGAGCAATGCACGAGCGGTTCCGATCGTAGCATCAACGTAAGTGGGACGAAATACGACAGGATGACTAACATTTAGATCGTTTGTGTTCGATAACACTGCGCATGGTGCTGATCTGTTTGGACTACGTACACCCGGAAATATGTGAGTAGGATTTAGCTGCTTATGCCAGCTACTCGCGGATTGGTAACCCGACTGTGAGTGTGTTTGAAGAGCGAATTGCTGCTCTAGAGGGAGGCATCGCTGCCGTGGCCGCGTCCTCGGGACAGTCTGCGCAGGCTATGGCTATTCTGTCGCTTGCATCCCATGGCGATAACATTGTCTCGGCGACAACGCTTTATGGTGGAACCTACAACCAATTCAAGGTGCTTTTCCCGAAATTCGGCGTAACTACCAAATTTGTGTCGAAAGCGACTCCAGAGGATTTCGAGACGCAAATCGACAGTCGTACGAAAGCATTGTATGTAGAATCGATCAGCAACCCGCGGTACGATGTGGTGGATCTTCAGGCTATTGCGGACGTCGCTCACAAGCATGGAATTCCATTGGTTGTGGACAATACGTTCGGCCTTGGAGGCTACCTGATCCGCCCGATCGATTACGGCGCAGATATTGTTGTTGAATCTGCAACAAAGTGGATCGGTGGACATGGTACAACAATTGCTGGTGTCGTGATCGATTCCGGGAAGTTCGACTGGGGTAAAAGCGGGCGATTCCCTCAATTCACTGAGCCATCAGAGGGCTACCATGGTCTTCGATTCTGGGAGGCTTTAGGCAACCAAGCGTTCATTACCTATGTACGTGTGGTGCTCTTGCGTGATCTGGGCAGCTGTCTTGATCCATTCGGCTCATTCCTGTTGCTCCAAGGTCTGGAGACCTTATCGCTGCGTGGACAGCGTCATTGCGAAAACACATTGGCCTTGGCACAGTACCTAGAGAAGCATCCGAAAGTTAGTTGGGTGCTCTACCCTGGTCTGGCCTCGCATCCTACGCACGCCACTGCCAAGCAGTACCTACGCAATGGCTTTGGCGCGGTTCTGAGCTTTGGCGTGGTCGGTGGTGAAAAAAATGGCGCCAAGTTTGTCGATTCCCTCAAATTGGCGTCGAATCTGGCAAATGTAGGCGACATGAAGACACTCATTATTCACCCTGCATCCACCACCCATCAACAATTGAACGATAAAGAACAGTTGGCCTCGGGTGTCACCAAAGATCTGATTCGCGTGTCGGTTGGATGTGAATGGATCAAGGATATTCAAGCAGACTTTGACCAAGCCTTTGACCAGATTCAATGAATTCCCTATATTCCCCTTTTATGAAGTACAGACTAAAAGCAAGTAGATCATTCTTGCATACACCTATAGAGACTCTCAACTAGTGCTCTTCCTATCTCTAGCCGGCATAACGCCTCGACACAGTGAATTGTGGACCCTTGCGTAGATTTGCTAATCTACGAACTGCGTTTCGGCCGAAGGATCCGGCTGTCGATTGCCAATTTGCATTTCCCGTTTGGTTCCGCCAATTGTTCGGGCAGACAGGCAGGCAGGCAAGCTCGACCGAAATCTTTGCTTAGAAACACGAAACGAGAAGCTATTCTGATGATTGCCAGTGTACGTGTTATGGTACCGCGTGTTGTTCCACGTAATGC
The DNA here is from genome assembly GCA_029542965.1 of Malassezia yamatoensis. NCBI lineage: Eukaryota > Fungi > Basidiomycota > Malasseziomycetes > Malasseziales > Malasseziaceae > Malassezia > Malassezia yamatoensis. Next base: position 2,852,290 of record CP119943.1, on the reverse strand, counting down.
GGGGGTTGCTGCGCGTACGATTGTGACGAAATCAGAGCGCTGGACCCCGGCAGTGGTGCGAGAAGGCAAGCTGCTGGAGCAGAATGGTGGTGTTCAACTTAGTGAAGTGCTTCCGAACATTGAATCACATTGGACTAAGCTCTCGCACGAGCAACAATATTCCATCTACAAGCAATTGGAGGAAATTCAACGCAAGGACTGGCACGACCTCACATTGAACGAGCAGAAGGGTGGTAAGTTGATTGATAAAGTACTTATCGCCTAGCTTACTTTGTTGCTTATGGACCATACGGACCACGTAAAGTTGTGTCTCCCCCTGGATCGCTCGGCAAGGTTGTCATTGGAACAGCGATGGCGGTTGGTGCCGGTGTCGGTTTGTTCGCATTGATGCGCTCTCGAGGTAGGTTGCCTTATCTTGCTAACCATCCAGCCCCTCCTGCACCCAAGACTATGACTACAGAATACAAAGAGCAAGAGAACCAGCGTGCCAAGGAACTTGGTATCAACCCTATTCACGGTGTTGCCAGCGAGAACTACAAGGGGAAAGGTTTCATAGCTTAGGCCATAGCATAATGTTGGACAGACTCGCTGCAAGTTTTATCCAAAGCACCACTCATTTTTGCATTTTGAAAACAGGTAGTTTTATGCGCTAGTAGCTATGGAAGCGTGATGACTAGTGCCCTTCACGTCTACGTGGCGCTGCTTTCAAAATATCGTCTACACGCATGATCATCTCTGCGGCCTCGCTTGCAGAGACCACAACTTGCCGTTTGAGTTTATAGCTTTCCGTGACACCGAGGGTGATCATAGAAGCAAGCTCGCCTTGGTTCAAATCCAGGCCAGTCTCATGCTTACCCTGATAATGAGCCGCACGTAATTGTGCAATCAAGTCCGCGGAATCCAAGCCGGCATTATCAGCCAAGATCGTAGGCAATTGACGCAAAGCGCGAGCAAATGCTTCCACGGCTAGAGCCTTTTTCCCGGAAGTTTTTCGTGCTTCTTCGTCGACAGCATTGCTCATTTCCATTTCTGCTGCGCCGCCTCCATATGTGACGCGAGTTTCCTTTACAGTCTGGCTCAGTACACTGAGCGCGTCATGCAAAGAGCGTTCTGCCTCATCCACCATTTGCGACGTCGCTCCTCGCAAGACTACGGTACATGCCTCGCCTGCAGCCACACCAGAGAACTTGATTAGTTTGTCTTCGCCGATCATAATCTCTTGCACGGTGCCTGCCTGTCCTAGGCGCACAAGATCCGGTCGATCAAACGTACTAGCAATCTCTCCGCCAGTAACCAGAGCTAAACGTTCAACACCTTCAAAGTCCGCATGTTCAATACACAAGATCCCAGCCTCGGTCAAGAGCGATTCAGGATAATTATAGATCAGCTGTCGATTCACAAAGCAGTTGATTCCGTGTGCTTTGATCCTGTCTACCTTGGCTTTCATCTTTTCGCGCTCGGCGCGCTCGATTTCGGCAAGCTTGCTCGTACCCTCGACACGGACTCGCGCACCAAATACTTTAATCTTGTCTGTGTCCATAGAGGTGTTTGCAATGAGGATCTTGGCATTTTCCAGGCGCTTGACAGAATTTGAGGCGATGCGTTTGTCCAAAATAAATCCTTCGTCTAAGTAGCTCTCGGTCAATTTTCCTCCAAGTTTCTTGATAATCTGGATATTCTCCAGGTTCGTAGACCCCTTCAAACGAAGCACCGCATCCACTGCAAGGTTCGCAAAGTAGTCCTTATCTTGTGACAATACCTTGGAAGAAAGTGTGGTGCGAGCGATATTCATCAGATCTTCACGAAAACGGTCCGGATTCTCACTGTGGTCTTGTGACGATCGTTGCAGTGCATCCAGCGCAGCCTTGCTCGCGATGCGGTAACCATCGACAATGACTTGCGGGTGTACATGCGCCTCAACCAGCTGCTCCGCTTCACGCAATAGCTCGGCCGCAAGCACACAGACACTCGTTGTACCGTCACCAACCTCGTCATCCTGCACCTTCGAGATATTCACAAGAATCTTCGCAGCTGGGTTATCCAAATAGATCGATTTGAGAATCGTTGCACCATCATTGGTCACTACAATATCATTCGACCCGACGGATTGCAGGATCTTGTTCATGCCCTTGGGCCCCAACGTAGTTTTCACTAAGTCGCCAAGCGCGAGCGCTCCCACAAAAGAAGAGAGTCGTGCATTTTCAGCACGTTCTTGTGTTGCCTAGGCCAGTTAGTACTCAGCATTGACGTACCTCTTCAGCAAAAATCGGCGCCGACATTGCGAAGCTTTCGGAAGCGCAAATGCGATCGGCGATCTGCCTTCGGCTCGCGACCAGAACACGCACAAACAAGACCTAGCAGGTCGAGTTCCGTATGTGTGGAGGCCATGGAGGGGACAAGGCGCTTTTGTACGGTTGTCAGGCTGCATCCTCGTCATTATCAACGCAGGTGTGCATCCTTGACGCATTTGCTGCTTACGGAGACCAGGTAGAGGTAGATCAACTACCCCGGGAAGTTCCTTGGGATTCAAGCGAGGTCAAAAATGGATACAAGGATGAGCATGACCCATACTGTGATTCCGAGCTGATTCAATCTGCGGTAGCAAAAGTACAGGAATTTTGTTCCGAACGCAAGCGATGCCCGTATTGGTGGACTAATAAAAGCTTTAATTATCCAAACACGAGCCATAATGCAGGCAGAATCGCAGTAGAGGCTACATCATTTGATCCAAAGCTTGTGTTCAATGCATCTAGTACGGCGCAATCTATGTACAATAACAATACACGCTATGAGCTCCCACCACATTCTGCATTTCTCCAAACAGATCTATTACCTTCCAAACCTAACGAGCTTCCTGTTGGAATGGAAGACGTGCACCGATTTGGTAGGTAGATCATGATAACAATCAGTCGACAGAGTGGGTGGCTTGGATATCCTGCTGATTGACCCACCATGGCCGAACGTTTCTGCGTCACGAGCTCAGCATGGATCACGACGCGAATCTAATGTGAGAAGATCTCGTCATGGCTATCAAACGTGTGAAGACATCTATGATCTTTGGCGGCTACGTTCGACGCTAGAACCGCTACTGCCCAAAAAGCCACTTGTAGCGATCTGGATTACCAACCATGTGAGTATACTAGCTTGCTGATCATCAGCCTAAAGTTCGACATTTTGTACGAAACAAGTTCTTGCCTCAATTGCAACTGAAGTATCTTGGTGCTTGGGCATGGCTAAAACTCGCGCAAAACGGACAACCTCTTTACACACTTGCGCAACCTCGGCGACGAAGACCGTATGAGTTGCTGGTGCTAGCCGGCGCTGATACAGTGAGCATCCCAGAGCATCGGATCATTACAAGTGTCGCACTGGCACACAGTCAGAAACCCTATGTGATCGGTATGTAATCTGTGGATATGGAAGCTGATGCAGACCTTCTTCTGGAATCGATGTATGGCCAACGAACCGATGCTGTGGTTGTAGAACTATTTGCTCGTCATACTCCGCGTGCGCCAGGCACTAACGGGTGGCATTTGAGCATCGGAAATGAACCGCTACGATTCAATACGTGCGCCGAGTAGGTAAAATTAGCAAGAGTTCTGGATTATTTCACGAACAAAGTAGGCGTGCAATCGGGTATCACCTGTGAGTTCTGGATGGAAACTTGTGGCAATCAAGCGCCCCTGTCGCACTGCGACAATATGAGCATCTTTGGGTGGATGTGCACCGTGTATCTTTGCAGTATTTGCCGACTGAAAAAAGTCTGGCGCTGCAACATCGGGTACTGCTGAAGGCGGTAAATAACCTAGTACCTCAAGGGGACGGTTCGGTATTTGAAGAGCAGACTCAGGGCATACAGAGATGGAAAGCGTCTTGGTGGCACTACCAGGATCGGCCACGGCATCGCGGCGTTGTGTCTCGGCGTCGCCTAACAGTTTTTCCACAACAGGTGCGCGGATAAAGACTCCAGGGTAATCGTCTTCTCCAAGCACAGGAAATTTGACACCAGCTTCAAACGAGCATACCTGTGATCCAAACCCATTGCGGCCGACTTGAATATCCAAGCCACCCAATAATTCTTGACCGCCGCGTTTGCCTCCGCTTGCGATGGTAGCAAGCATGATCATACCAGCGCAAGTTCCCCATACAGGTCTCTGATCAGATATCCATTTACGCAGAGGTTCCATGAGTTGAGCATTAAGAAGTCCTAGCGAAATAGCAGTCGATTCGCCGCCAGGCAAAACTAAGCCATCGCATTGCTCGAGTTGATCCGGTCGACGCACGGCGATAGCACGTACACGCGGCTGGAAAGAGCCGGCATTCAATGAATTGAAGCGAGCTATATGCTCTTGGAAGGCACCTTGCAGCGCTAGCACGCCCACAGTCACGCCCTTTTCTGTATTAGGCATGCCAAGCGGAGTGCCAACCGGATTCCCTACGAAATGCTCAGCGAGGTGTGCACGTGACGTATTCGTGCGTTAAGGGCCAGCGGTAGGAGCAATGGAGGTGCGAGTCGCTCCAAAGAGAATCACGTAGTGGTGAGCTAGGATTGGCGCGAAGATGGGCGACGTAGGGGCGGAGCGTGACGCGTCACATAAATCGCTTGAGCTCGTACTAGCGACCAATGAGTCGATCACGATCGATCTTGATCCCCTGCCCTCGACAGAAGAGTTGGAAGTTGTGATAGAAATTCTCACCGAGGAGAAACCCGCAGGTTATTTCTGGACGGCCCTTGCATCCCGTTGCTGGAATGCAGGAAGACGTCAAGAAGCGGAACTGATCGTTTCAAAAGGCTGCACAATCTTACCGGTGCATAGACCAGAAGAGAGTAGTGCATTGTTTGCGCTGCGTGCTGCATTCCAGATGGCAGAGGCACGCGCTGCTCCAAAACAAATATTGAGCGATGCTCGTTACCAGACGCTGCATGATAAAACTACCAAAGACCAACATTTTGGAGATGCCAGGGAAGCGTTAAGCCGCGCACAGTCACTCAACGCTCAGCACCCTGTACTTGTCCAGAGTCGTGCAGTATTTGCTTTGGTCACAGGAGACAATGCTCTGGCTGGGAAACTGTTCGATAGCCTTTTGCAACGTGTACCGAGGCATATGATTGCGTTGATGGGCAAGGCGTGCGTTCTCCTTCGAGCCAAGCAGTTCCTACCTGCATTGCATCTGTACCAGCAAGCATTGCGTGTCGTATTGCAAATGGAGCAACATGCTAAAGCAATGCAAGACCCGAGCTTGTCTTGGAAAGGTTCTGATCCTCGCATCGGCTTGGGTCTGTGTCTGTGGAATCTTGGACGACACGACCAAGCACGTCGTGCATGGCGACGAGCTATCGATACAGACCAACAAAACAGTGCAGCGCCGAGACTTTTATTGGGGATCTCGCTAGTGAATGCTGCCAAGTCTATACGAAGCATACCCCACGGCTGGTATGGTGCCTACACGGAGCATGCCGAAGATGTCGCGAGACGTACTGCCTATGCTGAAGGCTTAGTACTCTTACAAAGTGCCTGGCGACTAGACAAGTCCAAGGCAATGACCGCAGTGGCTCTAAGTGCCCATCTCCTTTCGCAGGCCATGCAATACTTTGCACAAGCGCTACCGGCAGCCAACGATTTCTCGACGCGTATCACAGCATCTCTACCCACTGAGTTGCAAGATGAGATTCATTCCATACTGGAGCGCACCTTGAAGCTATGTGAGCACGCTGTACAGTATGCGGATTCCAAGTCGCCTGTATTGCAAGCCTGGCTTCAGTATGCACATGCATTGCACATGAGTTCTCGACTTGCTCGCAATACGAGTGACCATGCGCTACGTTTGCAAGCGCAGCGTTACTATACTCGTGCAGGGGAAGAGTTAGCGCGTATGCCGCCTGTGTTGGGCCTTGCAGACCCTGAAGGAACGCAACATCAGCTATCGCATGGATTAGCACTGGCAACATTAGGTCTTGCGCAGCTTCAAGCAGGATCCGGCGATTTGCTTGCAGCGCTGAGTACTCTGGAAGCCGAGGTTTCGCGACCTAGTGCCGGCTCGAACCACTCGTATGCGATAGAGCTTGGGCTGTTTGCTGCTTTGCTTCATCTTGCGCCCCAACCGGGAGCGTCAGACGATCAGCAAGCTAGCAGTCGACGTCGAGCACGGGTTCTGTTGGACCGTACTCTGCGTTTGGCCGAGGCAGCTTCGCGACTTGTCAAAGGTGACCCACAAGATCAAGAGTCTGAGCAAGAAACTTTGCTTAGGTCTGCCGAGCTAGAAACTACCAACGCTCATGACGGAGCATTACTTCAAGCCCAAACAGCGATCGAGAATGAGCATCTGGCGCCACGCACGCTGCATGCAATCGCTAGCTTTTATGAAAATGCTCGGCTTCATACAGAATTAGCATCGCTATGTGCATTGAGCGATGTACGTAGAGCGGTTTACCAGCTGGGTGCAGCTCTATCCATTGCTCAACGCAGCGATGATACATTGCTCCAAGCGCAACTGTCGCTGAATATGGGTGCATTACTAGTACAACATGGAGCTGCACTACTTGGTAATGCTATGAATCATGCTGCGCTGCGTACCGGAATTACGCTGCTGGAACAAGCTTTTGTCGCCGCTGATGATGCTGCCAGTGACGCTGCAGACGATGCAGCAGCGGTCAAAGTGCTTGCGAATTATGATTTGGGGCGCGCTTTCGAGGCGATCGGTGAAGCAGACCAAGCGAGTGATGCGTATCGTGCATTGCTAAGCGCGCATCCAGAATATGTTGATGCCCGTGTACGGTATGCTGTGCTGGCTGCGCAACAAGTGGGGAACATCAGTTTGGAAGCTGGCATTACCCGGCCTGCTCGAGAAGTTGCGAATGGGCGCTTTAAAGATGCCTTGTCTTGTGACCCTGGGAACTTGGATACGCGCGCGATGTATATTCGGTTCCTTGCTGGGGAGTATGCCTCGAATCGGCAAGCGGCCTGGCCAGCGATTAAAGAGCTTGCCGCACAGCTGTTTCTTGGACCGGATGCAGGCAAGTCATTGTTCGGTGATGCAGCTACTGCGAAACGTGCTGCTGATGAAGCTCGGCATGACGCATTAATCTTGAGTATTTTGGGATGGACCTACTATCAGCTCGGTTTGCATGTCGCTCCAGGCCCATCGCAAAAAGCCGAGAGAAGCAAAAACATGTTGCGTGCTGCTGATCTCTTCGACAAGGCTTTGGGTGCCAATACCCAATGTGTATTTGCAGCGCAAGGATTGATCATTTTGTTGGCAGATGACGCGTTAGGTGACGCGAACGCTCCGCCAGATACCATGGAAGACCGACGGAAAAAGGCGGCAGAAGATGCCATTGTGCTATTTGGTCGACTTCGCGAGCTTCGTGATGATGCTAGTGTGTATATTGGCCAAGGACATGCATTTATGTTGCGTAGTGAGCTGGAGCGCGCGCTGCATGTATATGATCTTGCGTTGCGCCGCTACCACAACGAGCGCAATCCAATGGTGCTGCAGTATGTTGCGCGTGCCGAGTACGCATTAGGACTCCGTGATAAAGAGTTTGGACGACTGCAAGCTGCGCTTTCTCATCTTGATACGGCTGCAGAAGTGTTGGAAGAGCGCAGCGCTGATTCCAAGAGTAGCAGCGCGGTGGAGCGTAAGCAAGTTCTGTACAACAAAGCTGTTATGGCGCAAAAGGCGCTACAGATGTTGTGTGATCTGCCGGTAGAACAACAGCAGGTTAGTGCATTGGAACAAGCGATTGAATGGGTGACTTCTATGCAGCAGCAGTTCGTTCAGCTGGAAGAAGCTGCTAAGCAGCGGCAACTTCTCTACATTACCGCGGAAGTCGTGGAGCAGCGCGCGAAGTATGCAGAGACCTCTTTGCTACGACAAGCTAGGAAGCAGTTAGAAGAGGCTCAAGCTTATGCAGAGCAACGTCAAGAGCAACTGCGTGCTTTGGATGAAAAGCAGCGTGCAAAAGAAGCACAATTAGAAGAAATGCGTAGGCAGCGTGAAGAAGAGCACCGACGCCGTGCAGAGGCGATTGCCTCTTCGCGTCGCAAGGCAAGAGAAGAAGCGAGTCAGATTGAGTACATACAGGAGCCGGATCTAGAGACAAAGCGGCGTGCAACGGGAGGCAAACGCAAGAAGAAAGACAATGCACAAGATCAGCAAGAGCAAGTACGTCAGGAAGCATTTATTGCTAATGACTCGGACGATGAGCTAGCCGATGATCTGTTCCGCGAAGACGAATCGGACTCCGACTCGCCAAGCGATCCAGACAGTGATCAACCCGAAGAACAGGCAGGAGATGCAGCTTCCATCGACAACCAAGCCGACCAGAATGAAGCGGCAACTGCCTCGAAGACCACGCGCGATAAACTGGCATTGCTCGCCAAGCAACGCAAACAGCGCAATCAACCCGAAGAGAAACGCGAAAAGAAACGTAGATCGCGGGACAAGGCAGATCGAACTGCGAAGAAGCCGAAAGTGAACAATGACATGATCGACTCGGATGAAGAGATGAATTTGTAGCTATGACACCTAGGTACTTAGTCCCGCTCAGCCAAGCGTTCCAAGATTTGCATGATTTCTGTCTCATTCAAAGTCGAGAATCGTCGTTGAGCAGCCTGAATCTTCAGGTCATTGGGCTGGTCAACAACAGCGTCCGGGCCACCTACGATGCCGATCTCCAGCTCACTGGGCTTCAACTCTTGTCCTAACACAGTGCTTAAAGCGTTCACTGCCATATCCAACACATCCTCACGGCTAAGTTTCGCAGCTTTCTCCTCAGCTTCTTTTAATGCAGAATCTGGAGCAGTGGCACTCGCACTGCTGGAGCTTTTGAACTGCTTCTCCAGGAAGTTGATCGCTTCGGTTTGCTTTGTGCCGCTGGCTGTTGCACGGAAACCAACATAATGCCCTGCCGGATCCAACTTGAAGATTTGTGGCTTGTATTTCTGTTCCTCATCAAGACCTATCAAAATCATTGCAATCCCCAGCGGACGCATAGCTGCTTTCTGTGTATAGACTTGATTGATATTTGCCAGACGTTTGGCTAGCAAATCGGGTGAAATGGGGTATCCGTACTTGTACTTGAATTCCGCCGCCTCGGAACGAGCACGTTGCACTTGTGCACGCGCATCTGCTGTGCGTCCTGTGACAACACATCCAATCTCGGGTGTGATGGTAAAAATATGCGTTACAGTATCCGCATCGATCAACTTGTCTGGAAGCTTTTTCTGGGTTACAACCACCACCGAGTCACGTCCACGAACGGCCACAGCGGTGATTCCTGCAGCATTGATCGCCTTGAACGCATATTCCACCTGATAAAGCCGGCCCTCTGGTGAAAAAATGGTCAAGTGTCGATCATAACTACTACGTGACATCGTTCCTATCCAAGCGTCCAAGCGTTACGCGTCCACTTACGTCCAAACGCTGCCGCCCCGATCGCTTGCGCACGCAGAGCCATGCGCATCGGCCGACATCACGTGGCCCGATTTTTTTTTGGGCGGGTGGAAGTCGGGAGTTGATGCTTTCTTGATAGTTCAAAGGGACTTTCGGCTGGTGAAGAGATCGCCAACATGCCGGGAACGCCAACGCATGTGCTTTTTGAGTGCGCTGCCGGCTTGGCTCTGTTTAAGATCGAGCAGGTAGAGAGCATTGGATCACAGACGAAGCAGGTCCAAGAAGCGATGGATACCTTACCTTCCTTTGGCAAGATGGTCAAGTTGGTTAGCTTCAGTCCGTTCAAAAGTGCGCCAGAAGCATTGCAAGGAGCACTGGATATTTCCGAGGGGATTGTTGACGATCATCTTCGCTCGCTACTTACATTGAATCTGCGTCCAGAGGGCAAGAAAAGCAAAGGAATTGAGCTGGGAGTCGCCGATCGAAACCTGGCGTCAAGCATTGTGGGAGAACTGAACATCGCTTGTGATACCGGAGAAACCACGCAGGAATTGCTGCGTGGTGTGCGTATGCATGCTGAAAAGCTGCTCAAAGGCATGACCGAAGGAGACTTGGCGCGTGCACAGCTCGGATTGGGTCATAGCTATTCACGATCCAAGGTGAAATTCAATGTGAACCGCAGTGATAACATGATTATTCAGGCGATTGCTCTGCTGGATACTTTGGACAAAGATGTTAATACGTTTGCGATGCGTGTGCGTGAATGGTATGGCTGGCATTTCCCCGAATTGGTACGACTTGTGTCGGACAACATTTCGTATGCACGCCTGGCACGCTTCATCAAGGCCAAAGAACAATTGAGCGAAGATCAATTAGAGCCTATGACAGATCTTTTGGATGGTGACCAAATCACTGCACGCAACATTCTGGACGCAAGTCGTGCCTCGATGGGTACCGAGATTGGTGAACTTGACATGATCAACATCGAGAACTTTGCCGATCGCGTTGTGCAACTAGCCGAATACCGAAAGAACATGCATGCGTACCTAGTGGAGAAAATGCACCTGGTCGCGCCCAATCTTTCGGCCCTTGTAGGCGAGATAATTGGGGCACGACTGATTTCGCACGCTGGCTCCCTGACGAACCTGGCTAAATACCCTGCGTCCACCGTGCAAATCCTTGGTGCAGAAAAAGCACTTTTCCGTGCGTTGAAGACCAAGGGTAACACCCCGAAATACGGCTTGATTTACCATGCGTCGGCCATCTCCCGAGCCGTACCCAAGAACAAGGGACGCATGTCGCGGTACCTGGCTAACAAAATCAGCATTGCCTCGCGCATTGACTGTTTCTCTGATGCGCCCTCGACGAAGTTTGGTGAAGTTCTTCACCTTCAAGTGGAACAGCGATTGGAATTCTACGAAACAGGAAAGCCTATGGGCAAAAACAGCGATGCGATGCACAAAGCGATCCTTGCGATCGAAGAGGCAGCCGGTGACCTTATGGACGTCGACGCAGAAGACGATGCAGTGGATGCCGCTGAAACCGACAGCGACGATCAGGTTTCTTCCAAGAAGCACAAGAAAGACAAAAAGATCAAGAAGGAAAAGAAAGACAAGAAAGAAAAGAGCAAAAGCAAAGACAAGCACGATGATGTCGCAAAGGCCGCCAAGAAGGCCGCGAAAAAGGCCGCCAAGTCTAGTAGCAAAGAGAAGAAATCAAAGTAATACGCATCGACTTGCCTACTGGAGTGTGCATAGCATCCACGCCTACTCTTTCCTTAGTTGTTTGTATTACTAGTCCCCTGATCCGATCCATTCTCCTAGGTCAATGCACGTGCCAATGTGTGCCAGCACATCTGTGTCGGCCGAGTATACCAGGTAGACTGCGCCCATCGCTGTCGTGGCAAGCTAGCGGGCCAAAGACAATCAACCGTTTCAAAGGCACGCGGGCCTGCTAATACGCATTACTGATTGGCCAAAATTCCCTGGCCCCGTGGCTACGTTGTGTTGTGAAGGCGAATTGCACCAAGTTGATCATTATTGTAAGCGTTCATCAATCAGTATGGAGGGTATGTTTGTGGATAGTGTGGAAAGAATTGAGGCTAACTATATGATGCACAATGCGTGCAAAGGATGAATTAGACGAGGTTGCTGCTGTATGTATATTCTGATTTGGTCTTCGTATACTAACACTTATTAGCTTGTTATCGACAATGGTTCGGGTATGTGCAAGGCCGGATTCGCCGGCGACGATGCGCCCCGTGCTGTGTTCCCGTACGTTTCGATTCTATACTAACTGTTCAGATCCATCGTTGGTCGCCCACGTCATACCGGCGTGATGGTCGGTATGGGTCAAAAGGACTCATATGTTGGTGACGAGGCCCAATCCAAGCGTGGTATTCTTACGTTGAAGTACCCTATTGAGCACGGTATCGTGACCAACTGGGACGACATGGAGAAGATTTGGCATCACACTTTCTACAATGAGCTGCGTGTCGCTCCCGAAGAGCACCCCGTGTTGCTCACCGAGGCCCCTTTGAACCCGAAGGCGAACCGTGAAAAGATGACGCAAATCATGTTCGAGACTTTCAATGCACCTGCATTCTATGTGTCGATTCAGGCGGTGTTGTCCTTGTACGCCTCCGGTCGTACTACGGGTATTGTGTTGGACTCGGGTGACGGTGTTACGCACACCGTCCCTATCTACGAAGGTTACTCGATGCCGCATGCCATTCTCCGTTTGGATTTGGCTGGTCGTGACTTGACCGAGCATCTGGTGAAGATCTTGATGGAGCGTGGTTATCCCTTCACCACCACGGCTGAGCGCGAGATCGTCCGTGACATCAAGGAGAAGCTGTGCTACGTCGCCTTGGACTTTGAACAGGAGATGCTCACCGCTGCACAAAGCTCGGCTTTGGAGAAGAGCTATGAATTGCCTGATGGACAGGTAATCACTATCGGTAACGAGCGTTTCCGTGCTCCTGAAGCATTGTTCCAACCCTCGTTCTTGGGTTTGGAGGCCGCAGGTATCCACGAGACTACCTACAACTCCATCATGAAGTGTGACTTGGACATCCGTAAGGACCTGTACGGCAACATTGTGATGTCAGGAGGTACCACAATGTACCCTGGTATCTCCGACCGTATGCAGAAGGAAATCACTGCTCTTGCTCCTAGCAGCATGAAGGTCAAGATTGTTGCACCGCCAGAGCGTAAGTACTCGGTCTGGATCGGTGGTTCGATCCTTGCCTCGCTCTCCACCTTCCAACAGATGTGGATCTCTAAGCAAGAGTACGACGAAGCTGGCCCCTCCATTGTACACAGGAAATGCTTCTAAGCACGTAGTCATCTAGCTAGCTTAGCCCGGAAAGACTATGTCAGATACACTATTCTAGCCGGTCGCCAAACAATGCCGCACCACGATGCCGTACATTCGCGAAACTCGGGCGTGCAAATACGCGATCGATCGAGCTAAACAGTGAGTAAATTCACCTACTCTGTGCGTACTTCGGCATTCCATGCAATATTGCGTAATGCCGGGGTGGTTAGTGCACATCCTAGAGTCAAGACGGCAAACGATATCAATGTCTCGAGAGTGACCTTGGCAGGTCAGTAAATCCTATAGTGATACGCACATCCCAAGGTATTGCACTTTCGTATTTTGTCGAGGGTGTACCGAGCTCTAGCGACTTGGCCTGAGATAGAACTAGATTAGTGAATACCTCTTGGCTTACATTCATACGTCGAGAAGGCTGCGTGTACGAATAAGACTGCGTCAGAGAATGTTGAAAAAACTCACTACATCCCAGCACGACAAGTATACGCCCCGTCCGAGGTGTAGACTTGCTAACGATAGACATCTTTAATGTACCACCGCGACCGAAGAACACTAGGAGACTTAATTGAATACAAGCAAAGTAATAATTCGACCGAATTCACTATGAACTCCACATCGATTCTATGTTATCAGCCAGCATGCGTTGGCATACCAGGCCAGTAAAGGGTTTGACCCATCTCGTAGTTGTGTCTTGTCGGTCTCTGCGTATTGTGTGAGGAACTGAGCATGGGTCATAATACGAGCATCTTGTTCCGATACAGGCAATAAGGGGGGAAGGACTCCCGAGCTAAAGAATCCCGAGAAACTCGTGGAGTAATCACCGTAGGCAGTCGGTTGAGAAGCTCCTTGTTGCCCTGTGTATATGGTATGGAGAGACTGTGCAGTTCTTTTGGGAGGCGCAAGAGATTTTGGTGGATTGGGGGAGACTTTGGTTTCTTTAACTAATTCTGCCCCCATTTTTCTGAGATAAATGTCGCGCAAAACTTGGAAATCCGTAGGATAAAAGATATCGAAGAATCCCTGTAGCACAAGGTAGGTGGTGACAGGGATCATGTTGCCATTGTGCCGCGTCTGTACAACAGGTGCATTTACCCCCGGTGCAGCGTCTGGCAAAGAGGAAAAGTCGGAAAACACTAAGCGATGTTGAGGGAAATAGGCACGAAGCACATCGATCATCTGTAAGCATCCCGTAGGTAAATAGTGCGGAGTAGTCAAGTTAGGGTAAAATGGCATATGCCGACTTAGTACAGCACGGAGCCAATCAGGAAGCCATGCAAGGTACATGGGTGCGCCTGGCGGGAGTTTGGCTGGACGTACAGTTTGAAGTAGCTGCAAATATTCGCTGATCATCGAGTCCTGTACCGGTTCCCAAAGTTCGTGGAAATCGCCGCTGTGATCAATTGCAACCATACATTGATAAGGTTGAAGATCTTCTGTGGAATAGCGCACAACATCATGTGCCAAGTTATCCAAGACCTCTAAAGCAACAAAGTAACACGGCTCATCAACGGTTTCATTCCATTGCAAAAAGTCACGCAAGATTACTTCCACCGCACCACCACGCAAATGCTTCGATAGTGTTTTCTTTTGCTGCGAAGCAAGTCGTGCACTGATCTCCACGATGCGGTACTGTGTGCGTTCATACACCTCCGGCTCCTCCTCTCGAATATAGTCCAGAATATCACGAGCTAATGTGCCTGCTCCGCCTCCTAATTCATAGATTACTAGATCATGGCTAGGAAATAGGTGAAGCTTGTATTCTGTAACCAGGTACCTAGCGATTGCTCGTCCATAGAAAGGCTGCATTAGCTATCGTAAGTGAACTTACACTGAACAACTGCGTAGGCGTATGCCATACTTGACCAGCGGCCATCGTATCGATCTCCATTTCAGACATACTATTTCGGTTCTGAAGCTCGAGTAATTTACCTTTCTGTTGCGCTAAATCCAAGCGCTCGGCACTTCCCCAAGCTGTACGATTCTGGCGACGATCCAACACGTCAATTTGTTCTTGAAGTGTCGGTTGTCCAGGATTTCGCGCTCGTTCTAGTGCTTGACGTGTCTCTTGATAGCGTTTTTCAAATTGTATATACCGTGTTTGGACTTCCCGCATGAATGCTGTTTCATTTTTTAATTCGTTGAACGAAAAATGCGTCTCCTGTGCGTCGAGACTTTGGGGTAGCAGCTCTGCCTGTCGACTGAAATAGCCATACGTCGGATTATACAGACTATCGTGAACAAAGTCTCGCGCAAGCATACGAACAGACCTTGGCCTTTGTTTGTTTGACTCCAATTGTTGCGCTGTGACCACAGGCAGCTTAGCTAGCTCCTGATCAGGGAACTGGTTGAACACATCATAGTTATATTGTACACGGTGTTTCTCCGGAGGTACGTCTTTCTGACACAAGAAGCTTGTACAAAAAAATCGATTCCAAGGCACACTTTTGCCTCTCCGCAACCTCGTAACGCTCCGCGTCACACCGACACACACTCGCATTCCCACGAAGATCCTCCTGGCCAGTGCGGACTTCGTGCAATCTGCTGACTAATCGGAGTGCAGTGGTCCTCAGCAAGTGATCCACACGGGTTTTCATCTGCATCGGCCACCGATTGAAAGTGCACGGTGCCTGAAGGAAAGTCGAGACGCGTGTCTGCTCAGGATTGGAGTTCTATTGTTACAAAGTTCCATACTTGTGTGCTTTGCATTGCGCATACTTCTAGTCATAGTTTGCCACCCTTGTAGAGACTCGGGTGTATTATTGGAATCAAGTGATTCCTACTAATTCTTGAGCGTGTGTATCCTAAGAATTGAACCTGGGAGCATTTCGCAGGAGAGATGAGTGTACCAAACCCGTGCGTAGACATAAGGGAAAAGCAATCAGGTTGCATGGATGGCAGGCAGACCGCGCAAGCTGGTCCGTCCTGCTTTCCTGTCAGTCGACCGTATTGCGTTGCCAGTCAGACGATACTTACCTACAGTAATCCCATCAGAAATACAGCTCAAGCTCCTCAACATACAGCAGTCGGGCTCGCAAACACCGCGATACCTACCAGCTCTACTTATGCAACACCCGTGATACCCAAGAGTGACCACCTAACTCAAGTTGCTCCGCCGCCGCCGCGCACTTCGCCTGCGACGCTGTTTACGCCTGCGCATCAGCATGATATTGCGCGAAGTGCACGTACGATCCTATCGAAACCGCTCGTGGAACAGAAGCCTGTGCAAGCAGCAGGTGCACTGATTACGCTTCTTTCCTCGTCTTCGTCCACCTCACTGACCTTGCATCCAACCACCCCTGAGGAGCGACTCTTGATACTGCAACTCTTGCGAGAAGTAGCTACTCCACCATACTTGCGAGCCTTTTCGCATGATGTTCGAGGTCGCGAGATCTTAGCGTGCTGGCTGAGTGATGCCACGCCTCCTCGCAAAAACGATGTAGCAGACGAAAGCGAGAAGTGGAAAGAGACTTTATGTCCGCTACTCCATCTATTACGTTTGCTACCTATCACTTTGGAGCATTTGAAAGACCACGTAGGATTGGGCAAGTTGATCACTGGGGTTCAGAAACGGGCTAGGAGCGATCAAGCTCGCCGATTGGCTGACGAAGTCAAAAGCCAATGGAGCGCACTTGTGTCTTCGAAACCGTCTATGCCCTCTCAACGAGAATCACCGCCCGTGACATTGAAGCGGTCTGCAGCGAATCCGGCAGCAGATCATGCGAAGCGTGCGCGTAGCAGCACGCCGCCCACTTTGACGCCTTCACACCCCTCAACTTCGGCATTCTCTTCTTCAAGTCGTGCTACTATAGAACGAAAAGCATCACCACAACTAAGCGAGTCTCGCGTTACTGAGCGAAATTCTACTGCTAGCGCTCGAGCAGTTCCCTCCGCGCCAAGCAGCACAGCACGTCGTACTACGCGTTCGACTCAAGCGACATCTTCTGATGCTCACAAGGACCTTGCGGGATTCATGTCATTGATCGATCAGCCAAAACATCATTCTACATCGACCACCGTAGCTGAGGCACCGAAGCCGTCTGCTGCCCCTGTTGAACGCAAGAAGAAAAAGAAGTCAGTGCATTGGAAAGACCACGACGGTTTGCCGTTAGTGGCTGTCCGCCTAATTGAAGCGGCTATTTATGATGACGACTTAGACACTTCTGTGCGTGGATCTGGTGCATTGGATATAGAAGAAGGCGGTGTTTTCCGCCAGGCGCACGCCGAGATGGACGAACAGATCGATTGGTACGCGCCTCGAGCTTTGCAGATCCACGAGGAAGAGTCTTCTTCACTACCTGAGCGCGGAGCTGAAAGCGAAGCAAAATTCGCACAGGAAGAACGCGAGCGTACATTGCCTTTGACCTCGTATGCTAGCGCCGAAGATATCCCTGAATCTGCTGAGGAGCCGGACGAGTTCATCTTGTCGTTTGCCGCACATATGCCGCCACCAAAGCCGATGCGTACGGGTCTTCAGGGGGACGATGTGCCTCCTACGACGGAGGAAAGCCAGGTGTTAGCGCCTGACTTTTCTGCTATGGCCGCCATGCTTGGACATATGGGCCCAGCTACGTCCGGTGCAACATCACCAGGCGCGCCCATGCCGTCACTACCGATGAATCCAGCGATGCTCCAATCATTCATGCAAAATTCTCAAAGCTCGGATGGCAGTGGATTCCCACCAGCCTCGATGCAGATACCCCCATGGATGAGCGGTATGCCGTTTGGATTTCCGTTTCCCCCACCACCTGAGGTGATGGCTCAAATGGGTGGGCCGATGTCTCCTGGTCCTGCCCCGCATAATCTCTAGGCCAATTGGTTTACGATGTGGTCACTACGCAAACGCTCTATGCTCTATGGTATGTTGTATGGAGTAAAGTGGTATAGATGCTCATCTATGATGTTCGTGATCCGCTGCGATGTGAATCATGAAACATCATGTCGGCGCAGTGCGTTGCTTTCCTGCCATATACCCCTTTTCGTGTAAATTAATCCATTCTTTCAAAATACATGCAAGGAAATGAGGCATTCAGTGTGTTAGTGACGCCGATATGCCGACGGCGCTCTCTTTGAAGAGTGCACAAAGTAGGATGTTTCTTGTGCCTGGAAGATCGATTAAGACGGCGGATTTGTGTCGGCAGACATATTGTCAGACGTAGCATACAAAGGCGACCGTGAATACAAATGAACTTTTTCCGGGGGGATAATCCCCGTCTAGGGTTAGATAGAGTGCAAGCAACCTACTTTATACAGCAATTTGAAAACTGGTTTACTAGGTTGAGCACCGACATTGAGCCAATACTTAATTCGATCCTCGTTCCATTCGATTCGCTTTTGCATGACTGGCTTTTCAAGTATGCCGGACTGGATCACTTCTCCATTATATCCAGGACGATCCTCGCTTGACCGTTGCTTGTGCTGATGAAGTAATTGATTGTAAACGGGCCGAGGAACGGGATCATATTCTCCCAGCTTTTCTATCGGCAAAGCATCGCGTGCCTTTGTGTTTTGGATCGCGACCAAATGATAAAATGGATTGGACCGCGTACCATGTCTTGCCAGACGTAATCGAACTACCATAGCTGTGCGCACACCAACAATCTTCCTAGCGATTTCCTGCTGCAGCCTAGGTGTCCAATACACGTGACTTACGCCAGGGACTTGCACGCATCTCGCCCTGTCCTCTGTGTGACGCTAATCCTACGAAAAGCCATTGGCTCGGAGAATTATGTCACATGATCTGGGTCGCGCTGAAGCCCTGAGCACCGCCCCTAGCACGCGCCCTTACGTGTTGCAAAGCGCAGCCAGCCAATTCATCGCAAGCCTAGCAGTAATTCAAAACTCTGTTACGTATTTACTTGGCAATCCGCTGTCTTACTTTCGTCCCTCGTCTCTCCCTCGATCGTCAAGCATACTTGGAGCTGGACAGAAGAATGCTGCTTCCTATCCGATCCTTGCTTAGCCTTTTGGCGATTGCTACCCTAGCCCAGGGTGCAATTGTATACCGCCCTCGTCGTGTTGATGAAGCTGCTCGTCATAACCTCCTTCCACGTCAAGGTTCCTCTGCGTCTTCTGCCGCGGCTTCGTCTGCTGCGGCATTAAATAATGCCGAGAACGATTCTCCGAAATTCACATATGGTACAGCTGATCCAAAGTACCCCGGCGTCGTGGCTGAGGGCCCTATGGGACCTACCAACCCCAAAAAGCCTAGCTTGAACACTCCTGTGAACCAGACCTCGATGTCTCGTCTGGCCACGGTTAATAGCGTTGATGACTGGTGTACTTTTGGCCCACCGGACAACAAGAAGACTTTGGGTGACGTAGAAGGCGAAGTGGTCGCTTACTGTACCAAGCCCCGTAATAATGCTCGTGTCATTCCCGACGGAACTGTGACTGCTGCTCACTTTGTAAAGACACCTTTGTATGTCCAGATCATGGCCTTGGGTGACTTCACCAAAATCAACTTCCAAAAGGGCGATTCGGGCGGTGAATTGGACCCACACGGCGCTACCAATTTGGGTAACCCTGTGGGCGGCAACGTCACTTCCAACATTACTGGCTCTGATGTCTCCTACGAGGAGTGGATGAATTACGTTAGCCATGAGTTGATGTGTTTCCGTATCTGTATCGCTGGTTCTGACCAGGCTCCCCCATCAACGGAGTGCCAACACTCTCTTGACGAGGTCGGCTGCTACTGGATCATGCCGGGCAATTATTTCCCGGATCAATTTGAATCATGCGATGCTGATGCCGCCTACCCGCCTGGTATCTACGTTTCGGACGGCTCCACCTCTTCCTTCCAACAGTACGCAACTGGTATCTGGACCGACGATGGAGAGACCAAGACGTACACTAACGGATCTAAGGGCGAAGAGACACCGACCGCTGCTCAGTCTCAACCTAGCTCATCGAACTGCAAGTCCTACTCGACCATTGCCAACAACATTGCCTCGTTGGCGCAGGCTTCTTCGTCTGGCGGTAGTGGAAGCGGAGGCAGTTCCTCCTCGAAAAGCTCTGGATCCAGCGATTCTACCAGTCAAAAGAGCAGCGCTCTGAACATTTCTCCTGCGCTGTTGCCAATCGGCATTCTGTTTGCCGCTTTCGTCATGGGCTCTTTGGTGCTTTAATATCGTCTTTCCCATCTTTAACCGAAGACAGTCCAATGCCGATCTGCTTGTGATGGCAACCCTGTATATAGCGTACCGTAACTCGCTTAGCGCTTTTTTAGAACTCTTTCAAAGAAATCTCTTATTGGATATCGATTGGGCGTCGCGTCAAACTCTCAAGTAGTGTGCGGCACTGCCCTCAAGGCCATCGGTTGGACCAGTATCCACGGATTTTTATGTGGAGGTCCCAGCACTCAGGGCACTTTAAACTCCAATGCAACGAAAAATCAAGATGGACACCCATTGAAGGCTGACTCCTTACCCTCTCCCCAAATCCTATTGCAATTGCATTGTGCTATGATTATCCCCATTCACTCCCTTGTGAGCTTGCTCACTTTTGTTTCATTGGTGAATGGAGGAGTGATCTATCGAGGATCTAGTCATGGCTCGCTGGACGAGTCAGGCAGCCTCGATAAACGCCAAATGACCGGTGGCACAGCAAAGACTACAGCTGACGTACCGAAGTTTGCGTATGGCACAGCTAGCCCCAATTACCCTGGTGTTGTGGCCAAAGGTAAGAATGGCCCTACCAATCCAAAGAAGCCTAGTCTTGGAACATCTGTGAACCAAACCTCTATCTCACGATTGGTCTCGATCAATTCCGTGGACGATTGGTGTACATTTGGACCGAAGGACAGCTCGAAAAAATTGGGAAATGTGGAAGAAGAAGTGGTTGCATACTGTACCAAGCCACGAAACGGAGCACGAGTCATTCCAGACGGAACTGTGACAGGAGCGCATTTCGTCAAGACTCCACTGTATGTGCAGGTTATGGCACACGGCGACTTTACCAAGATCAACTTCCAATCCGGCGATACGGGTGGTGAGCTGGACCCGCACGGTGCAACCGAAAAGGGAAATCCACACGGCGGTAATGTCACTTCCAACGTCAGCGGCAAGGATGTGTTTTACGAAGAGTGGATGAACTATGTCGGTTACAACATCATGTGTTTCCGAGTGTGTATTGCTGGCTCAGACATTGCCCCACCCAAAACCGAGTGTCAGCATACACTCGATGAGATGGGTTGCTGGTCAGTAATGCCCGGCGACTATTCCGACGACGTGTTTGACTCGTGTGATGCTGATGCTGCTTACCCGCCCGGTGTCTATGTATCAGATGGCACCACATCTTCCTTCGAGCAATTTGCTACGGGTGTTTGGACGGACGATGGTGATCTCAAAACATTTACCAATGGTGTCTCCACGCAAAAGACACCATCCATCGCCATGTCCACACCCCGCTCTTCTAACTGCAAGAAAGTCGCGACGATCGGCAATGGTATCACTTCACTCCTATCGCCCAGCGCCAGCGGAGAGGCTAGGATCGCGGAAGTGAGCAATAGCACATCTGGCGTAGCTAAGCAGACAAGCAGCAGCAAGAGCTCAAGCATCCAGGCAACAGCCAGCAGCGATTCGTCCGACACTGATAACCAAACTTCTACAGAGTCAGACGATTCAAGCGACTCAAGCAGCAAGAGCAGCGCTAGTTTCCTGTCCCCCAGCTGGTTGCAAGTCCCAATTTTGCTGGTGGCTTTGACTATAGCTACAATTACTCTATGAGCACTAATTGCAATCTTTTTTTCAACTTCTCTCTCTATCAGCGTAGCAAATCTGTAAACTTTTTTGTCTCCTTTCTTATATATATTGCTCAGCATATGCTCCATGGACGAAGTATCTGCACTTTGTCATAGTTCGTATTTTTGATCTGGCGCTTCTCCTATCGCGCTATCCTTTCCAGATCCTAATCTACTTTGCAGCTACTAAGGACATGATGGCCCCTAACCTCGTCCCATCCAATTCCATTCTGCCCCCGTGATGAAGCGCACTGCCTCCACCTGTTGTTCTCTCGCCGGAAATCCGCAGACGTCCCCAATCGATTAATTCAGGTCTGCTTGAGAGCTCCATCACTGACTACACGTGACTGGCTCAGCCAAACTTTCGGGCGAAGGGTGGACGATTGGACGGGAGCAAATGGCGTAAATAGCTGCTAGTGCGACACTTGAATTTGCTTTCCTCTCTTTGCGAAAAAAGTGTCACGATGATTGCCCTTCGCTATCTGACGCTTGTATTTGTGTTTGTGGCTCTGGTGAACTGTGGTGTGTTGTACCGTCCCGCAGAGCGCCGGGGTGTCAGCGAAAATGCACAGAAGCTTAACCGCTTGGAACGTCGCCAAGACGCAAGCGCTTCTTCTTCTATGGCCACTGGCACTGCCAGCTCTATGATGTCCAGCGCATCCTCTATGCCCACTAGCGCCATGGCCGCCGGCTCATCCTCGGCTGCTGCGGCCACTACGTCCAGCTCGTCAATGAGCGTGCCAGCGTTCTCATACGGTACTGCCAACTCGACCTACCCTGGTGTTGTTGCTACTGGCCCTCTTGGTGCTACGAACCCGTCTCAGCCCAGTCTCAATACCACCGTGAATCAGACCTCGGTTTCTCGTTTGGTTTCAATTAACAGTGTGGATGATTGGTGTACGTTCGGCCCGATCAACACCTCTAGTCTGCTTGGCGAACAAGAAGGCGAAGTGGTGGCCTACTGCACCAAACCCCGTAATGATGCACGAGTGATTCCCGACGGAACTGTGACCGCTGCTCACTTTGTTAAGACCCCGCTTTACGTTCAAGTTATGGCCCTTGGTGACTTTACTAAGATCGGCTTTGGCGCGAACGACACTGGAGGTGAATTGGACCCCCACGGCGCTACCAATATGGGTAACCCTGTGGGCGGCAACGTCACCTCCAACGTTACTGGCTCTGATGTCTTCTACGAGGAGTGGATGAACTACGTTGGTTACAACATCATGTGCTTCCGTGTTTGTATCGCCGGCACCGACAAGGCAGAGCCCAAGACTGAATGCCAGCACACGCTTGATGAAATGGGTTGCTGGACTGTGATGCCAGGAAACTACACCGACAACATCTTCGAGTCTTGTGACGCAGATGCTGCCTACCCCCCTGGCATTTACGTCTCGGATGGCTCCACATCTTCTTTCGAGCAGTACGCCACGGGTCTTTGGACGAGCAGTGGATCGGTCTTGACCTACACCAATGGTGAATCGACCGAGACCACACCTACTACCGCCAACTCTATGCCAAGCTCTTCCAATTGCCAGATTATGACTACAATCGCCAATGGAATCGCTTCCATTATCCCTGCGCCCAGTTCGTCTGCCGCTCCAGCAGCTTCCCCTGCTGCTGCCGCTCCAGCTTCAGATGCTTCTCCTGCTCCTCCTGCTCCAGCTTCAGATGCTTCTCCTGCTGCACCTGCTCCAGCTTCAGATGCTTCTCCTGCTGCACCTGCTCCAGCTTCAGATGCTTCTCCTGCTGCACCTGCTCCAGCTTCAGATGCTGCACCTGCTGCAAGCTCCGCAGCTGCGTAAGAAAAAAAATAAAACATTAAACCATCAAAGCCGCGGAGACCTTACTTTAGCTGTGGCTTTGCACCGGTGCTCGAGCGGTCCCTTTTACGTTGTTGTACCGCAAGAGTCTGTTTCATAGTTTGAGACAATTAGACATTGCTTTCCTTTTTTGATATCTGTTCTTGATTCTATTAGCGGCGACGACTTGTTTCACAGCTTCGTCCTTCATGTTCGATGGACGATGAATGGGATTGATCATGTATGCATTCCCTTTGGGCCAGCCACCACAGATGCAAATCAGTAGAGTAAGCCACTGCTTCTTGCATTCGCCACGTGCATAGATCTGCGTAGGTCCTGAGTCGTTTCCCAGTCGTAATGGTGAATCGGATATGGAATGCGGGGCTGTCGCGTGCAGCTCGGTTGCCAAGTCCGCGCGCGGCCTGGGTGCTACCATTACGATCTATGTCTTCGCGTCCACCGCAGCCTGGCACTTGGGAGCCTAGGGTGACGCGTGTCAAGTCTGATATTCCGAAATTGCCTGTGCGTTGAAAGTTCTGACGTAGAATAATCGGCCTTATTATATTGCAGCTGGTGCATCTTTGATTGCGTTATGGTATGTGTTAACAACCTACCTCAACAACAAAGAACGCCTGGGCTCCTCTGTGCTGCGCACGGTTTCGCAACGCGTAAAGGAAGCAAGCGAAGTGCACTCTTTGCTTGGTGAACCTGTGCAGCTCAAACGGAGCTCGTTCGGAGATCCATGGATCGAGGGAATCATCAACCCATTAAAAGGCAAAGTGGATATGTCCTTTCAAGTGTACGGCCCTCGCGGTACAGCTACGGTGTATTTTACCTCCATTCGTAAAGCAAAGGGCGATGCATTTGAGGTGCTTCGGTTCCTGATTGTGCCAGACGCAGACTCGAGCCAGGCAGTATCTTTACTGTCCGGTACGCCATCTCCATCTAATGTACTTGGTTAATACTTTATGTGTGCGATGCTACAAATCCCTGAATCCTATGAGGCCACGCCGATCGCTGTGCATTTCCTAGCGCATGAGCCGTGGTCTTTGGGTTGTCGTGATGCTCCTGCTGTTCAGAATGAGTTACTGAAACACCTTGCTGTACAGAAAATGCAGGAACCGGGTATAATAGAACACCTTGCTTTCCTTTAGGAAATTTGATCGGGCTCGAAGGCGCATCAATAGCTTGTGATACCTGTAAATTTTCAAGGATCTTTTCCAGCTCCTGAATGGTTTCCAATGATAGCGAAATCTGGTCAAACAGGTGCCAAATATGCCTGCGTGCTGTGAGGCGAAGTGAATACTCGTCCATGAGGTGCACGGCACGGGAAAATAGCGCCATACTCTTGAAGCGCTCAGGGTGCTCAGCACGCGTACGTGATAGTGCGTGCCATGCGGTACTAGTAATTGCACCGTTTCCTAGACTAGAAAGCCAAGTTACAATGTGATTTTCTCGTGGATCGGTCGCTGGTAGCAGCCGTGTTATGGCTGGAGTTGTTGTGCTTAGCTTGATGGGTATCTGCAAAAGTTAGTTTCAGAACCTACATGAAAGAAAGGGCTGCCTTTCTTTGGAAAACACAATGAATGGTCCGCATTGACCGCATACCAATCGAATCTTGAGATCGTTTCCGCGCCAAGGCTTGTCTTAGCCAGAGAGTTGAGAGCATGGAAGCAAGTTGCCCGGATCGATACTAGTTCAGCTTTCTCAGCCAAGGAGAAGAGGCATGCCACCGCATCATGCTCCAGTAGCATCCTTAAACCCAATTCAGAAGATCCGATTTGGCCCTGACGTTAGCGTAATGGGATGACCTACCAATGCCCAGATTGCTGCCTTGCAATGCAAAACATCGTATCCCTCGATTACGTTTCGTATTTGTTGCTTAAATTGTTGAATATGATCTGTTCCTTGAAGCAAGATACATCCTGCCTGCGTCGCTACTAGCTGTCCATAGAAATGCGGTGGAAGAGGCGGTGCATTCATTTCGTTGATGCGCGCTAAAGCTTCCTCCGCAACTCCAACGTAAGCTAAATTTTGATGCCTGAACCATAGATTCATTTGGCGAGTTACATAGCCTGATTTCAGCAAATCGTCAAAGCCTGCCGGTTGCGACATGAAAAGAAGATGCATTGGGTCATCCTCATCACCAAAAAGATAGGGGAAGGGACGCTGAATC
Organism: Malassezia yamatoensis; assembly: GCA_029542965.1. NCBI lineage: Eukaryota > Fungi > Basidiomycota > Malasseziomycetes > Malasseziales > Malasseziaceae > Malassezia > Malassezia yamatoensis. Next base: position 2,826,843 of record CP119943.1, on the reverse strand, counting down.
ACGACAGCATTCAACATCGTTGGGTGTTTGCAAGCCTCTCGTAGGGCGTCCAGGGCACTGCCGCGAATTTGCGGCGCAACGTCATACAGCTGATCAAGGAGCATGCTGATGACCCACTTTTGTGGCTGGAAATCAAGCCATAATTGGGTTGAAAGATGCCTTGTCGAGGCTAAGCGGACCTGTTCTGAGCCAGCGGTAAGTGCCTTCTGCAAGAATAATCTGGGCCAGGAGCCGAGCGTGTAATCCATACTTCGTACCAGGGTTTCGATGAAGAAATCCTGCGGGCCATCTATCACACTCAATGCTACTAGCGGAGAAAAGAGTCGTGCGGCGTGGAGTAGATCCAGTCCAACAGTGCTTTCCGTAAAGAGTCGTAAGAAATCAAAATAGCCACTGACCAAAGTCGAACGCATAGCCCTCACGTTGAACAAAGCGTCAGGGGCATTGGTGACAAGTTGTTCCAATGCCTCCCGAAATTCATTCAAAAATCGGTCTTCTGCAAGATAAATTTGTCCCTCATGCTGCAAGAGAAGTAAGCGGAAGAATTTCCGTCCGATTTCCGTCCATTGCTCGTTTGCAGGGTCTGCGCGTAATGGTGCATAGCGCTGCGAGAATGGTCGTAGAAACGACATCAGCCGTCTTATTAGCTTGGTATGGAAGAGTGCTTCTTCAAAATGACGAGCATCCTGAAGGGGTCCATCAAGGAGTTCGTTTATGATTGAAATATTCCAAACCTGATGTTCTCTAGAAGTGGTCACCATGGAATCTCGCACGAGAGACCGGAATTGAATGTCGTCCATCGAGGAATCCAGTTGCATACGTGTCTCCTCGATCGTGTTCTGCCTCACGACCTTCTCTTGCATAAAATTGGAGTCTAGCGTGGCTTCCACAGCATTGATAGCTAAAAGAGCCGTTTTGGCCGTGAGTTGTTCATGTGGCGAGCAATAGGCGTCACATACTATGTGTACCAAGGTGGAAAAGGTATGCAACTCACTGCTGGAATCTCGAAACACCAGTCGGGCTCTTTTGAAGACTAGGTTAAGAACGTGGCTTGCTGATGGCCTAAGTTTGTCCGACTCTCTAATGATGAACACAAGTCCTGGGAGAAGCTGTGCATCTAAGAGCAAAGTCAGTACCAAGGCGAGGTATTGATCACGAAGTGTACTTGCAGCTATTCGCGGAGGTTCATGTTTGGTATCCTGCTGAGTGCTAGCATTGCGGGTGAAATGCGATGTTTCGGAGTCGAGTAATTGCGCTAAAGCACGTAGGATGCGAGATTGGATTTTTGGTTGATCAAGATGCAGTGCCGCTAAGACTGACTTCAGTGCCACTCCTTCGTCAGAACAAAGATACATCAAGCCTTCCCAAGAAGAGAGCGTTTTCAATGTCGCTTGCTCCGCGATGCTTAATTGTTGATCGTAATTCTCCTGTGTAGTACTTGGTACATTGGTGAAGCCGGTCAACGCCGCGGCCAGATCCATATTTGGACCTATGAATTGTCGTGTGGATGGGCTCTCAAACAGGCCTAACAGACAATCAATCAATGCTGCAGACCTTGCTAGTGGCATCTCACATACGGCCCGCCACAGGGGCCCAAAAGACAATGTACGGGCGACGAGGGCAGGGTCGATCATAGCAAGCTCAGCGATTGTTTCAATTACAGTTGCATAGAGTGGGTCTTCAGGCTCATGAGCAATCGCACTCATAGCGCGGACTAGTCCATCGCTGATCACTTGCCAAGCATCCTTATCGAGCGCTGTCCAGGGTATCCACGCACGTACAAAACGCAAAGCTTGCTCACGTTCAGAAATTTGTGACATGTCTCGTACTAATGCACGACTTAGCAGTAGCGATAGAGCACGACTGTACTCTTTGGTAAGGAGTGAAACTAGTTTAGGATGCAACCAGGAACGTAGCGTTCTCATGGCGGACGCACGGACCTTTTCCGATGAACCTGTACCCATAAGCAGGATCAAACTTGGTTAATTAACAGAAATGCGTACCTGTTCAACAAGCTGGGCGCCTCGTTCGGAAGTTCGGTGCAAAGCGCTGGGTATCTTCGAAGCAAGCTGGTGATACATGACATAATATTGACCTGAGCTCGAGCGATACGATATGTAGGAACTTCCTTGATAGCAGATTGTGTGTATTCATCTGTACCTTCCCATGTCTGCGCGAGAATAAGGACAAGGGCACCGAGAAGCTGTCGTATGTGCTCTACGGACTGGTCCAAGCCGTAAGCAGGTGTGAGGAAACGATCTTCATTAAGATCACCCATGCCATGTACGGCCCGGATTGCGCGTGGTTTGAGAAAAGTTACGTCACTGTTTGGGTAAAGAGCCGACTCCAAAATCTGTTTCTGTGCCTGTAAAGCGACCATGTTGCTCTCAGCGAGATGCAGCTCCCTCTGAACATGGTCTCTGAGCGAGCTATCACTCGCTTCCTGCATCTGGAGCACACTGAGCATACTTCTTGCCCCATGTGCGACGTGATCCTCCAACTCAAGACGCTTCTTGACACTCTCAAGCTGCTTTAGCCTGTCCATACCTACCTCCTGCACCTCCATCGCTCTGTGGGGAACCACGTGGCGGGACGACGGGGTTGGCGCGACCCTTCGATGAAGCTTTCGCGATTGGGACTGATCGTGATAGCGGTCGTGACTTATGTTGCGGCCGCACCTGTAGCGCATGATAGCCGATTTCCAGAGGGACGTACGCTGACTGGATCCAACTTCAGTTCCATTCAACATGGTGCATGGCTCGTTGAGTATTACTCACCGAAATGCCCACATTGCCAACAATTTGCCCCTATCTGGGCACAACTAGGAGAAGCAAAAGATGCTTTGCGTCTAGATCCCATTGCCCCCATGACGCTTGCTCGTGTTAATTGCCTGATATCAATGGACCTTTGTGTCCAGGAGCAAATCGCGGCCTATCCCCAAATTACGCTATACTATGATGGGATGAAGGTTGATGGAGATGTCAATAAGGATTTTACCTTGAAAGGTCTATCCTCCTATGTCGACGAGTCAGTTCAGAAGTATCGATTGAAACTAGCGGGTAAAAGTCCTGTTTCGTCTGCATCTTCCATAGCAGAGTTGTCAGCTGCTTCGACTCTTTCTACAGCTGCAGACGTGATCACCACAGCATCTACTCTGCCACCCGTCTCGTCTATTCAGAAAGATCCACAGACTACAAGAACGGCCGATGCATCAGGAACAACATTGTCTCTTGCACCATTACAAGGACTCACTGAGTTTGGAACGTCTGCCTTGCCGAATGAAGCGGCCTTGGATGCATATCTCGGAGCTGATCATGGCCAAGGTCCATCATTTGTGAAATGTATGTTGCTACAGACTGACTTTAGTTTATGCGCCATGGTGCCCGCATTGCCGAGCTATGGCTCCAGAGTATGCCAAGCTCGCTGTTTCTGTGAAAGGTCATGTAAATGCGATTGCTGTGGATTGTGAAAAGTATAGCGACTTATGCACAAAATACAAAGTGCCATTTTATCCCACCTTGCGCTTGTATAATGATGGCAACATGACTGTGCAACAAGGTGAACGAACGAAGTCCGCAATGCTAGCATTCTTGCAAGAAAAGGGAGTGTATACTTCGCTTTCCGGTGTACGTGCTCAAGAGCTGGACTCAGAGCTTCGTCGAAGTCACGTAAATTTCTTGTATCTTGCTGCGCCTTCTGTATCGAATGAAGAGAAGCAGATCGTTGATTCTGCAGGAATTGAATACGATCATGGTAAGCTGCTCTATGCGACGGATCCTGAGCTCTTGCGCCGATTCCCCTCTTCCGTTCGGGACAACGCCGGATATTCGTCCGTGGGCTCACGCTTGCTTGTGTTCAAAGAGTCCCAATCGCAGCCATCCGGCGTGCTCGAACTAGCCAGCTTGCCAAGCAATAGCAAGGAAGCCCAAGCTCAGATTCTACAATGGCTCGAACGCAATGGACACGAGCGCCTGGCACAGATCGAGAATGAATCGCTTGAAGATATACTGGAAGACACACAGGGGCTGTCCGTGGTGTTGGCAGTGTTAGGCGCGGATACAAACGATGCCTCAGCACTTAGTGCGCAATTAGACAGTGTGAGACAACTGGCGAACTCTTGGGCTAAGAAGGAAGCCATTCAGAACGAAGCCATACTGCGCTTTGCCTGGTTGAACGTCGAGCAGTACCGCACTGAGCTGGAGCAGTACAATGTGGATTTGGCCCACGTCCCTCAGCTGCTGTATTTCCGACCTTTGGACCACACCGTGGTGTCTTACCAGGGAAAGACATGGCTGGAGCAAAGTGCTGCTCTGGATTGGCTCACCAGAGTGCAAACAGGTGCTGTTACAGGAGGAAGATATGGGTCTATGCTGGGCCGAACCTATTCTTCTGTTCGGCGAACCGGTGGCAAAGCCGGTTCAGTGGTACAAGAACATCCTCTGTTTGTTCTTACATTGGTGATAGTGGGACTCTTGTTAAACCCGCGGATTCGCCGCATGATTCGTCCCGTGGCTAGGGGCTACAGGAAATTGGTATGATTCGATTTGCGCCATTGCCTCCCGGATTCCATTGGTTAACAAAGATACTCTAGACTATTCACTATGGATCGTATGCTCACGTGGATTCGACAAAGTTCTTCACGTTCTCGAGCCATGCGCAGTATTCACGTTGCTCCTTCAATTCCGCGTAGTTCGGGATGAAGAGCGCTAGACCTGTTGAGATTCCTCGCTCGGCTAAGTAGCTTTCGAACTGGGCTTGGACGTTTTCATCCAATGTCTCAAATTGCGGGCCCATGTAGAGACCACGACGTTGCCAATCAGCGTCAGAAGTAAGCTCAGTGGCAAGTTTGTCGTCCTTGTAGAACGTTATATTCTCTATCATGAACTGCCCATCTTGTGCTTGAGCGTCGATATTGAGCGATCCCTTGTTCTGCTTTGTGACATTAATGGCACATCGCACAGGGAAGCTGCCCTCGAATTCATCCTCAGCTGCTGCGGAAACCTGATCATTTTCGTTTTGGTCAAGTTCGTGCGATGGATCCGTGGTATCAATTTCGCCGATACTGAACAAGACTCGAATGTTCTCATTGCCAAACTCACGCGTAAGAGCGATCTCATCTGAGCCTGATTTATCTTCCACATGCCAGATTCCCTCCGACTTAAATTGACGAAGCCAGTCTGGCTCGTATTCGTGACCTCCAGCGGCCTCAGCAGCTTCCTTCTCGTAGTGAATCTCTTGCTGTAAGCTCGCAGCCAACTCGGAATCTGTCTCGCCTTCTCCAAGTCGACGCATTGATGTCGAAAAGCTACGCAAGTCAACATTCCGCATAGCAATCGGGACAAACGTGCGCCGTGCTACATTGGCAACAGGCACTCGCGTCACTGCAGGCAAGCGGTGAATCACACTTCGAAGGCTCGACATAGTTAGAAACGAAATTCCAAAATTCGTCACCAGCGAGCATTGTTTCCCACGTGCGCATCTGAATAAGCAGTGGGCGGGCGCATGGACTTCCTACTTAGATTTCAATATGCGTAGCATAGGGTGGCTGGCGTTGGTTGCGCTTGCGTGTGGTACGTTGGTCAGTGCACGAGATGCACCTTTAATGGCGTATCTGTCCACACGTTCAGAATCCAATCTGCTACGAGTACCAAGCTATGATGCGATTGCATCTCGCGGCCCTCAGGTTTCTGCTGGAAACGCGGTATCTCGTTTGATGCATCACTGCGACTCGAATGGAGTACCGGAGATGTGCAACCTGGACGGTATTGTACATCTTGAAGTGGAAGCTGTACGTTTATCTCTACTGACATAGCCTGATCATTCCACTTTTGCTCAACTCATCGACTCTCATGCTGCATTACGGAAAAGAGCTCTGCAATCTCCGCACCAGCTGATTTTGCCTGGTTTGGATCAGAGTGAACAGCGATTCGGCGAAGCTTTAGAACAAAAGGTTCAGGCTATGTGCCCAGGATGGCGAAAGGCATCGTCATTAGATCACGACTTCATCACTGATCGAACGCTTCTCCAAATCGACACAAAACTCATGTCTACCGATGACATTGCTGCCGCTCTCGAGCGCATAGAACAGCGATTCCCATCCCATGCAGTGATTGTCAGTGCCTCCAGCCCTCGTAAACTAAATAAACGCTATATCCCCGTGAAACCAGAGGATATGCGGGCGCAAGGCAAGTTCCTCGAACAATATCAGCTGTTTTCCTCTGCCACTATCTTAACGTTAGGCGTCGCGAGTTTCCTCCTGTTCTTTGTTCTAGTTGCAGTACATCTCTTGAGCTCAACTGAAACTCCTGACAGACTTGGCACTGGCAAGGGGCCATCCCAAGAGAAGAAACGTCAATAGGTCCGATAGTCCCCCTCCCCGATCGATCTATCTTGCCGCGGTTACCAGGGTATCTACTTAAACCACAAATCAGTGTTGTTTGTAAGCGGTGTGAAAGTCAGTCCAATGTCATCGCCCGCGGCGACAAGTAATGGCGACATGCGTCGCGATATGCTGAGCAAAGACGACTGTTATCCTGGCAAAATTCGTCAGGGTCTTGGACTACGCTCAGAAGCGAGTTCACCTATGAGTATGAAGGGGGTGGACGTGGATGTTGTTGAGGACGATGTTGTTCGCAACACTTCGTTTTATACGCATGTCGATAATAGCTTTGAAGGTGTGTGCGATGACTTATACAGAAACCGAAGAGCTTGTTCCAACTTATGTGACAGGAGTTGAGCGTCCATCTCTAATAAGGAATCCGAAATTCTGGTTTCGGCAATGCATGGCCACAATCATCTCTTCCATGATTCTGCTTTGCATCGTGAGTATTGGACTTTGCCATCGTGCGTTGTTCTATTTGCCGCGCGCCCTCCGAAAAAAAAACCAGATAGTGCGAGCGTGGGACAACCATGACCGTTGGCGTGATGAACAGCTTATCAAAAACCCGCAATACTATGCGCGTAAATGCGGTTTCGATATCATTGATGAGCAGGTCCAGACAGAAGATGGCTATTTACTCCGTATGCACCGTGTTGTGTGCAACGAATCTCTACGGGATAAGCGAGGACCAGGCCGTGGTTACCCGGTCCTAATATTGCATGGCTTGTTCCAGTCCTCAGGCTCATTCATCACGTCGGAGGAACGTAGTTTGGCATTTTGGCTGGCATCTCAAGGGTATTGCGTGTACTTAGGCAACAATCGCGCCGCATTCAATATGGGTCATCGCCGTTACAGTCGATATGCACCAGAGTTTTGGAATTACAATATACGGGAATTGGCGCTGTATGATCTTCCAGCGATGGTTGATTATGTCCGACAACAGACCAAGTTCGACAAAATTGCTTTCATTGGGCATTCCCAAGGAAATGCAACTGCATTCATTGCCCTTTCGCGTTGGTTCACACCTGGTCTTGGCGACAAGATTTCATATTTTGCAGCATTAGCTCCCGCAGCCTTTGCGGGACCACTCATACGAAGCTTTCCTCTGAGCTACATGGCCCATCTAGATTGGCGTACTTGGACCCGTCTCTTTGGTGTGCTAGACTTCATTCCTTTAATGCAATGTAGGTCGCGAAACTAACTCTAGTCTCCTATGACTGGACTCCAGCAACTCCCTACGCAGCATTAGGCTACCAGATGTTTGGTTTGTAACTTCCTCTAACGCAGCCTACTTATTCGAATGGAATGACACAAATTGGCTTCCGCGACGGAAATCAAAAATGTTCCGGTTCACTCCGCAGCCTGTATCTTCCAGCGCGATGTTCTGGTGGGCCGGGAAAGATGGGTTTTCCTCGCGTGGCGCTCTCTTTGATGCCGACGTGCAGTGGTATGATGATCACTTTCCTCCCCTATCGCTATTCTCAGGAGGTCAGGACCGACTCGTACTTATAGAGCCGTTGTTGGAGCACATACGTAAGCATGAGCCCGATGTGAATCTTCTTCGTGTGAAGACTCAACCTGAAGCTGAGCATTGCGATCATTATTGGGCGGCTGATGCCGTGGAATGGTGTTTCCTTGATATCATGGGTACGTCATTCACACTAATTCTCAGAGGACATTGAACGTACGCGTACCAATCGAGATCAAGCTAAGTAGCGTGAATCCTATAATATGTATATTTCACTCTTTTATATTATTCTTTCAAATGCCAATAAGTGTCAATCATCCAAGTATTATGGGCAAGATGTTGACGGTCTATGAGTTGAATCTACAACAAATCATATAAGCACAGTGGTTACAAAGATACTAAATTTGGGGAATTAGCTCAGTGGTAGAGCGCTTGCTTAGCAAGATTGTTTGCATGAGGCCGTGGGTTCAATTCCCACATTCTCCACTTTTTAGCCTTATTCCGTGGTTCATTTTTGGTCCGAGCGGTTAGGTTGATGTGAACTGTTCGGTAGAGTGTTTTAGTTTCAGAATCATTTTTCAGATCTGTTAAGACTTCTATGGCCAAGCATTTGACATACTATCCTAATGAGTAGAGTCAGGGACGAAATCACGCCATGCTCGAACCTCCGAGGGGATGCTTTCCTCCTGGTAATGGAGGAGGCAGCCCTTCGGCATACGTTGTTCCAGCGTCTCTACAAACAAAAGAGCAGTCTTGGGTTCATTAAAGAGAGGAAGTCTGATGTCAATAATTCGTTACATACCCAAAGTCGACAGCATTGCGTCGGGCCACATAGTTTTCGTCTACCGTATCCTTAGCACGATATGGCGCAAGATTGATAACGAATTGAATCTCGTGGTCATCGAAGACTTCGCGGAGTTTTCGCTTATCCTTCAGTGGGAACCAGATACGCTTGATTGACACATGCGGGATCTCATTGATCGTTGCTTCCACTTCACTATTGGAGCAGTAAAGCTTGAAGCCCAGATTGTAGAGTTTGCGTGCGGCGATTGCAAGCTCCGGTTGAGAGACGTCCCCACCAAGGAGGACTCCTTTGTTGGCTTGCGGAACACGGAAGCCGGTGGTAGAAGCAAGGGAAGCCCAGTATGCTTCATGGATATCGTTGCCGAACGAGGCAACTTCACCAGTGCTTGCCATTTCAACCCCAAGGTAGGGATCTGCGCCAGCGAGACGTGTCCAAGAGAATAGGGGAACTTTAATCGCGACATAATCGCGTTTTTCGGCCATCAGATCGATTGGAGCGGGCACATCTTTATTCATAATGGCAGAAGTCGCGATATCAATGAAGTTAACACCTAGGACTTTGCTCACAAAGGGGAAAGAGCGACTGGCGCGCAAATTACACTCAATCACTTTCAAGTCTGACTCTCGGTCATGGTTTTCCTTGCGAATGATTTGCATATTGAAAGGACCACTGATCTCAAATGCCTTTGCTACACGCTCGGCAATATCCCTCATACGAGCCATGTCTTGGTCACTTACTGAGAAGGGCGGTAATACTAAGGTTGCGTCTCCTGAGTGCACACCCGCATTCTCAACATGCTGTGACACCGCATGCACAATAAGCTTCCCTTGATGTGCAACGGCATCTACATCGATTTCCTGAGCGTTTGGAATGAACTTGGTCAAAACCACAGGGTAATCCGTGTTGACTTCAGCGGCGGCCGTCAGATTATGTTCGAGAGTGGACTCATCCCAAATGACATTCATCGCTGCTCCGGACAACACATAACTGGGTCTCACCAAGACGGGGTAAGATACACGGTTCGCAAACTCCTTCGCTTTGGCTACATCAGTGACTTCAACCCAGTCCGGCTGGTCCACACCGATTGAGTCCAAAATCGAGGAAAACTTGTGCCGATCTTCGGCTGAATCAATCTTGAGAGGATCAGTACCCAATACGTTTACTTCTGCATTTTTCAATCGCAATGCAATGTTCTGGGGCAGTTGGCCACCGACTGAGATTACGGCGCCTGTAGCACCTTCGAGCTCATAAATGTCCATCACTCGCTCGAAGCTCAGTTCCTCAAAGTACAAGCGGTTCGCTTCGTCGTAGTCAGTAGATACTGTTTCCGGATTGTAATTAATCATAATCGTTTTGTGACCCATCTCTTTGATACGACGAACGCATGTCACCGCACACCAATCGAATTCTACCGAAGAACCGATACGGTAAACGCCTGAGCCAAGTACCATTGTGCCGTTCTCATCGAATTCGACATCATGAGCAGCTGCATTGTAGGTCGTATACAAGTAATTGGTCTGCGCAGGATACTCTGCTGCCACTGTATCGATGCGCTTCACCCAAGGATGGATATCGAGCGACTTTCGGTAGCGACGAACGTCCAATTCGGTAGAATTTGTGAGTTTTGCGATCTGGAAATCGGAAAAGCCTTGCTGTTTTGCTTTTCGCAAGAGTTCCTCATCTACTGACTGAAGACGCCCAAGACTTTGTAATTTTCGGTGCGTGGTAACAATGTTTTCCAATTTGAACAAGAACCAACGGTCTATCTTGGTAAGTGCATGGAGTTTTTCCACGTCGTAATCCTTCTCCATCATAGCATAAGCAATTGCAAAAAGACGCGTATCGGTAGGGACAGATAGTGCATGATCCAAGTCGTCAGGACGCACATAAACATCGAAACCGTCGTAATTTGGTGCAATCTGGCGAACAGCCTTTTGCAAGGATTCCTCAAAAGTGCGACCGATCGCCATAACCTCACCAACGGACTTCATACTCGAACCTGTTTGCCGATTGACATGTTGAAATTTGGACAAGTCCCACTTGGGTATCTTCGTCACAATATAGTCTAAAGACGGCTCGAAACAAGCAGTGGTGGTTTTGGTTACAGCATTAGGAAGCTCGGGAAGCGCGTGGCCCAGTGCCAGCTTTGCAGCAGTATATGCTAGTGGATAGCCTGTGGCTTTGGATGCCAAGGCGCTCGAACGACTCAGACGAGGATTGACTTCAATCACACGGTACTCGCGGCTATCTGGACTCAATGCGTATTGAATGTTACATTCACCAACGATACCCAAATGCCGAATGACCTTCAAGGCTGCAGTACGGAGCATATGATAGTTATCGTCGGAGAGCGTTTGAGAAGGTGCCACGACAATGGAATCACCGGTGTGGATCCCGAGTGGGTCAAAGTTCTCCATATTACAGCAGATCAAAGCGTTGTCTTGTTGGTCCCGCAAAACCTCATACTCGCTCTCCTTCCAGCCACGAAGACTCTTTTCGACTAGGATTTGCGGAGAAAGACTAAGGGAGCGGGCACTCAGATCGCGAAGCTCGTCCTCGTTGTCTGCGAACCCTGATCCCAGGCCACCGAGAGCGTAAGCAGCACGCACGATCACAGGGTAACCAATTTCGTTGGCGGCGCGCAATGCCTCTGGCACCGTTGATACAGCCTCGCTACGCGCGACAGGGATGTCGATTTCGTCTAGGGCTTGTACGAACAAGTCACGATCTTCACACATGCGCAAGACATCCACCTGGGAGCCAAGGACCTGGACACCAAGACGTTCGAATATCCCCATCTCCTCCAACTTTACACCGACGTTAAGTGCGCTCTGGCCTCCGAAAGTCAAGAATACGCCGTCCGGCCGTTCCTTTTCAAGTACATACGCGACGTAATCCGGAGAGATCGGCAGGAAGTAAATCTGCGAAGCGAGTTGATGGGATGTCTGAATTGTAGCAATATTCGGGTTGATAAGCACGGTCTCAATCCCACTCTCACGCAAGGCTTTGATGGCTTGGGAACCACTGTAATCGAACTCACCAGCCTGACCGATGCTCAGCCCACCTGAACCGACCAGCAAGACCTTTTTAACATTAGCTTTCGGCGTATCTGGAAGAAATTTACGCCAGCGCTCTAATCCATGCTCAGCAACGGCAGCTTCTGTGTTAGGTGTTGCTGCTGGGGAATAATGACGGGTCGACGACGGTGATGCAATAGAAAATCGCTCATGACGAGCTGTCAAGCTCGCTACACATGCCGAGGACTTTTGGCTAGATTTCGCATTCAATGCAAGCCTCCAAGAAGTGCGGTGCGTCAGCTTCCACATTCAGAGTGTGTGCTCAGCAGATCCGCCAAGAGGAAAAACCACGATTGACTTTATCTGAGTCACGCCAAATGAATCTGCCCGCTGTTATCAGCTGCACGATGACTAATCTCGCTAGATTTTCGGAGAATTGGCATCTTCGGAAAATGTAACAGAGAATCATGAATGCAGCTCTATGGAATGTCTAAAAGCGTTTTCAGGTTCTTGATCAGACGCTTCTCCTCGGTGGAGACACCGTCCCAAAAGTGAGCTTTCAATGCATCGATGGAATTGCGGCTGATCAAAGAATAGATGTCATCCTTCTCGTCGAGGTGCCGTCCAAACATCTTGGGAGCATCGTTCAATCCCGGTTCGATACGCACAGCAACACCGGCGCCGACGTCCTTCTTCAATACGACATCCTTCGCCTTGTGATTGATTTCTAACGATGTGACACGGCCGATATTGATCACCTCTCGTTTGCGGGTATTCGGATCGGTCTTGACAACACACAAGGGTGTACCGATTCGAAGAGTTCCATCCAGAATGTCACAACCCAAAATGATAGGATCGCGCTTGGCAAATGCTGTGATAGTACGCAAACGACATGGCCATACCGCGGTCGATGCTGCATCCCGTTTATGAGATTCAGTGATTTCTGCTTTGTATGCCATAAAGCTGTCGAACAGATGGTAAATGATGTCGGCGGTAAACAGCTTAATACCTAGTTCTTCTGCCAGGCGTTCAGCGTCTTTGTCTACTGGCACATCAAAGCACAAGATACAAGCCAGTTCCTTGGCCTTTTCCAGCATAGTGGCACAACGCATTACATCCCTCTTATATACCGGTCCAATGTTCACGCCTGAAACAGGAATTTTGCTCTGTTTCAGGAACTCCAGTAGGGCTTCCAGAGAGCCAAGAGTCGAGGCTTGTACACACACGCCTCGCCCTGACTTATCGACCGAATTCATCAAAGAGGTCAAGTCGCTCATGACTTCCTCTTTCAGCACCTCTTCTTCGTCGTCGTTCTTGCATACCAACAGTCGAGAGCCTGCAACAGCCTTATCGAGGTCCGGTGCAGTGATTTTCACACCAAGAGCTGCTTTCACTTCCTTATGATGCACATAGGATCCTTTCACACGCATTTCCTTCATAGGTTGCGGAGTGAGCAAAGCACGCACTTGCGTTACGATCGGACCATTCAGTCCACACACCACAATCCGATCGCCTTCACGGAGAATTCCGTTGGAAAGAACCACATCTATTGTAGTACCTAGGCCCTCAATTACCTTCACTTCCAGCACAGTGCATTCTAGCTCAGATAGGTACATCAGATCACCAGTCATGCGACTCTGCGTAAGAGACACTAACAATTGAAGCAAGTCCGGAACACCTTCGCCGGAGATCGCACTGGTCGGCACAAGCGAGACATAGCGGCCCATGTTTTTATTCTTGTAGTACAGTTCGGCATTCAATCCCTGTTCAGCGAATGCCAAGATGGTCTTTTGCACACGTTCTTCAAACTCATTCTGTGTGCTTAAAGATTGTTGAGCCAAGCTCTTCTGGAATGCGTTGTTAGGCGTGGCCTTCCAATCATACAAGCGATCAATCTTGTTCAAGGCAACAATGAAAGGGGTCTTGCGGTCACGGAGCAATCGCATACTTTCCAACGTTTGCTGTTCGAGACCATGCATGATATCCACCACTAAGATCGCAATGTTACACAAGGAACTACCTCGAGAACGTAAGTTGGTGAATGACTCGTGTCCAGGGGTATCGATGATCAGCAATCCAGGCACTTTGTACTCGAAATCGGGATCATCCAACACCTTGGTTTTCTCCTTCAATGCATCAATAGGGAAATAGGTTGCACCAATCTGTTGGGTGATACCTCCTGCTTCGCCATCTTGAACATTGGTTTGCCGTACTTTGTCCAGCAATTTGGTCTTCCCCGTGTCGACATGTCCCAGAATACAACAAATTGGACTGCGCAGGTTGTCTTGGCTGCGTTCTGCAAGAGCTTTTTGGTGCTCCTCTTTCCGCCGTCGCTCTGCAGCTTCTCTTTTTGCCTGTGCCTGTTTCTGAGTGACAGTCAGCTGCTCGTCCTCGTCTTCGGAGCTAGATTCATCATCTTCATCGTCGTCTGAGTCATCGTCGTCATCTTCTTCCGAACTCTGCTCCGGCTTCTCGGCAGTTTGCGTGGGGGCACCAAGCTCAGCTTTGGTAGATGCTGTTTCTTGTTGCTTCGCAGCAGAAGATTGCAGATTCTGCGCTTGAAGCTGCTCATCGTCGGAGTCAGCGTCCCAGTCATCTTTCACATTAGCATCTTCGTTGTCAGACTCAGCGTCCCAGCTATCTTTGATATCTTCTTGATCCAGCGCCTCTTTTACTGGAATCTTTACTTCCGGTTCAGCAGCTTCGACAGGCTCAGAAGAAGCCGCAGGTGCGGCTTCTTGCACAGGCTTGGCTTTAGCATCTTTATTCTTCTTTTTGCGGTCGTACACAACACGACCTTTGTGTTCCCCATCGGCGTGTTCGTGCATACCAGCGACAGAGACGTTGTTAGAAGCCAGCAATGCAGCTTTACGAGCTTCTGCTGCCTTGAGCTCAGCACGCTGTTTAGGAGTAAGTAGCTTGCCTTCCTTCTTGAGCCGCTCGCGTTTCAAGCGTTCTTTTTCTTTGCGACGCTGGCGTTCTTGCTCCTTTTGCTCTTCCTCCATTCGCTCACGACGCTCTTCCTCCTCGATTTGGCGACGTGCTTCTTCTTCACGGAGTCGTGCCTCCTCTTCGGCCTTTTTCTGCGCAGCAATTCGTGCTTGTAAAGCTGCTACAGCAGCTGAAGGAGGCTTCTTGCCGGCAGACGGAGCAGGTTCTGCTGCGGCTTTCTTCTTCTTCTTTTTCTTCTTCTTGTCTGAAGCTGCAGCACCACCTTCATTCTCGCTGTCTTCTTGCTCTTCAGGTTGAGCAGAATTTGCTTCACTCGTATCTGTGGGGGTTTGTTCCTGTGCGGTTGCTGGCGAGGTCTGAGGAGCATTCTGTGTCTTCTTCTTTTCTGCCTGAGCTTTCTTTTTGGCCTATTGTGAGCTTCAGCGATGGACTATACCTTTTCCTTCTCTTTTTTCAGACGCTCCTTCTCTTTTTTCGTCAAAAGCTTCATTAGTATTTCGCTTGAACGTACTTTGGGCGCATCTTCACCTTGCCCAGGATCCTGCTCGAGCGCATTCGATTCCTTAATGGTCGGCTCAGAAGCCGTTTCAGCATGGTCTGCAGCCGTTGACTGCTCAGATTCTGGTTGTTGATCTTCCGAATGCTCATCTTTCACTTGATTCTGCGACACATCTTCCCCCAGATCTGCAAAAGGATCCTCCTCGTCCTTCCTACCGCCCTTTTTCTTCCCCATCGTCGAGTCTAACGCCTTGACCGCTGATCCTCACGTGACAGACGGCCGAAGAGGATGCGCGGCGCAATTTTCCATCGCCAACAGACTAGACTGCCTTGTGTGGTGAAGAGGATCGAAAAGTAGCTATTGTAAGCTATAAGGGATGGACGTAGGTTCGCATTCGCGTGGCTACGTGTCTCAATCGAAAGGGGCTATGCTGCGGGCTACACAGCATAACTCGCGAACAGATATGGTGAACAAGTATGATTCTACTCGCGGCGAGCCAGTGACGCGCGGTGCTGCGAGCAACGTGTCTGTGCTGCATGGCTCATATGGGCGTATTGTGTTTGTTTCGGACATTCGTGGGAATGTGCGGCTATTGAACCAAATTGCTTCCGAGACGAAAGCGAGAGCCATCGTGCACACAGGCGACTTTGGCTTCTTTGCAAGTGACTCTTTGCCGCGGCTGAGTGATCGTGTATTGCGCCATGTAGTACAGTATTCTCCATTAATTTCTCCTAAACTACGCTCACTCCTGCTAGATACCGAGGGAAGCGCTCTACGCCAAGGATTCATATCCAATGCAGAGGCCATACTATCGGAATTTCCTCAATTACTGGATCAATCCATCGCGCTCCAAGTGCCCGTGTATACGGTGCATGGCGCGTGTGAAGACATCCAGGTCGTGGATCGTGTACGCTCAGGCGAGTACCAGATCCCGAATCTGCATCTGATCGACGAAGCGAACACACATGCATTGGATGTGGGAGGCTTGCGTCTGCGTCTGCTAGGATTGGGCGGCGCAGTGGTGATGCATAAGTTGTTTGACCATGGTGTTGGGCAAAATAACTTGGCGGGAGCTCAGGGCGCGATGTGGACAACCATTCTTCAAATTGGCGAGCTCCTTGAAACCGCTGATCATGTGTACGACCCAAGTGAAGTGCGCCTGTTTATCACCCACGGTGCGCCGGGACGTGATGCGCTCTTGACACAAGTTGCACATGCTTTGCGCACAGATTATTCTGTGAGTGCCGCTTTGCATTTGCGTCAAGTGACTGCATTCAATGAGTTTGGTGTGAATCCCTCCTTGGATTTGTTCCGTGAGAAGATCCTGCATTCTCACACTCAGTTTGAGGAGGTTTGGGACGCGGTCAAGACGCAAGTGAACCAGGTGATCGATCCTTCGCAGCGGTCCTT
This sequence comes from Malassezia yamatoensis, assembly GCA_029542965.1. Classification (NCBI taxonomy): domain Eukaryota; kingdom Fungi; phylum Basidiomycota; class Malasseziomycetes; order Malasseziales; family Malasseziaceae; genus Malassezia; species Malassezia yamatoensis. Next base: position 2,810,313 of record CP119943.1, on the reverse strand, counting down.
GCTCGACCGAGCATTGCAGGTTGTGCTGCAAATCCCTCATCCAATCACACCTGGTGGTCGTGATGAGAGTAGTTGGAAAAACACTTGGTTTTACAACTTGCCAGATGCGCCCTTCGGCTCGCTGCTGTTTGATATCCATCAAGCGCGTATCTCGGTAGAGACCCGTTCGCAAGGAACCAGTTTCGCGTCTCGATTGCAACCTAAGTCAGGGAATTTTGTGCGAGCCAATGTAGCATTACCACGACTCCCCGATGGAACGATGCGTCCGTCAGGACCCGCATCCATACCCAAGAGCCCTGTGTCTTCCAACCATACTGTGTCTGAGTCGTCGGAGAATGTATTGTTTTTGGGCCATATGGGCGGAGCATTCCCTATCAGTGAAGCTGATGTACGCGCGTACTTTGGCGAGCATGCCGATGGTGTTGTCCGTGTACAGTTCTTCCCTGCAGAACGTGGCGGTCGTAGGGACAAGGAAGAAGGCCGGCTGCGTACATTCGTTCATGTCGTGTTTGAAAGTGAGACAAAAGCCAAGGAAGCTCTTGCATGCCGCGGACGCACGATCAAAAACACAACAGTGGTGCCAACATTGGAACCACTTACTCGGAAAGCGCCTCATGAACATAGAGACCGGAAAGACCGAACGGAACGGCCGACCCGTCCTACTACAACAGAGTCTACGGAAGCGACTGAACCTGGCGAAAGCTCCCAGGCAACAGAGCGGTCCGAAGCTCCGAATTTTGCGGCGGATCGTCGCCCTGTGCAGCTTGCTGAGAACAGCGCAGAGCCGGCCCAACGGCAACGCAATGCGCATCCTCGTGGTGGCCGGAAATCTCGGAACACAGCGGGGAGCAAAGATATGAAAAAACCAAGAGAGGCACCAGTGCGGGCGGCTGACCCTAGCACGGAGAAGCCTGCAATGTCCAGTGGTGTAGAAACCAAACCCAATGACGTGTAGATGATTGAGTGTCTCAGTCGGACATTTATTAGGTGATGATATTATGTAGTATGTCAAAATGATGGGGTTATGAAAGCAGGAAGTAGAAAAAGTAGCGCACATCATGTGTGCCTGGGCATAGATGAGTGGTGCTCAGGTCGTTTGGTGAGCAACACTAGCAAGCTGCATCCAAAATCTCAACTTGTTTACGATTTCATTGTCTATTTTTTGGAAATCTATAGATCTCGTCATAAGTCAGGCTATATGTGCTGGCCAATATCTCGATAGCTGAACGAGAAGAGCCTCCCATTACTTTCTCCTCAAGAACCGCCGGTTCTTCAAGAATTTCGTGGAATCGTCCACGATAGATTTCGGTTGCGGGATTGGCTCGCCGTTCACCTCCGAATCAAGCCAGTCAGGAAGCTTCGACACTAGCAGCTCTTGGAACAAGGGTAGTACTTTGCGTGTGTAATCCAAAGATGGAGGCCGAACGTTGATTGGAGGCTTGGCGATCCGATGCTCGTACGATTCTGGCTCAGCAAGGATCCCTTGACCCAAAGGATCTTTGCGATCGAAGAATGCCCACGGAACTTGTTTGCGTTCGGTGCCTCTGACATCGTCGCATAAGCCGTCGTCTAATGGCACCTGTTCGTGCTCGAACATTTGCAGCATAAGCGCATCGATGTCTTCGATGGCTCGTCGCATAGACTGAGTCGGAATCATCTCTTGGCAAAGACCACTCTGTGCTGGTTGCAATGCAAGTAAAAAGTTCTTACGGAATTCCAATTCTCGGCGAATCTTTTGCCAGCGGCTCCATTGCGTTAATTCGTTCATCTCACGCAAGACATTATCCACGTCTTCACTTGACAATCGTTGATCTTGCAGCATCTCGTCCAGATTCACTTCGATATTCTCCGCATTGCGGTCGGCAGGATGTTCGGGGTCCGTGGTAGACAACGACATGTAATCGCACGAGGCTTGACACCATTTCCACAGCGGTTGAGCGACAGGTGCGCATTCGTGCACAAAGAAATAGATGAACTCGTGGTGCTTGTTGGCCAGATCAATCCATCGTGCTGGGCTATTATCGGTATTCTTTCTTACGTCAATGGCATCATCCAGTAGTTTTTGTAGGTCGCCCAGTCGACCACTAAGATCTGCGACAGATGCGATATCCCGGATGGCATCGTAAAACACCAACTGCAAACTCTCTTTCAAAATGTCCACCACCAAGCTGCCGCTCATTAAATCAGCAAATCGTTCGCGATCTCGTTTATTCAACGACTCACGCAAGAGTAACTTCAATAAGGCAAACATTCGTGCTTTGGACGCATCACCGACAGTCACGCCCCAGCCTGGAATTGGAGGCTGGTCTTTTCCGCGGGGCGTCGTACCAGGATAAGCGAAATCAGGTCGACTACGGTAAGGAGACGCGGCATAGGCACGCTGCAAGTCCAAGACGTAAGCACGTAACGTGGGATCTAGACGCGGCTCACGATCTGAGAGCAAAATTGTAGTAAGCAAATCGTTGCCGGATTGCTCAGCTTCCATTTCCATCCTTTCGGTTTCGGGTGTAGTCTTGTGGCGGACATACGCCTCGACTTTCTGAGCCAAGATTTGCTCACTGATCTCTTTGCGGATAGGTTCGATATATTCACGCTGAATTGACGAGACCTCCCTAGAGATCACAAAGCCAATGATCCGTTGGAAGAGCGACTTGGTGCCAGCTGGTTGAGCTAGTAGCAACGAAAGCATCATTTGTATCATCACTTGTGCATTGGCGATCTTTAGAATTTGGCGCGCTGGCCAGTATGGGAACAGCATATGAACTGTTTTGAGGAAATTGAATAGACTGTCGGCCGCGGGAGATTCAACTAACAGCCAACGCATCATGAGTGCCACATGAATACGGACCCATTCCTCGGCATTCTGCAAATGCGGAGGTAAATTATTTACATTGGATACGGATAGATATTCGACAATCTCCTCCATACCAGACTCTTGCTCAATGATCGTCTCCTTGAAAGCTGCCCAATCGCTTTGAACACGCCGAGACTCTTGGCCGGCTTCAATCCATACATCGTACTCTTGTCCATAGAACAAATTATCTATCATTTCGTAGTCCATGTCGGTCAATTGATAAGGACGATCGAGACCTCGCTTGACAGTTCCAGCGCCCCACTGTTTCCCAGCTCCCCATACCTCTGTACCGGGCTCGCCAATGCCAGGACCACGCAGTTCGTCCTCGCCTCGTACTCCCACACCACGAGCAAAGAACAAACCGAGATATTGCGTACCGACAAGGGACAGTAGGTGCGTCAGGACCAGCTCACTACGTTCTCGCGAGGTAGACATAGCACACATCATATACGCATCATTGAATGGCTGAATCCGTTTACGCCAGAACGATAACGGAGCATTATTGAGACCTGGAAATCTGCGCAAATGAATTTGATACAAATGACGCAAAATTAACGGTTCATGTAATGCGTCAATAACACCTTTTGGTAGTTCCGTCGGTGAGGCTTTCTTTTTGCTCCAAAACGCTAGCTCTACACGGCGTCGTTGCTGTTGTATGCTGCTTTCACTCGCGAATGGGTAGCCATACTGCGACAAGATTCCAGGACGGGCAAGATCCAAGAACTCCTGCTGCATCTGCATCATTACCAATGATTTAAGCAGGCCATGTCGCTGCTCAGCAGAGAGTTCCACCTCGCTCCCGTCCTCTCTGCGACGGAATGGCGTGATAGCAAGAAGTCTCTTCTGCTTGCGATCCATCTCGGCAAGCTCACGCTGGCGCTCACGCTCGCGGATAACTGCCAGCTCTTCCGTTTTCTGTGTTTCGCGCTGACGCTCTAACGCCGACTTAGCCTCTTGCTTTTCTGCAATGCGACGCTCCTTCAAATCGAGTTTACGTTGCCGAGCCAGCTCGGAGGCTTGCTTCTTCTGCTCTTTCGTTGAGGCGGCTTGTTCCTTAGCTTCGAGCTTGCGACGCATTACAGCTTCTTTGGCTTCGACCTTCGCGGCAGCCACTCGCTGCTTGGCTTCGACTTTGGACTCCATTGCCGAACGTCGCGCATCGAGTTTCGTATCAGCGGCTCGCTGCTTGGCCTCGGCTTTAGCCTGAATGGAAAGCACACGAGCATCTGCTTTTTCCTGAGCTGCGCGAGATTTAGCGTCATTTGCAACAGAACGCGTATTGACCGAATCATTACTCGGCGTACCACCGCGATTCATAAATGGCAAAGCCGACAAAAACCTGCGCGATGATCCAGTGACGGACGCAGGCGGGCTTTGGAATGCACTTAGGAGGTGCGGCTTCTTTGAAGAGGTAGATTTGCTGGGCTGAGAATCTGCGTAGATAAGACCAAGCGGATCAATTTTGCTCTGCTTCTCATTCTTCTTTGCATCGAGACTAGAAACATTAGTAGGCCGTGTGTCATTGAGAGACAGACGCCGGGAAACGCCTGCGGGTCTCTCGTCGCCGGGTGCATCATAGAAGGCCTCCGAGCGCACTCGCCGAACACGTCGCGTAGGGTCAGCTCGGTGATCAGTAGGTCTATTTCGCCTCTTAGACAACTCTGCCGGTCGACCCTGCCTTTGTGAATTGGTGTCTAGGTCTGCAGCTCTAGTTGAAGGAGGCGGCACGCTGGCATTCGACTCAGTTTGCGGACGTCGTCTCCTTCGCGGACTTGCTGTACTTCCAGGAGCAGGTTTTCCTCTTGCGCTTTTCCTACTCTCACGCGTGCGCGAAATGTCAGATGGGGCAGTCCTGGACTCCTTGCGCCTTTCAGGGCGCACACGGGAATCACCAGATTTCGAGCTAGGTTTCGGTTTTCTGGGTCGCGGTTGATCAGTCTTTCCGAACTGCTCAGTTCCAACTGCACTGTCTGCTAATTCTCGTTGTCGCGAAACTGACGAGGATCGCGCGAGACGAGACGAGGGGCGCATTTGCTCATCTGCTGATGCATAATGGGCATTAGATTCTGCCGCGCGAGAATTTGGACGTGAAAAGTTCTCACCAAGATTGGAAGTGCTTTGAAGTTGAGTTGAACGCCGTCTGGACAATTGACTGTCTCTTTTCGAGGCACTTAGACGCTTACCCTGGCGTGAATTTGACCGGCTGAAGCTTGCATCACTAGGGGCTTCCGCATCCATAAATATATCAGAACCACGGCTAGATGCACGAGATCTCGGTCTAGATCTTTCTATAGTGTCACCCTCGCTGGCTCGCGACGATCGACGGCGGAGGCCATCGATATTTCCACGTCGCATCCACTTGTCACCTCCAAAGTCTGAAGCTATCAGACACTCCGCGAAATAGGTGGGGACTGACTGACTCTATTTGCTGATATAAGCTATGCGTCGGGTGATTCGTCTTGCAGATATGGTTTAAGCTGGAAATCAGGGTCAGATCCTGTCATACACGACAAATAACTACGCACCTTTTGCAAACGTTTCGCGGCCTCAGCAATTTGGTCATCTTTGCAAAATGCAAACCGAATGTATTTCTCACCCATATGTGCATGCTCATCGGAAATGAATGCAGTGACCGGGAGACACACCACGTCACAGGTTTTGGCAATAAACCAGCATGTCTTCCAATCGCGAGGCCTTCGCAGCACATCTTCGGGAAACTCGAAATCCTGAGGTACCTGTATAGGAGAAGCATCGACCAGGACAAAGTAAGAACCGTGCGGAATCGAATAGGACAAGTGAAGGGAGTCCAATGCGTCGAACAACTCTTGGCGCCGCTCTACATAATGATCGATCTGTTTTTCGAAAAAATTCTGCTTCTCGGCTTGTTCTAATCCAATTGAAGCTCCTTCCTGAGACGCAGAATTCACGCTGAATGTGATCCGCACGTGAGCTGCCATCGTTGGTGCAATCATATGTGGTGCGCCAATCGCCCAACCTACGCGCCAGCCTGTACAAGAAAAGCTCTTTCCGGCGCTCCCGACGGTAATCGTTCGTTCCCACATGCCCTCGAGTGAGGCGATGCGGATATGCTTGAACCCGTCAAACACAAGGCAGTCATATACCTCATCAGCAATCACCAGTATGTCGTACTTTATGCACAACTGAGCTAGCCGCTGAAGCTCTTCAAGTGAACAAACCTTTCCGATCGGATTGTGCGGGGTATTTAGAAACATAGCTTTGGCACGAGGGCTGGACAACTTCTCTTCAAGAAGGTCCCAATCGAATTGCCATTCATTCGCAGAGGGATGCTTTTTGTCTCCCTTTGGTGGAATCATTGGAACGAAAATAGGAACGCCTTCATTATAAGTCACTTCGCATACGTATTGGTCGAAGAAAGGTTCGAATAGAATCACTTCATCGCCTTTTTCTAGAAAACCAGCCAACGCGGAGTACATAGCTTCGTTAGCCCCCGCTGTAACCACCATCTCGGTCTCAGTATTCAATTTGATACCGAGATCTGGCCTTTGGGCAGGCATGCCATTGGAATCAAGCTTGACATTCCCCTCAGAAAGTGCTGCGTTCTCACTAGGTTTGTGGAACCCTTGCGAATAAGTGTCTCGAATGGCAGCTCGCAACCGTGGGCGTCCCCGTGCATGAGAGTAGTGATGTAAATCAGCGCGCTTGTGCATCTCAGCTGTGAGGTCATCGAGAATGTACGCCGGCGGCTTCCAATTCATGAAACCTTGACCGAGATTCACCGCTGTAGGAAACACCAACGGATTGAAAAATGTCCATACATCCGTCCCGCGATTCAATTCTGATTGGACTCGAGAAGCAGGATTGTTTAAGAAGCGAGTCGGTTTCTGCCACAAACTCATAGCACGTATATGAGATTTTGAGACAACGCGGCTCGCTATCCTACGACTCATTTATCCCAGCGAATAGATTACACAACAAAGCCAATGATACAGCGCCAGTTAGCTTATCACATCAGATTGCGCAATTATGCTCTGTGAGATCGGGCGATAGGAACGGTCTTCTATGTTTCGAAATCCGTGTTGGTCTGAGCTGAAGTATTTTCGAGGCCTGCATACCTCTGCAGCAGCCTCGCGAGCGTGGCCGCAACCGCGCCTTACTCCTCGACGGCGAGTCAATGGCGTAAAGGATTCTAAATCGCGAATTGCAGCTCGATATGCAAGTAGTGAAATACCCGTTGTACGGCCTCCCATAGGGCGTGCTATTCTTTACTTTGGGACAGTAGCTTTGGTATCATTCGGGGGATGTGCTACTTGGTCGGTCTTGAAAACAGAAATGATAGTTCAGCAGAGTGCGAAACAGAACTGGACTTCGATGGGCTCCTTCTTTATTGACCAATATGATACTCGACGACTTCAGGATACAGAGCGCGATGCGCAACTTTCGTCTCTACATAAACGACTCATTCAAATTAAAAAGTCGCTAGCGGTACTCCCAGCTGTTGTGCAGGAACCTATCATGCGAGCAGCTCTATCGCTTACTGAATGGTATGTCGAGCTACCATCATACAAAGAGGCAGCAATACCTGTCATTGCGATCAACACAGGCGTCTTTGCTCTCTGGATGCTGGCACCACGATTACGATTTCCTCTCTTTATGCAACGGCATTTTACCGCACGTCCGGCTTCCGGGCGTGTGTATACGATGCTGACTTCCGTGTTCAGTCACAAGGCACCTGCTCATTTTCTTTTCAATAACCTAGCACTGTGGTCAGTCGGTGCTAGCTCTTTAACCATCCTTGCGAGTCGTAAAGCGTGGAACAGCGATGTGAAAACCATTCCTGACGTGATACCAGGTCCTCATTTCTTTGCCTTTTTTGTGACGGCGGGCACATTCGCTTCGCTCGTAAGCCACCTAGTTACGGCATTGCGATGGCGTGCCACATCGAGTATTTTGAAGCAAGCGACACGTTCTGTTCCACGCGCTTCCCAAAAACTGCGAGCAGACCTCAGTGCCACCATACGCTTGGCGAATACTGTGTTATCCAAGCTTGCACAGCGTGCAAGTCTAGGCTCTAGTGGTGCTATCTACGCAGCCTTTGTACTATCTGCGCTAACATACCCACAAGCAACTCTCAGTCTGATATTTTTGCCATTTACGGCCATTCCCATCCAATGGGGAATGTCTGGGTAGGTCTCTAATACTAACCAAGATTAATTTTACTGGACATTATCGGGATTATTCGAGGTTGGCGCTTGTTCGATCATTTCGCACACATTGGCGGTGCTCTGTTTGGTCTAGTTTACTATGCTTATGGTGGTGCTTTCTGGAATATCGCCAAACGGAAAGTGGCCCAATTTCGACAATGGATATCTGGTCCGCAATTTGCATAAAATCGTCTAGGAAAATCGTCGAATAGCCGCAAGTTCATTTAATAGCGACTCGAGTTGAGCTTCATCCTTGCTAGCGAGACTGCGTAAGAATCGGAAACGTACGTAGGGATCAGTGTTCTTGCTTCATCTACATCAGAGATAGTCAAATTCGCCAGCTGTGCCATTTCAAACTGAGAAAGCTGCAAACTTTTGCTGTCGTTTATTGTCCCATCAAGATCCGGTTGTGCTGCATGCTTGATAAGAAGACTAAATTAGCACACTATGCCAAACTTACGCGCGCACTTCACGGATAGTTGATTGCTCCCTGTACCGACTAAACTCATCCACATATTCCTTAGTTTTCTGCGCAACACTGTATAAGAGGGGTACACTCACGCAGTGCCTTTCGAATCTCCTTCAGTAGTCTCCCCTGGTCGCGAAAAGAAGAGAAACACCTCCGAATTTAATAGACAGCCTGCGTCTTGAAATTCTTAATGAGCCTTATACTATCTTACCTGGACCTAGCTTGCCTTGACTAGCATCCTCGACGTCAGCGTGGCCTCGGCGACGTCGCTGAAACGCTGGGACAGACATGGTCTTCACAAGATCGCCTAGCTCCGCCAAGCACCTCCACAAAATGAATGAGGTGAAAGCGGAGGATGAAGACGACATGAAATGCGATCAGGAGGGCTATACGACAGACTCATTCTCGCTACTATATACCCTTTACGGCCATACACGATCTGTTGCATGTGTAGCTTTTTCTCCGGACGGAGAGCACATTGCGTCTGCTGGGGCAGATCGGAATATTCAGATCTATACGACGCGCACAGGCCGGTTGATGCACACATTGCAGGGCCACGAGAAAGGTGTAAATGCTGTGTGTTGGACTCAAGATTCGAAATATGTCGCAAGTGCCTCGGACGATAAAAATGTGTACCTTTGGGACGTTGAGCAGATGCGAATCGTTCGAACGTTCTCGGGACATACCTCGTATGTATTCTGCATTGCATGCCATCCACAAAGCACGCTACTAGTAAGCGGAGGATTTGACGAAACCATCCGGTTATGGGACATACAGCGTGGTACATGCCACCGGATAATTTCTGCCCATTCCGAAGCAGTCACGGATGTTGACTTCAGCCAGGATGGAAGTATGATTGCATCCTCTTCATACGATGGCCTAATGTAAGTCGAGTTCTCACCCAGCCGATTATGGGACACGAGCGCAGGTCATTGTTTGCGTACCCTTCAGCATGAGGATCACGCGCCTGTAGTCTCGGTGCAATTCTCACCCTCTAGCCTGCAACTTCTGGCCATGTCTCTGGATAGTGGCGTTCGACTGTGGGATTTGGCTAATGCTCGAGTACTTAAAACATTTACAGGCCATAATGCTACGAAACATGCAGGAAACGCGGTGTTTGCCTTCCTGCCAAAAGATGCTCTTCCTCGCACTTTGATCATCGGCTGTAGCGAGGACCGCGTGATCTATATTTGGGATCTGCAGACGAAAGAAATCGTTGGAAAGCTCCATGGTCACCGAGATACTATTTCATATGTTGCCGTACGTATTTCTACCTCACACACAGGTCCATCCGACACTTCCTGTACTCGCCTCAGGATCTCTCGAGCAAGATTCTTCCATACGACTTTGGGTGTATAGCACGTGACCAACGCGTCGCGGTTCGTATTGAAGCTTTATAGAAGGCCGGCATGGCTTCAGTACGACGCTCGCAGGGTGTGCGACCCGGGCGAGCTATCTCGGGAAGTGGTGGGCAACCTGTGCATCGAACGGCATCAAGAGTTGTATCCTCGGGCCAAGCGGACGGTCGCCGGAGTCATGAAGCTAACATGAAAGTGGTAGTGCGCGTCCGGTAAGTTACTGTACTTATCCAGGAGCGCGACAGCTGAAGATCAAGGCGTGCTACAGACAACAGGTCCGCGTGGAAGCGAGCTGGCAGTGGACATCGACCGGCCCATGACATCGTTATCTGTGCCTACGTTGGGTACGCAACCTGGAAGTTCTCGCAACAAAAAATATACTTTTGATCATGTATTCAGCTCTGAAGCAGATCAAGGCATGGTATACCAGGAGGTTGTGAGCAACGTCCTAGAAGAGGTACTTTTGGGGTACAATTGTACAATATTTGCATATGGGCAGACTGGCACAGGAAAAACGTGAGTTGAAACATTCGGCTAATCTGCAGGTATACAATGGAAGGTGACTTGACCTCCTACTTGGGCACGTTCGCGACAGGAGCTGGAATTATACCAAGAACTTTATTTCGGCTGTTTCACGTACTTCATTCTCGCTCAGAAGAATTTAGTGTGCATATGTCAGCTGTCGAACTGTACAATGAAGAGCTGCGAGATCTCTTGAGTGCAGACAGTCCTACGCCTCTTCAGAACGGTGGACTGCGAATGTACGAAGACAAAAACAAAGGCATTGTGCTTCATGGTCTGGAAGAGGTGCCGCTCACCAGTGCTGAGCATGGATTGCGCCTTCTAAGGAGAGGGAGCCAAAAGCGTCATATTGCATCGACTCGGTGCAATGAGAGTTCCAGTCGATCGCATTGTGTATTTACACTGCATGTGCATGTCAAAGAGAAGGGAGCAAGAGGCGAAGAAGTAATGAGGACAGGGAAATTGAATCTTGTTGATCTCGCTGGATCCGAGAATATCGGACGAAGTGGTGCTGAAAATAAGAGAGCAAGAGAGGCAGGAATGATCAATCAGAGCCTCTTGACGCTGGGTCGTGTAATCAATGCTTTGGTTGATGGAAGTAGTCACGTTCCATACCGTGAATCGCGTCTCACAAGGCTCTTACAGGATTCTTTGGGTGGAAAGACTAAGACGTGTATTATTGCCACTGTCTCGGATGAGCGAGAGAATCTGGAAGAAACGCTTTCTACGCTAGATTATGCATCACGCGCAAAATCTATCAAGAATCGTCCCGAAATAAACCAACGCATGGCACGCGCTGCTTTGATCCGTGAATACGTCACAGAGATCGATCGCTTACGAATGGATCTTGTTGCTACGCGCGAGAAGAACGGCGTGTATGTTGATGCCGACAATTGGCAAAGCATAGAGTCGGACAGAGCCGTACAAGCGAAAACCATCGATGAGCTGCGCCGTACCAATGAAGTGGCACAAAGCAAGTTACGCAGCATGCAGGAACAGCTCGAACAGAATACCCAGGTGCTCACTCGTCGTGACGCCCAATGGACCGAGGCTGAAACGCGGCACGAAGCACGCATTGCCGAGTTGGAATCGTCTTTGCAACAGATCACACAACTCAGCACTGCATTACAGCAAGAGACCACATTGCATCGCGCACGCGCACGCAATGAACAGCGTTTATTCGACTTAGCAAATACGCTTCATCGTACCGCTCAAGCTTCAAGCAGCGATCGTGATGCATTGCATGCCAAGCTTCAACTCCGTGCTGAGAGTGAAAAAGAAGCGCGCGCATCGCTAGCCCTGTTTTATGAGCAGATTGAAGGCGTACATCAATCCGTGCAGCGCGATGCTGATGCAAGCAGAAGCGAGCATGCCGCTTTAAGAAAAGCAGTCCAATCCGAGTTTATCGAATTGGGTAAGTTGCTTGAATCAGCGCCGAATCTTCCGCCTAAAATATCGATGGCAATCCAGGAAGTCTTTAAACAGCTGCACAATGAGCACCACACTAGTCTTGAGGTTCTGCGATCACAGCTAAGTGATGCACACTCACAACACGCTGAGGCTGTGCATTCAGCTGCAGCACTGATTCATCATGTCGACCAGCGAATCCATGTTCTAGGGCAGCATACGCAAGCGCTTTATCAATCTATGCAACGGGCAGCCGAGTCTGAACTTCAGCGAAGATTCGACGCGAACGAGTCAATAAAACAATTGCTATACAACGAGCAGGAGAACTCGAGGCAATTGCGTCAACACATTCTGGCCTCTCTCGACTCCTACGACGCCGAGCGAAATCGTAATTTCGACAAAGTGACCAATGCGGCAACGTTCGAATTACAAGCTCTCCGGGATAAGTCTACGGAATCTCGCATCGATAGTGACCAGCACTTCAAGTCTCTAGAGACGGAACGGCAGGCAATTGCAACAAACATTAAGTGGAAAGCGCCTGAAATGCAGTCCGTTGATTCCCTTTTGCAGTCGCACTCCGATCGATATTTGGATGTGATTGCGCAACGTGCGGAAAGTCTGCAGAATAAGGTTCAACATGAGACTCTCAACACTCTGCGCGATGTATCCAGTATATCTCAAAACGCTTTGGCAAACACTTCATGCAAGATCGAAGGGAATCTAGAGCAGACCGCCGGAGTACAAGGCGCTCTTATGCAAGATACTGTGCGCTCGCTAGATACTTTGCGTAATTCTTACACTCCATTCCTACAGCCTACGTTCCTTGCCGGAACCTCCATTGCAACGCCTCAGCGCCATAACCTTTTGTCGACTCCGTTGTCTGCTCATTTGATTCCTAGCGATCGCGATGCGGGATTGGCTTATATCGCAGATACTTCGCTGATGGAATTGTCGGTTACCGCCCCATTACAAGAACGTGAAAATGGAGTAAGTCCGTTACGGAGACGATTGGAGGTATTGCCTGCTAAATCCTCTACATAGTTAAGTAAATGACTTTCCTGTAATACGAGCATATGCCTCACGATACTTTTCTTGAGTGTGTTGAACCACGTCAGGCGGTAGTGTGACAGGAGTGCCAGATTTGGCCGCGGAATCAAGTTTTTGACTCTTCATCCAGTCACGAATGTATTGCTTGTCGAAACTTGCCTGCGCTTTACCTGGAGAATAGGAGTCTGCCGACCAGAATCGCGATGAGTCAGGCGTGAGTACCTCATCAATGAGAATCAGATCACCGTTATAACCATGCCCGTCGGCGGGAAGCAGACCAAACTCGAACTTTGTGTCGGCCAGGATGATCCCTTGAGTACGCGCATGGTCTGCTGCTTTCTTGTAAAGAGTGGTTGCTGCTTTGATCAGTTTTTGAGAAAGCTCAGGCCCGATTAACTCGGTCATCTCGTCGGGATGAATATTTTCATCGTGTTCCCCTTGTTCTGCTTTGGTACTAGGCGTGAATAAAGGCCCGCCAGGGATCTCTTGGCTTTCTTGAAGACCCTTTGGCAACGTGATGCCATGGACTGTACCTGTCCGTTGATATTCTGCCCAACCGCTCCCAGTAATATACCCACGTACTATCGCCTCGATAGGTATCACACGCGCGCGACGCACCAGCATTGAACGTCCGTCTACCTGATCTTTGACACCAACTAGACGCTGACGCAGCTCCTCTGGGAACTCTTCCCAGCTAGTAGCAAGCACATGAGTCGGGATAATACCCGGTGCGATCTTGTCAAACCAAAATCTCGACATGCCAGTCAATAGGCGACCCTTGTCAGGGATTCCATTTTGTAGAATCACATCGAATGCCGAGATTCGGTCAGTCGCGACAAATAGCAAAGCCCCATCAAATTTGCCCTCTTTTAATTGAGAGTCATACACATCTCGCACCTTCCCTCGCGCTACGAGCGGAAGCGGTAGTTGAGTTTCAGTCAAGGCTGTCATCATCCTAAGAAACGCAGCTTTCAGGGCTCCCCTCCACTAGGCGGCAGGCATTCTGCGCTGTGAAATGAATTGAATTCGAGAGAAATTGACTATGAGAAGCTAAATTTTGGCCTTGCTCACGCGTTCTTCCAGAAACTTTTGCCAATCCTCTTTGGAGAAAGAAGAGGAAATCGCTGGCTCGATTACACCGTTCCACACTAGGTCAGTTAGAAGAATAAGGACGTACGGGCAGTGGGAGTTACATGAATTCCATTCTGTCGACCGATCTTTGTGACGTATTTGAGATCAGGCACGATCTTCGAGCCAGAATTTCCCTCTTCAGAAACTCGCGTCCATGATCGTACCGCCTGGCCGAGTGGCTGGCCATCCAGTTCAACGATCGAGGGTTTCTTGGCCTTGCGAACGGCTTCTCCTAGCACATCGACTGCCAAAGTAGACAGTTCTCCGCGGACTTGATCAGGGCTTTTAGATCGAGCTGGACCATCGAACCAACGCTCCTGTTCCTTCATCAGGGCCTGCGAAAACACCCAGAATGCATTCTGTTCAGGGTCCTGGAGTTTATCCCTGTCTTGCAAGGATAGTCTTGCAATAGCCAGAGCTGTTTCATGCAGAAGCGGAGAAGACGCATGCCACGTCTGTGGATAAGGCCGAATTACAACACGCAATTGATCCTTGAATGACGCGTTTTCGCCAAAAAGCAGAGGTACAACATTCGTGTTGAAGTTGATCAACATTTTCGCCGAAAATGGGCCTGATCATCAGCGAGTCAGAACTTACAGAGGTAGTCAATGTAGAGCTCAAGCACATTGGCAGCAGACACTGAACCTATGGCCAACGCTTGCAGAGTCGGCGGCAGCGACATGATCAGTAAGATCCAAGAGGCGGCCCGTGCTCAATCGCACGTGGCTGTATCGCCGTTGAGAACTTTTCTAACTCACTGGGATGCGCCTTCCTAGGCGAACGCCGTTCTACGCGCCTGCAAATGAAGAATTGGCATACGTTCACGGGCTTTTGTACATAGAGAATGCCGATACCGAATCCATTAGTTCTGGAGTGAAGATCGTCCGGCTATGGCTAAATCGCACATCCTGTCCCCAAGCGGTTGAAGCTACTGCGCTCCTGTTCCAGGCACAGCTTCTGGATCGAGCGATTGGGGCGCAGGAAGGAACGCGTGCGGCTTATTCAATGAGTATTGTACGCTTTGTGAACTCTGTTGTGGACTCCTTTCAGACGGGAATGTATGCACAGTCGATCGGCGCAATCGCTGAGCGGATTGGCTTACCACAATGGCTCGTCCAAGTGCGGCATTCAGCGACACACGAAGAATTACCAAGCATTGCGGTGTGCCGCGAAGCATGCTCGATTGCTCTTCACTGGCTCAATCATCATTACTGGTTACCGACACTCTCTCCATCTCTCGCTCAAGACTCCACAGAATATGACGATGAAGAGCCACGACGTCAAGCTGCTGCAGAGGCTGCTCACCTCCTACATACATACAGGGCCCATGCACAAGCTCTCGCGCGTGATCGGAGTCTCGCGTTACGAGGAACCTCGCCGTTAGTGAAAGTTGTGGAAGATCTTGAAAATTGGGTACACAACGAGGCTGATCGACTAGCGACGCAAGTCTCTGACCGAGAGCGTGGCGAGATTCTCTCAAATGGATGGCCCCGTGACAATATGGAGGACAATAATGAGGCCGCCAAATTAGCTCAAGCAACTACCCTGATGATTCTCTCGACCCAACTATTGTTGCCTGGGGCGTTCATCCCCGCTACAAAAGAGCGCAAGCTCGGTCTCCGTGACGACGTTCGTGTTGAAAACCTTCCAGAAGATCATTTGAGTTTATGGGACCCGTTAATTGTCGCTCTTCAGTCTGCATTCCCCATTCTACTTCCCATTTTAATTCAAGCCTGGACAAACATCGCCTCTGGTGGGTCATCATCCAAGGAGCAATCCTATGCGGCTACTGCGCGTGCATGGCTTGCTCATTTTAGTCTCGATGCTCCTTACAAGAGCATGCAAGTGACTTTAGATGCACCACGCTGGAAGCATCCGATGGAGGCAGGCCAGCTGCCTCTCTCGCCTGTTGACGTGGAAGCAGTTCCAGTATGGAAAGAAACACTTCTCACTGCACCTTTATACCGACTAGTTATTCAGTATGCAATGGAAACTGATGCACCAAGCGCGTGGGATTTTGCAAAAAAGCTCGCGAATCAAGAGATTGCTCAGCGCATTTCCCAACTTATTGCTTTACGCAAGAACATCCGTGTCCAAGAAAATTGTTCTCTTGTTAATTTGATCGAAATGGAGAAACGTAGCGAGCAGCTCAGGGGACTGAAGCCCATCTCAAAAACAGATGATTCCCATGGCGAATGTGAGCAGATTGTTTTGGCAGGATGGAGTCGCTCAACATCATGGAGTCCGACGCCAATTGGATGTATCGAAGGAGGTTGTCCATCATTACTTATTTAATTGAAATATAGGAGTAATAGTATATAGAGGTTGGATGAAGAATTAGGTACACATCACGAAACTCCCTCAACCAAGATTCGCGAGCCACCTTAGGAAACATTTCCCTCCACCCTCCACCTTCACAGTATGGCAACAAATGAAGCTGAGCTCGCGCAGGGTGCAAAGCTTGGTGCTGAGCTGGAAAAGCGAGGAGTGATGTTTTGTGTAGTCTGCGCTAGCAACCAAAATCGATCCATGTTCGGTCACAATGCTCTGATGTAAGTTTTAATCGCTCATTTAGGAAAGCAGGTTTGCAAGTGAGCTCCGCAGGCACAGGCTCAGCTGTCCGTTTACCCGGTCCTGCAATTGATAAGCCAAATATATATACATTCGGAACACCGTACGATTACATGTATCAGGACTTGATGAAGAAAGATCCAAGATTATACGAGGCGAATGGCTTGTTAACCATGTTGGACCGAAACCGTCGCATCAAGTATGCTCCTGAACGGTGGCATGATTCGCGTAAAGTAGCAGACGTGGTAATAACCTGCGAAGAGCGTTGTTTCGACAGTGTGTGTGAAGACCTTTTAAGCCGACAATCAGAACTTAATCGTTCTGTGCATGTCATCAATATCGAGATCAAGGACAATCATGAAGAGGCGGATATCGCGTCCCGCGCAATTCTTGACCTCGCCAAAAAAGTTCGTGCTAAACTGACATTAGATTGAAGGTGCCCAAGATGTTGATGAGGAAATGGACACTATTCTTGAGCAGCAGCAACAATCTTTTCCCTATCCTTTACTGCACACTGTAGCATACTACTAGCTGATCCATTTCAGACTCGAAATATAATAATGTTATCATCGCAATTTTTTCTCCAATCTAGCCACTATGAAATGATCGTGACTGTATAGTCTCGACCTTTGTGAAGCCTATAATGCCACCAACCCTGCCTTAAAGGTGCTGCAAAGCAGTATTGCTTTCCTCCACTTAAACAATTTCGTTTCGATTTCTTCGATTTGTGCATCAGATTTCGGTCAGACGAATGACTGTCGCACGAGGGTCTTGGCGGTCTTCGGCGAATGCCCCGCTGTTTGTATGCAATTTACCAGAACAGGTTGTGCATCACTTGCAGTTGCGGAGCTCAGAATACGAAGAGGAAGCGTCGAAATCAGCAGAGACTACCCAGGGGCCACAGTCTAATGCTAAGTCGTACAAAGATCCCAATTCTTTTGAGCAAAATGGTGTGCCTGCTTGCACTGTATGCCCCGGATGCGAACCCTTCAAGACATTAGCTGAGCAGCGCACGCACTTTCGTAGCGTTTGGCATCGTTATAACCTTGTATTAAAGCAGCGCGAGGGAGCATCTTCGGCAGTGACCCAGTCGGAACTTGATCAGCTCTGTGCAGAAATTGAGGAAGAAGAGGAGCTAGTAGATACCGATACGCTGACTGCTTTATTTGACCGGCTAGACTTGCATTCCGCTCCGCCTCGTCCAGACGATGTAGTGAACACTAATCAAACACAGATTGTGCAAGAGGCATTGCGATCACCGCTCATCTGGTTCGAAAGTCGCAGTGACGCTCCAGATAATGCTAAGCTTGAGCAAACTCAGCTGGGTATTTATCGTGATGTGCTAGCGGCGACTTCGTCAGCACCGGCGATAGATGCACCATCAGCGATAGCTGCACTAAAAGCTCTTCAAGTACCGGTTCTGAGCATCCGACCTCAAAAAAATGGATGGACTGGCAAGCGATTACAGGGCACCAAAAAAGTTGGCCGCGCTATTCAAATGGACGTATTGGATGGCACTTCGCTACTTCCTCGTCTGATCGGCCACTCCAATCTTTATGACGACGACTTGACCGATGAGACTATGAGTGAGTCAGACACATCATCATCCGATGAAGAGACACCGCAAGAGTCCGGTGCATTGGCGACATCTGACCCAGAAGCCCCGTTGAGTCTGCCACAAATGCGTTATTGGACATTCTTGATGATGGGCGGTGGGCATTTTGCAGCGGCTGTTGTAGCTTTAAACATGTATGAGCCGCCGCTCTCCGAGCGTGCTAAGAATCGTGGGACCAAGCAAGAGCGCGGTATTGTGGTTGTGGCACACAAGACATTCCATCGCTATACCACTCGACGCAAGCAAGGAGGTGCTCAATCTGCGCATGATACCTCAGGACGCCATGCAAAGAGCGCTGGTGCCAACCTTCGTCGCTATGGAGAAGCTCAACTTAAAAACGACATTTATACTTTGCTAAGCCGCCCTGGATGGCGCGCCTTAATCGAAAAGTCAGAGCATGTATGGGTTCGTGCTGGGATGCGTGCCGCTAGTGGTGTGCTATGGCATTGGCCGAGTGGTACTAGCCCTTTAGATGCTCCTTATCATGACGGAACACTCTCTCATATACCTATTGCAACTCAAAGACCCACGTTGAGCGAGATTATGCGCTGTTTCTTCGAGCTCACACGTGTAAAGCTTGCGCATTTGACTACGGAGCAGCTTGCAGAGCAAGATGATGCGCATCGCGAAGCGATCGCGGCGGCTTTACGAGCCGATGCAGCTGCTAACGTACCTCCGCCACCCCCGCGTCTATCGAAAAAGAAGCCAGCGATCAAACCTGATGTTGCAGAAAAGAAACTGAGAGAGCGTTGGGAACGGTTGCTTAACATGATACGCAAAGGAAAGCTCGGCGTTTTGGAGCATTTCTTGGAGCGATTCGAAGACGAGTTATTGCGTAGTGAGCCCTCTTTGGATCAAACACAAGATGATCGAGAAAAAATTGACACGCCGCTTCCTTCCTGGTGGCGGAAAGAGGAAGCAAAGAGCTCACGTCTAGTGCCCGAGACGCTTCTCCAATTGGCAGCCGCCGCTGATCAACCGGAGCTTGTGCAATATTTCTTAGAACGGCGTGCCAATCCGACTTTGCCTGTGTCTCCTGTGGATACCACATCCACTGTCGCGACACAGCATCCTTTCCGTACTGCGTACGATTTGTGTTCAAGTAAAACCACCCGTGCCGTATTCCGCAGAATGATGGCCGAACATCCTGATTGGTATGCGTGGGATACGATGGGACCTGGTGGCGCGCGTGTGCCATCGGCTTTGACTTCTGATATGCTAGAAGCACAAGCGTCTAAAGCACGTACTAGGCGTAATGCTATGCGGGATAAGATGCGCGAGAGAGAGAAGGCCGAGGCGGACAACCAAAATGCAGCGCTCACAACGGTAGCCGATGATCCACAAGAAACCCGGAATGTTTCTATGACCACTGCTTCTCCTCAAAAGCCAGCAACAGGGAATACACAGCGTCTTGGTGGTGCAGGTGCTGCCCCTGATGTCACCTTATCAGACGAAATGCGGGCTCGAATCGAGCGTGAACGACGCGCACGCGCAGCTGAGGCTCGCATGCAAGCACTGAAAAAAAGCTAAATAATGTATCGTAGATGAATATGAATCTATGCAGTACCTGTCCGCGCAGCATCCAATTGTACAGTGCCTACTGCTGCAGTTTCCGACAACCGGCTGGAGGCGGCAGTCAATTGGTTTAGCAACAACAAGCTTTCCAAACGATTGGGCTCTGCGGGGATTTTGAACATTTTCGCGACATCATCGATCGGTAAAGGTGCAAGTCCAGCGGCCTCACGAGAAGCATTCTCGGCTTTCCTTCGCGATACATAGGCCTCTGCACGACTTTTCTCACGGGCAATTTGTCGTGATTGATACCCTACGTTCCCAGCCTCGGCCGCATATGCTTCCATGGTGTCCAAAGTGGTTTCGACGCTAGACACCAAAACTGGCTCCAAGGCCAGGTTCAAATCTAGGTAGGCAGGAGGAGCCGGCTCATTAGGGGGAGCCTGAAGTCGTTCGGTACTTGTCTCTGGTACAATTCGCTGCGGTTTAGGAGCTTCAGTAGTAAGCATGGTAAGAAAGGCGTTCAAAAGCGCGGTGTTATGCAATTCCACAGGTAGTTCTTCCAAGATGTTGGAAAAGGTCAGCTGGTGCTCTGTTAGGTTTTGTATGGTCATTTTGCCCTTGCGATAGGCGTCGACAAAAGAGGGAGTTAGCTTGAATGCACGCAAAACCGTGTTTCCTTGAGCGAGCTGTGCGTAGTCGTGGACCAATAGCACGGCCTTGCCTTTCCCTTGATTCCCCTCACGTTCCATCATAAGCGAAAGCGTGTTTAGTCCCTCGACAACAGCTGAGTTCAAGAAGGGACCTAAGAAGCAGCCTTGGTAAAGCCCAACAGTATTCTGATCCGCACTAACTTGGCGAAGTAACTTGAGCATCTCGCCCATATATTGCATTGCACTCTTAGTACTGCGGTCCTCTTCATCGCTGCGCTCACGAACGTTCGGGAGACTAAAAGCATTGGAGACTTCTAGCGTGCCTCTGACATCCACGCCGAGCAGGGCACCCCATGCATTCGCACCGTTGCTCGCGTGGTTGTCTTTGCAATGCTTGATGATTTTCATTAGAACCATACCATCCACCTGCACATTTGTGATAATTTCCGAATCAAGCTGCATGGCTTCACGATCCAACTCACTTAGTGCGGCGCGTTCCTCGTCGGTGGGCTCATGAGCGACCTCTTCAGGACGCGCTACCGACGCTAAACTCTCCATTCGGCTCATCTTCGAAGAAAGTCAAACGTCCTACGGCTCGAAAAGTCACGTGTAAGCCATCCCACCTCCACTGACCATGCTTGAACGCCGCTCGCTGGACGCGACACTGACGGAGATGGGGATGGGGGTGTATCAATGGAGGTTGATGGTGCTAAGTGGTCTCGGATGGACAGCTGATAATGTAGGAGAATTATTCTGACCAAAAGATGTGGATCCAGGGCATCGCTGTAGCACTTCCCCGTATCCAATATGAGTGGTCTGTTGCCGATAATGCGATAGGCTTCGCTACAGCCGGCATGTTTGCTGGTATGACGCTTGGAAGTATTGCGTGGGGTTCCTCCGCTGATATATACGGCCGGAAATTCGCATTCCTACGAACACTTGCCGTGACAAGCATATTGGGCATAGGCCTAAGTTACTCAACAAACTTTGCGCTAGTATGCCTGCTATGCTTCGGCGTAGGATCAGGTGTGGGAGGTAGCATGCCAATCGATGGAACACTCTTTTTGGAATCAATCCCAAAGTCAAAACAATATTGGCTCACAGCATTGTCGGTATTCTTCTCACTGGGATCTGTAGTTTGCGCGTTGGTCGCGTTGATTTATTTGCCCGGCAACAGCTGCACTAATACGTCGCCATGCTTAAATGGAGAACAAAACAATGGTTGGCGCAATCTATGCCGAGCGTTGGGTGTGATTGTACGTATTTGGAATATTTAACCTAGACCATGCTGTTTGCTCTTGTGCGAATGGGTCCTTGGAGTGTACAAGAAAGCCCGCGGTATCTCGCAGCTACTGATCAGCTACATGATGCACGATCAGCTGTGGAGCAGATAAGCGAGGCAAATGGCGACGATCGTCGCCTACAGCTTGACGATGTGCGTAATTCAACTAGCGATGCGCCGCGCCCTGCTGCTCATGACGAAGATGCAGAAGATACTGCGATGCTCAACTCATCTGCGGATCAGGTCGAGGATCAGTCCGAGGCTACCGCCGCACCAGAGGCATCTGCCTCAGCCATCCTACCTCAAGCAGTCGCAGATCACATTCAAGATCTGACCGAACGGAGTGAACCTCTGTTCCAAGCTCCCAATCGGCGGCCTGTACTACTCACATGGACGTTGTGGGCGCTGATGTCGTTGGCTTTTACGATGTTTAATGCGTTCTATCCATTGTATCTTCAGCGCAAAGTTGGAAAACAAAGCGGAGAGGCGGAAGAAATGCAAGCTTTATACGATTACTTGTGGTATGCTCTTAGTAGTATCCCAGGCAGTTTGATTGGCACAGCATTGATTGAGTCACCGCTGGGTCGCGCAAAAGCGCTTGCCATCTCACTGTTCGTTACGGCAATTGCACAACTGGTGTTCCTTGCGTCTGAACAGGCAATCTATGTGGTAATATCAGGGATGAGTGTCTCATTAGCTGCCACAACCGCCTATGCTATCTTGTATGGATATACGCCTGATGTCTTTCCGACATCGATTCGTGGTACGGCATGCGCCGTGGCAAGTGCATTGGGAAGACTTACGGGGATTATCGCTCCATTGCTTGCTGGAGTCCTGCTGCAGATCCGCATTGAGTTTGCGGTGATCACAAGTGCGATGTTATTTGTAATCTGTGCGGCGACAGCATTGATGCTCCCTAGCAAGACACGTGCGACCGCCGTGCAATTGTAGATATGCTTAGTCGCGTTTCGGTAGAGCATGCGCGGGACTAACGCTGGTGGGCAGCTCAGATAATGGTCGTCGTCCCGCTGGAACTGAATCATACCAACGACCATCATGCAAAGCAGCTTGTTTTGCATTGCCATTCCAATACATCAATACCTGGACAGCGATCACCGCATTAAATACAGTTGCCAGTGCAAAACCCCAGAACAGAAGTCGATCATTGGTTTCGGTGACGGTAGTGAATACGCGAGCCAAAGTGCCTAATAGCTGCGCAAACACGACTAAAACGCTCAATTGACCCGTAGCCTTATCGCGTTGCAGCTCCATCATCTGTGGAACCTTTGAGGCAAGAGATACAGGAATTGTGAATAATTGCAAAACCCGTAACATACTCGGAGGTACAGCGGTATCGGAAGCCAAGGCAAGCGAGCAGAGTACCATCACTGTTGCAGCTACGCAAACATAGAATGTGTTAGTTGTGATTCCGCGTGCACGACAGAACGTAGTGATACGGCGTGAATATACGTCCATAGGGGAATAGGCAATGATTAACAAGGTGATGACCATGTCTGCGTAAGTGCTAAAAGACGTACTCTGCACCGTTAAACTGGCATTCTCTCCGTAAGTGCTGAACGGGATCTTCAGCCGGATAGCATATGCAAGGCTGATTGTATAAGCCACCACCTCGAGGATGTACATAGCCAAACTGATTCCCGTCGCACTTCTCGCTGTGACAATCTTGTATATCTGGGGAAATTTAATTATACTCCCAAAGATCACAATGCCAAGACCAAGTCCCTTACTGAGTCCTAGCCTCAAGCAAGGCACATCCGTCCAATTCACATCCCATACAAGCGATGTAAAACATTGCTACATCAATCACGAAACTCACCTCGCCAAGAAGATATCGCGCCGGATCCAACACAAACCAAGGCAGGGACCTTGTGATGCTCTGTAACACCGACGTCATAAGGTGGAGGGATGGGGAGAGCTTTTCCCCGTATTTCTTTCGGTGGGCATGCAACGTTTTCAACCGGCTATTGTGCAAGCCTCGGCGGGGCATTTGAAGCCTGACACACGCTTGGTATATGGCACAGCGGGGTTTCGAACTGAGTATGTGATCTCCATTGACTTTTAGTGCAAGGTTACTGGATAGTACCTGCTTCCGAATTGGGATGATTGGAGCTCTTCGAAGCATGGCTTTGAACGGAGAGGTGATTGGACTTATGGTGACAGCTTCTCACAATCCCGAGGGTGATAATGGAGTGAAGATGGTTGATCCCCATGGCGAGATGCTTGAGCCCGCATGGGAGCCTTTGTGTACAAAAGTCGCCAATGCATCTACCCCGGATGAATTAATTCAGGAGCTTGACGCGATTGTGAAGCAATTTAATATCTCCTTGGATGTACAACCTCGTGTAGTATGTGCATGGGATACGCGTCCTTCATCTACCTCGCTTGTAGGTGCGATTGTGGATGGCTTGCAAGTTTTCAATTCGGAAAAGATTCAAGGCGGCCTTTTAACCACACCTCAACTGCACTACCTTGTATTGTCGCTGAACACTGTCCATACTAAAGACTCTTACGGCGTTCCAACAGAACAAGGATACTATGAAAAGTTAGCTAAGGCGTATCTCGCGGCGACTGACGGTTTGCCTTCGCCGCCGCCGTTGGTGGTAGACTGTGCGAACGGTGTAGGTGCCAAGGCACTGCAAGGATTGATCAAATGTCTTCCCAAAGACCGACTTTCGCTGATCCCACTTCGCACAGATACAAACACGCAAGGCCAACTCAACAACGGATGCGGCGCCGACTTCGTCAAGACGCGCCAGCGTCTGCCGGAAGGCTACACTAAGGAATCCCTGAAGCCCAATGAACTACTTTGCTCATTTGATGGTGATGCAGATCGAATTGTGTTTTACTATCTTAGTGGGCCTGCATCAGACTCAGCCAGTTTCCATCTCTTGGACGGTGATAAGATTGCCAGTCTCGCTGCTGATTATCTCTCTGAATTGGTCGCAAAGGCCAAGCTTGATATTAAGCTGGGCTGCGTGCAAACAGCGTATGCTAACGGCGCATCCACTGTCTATCTTCAGCAGCGAGTGCCAGTGTCTTGCACGCCGACCGGTGTGAAGCATTTGCATCACGAAGCTGCCAAGTACGCAATCGGTGTTTACTTCGAGGCGAATGGTCATGGAACCGTGCTTTTCTCAAAAGAGGCCCGCGATGCAATTCACAATGCTAATCCGTCGGATGAACAGCAGAAGGACGCAGTAAATCGGCTCGCAAATTTTGCAGAGCTCATCAATCAGACTGTCGGTGACGCTATCTCTGATATGCTGATGGTCCTTGCGATCCTTGCCGCACATAAATGGGGTCCCAAGGAATGGGACGCAGCATACCAGGACTTGCCTAACCGACTTTTGAAAGTCCAGGTAGCCGATCGCACCGTTTTCAAAACTACGGATGCCGAACGTAAGCTGACTTCTCCAGCAGGACTCCAAGCGAAGATCGACGCTTTGGCTACAAAGTTCCCGCGCGGTCGTTCTTTCGTACGTCCAAGCGGTACAGAAGACTGTGTGCGAGTATATGCAGAGGCGGCTAGTAGCGATGATGCTGAAAAACTCGGACAAGAAGTCGCTCAGGCTGTTCGAGATGCATAGGAGCCAAAAAGCTAGCAAAGCGGATCAGCATTTACGTATAGCTGTTAGGTAGAGGTCTAGCACTCATTGAGAATCGGCGCTGAATACAGACATTCCTGATGCAGAGCTATCCGCTTGAATAATGAGACACGAATACAACAACGAGAGCCTACAGCTATGGAATGAACGGCTGCTTAGTCGAGTATCGTATGTATCTATTGGTGACCTAATTTTGACAATTTCAAGCACATGCGCTACCCACTTCCAATTGCAAATGCCACAGAGGGACCGCCGTCGTTGTATTGCAATTTCGAGATGTAGTTCCTTCCAGACATATCGTTAAACACCAGCTTTGCGTAAATATTCGCGCCTAGGTATGGTAGCAAATCTGGATGATCCTTAAATGCCGGGAAATATTCGGGGACTTTCAGTGCGCGGACGTTGCGAGGCTGTTGAGTATTTGGTTCGCCTGCAACTTGAGCTGTCTCGGTCTGTTCATTAATCATGTAGGATGTTAGAGCCTGAAGCAATTCTGGTACCAAACCCTGGAATCTCGTCATACTACCTGAGATCACGACGTTCTCCCAGAGAAGGACTCGACGCTCAAGTGGCTGAACTTTTCGTGCTGCCATGCCAATTGCAGCGGGAACAGAGATACAAATCGGCTCGCCGCCCACCTGTCGAGCGTACAATGCTTGCATTACAGCAGGAGGCGCAGGCATATCCAATTTGATTCGCTCCAAGAGTTGAGGTCGTAGGAGTGGCTCATGGAATCGGTTGCGAGTGCGGCCTACAGGTACTTGTACGCCTCGGAACTGCACGTGAATGACATCCTCAGTAGCGTGGTCCTGGGATGCATTATGCTCTCGCTGTCCTACGATATCACGCTCTCGGCCCTCGACTAGTGCTGCAGCAACATTGAAAGACGCTTTCTCCGTGTCCGGTTCATTCATGCCAGGCAAATCAGAAGATACGTCGATACGAACCTGTTGCTCAGCTACCAACACTTGAGCTAAGCCGAAAGCTAACTTGCTCATATTCAGATCAGCTTGCACTAAAGGCCGTAAAGCTGTTGTCACGGCTGTATCCTGAGTCAAGAGGTAAGCCAGCCACCAAGTGCAATGTGTCGAACCTAATTTGCTCAGTACAGCAGTAGTAGGGAGGACCGCACAATCGCTTACGGCCACGGCGCTGGTTTCCTCAGCGCCGATATCAATGACCAAAGCATTCAAGACTCCAATAGCGTAAGCAGTCAACAGCGGTACTTCACCAATCGACAGCGCTGGTGTATTGAATTCTTCAAAGAAAATCTGTGCGGTGCGTTCGGCTGCTTCACGGGGAAGTGGCATCGGAAGGCCAATCATTGTAAAATAACTGTTCTGTGCAGGATCAATGTCGAACTGCTTTAAGATTGAATTCCTGAATGAGAGTATTCCACATACCATAGAGCTTTCAAAGCTTGCCAATCCTCGATTTGCCCATTCTCAATAGCGTAACGGATGTGCAGCTGCTCACCATCGGCCTCAGCGTCGGTCAGCGAGGATCCAACCAAATAAGTCCCGTCATTCTTCTTGCCGACGCGCGCAGATACAATCTAGCTATAAGACATCACACAAACTCACAATGTCCGGAGCACCAAATGGGTCCTGAATACCTAGTCCAGCAAACACACGCTGAGCATCATGCACGATTAGCAGCGTACTTGCTTCGCGTGTCATCGTGGAGGACGTGGTCACGTGGCCTGTGTGACTCTTGCAAGCTACTTTTATGACGGAGGCGGATGATGGACGGATTGTGATCCCTGGGCCGCACGGTCCTAAGACAGGCACGACCGTTTTGATTGATAATTATGACAGCTTTACTTTCAATGTAGCTCAGTATCTTGTGGAGCGGGGCGCCAATGTGGTGATATTCCGAAATGACAAAGTGACGTTAGAGACGATCGATGCGTTAGACCCAGTGAATTTGGTTATCAGCCCAGGCCCTGGACATCCACTTCATGATACAGGAATCTCAATGGATTGTATTCGTCACTATGTGGGTAAAATACCCATCTTGGGAATATGCATGGGACTGCAGTGCATGGTGACAGCGTATGGAGGAATTATCGAGTATGCTGGTGAGATCTTCCATGGCAAAGTATCAGAGATCACGCACGACAAAAAGGGGTTGTATCGTGGGCTTGCCAACCCTTTAACTGGAACCAGATATCACAGCCTTGCAACGCGCATAGCTGCATTGCCGGATTGTTTCCAAGCCACTGCTCACGTCGGCAGCGGTGTAATTATGGGGATTCGACACAACAAATATACCATGGAAGCAGTGCAGTACCACCCCGAAAGTATCATCAGCCAAAGCGGAAAAGATATGATAGGCAATTTCTTATCTTTACGTGGTGGACTATGGAGCGAGAATCTTTCGTCCGGCGTCGGAGTAGCTGAGCCTTCATCTTCCAAGGAAACGATTCTCCAGCGGATCTATCGACAGCGGAAGATGGATGTAGAGCAGGCTAGTGCATTACCTGGGCGATCACTTGCAGACCTTGAGGCTTCTTTGGCTATGCATCTTGCCCCCGCTCCAATCGACTTCCCAAGCCGTTTGATCAGCGGCGAAGGAGTCGGTGTGATGGCTGAGATGAAACGGGCAAGCCCAAGTAAAGGAATGATTGATGAAAATGCACATGCAGGTGCCCAGGCGCTAGCCTATGCACGCAGTGGTGCTCATGTCATCAGTGTACTGACTGAACCGACTTGGTTTAAAGGGTCTTTGGAAGACCTTGCCTTAGCGCGACAGGCAGTTGCCCAGCTTGTAGATCGACCAGCCATCTTGCGCAAAGACTTTGTTGTAGATGTCTATCAGGTTGCCGAAGCACGGCTTGCAGGGGCCGATACTGTGCTTCTGATCGTCGCTATGCTGGACGACAGTTTGTTGCGGATTTTGTACGATTATTGTCTCAAGCTGGGAATGCATCCGCTTGTTGAAGTCAACAACGCTCAGGAAATGCAGCGCGCTTTACAGCTAAATCCTCGAGTGATTGGCGTGAACAATCGTAATCTTCACACCTTCGATGTAGACATGTCTACTACATCCCAACTTGCTAAGAGTGCGATCCAGCGCGGGACGATCCTAGCTGCCTTGAGCGGTATTCAAAGTCGTCAGGATGTTCAGCAATACGAAGCGCAAGGTGTGCATGCTGTATTAGTTGGCGAGGCTTTGATGCGCGCAAAGGATAAGCGGGCCTTTCTTGCTGAATTGCAAGGCCGGAAATTCCCCGAGCATGCCTCATCACCACGTATTGTCAAAGTTTGTGGACTCAGGGATAAAGAAGCGGCAATTACCGCAGCCAAAGCCGGCTCATCGATGCTTGGAATGATCTTGGCGAAGGGTACCAAACGGTCACTCAAACTGGAGGAGGCAGCATCCATCATCCAGGCTGTCCGTTCGCTACCGGCAAGAACCGAGAATGCGCCGAATCGGCCAGATCCGCGCCAGTTTGATACCTGGAAAGAGTGGTTCGAGTGGAACGCGGTTCAGATTGCCGCAAGAGCTGCACATCGACCCTTGCTTGTTGGCGTGTTTCGTGACCAAAGTGTACAAGAGATTGTCCAAACAGCTAGTCTGCTTGAATTGGATGCAGTCCAAATCCATGGCCGATCCGAACCGATAGATTGGGCGCGTTTCTTGCCTGGGCTGTTCGTTCTGCGTGCCTTCTCGGTGCCCGCAGATTTAGACAATTGGCAGCCGATGTCAAGTCCATGGTTAGACCAAGCCATGCGGCCGAACTTTCATCATATGATCATTCTAGATGCTGCTGGGAAAGCCGGTGAAGGTGACGGCGGATCTGGCCAGAGCTTCTCTTGGGACGTGGCACAGACCCTTGCTACTTACGATCCGGCCTCTTCGCTTGCCAAAACCTCTCGTAGACCCCCTGTTCCCTTTTTGATTGCAGGAGGCATCGACGCGGACAATGTTCAAAATGCCATTCGAGAGTCATGCGCCATTGGGGCCGATACTAGCACCGGTGTTGAAACAGAGGGGCGAAAAGATCATCAAAAGATCAATGCCTATGTAGATCAGGCACGTAGAATGTAATCGACATCTGTCCAAGACAATTTGACACCGTGTGTAGTAAAATAGCCAAGGTCCTGTTGGTCTGCAACTGTAATGATAACTCATTCAACCCTTTAAGTTGTAACAATGAATTCGGTAAGATTTCCAGCTATTCTATAGACAACTTTATGGATGTGCGCCAAATACCCGCAGACAACGGTCCATCCCGGCTACAAAAAGAGTGCCATCGACTGGAGACCATTGTGCACTTGTTTCCTGGGCACTGTTCTGTTGATAAGTATACACGAGATTTAGCTGCTTTCCAGCAAATACACGCAGATCGTCACCGACCACAGCCAATAGCTGAGCGGTGGGATCGAAGCGAACCCGCGAAACTTTCTGGCTTTCAGGAAGTTCTACGGTGCGTGCCACGTCGAGCTTACGCAGATCCCAGATCTTTACCTCGTTGGAGTCACGCGTAGCAGCTGCGAGCAAGTATCCATTAGGCGAGAAACTCAAAGTATGAACGGGCCCGGTGTGACCGGTGAATACGGCACTTTGCTTGCCTTGCTTGACGTCCCAAATTCGGATCGCGCCTTGTGCAGTACCTGTCGCGGCAAGTTGGCCGTCAGGATGGAATGCGAAAGACTCATACACAAAGTCGCCTTGATCATCACTTTCCGCGGGTGCAGTGATATGCATCAGTTGTTCGCCGGAACTCAAACTATGTAGCGCCCAGGAACCATCGCGGCTTGCACTTCCCACCAGGAGATCGGTAGGATGAATATCAATACCAGTTACTTCATCCTTATACCCCTTCAGCGTGTGGGCGAGTGCATAGGTGTTGTTGTCCTTTGCGGAGTAAACACGAACCGATTTGTCGGCACTTGCACTAGCTGCATACGGAGGAGCTGGCAAATCGGCTGCTTCCGGGCCAAGAGTAGGGTTAGCACGCGCGGCAAACACAACTGCATTAATAGGTTTGGTGTGGCCTTTAAAGGTAGAGATCACTTTCTGCGTAGCGACGTCAAGGACTAATACCGCTTTGTCCTTGCCGCCGGTCAATACCAATTTGCCATTGGCACTAACATCCAAAGCGGTTATACCAGGTGAACCTGCAGCATGTAATGAGGTGATGCTGGTTTCTTCTTGCAGAGACGATGCGCTAGCAGAAGTCGTATACCCTTCTGGCGCGCCTTGTTTCATTCGTGAGCGACGCTCGCTGGATAAAGACGCTGCAGTCTGATCCATAGCAGACACAATAGACTCAGGGAGCGCAGTACCTGGCTCGTCGTCCGTCGCCATATCAACATCTTGATCTTGCTGAGAAGACATACCAAGAGAAGCATGAACATTGGCTAATGCACTGCGGTCAGTAAGTTCAAACATACTCTCTTGCTTCGTTACGCTCCTTAAGAAGTCTTGCGATGACTCGTGTACTTGCATCATTCGTATACAATGCATGTGCCAAGTCTTGACGTACACTGTCGTACTGCTTTTTCATTGCGAGAGATTCGAATACCATCGCGTCATACTCATTCTGCAACGATACAAGTAGCGATGGGATCGAAGTATGTGAAGGAGGTCGCGGGAAAGCGGTATGTGGGGCTAAATCAGTCATTATCCAACATACAAGATTTGACGGCAACCAGATCGTCAAGACTTAATTCTTCACCGGTGATCGGATCTTTCCCATTTTCGTCAATAGAACGCTCAATCAAACGCTTTTCAAAAAGCAGTCCGCTCTTTTTGGAGAGGACAGGCTCTTTCGGTGCTTCTCCAGAGACTAGATTGTCAGTTATACCACACTACTCACTTGCACAGAACATCGTCGTCGTCTACGAAATCGATCCACTACGGTCGGATCACGTGATTCGACCTTATGTTGCGATTGGCATTGTGTCTCGAGTTGGAGGCGGGTTAGCCTAGGGAAAGTAGTCCAGGAAGGAGACTTGGAATGGTAAAAGAATTGGCTATGTAGAACTATTGCATCTTTCGTGTGAGAGATTTCTTACGTGCTTCGTTGGGTGCTCCTTTCCTGCCACGAAGACCAGAATAATAGCCTGGACCATCATAATCAATCAGCTTTGTTGGGCGGTTGAGTGTGGGCCAGCCTACATAGAGGACGCCACGCTGCCAAATATAGGCAAGAGAGAAGGCGGCAAGAGTGGCCCAGAACCAGCGAAATAGAGAGAAGCTGATCGGCGCTTTATAAGGTCGCGCTGGATTTGCGTCAAGGAAGAAAGACAATAGCCAAAACAGTAAAGAAACACACAACAGCCAAGGCATGGAACGCTCAAGCCAAGCGCGCGTATCAGGTGCAATTGTTCGCTGCTCTGGGTCCCAAGCTCCGGTAAACAGATCATAAGAATCTTGGCGAGCGCCATCAAAGAAGTTGTTCTTGACGTATCGCGTGAGAGAATTCAGGCCGTCTTGCAATGCACCTTCTATAGATCGCTTTCCGGTGCGCGTAAAATCAGTCTTAAGAGCACCTGTGCCAGAGTATGCCTTGCTGATTACATCTGCATGGTCCGCCCATAAATTTCGGAACATGAATAAGAAGGAGACATGGTCTTCAACCTTGTCAGTAGGACCCAACACTCCCAGCGCCCTGAGTTGATGATTCAGAACAATACGGGCTAATGTACCTTGCACGACATTGGTACGGTCCAAGCAGTCCATACAGTTGGTACGTACAACGTAGTTCTGCATTTGAGCAACAGGGTTAGCATTGGTGTCAAGCATGAAGTAACCGTTCAAGTCCAAGCCCTCACGTTGAAGCTGATCGACAAGTAGCATTACATTGTCGAATTTCATGCCCTTGCATGCATGATGGAAATCAAAGTATGTATACTGAATCATAGGATTGCTCAGTTGCTGTACAGTGTTTTCGTATGCCTCCTTTACTGGTTTCTCATAGCCGTTCTGATTGACAAGATTCACTAAGTAGTTTTTCCCATAGATCGCTACCTGCTCATCAAAGTGCTTCTGTGCACTCGCAAGGGTACGATGATCCTCTGGGATTAATAGATCCGGCTTATAACGCAGATTGTTGATCTCGGCCCAGTAAACAGGCACGGATCCACGGGTCTGTACATAACTCATCCGCGCTTTGCCTTGGATTTGCTCCATGTCGGTAGGAACAGTGCTTTGGGGAGGATCGATCAAGACAAATTGCTCTGTCTCATTGAAGTTGCTGACATGTCCATCTTCATCGATTCCTCGAGAAAAGTAGCGAGTTCCTGCACGGAATCGAGAGCGACGTGCTACGAGACCCAGAATAAACGCTCGGTTATGAATGCTGGTCAGCTTCACCTCCAAGAAGCCAAACATGACGGGCAAAATGAATGCGGAAAGGTTCTGGGGGTGTCGCATCAGCGGCTCTTGCAGGTGGTAATTCCAGAAGAATCGGTCATCTGCTCGTTTCCACATCGGTAACGATGCACTTCCTTCGGTCGCCGCCACTCTGGCTTGTCGCTGTAGGCAACTTGTCACGTCAAAGTCGTATGAGAAGTACATGGGACCGGAGTACAGCGATTCTTTGACCATTTTCAGTAGCACTTTCTCAATCGGATGGCGCAGCAAACTTGGACTGGCCTCGTTCCTCACAGGTAACATGCGGAAGTCGGTCGCCAGGTAGATGTTGGAGCCAAGGACATGTGCTACTTTCTTTCGGTTGGTGATCACCACAAGAAACTCGGTGGTGTGGAGCTTGATAATCCCTAAGATCCCATGAACAATGAATGACTTGTCATGATCCGGAACAGCGCCCAATTCGACAGCTAGAGTAAGATGCTTCCTCACGTACATTGTAAATGAAGCGACTCCTGCTTACGATCCACTACCAGCTGTTCCGAGGCACGGAATTGATCGCCTCGATTGCTTGGAACAAACGTGTAGGCGTCTAAAGGTCAGTCAAACTTGAACATACTCCGAGACACATAGCTAGAAACAGTTAGAATACCATCGTACATACCAGGTGAATCCTGCCCAAACCAGCATCGTCGTTGTCAGATGTGCCTAACGCTTGCTTTCCAATCAGGAGAGCCTCCACTGCAGCAGCGGCCCACGTGATACGGGGCCGCGCGCTCGGGCCGCGTCTGGGTAAGGGTCGGGTGCGGGGGTCGAATGAGAATAAAAGTGGTTGGACAGATTAGCAATGAGAAACGCATTGCAACTATAATGTAATTTTACTATGGGAGCTTATTCGACCTGTGCAGGCCATCCGGCAAGTTGTTTGATGGCCTCAACGCCTTGAGCGCCACGAACATGCTCATTTTCAATTGCATTGATGATTGCGAGTGCTACCGTATCCACGTGAAGAGGAGGCGTAGTCAGAGCGCCGGCCAAGGGGTGCACAGATTGGGGCATAAGCCGGCTCGCTAGGATATCAGCTGGTGAAGGAATCGGGATCCTCCATTTCCTGTGAATGCTATGCACGTAAGCTGAGACATCGATCAATGTCGCCGGAAGCGTGGTCCATGGGCGTATGTGCGGATGGTACATGAAGCCTGGACGCATGAAGATCGCACGTAAAGTTGGAGGGAATTCCTGTTCGGCAATGGCGGCGATAGCGACCTCTGCATCGCGTTTCGTAGACGAATAGCGTGGTGAAATCACGGGACGTAGGATATCCTCGGCAGAAATGTAGACAAACGGCACTTCTCTATTATGCTTCGCGCGCTGAGCTTCTGCAAATGTCGAAGCCACAGTGATGGCTGTGTCTCTGTTCATTCTCTCGTAGGTCAAGGAATCTTCTTCATCCAACGGATTGCCCTGGTCGCCCATTCCCCAACCTTTTGTGAGCCCACGGAAGATATTGCTTACGGAGCCACCTTGGCCCTTGTATTTGGTCTCCATCAAGATTCCGACGGTATGAACAACAGCATTGCAAGAAGCTGCAATCTCTTTGTATTGGGAAGGCTGGAGTGCATCCGCTTTGTGCCAATGCATTTTGTCTGACTCAGTCCATGCTGGTGCATGACCCTTGGGAGTCTTGAAAGGACGTCCACTTCCACTGAGAGTTAGGTGATTGTACGCCTACACACCTTATACTCTGTACATCCCAGCCTTGCGAAAGCGCTTGCTTGCATACAGCCGAGCCTTTGTAAGATGCAACACTCACCGACAAACCCATTGCCACCAACAACTAACAGATTCCGAGACATCGTCGCGAAAAGGTCCTTTCGTAAGGGACAGAGCCCGATTCAAACCCGATAGCAGTGGCTGGTGCGCGTCGATGCGTTTGATCGGGTCTCATAAGTTCGATTAGCTGCCCGATAAAGTACCTCGGATTTGATAACAAAACTTTTAGAGATAGCGATGGTGTACGCAAGTGCACGGTTGGCCGACTTGCACACTGCGGGCAGAGCTGCGAACGGAATGCTGAGGCGATCAAGAGTGCAACTGGCTCCGTATAAAGCAGAAGCAATTATTCCACCGTGGAAGCTACCCACTGCAGAAGAAGATCGCATTGCCTATAGGAATGTTGGATACAATCTGTATAGTGATACGGTGACTTTACCGACGGAACCTATGCGACAGGCTATGGCACGAGCCGTGTGTGCAGATGAGGTGTATGAGCATCACACGCCTACGATCGAGTTTCAGCAAATGATCGCTGACTTGACAGGAAAGGAAGCAGCGCTTTTCATGCCGTCTGGCACGCTATCGAATCAACTTGCGTTGCACCTTCACTTGCTTCGTGTGGGTGGACCTGCGAGTGTGGTGTGTGATGATCGCACACATGTTTACCAGAACGAAAGCGGCGGTCTTTCCTACCATTCTCGGGCAGCCGCACAGACAATCATGCCGAGCAATGGTCATCATCTGACATTAGAAGAAGTGCAAAAGCGTGCTATACTTAGTGAAGACCAACACTACGCGCCGACCAGGGTGATCAGTCTCGAGAATACGCTCTCAGGTACAATCTTCCCTCAGGATGAGATCGTTAAGATTAGCGAATGGGCACACGAGCATTCGCTCAAGATGCATTTGGATGGTGCACGGCTCTGGAATGTAGCAGCCGAAACTGGAGATTCCATCAAGGAGCTTTGTGCACCATTTGATACAGTGAGTCTGTGCTTAAGCAAAGGATTGGGCGCGCCAGTTGGATCTATACTTGTGGGTCCCAAAGAGATGATGGAGCGTGCACGCAAGTTCCGTAAGCTATTCGGGAGCGGCATGCGACAAATCGGCGGCCTAGTTGCTGCGGCTCACCTGTCTGTACATGATACCTTCCCCCAATTACGTCGATCGCATGATCTTGCACATCGGTGTGCTGAAATGCTAGCATCGCGAGATATCCCCTTGACAGTGCCATGTGAGACTTCCATGGTATGTTTTGACGCGGCTGCCGCAGGGTACGATGCTGCAGAATTAGAAATCAGGGCCGCTAAACTCGAGCCGCCTATTATACTTTCGTACCCGCGGCTAGTGTTTCATTATCAAGTTCACGAGGATGTTGTGGAACGTTTGGCCGCATTGCTTGACGAAATGAAATCGGAGCGCCGCTAAGCTTCGGCTATGTAGCAACTGGATTGTATGTAAGGTAAAGTTGGTAACGAACTAGTTTTGTTTCAAGCTACGTTCTACCTAGCTTCAGGTGCATCCGCCATCTCGACATCTTCTGCCGCGGTCTCGCTACGCTCAGCGTCAGCCACATTTGTAGGCTGTTTTTCGTCGGTGTCCGGAGCCGATTTCAGGGCCTGAGCGGTTTCATTCTGCTCGGAAGCATTGTTGGACTGGTCATTACCATGCATAGTCATCGTCACATAAGACTGAGATGCATCACGATCAAGAAGCATCAAGATTCCACCGGCACCTCCTGTTACCGAATAGTGCAGCTGACGTGCTTGTGAAGGTTCAGGATGGCGCGAAGTTGATGAAGAATTTGCGTGACTCCCCGACTCGGATCTTGACGATAGCATAGGCAAAGCGCCAACGGTGGATGTGCCGTGCCAAACCTCTGCGCGGCTGCCTAGAATAGGACGCACAGATTGGAAGCGTGAACTGGGAGGAAACGCAACGTACTTCAGTTGGTATGGAGTGACACGCGAGCAATTCTTGATTCGCTCCTGGGAAGCTTCAGGACGCCGAGCCGGTTTCTCTTCCTTTTTCACGTCGGATTGCGATGGGGTAAGTGGCTTGGACTTGACATCGTCCTGATCCATTGCATCATGGTCTTCTTGCGCTGCTTTCTTCTTGTCCTTGGTACGCTGACGAGCTTGTGCCTTTGCAGTGGTAGATAAGACAGCTGTCTCTACCTTTTCGCGCTTCTTCTCACTGGGCGCTTCCAGTGGCGGAGGATAAGCGAAAAGACTTGGGCGCGCGCGACTGACAAGCTCAATGTCCGGCAGGTCCAAGGATCGGGTAAGCCCAATGATGGCCGTCGGCGTGAAAGCCAATGCGGCGAAATGCGCCATGGGGAACCAGTACCAATACTGAGTGAAGAGAGCCATGCCGACAATTGCGGGGGTATTGATACTCCCGCCGCGGCCTTGTAGACTGATAGTAGCATTGCGACCACCAGCATCAATCAGGCCTTGGGCGAGAGTTGCACCAAACTTGGCCATGGCTTCTTCATGTTTCTCGGTAAGGATCTGGCTAAGGATCTTGCGTACGTTCGACACACGAGGGTTCAGCACCTCGTTTTGCTGGACAAGTACCATAGCAAGGGCCATACATGCACCTTGTCTCACGAAATCCACCGAATCTTTGGTCAACGGCTCGAGTAGATCCAATGCTGCATCCAATCCCGTGCCGGCACAAGCAATGCCTAATGCCATCGCGGCTCCGTAGCGTACATGAGGATTGTAACTTTCGCTGAGTAGTTGGACCATAGCAGGGAGATTCTGCGGCGTACGGAAAAGGAGGAAACCCAATGCAGTCACAGCGGCACGACGCACATCGTCACTACCGTCGGACACGGCTAAGTGCAACAAGCGGCAGATAGCTTGGTTGCTTCCCGTACCAGCATACGCCAGTGCCAACGCATAGATCCCACCGTAGCGCATCGTTGCATCTTTATGAGAAATCAACACATCAATGATGCCATCTGCTTGAGACTCGCGCCCGTATTGTAAAAGGGCAAGACCAATGGCCAATCCACGAATGATTTTTTCGTGTTGAGTTTCTTGGGCATACTGCAACATCTCATCAACAGCATGAGGTGCGCCAGTTCCAAGATACACAAGACCCATAGCATAACCTGCAGCTTCACCGGCCACAGCAGAGTCGGAAAAGAGCACATTGCGTAGCTCTTCATACACGGCCTCATTTTCGGTAGCCATTCCTGCAGCGCCTAATCCAAGAGCAGCACCATGTTGGACCACTTCATTGGTGTGTGTACGCAGAGCTGTCATCAAAGTATCCAGGATTCCAGCACCGTGATTGGCATGAATTAATCCTAGGGCAAAAAGACTTCCACCTTCCGAATACACACTGGAGGAAGGACCGTCAGACGGCAGGTAAGGCCGCAATATCGACATTCCCTCATTGAGATTGCCCTTGTGAAGCACACCCAATGCAGCAGTCGCAGTGAATTTGCTCCAGTTGGACGCTTTCGCGAGCCAATCCAAGTTGTCGCGTAAAAATTGATCACTGGCGGTGCCGGCATTCATAAAGGCGTTCGAAAGACTGACAGCAGAATGGTAGGCACTATAGTGTGCATCCAATGCGTCTTTTGATGCAGTGAGGATCGCCAAGTCTGTGTGATTGGCATATTGCAAGAATTCCCGGTAAAGTCGAATGGGCTCCGTTCCACTGAGAATGCTCAAAATCTGGACACCGACTGCTGCGATACCAGTCTGCTTCTCCAAAGGAGTTTCAGTAGATAGACTGAGTCGTTGTTGGAAATCTGTCTGAACGCTTCTTAGGAACTCCTGCGTTGCGCTTTCGACCAAATCAAACGCAATCTGATACGCAATTAGCAGAGGATCCTGCGCTGTGTTATTCAGAGACGAGTCTTGATCTTCTGAGCGCTGCACTAGTGAACCGAGCATTTGCGAGACTTGATGAGGCTCGTTCAGATACACATAACACTGAGCCATGGAGAAGTAATCTGGTTGACTCAAGGATTGAAACAGCTTAACAAGAAGTGACAAAACATCCTTTCGCACATTATAGTTGTGCACGACCCCCATCACCACCTCGAGTACATAGATCAGTAACTGCGGATCATGTGTGGATTGAAATACATTCTCAATCACATCCAAACGACGCGTCTCTAACGCGATCCCAAGAGCTTGACGGTATTCGCCTTGCGCAATGCAGCGATTCAGCATATTGTTCGCAATAGCCACCAAGCGAGGATCGACCGAGCTATCATCATTAGCGCGCTGTGCAATATAAGTATCGATCGCTTTGGACACCACTGTTTCAACGTATTCATCTTGATGCTCGACGTTAAATAAGCTTCCAGCGCCGAGTGCAAAATTCAGTGCATCGTCAAATTCACCCAAGTAGAAATAGATCTTGGATGCAACCAGTGCAGCAACAGCACGGTCACTGAACGATTCATCTTCATACAATTCTTCGATCCGAGGAATCGCATCTGCTAGCTCCGCCCAATAACTATCTACGAGGGAATCCAACTTCTTCAACGCATACGCCAGCAGCTTTTGGTCTTTTTCTTGCAAAAGAGCCGTGATGCCCGCTACAGATGTCAGCGGCGCTGCCATCCTCAATCTATCACCAACACGGTTTCAGCCACGCTTCAAACGATCGGAGCGCTGACGACGCGTGCATTTGCGGATTTACACTCGGGGAATTATCGTACGGAGTCGGTACGCCAACACGTTGTCTAGCATGGCCGCAGCACCGAATAAGAGACAGCAGGGTAGGTACAGAAGATCAACTGACCGTGAGAATTGGCCATACTTGCGCAACAGCGGCGCACAGAACTACAGGCGATTGCAGAGAAGATCGGAGAGGTGGAAAGCGATGCAGACGAACATCGGTAAGAAAAAGCAATTAACTCAGTCTTGTCATTCAAACACTGTCGAGTGTGCAAGAAAAAGAACCGGACAGGACATGTTTTCGGTTGATAGGTGGTGTCTTGGTAGAGCGTACGGTACAGGATATCCTTCCTAC
The DNA here is from genome assembly GCA_029542965.1 of Malassezia yamatoensis. Classification (NCBI taxonomy): domain Eukaryota; kingdom Fungi; phylum Basidiomycota; class Malasseziomycetes; order Malasseziales; family Malasseziaceae; genus Malassezia; species Malassezia yamatoensis. Next base: position 2,770,980 of record CP119943.1, on the reverse strand, counting down.
ACTTCAAACAACATACGAAGGGGTACGTTAGAACCGCAATGGAGTATTAATGCAGCTTGCGAAAGTCTTAGTAGATCTCGCAAAACAGTATAAGGAGAAGGAAGCCGGTATGCGGGATATGCAACAAGAGCTGGAAAAGAATGGCACAGCGTAATCTGATGCCACTGTAAGATAATGAGGAACTATTCTCTAAAAGATGGTAATCCATCCAAGATCTTCTTTGCTGCCAAAATTACAAGATTAATTTATCCCTTTGCAATAGACAGCAATGAAGTACTTGCACAACGCTTCATGTTGACGTCAGCTATGAACAGGCGACGTGCCAAACAAACAAGGGTTTATGGTGCTTCTCAGATCTATAGGGAACTCCCTCCCGGTCTATGCATCGATCGTACGGTAGCCTTTCACCTGTTGTTAGTTAATGTATACAGGGTATCACTTACCCTTGCCTCCTTCAAAAGATCGTTATATACCTTCACGATAGGAGAACAGACTTGATAGTGGTTCTCTCCTTCGGCACGATAACATTTTTGCAGCTCCTCGCGCACAAGACGAACTTGCATCACTTTAATCCACTCCTCACGGATGGAATCCGCCTTGTTTTGGGTATTGGCTTGAAATAAGCATCCTAGTAACCTACCGGCCGTGCTTTCAGGTGTGACACTCGCACTCATCTTACGCAAATCCAACAAGGTCGAAGCGAGCGATGGACTAAGGTATTGGGTTCGGCCGAGAATAGCGAGATTCTCAAGGCGACCTTGAAAGCCAAACAAGTAGAGGATGGGGAAGAGGAAACGACCCGAGGCGAACCATGCTCTTTTGCGTGAGCAGGAGGCGGAACATCCTAATGCGATAGCTGGTCATGTTGTCATTCCTCAGGTGAGTGAAGTTTTCTCACTCAGAAACGGTGGTATCGTCAGCGTGCTCATGCGAACCCCTTTTCGGATCACTCTTTGGTATAGTAAGTTTAAGTCTAACGCGTAGCCCGAGCCAGCCATCTGATATGGACTGGACAGCTCATTATCCGGAGCTTGCTGTGGCCAATAAGGACGGCACAGTGTCAAAGAAAGTTGAATTCGCAGATATAGGTTGTGGATTCGGTGGGTTGCTGATGCGTCTTGCACCACTTTTTCCCGACACACTGATGCTCGGCATGGAAATTCGGACGCAAGTCACGCAATACGTACAGGACAAAATACTCGCATTACGCCTTGCACATAAGCGCGCTAAAGACTCCGATGTGCCTAACCCAGAAGTACTTGGGGATCTACCGGAAAATGATGAAGACGCCGACGAACGACAACAGAACCAGCGTATGGTTCGTGAAGCTGGCCAAATTGCCGGTGGATACCAAAATATAAGCGTGATTCGATCCAACGCGATGAAGTTCTTGCCGAACTTTTTCGAACAGGGCCAACTTAGCAAAATCTTTTTTTTATTCCCTGATCCTCATTTCAAAGCACGCAAACACAAAGCTCGGATTATATCTCCAACGCTTTTGGCCGAGTATGCGTTTGTGTTGCGCCCCTCTGGCATCGTATACACAATTACGGATGTGCGAGATTTGCACGAATGGATGGTCAAACATCTAGACCAGCACCCACTGTTTGAGCGCATCAGGGACGAGGAACTCTCTGGAGATCCATGCGTGGACGCTGTCACATATAGCACGGAAGAAGGTCGGAAGGTGGAACGGAATGCAGGCGAGAAGTATTTTGCCGCGTTCCGTCGCCTACCAAACCCTTCAGTAGGAGAAGAATAGAGTCAACTAGCTGAACCTATGGGCTAAATACAACAGCAACCACTCAGGTTAATAATGCGAGGCGCGTAGACATCTCTGCTTGTGCACCCACTAGCTTGGATAAGTAGGAAACCATCAAGACGTCTTGCAAATGCGAGTTGAAAAGGGATTCCAACGTAGGACCATCCAAGCCTGAGGGAACCAGTCCAATGGTATCGCTAAGGAACCGGCCAACAGCTTTATCTCCTTGGATCTCGCCAGAAAGAACCTTGCGAACGTGGGTCAAAACTCGCTCCAACATGGCATTGACCTGCTCCAAGGAGCTAGCTAGGGCTTGGAGATCGGTTTGGTCTTGTCCGCCAATAGGGTTAGCAAGATGCCTCAGAGCGGTTTGCTCGGATCCTGTACTTAGCAGAGAAGTTGGAAGTGACAGGAATGTGCATCGTTCTGGCTTGGCTGTTGCATCCAAAAGAGAACTGACATATGCCTTAACACCCAGGCCGTTGTTTTCGTCGGCAGCATTGGTATTCAGGGTGAGATGGATAGCTTGATGCGGTGCGGTTTCGCGAGAGTAATGGTCTTGAATTAGAGCACTGTTAGCATTGAGCTCAGGTGAGGTGCTATACCAGCCCAGCACTACCTCTTCAGGTCGGACACGAAGATGCAAGTCCAGCATCCGGCGGTGATGCTCTGCATCCAAATGGATCTGCCATGGGTCTTCGCTTTCGCCATGGGGTACAGCAAATACATTACGTACTTCAACCTCTGACTCGCTGCGAGTTCCTAACAACGTCCCAATGACTCGCTGTTGGGATGCATCGCGACGTAAGTAATGATCAAGAATAGAGAAAAGAGCAACCTGTATTAGCAATCTGGGCCAAATTACTCACTGGATGAACTTTCACTCCAGAAATCGACCGCGAGTGGAATACTCCTGATGCCGCAGGAGGAAAATCGAGGTGCAGCGCTGACGGCGCTGCAAATGTATTCTGATCCGCCATTCTGGAGGAGGAAGAAAGTCGTCTTGGTTGGAAAGCCACGTGTGCATCGAACTGCGGTAAGCCACCGTCGGTCGTCCTCCATATTCTTACTTGGAAGATTGCAATGGCGTTCTCGGAAGATACTAAGGTATGCTTAGCGGGGAAGAATACTTACAATTAGGAGAGAATTCTGCGCGCGGTAGATATTACCAAGACTATCGTTCACTATGGCTGGTATGTTACGGTATTGATCGGCGATGCTAATTCAGGGTGCCGTTTGTGATTTATGTCGGCTTCGCTACAAGCCAGAGTCGTCCGAACTTGATCAAGTAAGTCCTACTGTGATGCTAATGGCAGGGTTCTCAGCCCACTTTCTTAAGCTATTTTGGGACAAAATGGATCTCAGGATGAGAGTGCCGGCTGCTCACGATTGCTCTTGCTCAATATGACGGCGCGGTATGGGTCGTCTGGATCATCGGATGGCGAGGTAGCATCCATAATATATTTACATTTGGTATAAAAGTTCCGCGCGTTCAGATTGTTTTTAAATACAGTAAGTACAATCTTGCGCATATGTGTTCGCCACGCTATCGCTTCCAACAACTGCAGCAGCTGTGATCCAATTCCACGCCCTCGATGCGCTGCATTGATCTGCATCTCGTAGCTTGATTAGAACGTCACATACCAATACGCGACCTCCATGGTATCTTCCTGCGAACGACTGACAGGATCTCCAGGCAGTGCTTCGTAGCTTTCGAATCGCCACATAATGAATCCAACCAGGCACGGGTCCGATCCACTATGCCGCGTTCTACGTCTGACATTCGTATTTTTGCCGGTAGGAAGAATCGCTAATAGAAATCGTGAACTGGGGTGCTCTAGCTCAGACCTCTTTACCGAGTCATCCCACGACCAGTTATCTTCGTACATTGCACGCATGTTTTCCTTTAGAAGGTTGTAGATCTCTTCGCGCAAAAACACAGAAAGCTCTGAAGCGCGTGCGCACTCGACTGCAATATCATCAATTCCTCCAGAGCCCTTTTGGTCTTCAGTACGCGTCAATCGCGTATGAACCCACTCCTGTATAATCGACGAGGGCAGCTAAATTAGACTGATTTTTTGAGTTGCTCACCTTGTTGGCTTCCCTAAGCACACGTTTCATAGAATCACTGGGAGTAGTCATATCGCATTGTACATGAATTGTTTCTGAATGTAAAATCGGCCAAATCCGCTCATTTCTCCACAACGCAGATCATTTCTGCCTTAGTTTTTTGAACATCTCATTTTAAACCGAAGATTGGATGTCCATTGCCGGCAAGGATTATGGTTCTGCTAAGAAAGAGGAGACCAATGCAGCTAACAGTTCGAGCTCAGGCTCTGGACAGCACCATTCACACAATCAGAAAAGCCCGGTCCCGCACACCGCTCATCCAAACCCAAAGGCGCTGCGGGAGTCGTTACATGCTATGTCTCAAGAGCTAGCCGACGGGTCTAGACAGATCAATCAATACCATATTTTGCGTCCTATCGGCAATGGATCATACGGATCGGTATTTTTGGGGCAAGTCAGGGACGACAAAGACGACCTTGTCGCTATCAAAGAATTTGGAAAGATGCGGTTACGACATGATCTGCGTGTTTCGCAACATCGACGGATGCGCATGCCGGCCAAACCACGAGAGATGGAGGAGAAGAGTGAGTCAGATCCTCTCTGGCTTGTGCGTACGGAGGTTGCTATCATGAAAAAGTTGAACCATCCAAACGTGATTAAACTGTATGAGGTATTAGAGGATTCAGACCGAGAAGCCCTCTACATGGTGTACGAATATTGCTTCGACGGATCTATTGTCAGAATGACTCCTGGAGAAAAGGTGGAACCATTAAATGAGATCACAGCACTGAAGTATTTTGGTCAAATATTGAGCGGCATTGACTATCTTCACGAACATGGAATTGCGCATCGAGACATTAAACCTGACAACATATTGCTCACCGATAATCGTGAAACTTGCAAGATCGTAGATTTTGGTGTTTCAAAAATGTTTGTCAAGTCTTCTGATGATAATATGATACGTGAAGCAGGCAGTCCTGCCTTCATGAGCCCAGCTCTTTGCAGAGTGGGCCACCGACACACGCAGGAGGTCTCTGACGATGTCTGGTCGTTCGGTGTGACTTTTTATTGCATGGTCTGCGGCAAACTTCCGTTCTACAAGCAGAGTCTATATGATCTGTACGAATCTATTCAGAATGACCCATTGGATTTGAGTGATGAATTATCGCCAGAATGCCGTGACCTGCTTTCCCGTATGCTCGAGAAAGATGAAGCTCGCCGCATCACTATTCGCGAGATTTATGATCATCCCTGGGTCAAGAAAGCAGGAGCTCCTAGTATTCCTAGTCTTGATGAAATTGAGAAAAATATGGTTGTGGAAATTACCGAAGAGGATATGCAATGCGCCATTCGTCGTATTTCTAGCATGTTTGCTGTTGCTCGTGCTGTTTCGAAATTTAAGAGGAGTAGTACAATGAGAAGCGATTCCGACACTAATTCTGATTCTATTTCCTCGACCTCATTAAAACAGAGGGACGGCGAACACATCCCGCGTCACGTCGATTCTCCAGTCTCCTATGAAGTCAACATGCTTCACTCCAATTCAGAAAGTCCTCCCACAATGGCAGGCCAAGAACGAAAACCACAGTCAGGGCAATCCTCTGAGCTTTGTAGCGACAATAAATTGTCTTCGATGACCGCTCGTTTATCACTCAAGCAACCACCGTTCACGGAAAAATTCCGGTCGTCGAAATCCGCTACATCTGACGAACATAAAGAACAGAATGAGCCTGAAGCAGAAATTCCATGCTCGAGTTCACCTCAGCAACTATCGCCAAGCGATGCCTCATTTGTAACATCACCACTCACTGAACAAGATTTGCCTATGTGCTCGTCACCAACATCTTCATGATTCCAATGCTGCTTTGTGCAGACCTCCACACCATTCATCCGAAACCATTGCATGTTAAGCATGCTTTATGACATCTCAGTTCTATAGAAATCAATCTACTCTCAATTACTTCTTCGGACCGAGCTGCGTGGTTAGCGTTTGAGAGCTGAAGATTACCTACTGGTGCACCAATGTCTTTTCCTGAGGAGTCAGTCATCTCTAGGTATACATACCACGCAATTTCACGCCTAGAGCACGCTCCATCTTAGCCAAGATTTGTGGATTAGGGATCGCTTTGCCACTCTCGTAATCGGCGATTACGTTGGGCTTTTCGTTAATTTTAGTACCAAGCTCTTTCTGAGTCAATCCTTTTTCTTGGCGAGCTTGGCCGATGGCTTTGCCGACGGTTGGCGCGACTCGTGGCGGAGGAGCTACTTCATTTTCCCGATCTAGCTTAGCGATGCGCTGATGATCGGTGCCTTGATGTCCTTTGTTGAGACCCGCTGTGGCTGATTCATTAGTACAAAGACACACTTTTTCGGTCATTCTCCTTTACGGCACCAACTTGCTTCGCACGCTCCAGAGCAGTAGGACCGCGCGGAGCGCTACCCCCACCTCCAGGGCGTACCTTTTGTCCAATTACAACATTTTGATCCCAGGCAGACATACTGGTTCCCTGACAAGAGCTAAGATCGTTGAACGCTTTTTTGTGGAGTGCGCCACGCAACTAAAGCCTAACAAGACACGTGAGTAGATTCGATGTCGTTCTATGGCGAAGTGGAGCTAGGGTTTAAGAGTTATGGCAAAGGATCCCTGATGTTCAACCAAACGGTTTCGCAAGAACATCTGAGCATCGCTCCAGCTCTGCTTGCCAAATTGCCGGGCAAGGGCCATTAAAGTTATCAGGCTATTATGCTTGCGCATGTCATGTACTGTTGGAGGTGAGGATGATAGAGGCTGAGTGTGCGTCCAATGTTGCAGCTTTTCGTTTAATAGCAATTTTGACTCAAAATACCGGACACTTTCATTATTAGCTGGGACCATATTGGTGATCTGTTCTGCTTGCACTTCATCCCGTAAGATGTCTTGCAGTTCGCGCCATACAGACATACGCAAGAAGGCGTGCCGAATTATTCTGCACGAATGCGCACGGGCCATCGGCAACACTCGCTGTGCCATAGTTCTTAACCAGAACAGTATAGTACTGCCTCCATGCATAGTGGAAGAACAGCTTGTGAGCTTAGTTAGCTGCACTGTCATTATATCATGCAAGCTCATAGGCTCCTTGCGCTGTATCGCCAGAAATACTTTATGGCAAAAATTCATCGATAACTCTCCTGATGGGGACTGCTCATGTTTCCTCAAGGATGCTTTGCGGGCCAGATATTCCTGTGCATAGCCTGGTCGATTGGAGCAGATAGATTCTAAAAGCCATACGCCCTTGAAAAGTGCAATTCGGTCGGTTACAGAATTGGATTCGCCTGAGTCTTCTTTCCAAAGTGCGGATGGGCAAATCTCACTAGCAAATAAAGCATAAATGTCCCGAGATAGAAAACCAGTCTGTGCATTTCTGAGCGAGTCTCCCGACACGTTGGGATACACATCATTAATTAACCGCGAGATGCTCGAAGCCAGCTGAGGCTTATCACCACAAAGAATAGACAGAATCACGGAAGTCTCGTAGACTAAGTTAGATCTTCATACTTGCCATCGATCGTCAGGTCATCCATTCGCCCGTTAGACATTATACCCTCGCGAAGCCTGCGGACACTAAGGAGTATCCCTTCTAGGCCATGTCGTAATTTTGTGATTCTTGGACTTTCTTTCAGTTGCTCAGCGTAATCGAAGGGCATTCCCAGCATAGGGGTTGGCGCAGGCTCGTCCATCAAATCAACGCAGGAAGTGGATTGTTCAACGATTTGCGCGATCAGGAGTAAGATTGCTCACGTACTTTCTCTGAGATATAATTTCGGAACATGAATTGCGTTTTTTCTTGCGACAGGCTAGGTTATTTATCACAACTTACTTCACAGGTCCGCCATCGGCCCCAGAATCGGAGTCTAGCATTGAGCCTACAATGGCCGAATCAAGTCCGCGGGATGGGCTAGTCAAAAGAGACATAGGGTCTTTGGGAGGAGCAAGTCTTGAAGTGGTCGAGACTTTTGTTTTACCTGTCATGCTATCTTTGGAAGGGTATACATATCGATGTAGCTGTCCATTCTTCTTCGATGATCCATCGCTACTATTCGCCATCTTGGCGCTTGGCGCATAAGGCGCAAGTGGAGCAAGGTGGAGGTGCGGAGTCAGAAGAAGTTCTAAAAGGTCTAAGATAGCGTCAAAGTACCATCTGGTAGAATAGACACCTTCAAACTCTTAAGCAGCATTGATCTAGTGTCTTTTGAGTCGGTCCCGGTTGTTTCAGAAAGTTTTTTGATCAGTTTACTGAGAGTAACACCTGTTTCCAACCCATTTGTCTTCTTAGAAAGAGCAGCCTTGATAGAGTCGGCATTAAATTTAGTAGCGGCGGTCTTCGACCTTTTCGAGGATTGTTTTTCCTTAGACTCACTGTCTAGGTCTTTAAGCTGGCGTTTGGATGACAGACTGTCCTGGGTACGTGTTGTTTGATCAGCTTGTTGAGAGGGCTTTTGCTTGGCGACGGAATTTGAGTCGCTCTTCTCAACATGAGCAGAGGTGGATATAGATGCAGGATTATTCTGTGGCTGGGTTTTCTTCCCTTTGTACACGCTATCATGAGTTAGCAACAAAACAAGGAAGTAGCTTACCTCTTTTGGTATTTCTCGTCTTCGGTGATGCACGATGTGTGCGCATCCTGAGGAGATGCAAATTGCACACTACAATCCAAGCAGGTGATCGGTGAGTAGCATCGCTTGAAGTGTTGCGCTAGCTTTGGTTTCTTCACGACGTCCCCACATCCATCACAATTGAACGACACCATAACCGCACGTACAGAGAGATTTTTTTTGAAAGAGCCTCCACATCACTCAGATCCTCCACAAAACGATCGGCCGATGCTCGTCATGCAGTTTAATTTAAGCGTACGCCCCTTGCATGTTCGTTCCTGCTAATTTCCCACGCAAGGACTGCTGCATGCGCCACAATGCAAAGGTGATGCGTCTCGGACATAATGTGCTGTAAAAGTCATGGGAGCGGATTGAGCAGATTGCGATTATCCACCTGCTTTATTGAGTAGCTGTCGGCCTTATGCAGGATCATGATCGTGAGCAGAGCAACTCCTTCACAACCAGGTAGCTGGGCTATAAGCTTGCAGATAATGCCGATCTCCAATAGACCACCCTGACCCCACACAATATTTTGCGCGCAATAACCACAACGGAATGTAGATCGGGTCAGGATTCTTTGTGACTAAGCCACATAAGCTGCGATATATCGGCATGAGAATTTTCCCTCATGCACGCTCTCCCTCTGCACATTGATTTAGTAAAGTCTGCGTGCCAGACCTGATCTTCTTCGCTGGGCTGGCTGTACGAGCCATGCCGTGTTCTCCTGCGCACGGAGCGTACTACATATTCGTGCCTATCGCTTGGACCTTGGCAGATATAACGGGATTGGGACTAGCTTTCAGCAGCTAGTACCTTTTGACGCCTACGATCGTAGCCGACTCTGGACTACTTTGGACGTTAGCGTAGTCACTGGAGGGCTGGCTACTTTTTACTTGTTGGTACGAGTCGTGGTCCATTGCCAAATTCTTCAGAGGGTTCATGAACATGTCACAAGCCACCTCTTTGAATTCATACCCCAATCGGCACAGCTTCTATGGCTGGCCCAAGAACGGCCAATCCTCGGTAGCCAATTCCATGGCGCCTGTGCCGTCGCAGCAAGCTGCGTGCGCTGCGTCCACCAACGGTCCCGCCCTGACGAACAAGCCACGAGCTCGGCATTCGACCGTGGTTCCTTTACCTGTATCCCATATGTATTCTGAAAAGCCGACGTATATTGGTCGTAAGAAACTATCTCCTCGATACCATCGGATGTTCAACAATGCAGCTCTGGAGGAAACCGAGTACCAAACAGAGATTCTGGAACATATGCGTACTATGGAGAGGCAGACCATGCCCTCGGCTGAACTTATGAATGTTCAGCCTGAACTGCATTGGTTCATGCGACCTTATTTGGTAGATTTCCTGATTGAAATCCATCAATCGTTTCGTTTACGACCTGAGACCTTATACCTCACGATGAATATGGTGGACCGTTACGTATCGAAGCGAATCGTTTACAAACGGCATTATCAGCTTGTAGGATGTGCTGCGCTGTTGATCGCAGCCAAGTTTGAAGATGCAAAAGATCGGGTTCCGACTGTCCAGGAACTTAGTCAAATGTGCTGCAATGCGTACGATGCTTGCGCTTTCACACAGATGGAAGGCCATGTCTTATCCACGTTGGATTGGACGTTGGGACACCCAACTGCTGAATCATGGCTGCGTAATGAATACACTCACTCGCCTCCTGCCAATCCGAGCACGCACAGTGTCGCTCGTTTTCTATTGGAAGTAACTCTCTTCCACCAGACTTTCTTGAGCTCGTATCCTTCATCGTTGGCAGCTGGAGCTATGTTGTTGGCGCGACACATTTGCCGTGATCCGCGCCCCCAAACGCAACCCGCTGGACGTGTTGCTGTAATGACCGCCAACCAAATCCACGCATATATCGCTGAACATATCAATGATCTTTCGTTGATCTTGGTCAAGAAATACTCTTACGGTTTCTATGCGGAAGCATCCACCATTGTTCTCAACTGGTTCCGTAAGCATGCTGGATCCAATAAATCTAGCGATATTGTTGCAATTCAATACCGTCAGGAACATTGTTCAAGCGACGAAGACGGAGAGTCATTGTGTTCCAACTCTACCGACCGATCCGTCTTCTCTACACCCTCACGATCCCTGACAAGGGACGATGACGATGACGAAAGTCTGCCTGTCACTCCGCTCTCCTTGAATTCTACTCATGATCACCCCAACCACCAGCTGATGCTCTCCAGTCGTTCCAACCCGACCTTTTCTGGGGGCAAACGACGATCTCAGGTGGCAGTCGACTCCCGACAGTCTGGATCTGCACCTTGGATGAACGCGCATCAACTAAAACCTATCGCTAAGCACCCGCCTCGTCACTCCATGGCTATGGAGTTGGATACACAAGAAAAGGTCAACTAGTCGAAGCTGCGCTCTCGTTCAGCTTGCCCGTTACCCCATAGAACAACCATCCTTAAGAAACATTATAGCATCACGAATAGAATCCACATGCTTTATGGACTCAAGCGATTCCCGCATTAACTCAAGGCGTATCCAAGCGCCGCCAGTTTTGCAGCAGAATTGCATGTGGTCTGTCATCTACATCAACCGTACAAGAAACAAATAGAGACTATCTAGCAAAATGAGGATATGAATTATGCTGTTCCGTCCATGACACCAATTCGACTCCTCAAGTCAAGAAGAATGCTCTAGTTCGCGACGGTGGTAAGCAAGTCACTGTCACCAGCATCCAACACAGTCAAGACACTGCAAAGTTAGTATCTAGTTTCAAAGTGAGAGGGAACGTGTGGATAGACAGGCTATCGGCGCATTCCAACATTCAATACATACCCGACGCGGAAAAGCTTACCAGCGGCAGTGCCCAATGCAATGTTCGAGCCCTGGTAATGGTGCACAGCAGTCTTGGAAAGCATGGCGTAGTACTCGATCTCTGACTTGCGCAGTGGAGGGGTGTTGCTCGAGATCATGACGAGCTTGGCACGACCCTGACGAAGGTTCTTCAAGGTGCTTTGCACACCCAATGACACCTTACCCGACTTGATCACAAGCTGCAGCTTGGAGTTGATGTTGTCTTGGGAGGACTTCTTGCTCTTGGTGGTGGGAGGAGCCATGGTCTAACTAGTGTCAGTATGCTGCTCTTTAAAATGAGCGGGTCAAAGAAAGTGTATCAACGATGCAACACACAAACTCTCCCCTTACCAAACGTACATCGAAAGTCGTAGCTGAAATTCCTATCGAAGGCACTCTGCGAACCAAACGCAGAGCGTCGGACTGCCCACCGGCCGAACTATATGGATGACGCACGTGACATTGCAGTTTCGAAAGTTGTGTGGACCGCTGGGATGCAATCCTCTGGGAGAGCCAACCTCTTGTTCTTTACACTCAAGTGACTTCTGGGCCTAGTATAACAAGGTATGTAGTGGGTTTGCTGTTGAGATTACTATCATGCAATCTCTTCAGCATTGTGTTTTGAACGCATGCTAACACGAAACAGATGACCAAGGGTACTACGTCATTTGGTAAGCGCCAGTACGTATCTCTCAGCAGACAACGACGAGATGCAGCATCGCTGCTCCGCTTGTGTTGCGAATTACTTGGGATTTGACTAACACAATCTAGCACAAAGACGCACACGATCTGCCGTCGCTGCAACAGCCGTTCATTCCACAGGCAACACAAGAGTACGTTTCTCCGGTGTCGCGAGAGCATATACTGACCATCTCTAGCTTGCGCGTCGTGTGGCTATCCTTCTGCTAAGACCCGCAGCTACCAATGGGGCCAGAAGGCGATTCGCCGGAAGACCACTGGTACCGGCCGCATGCGCTACTTGAAGACAGTGCCGCGCCGTGCCAAGAACGGCTTCCGCACAGGCACCGCTTCCAAGAAGCAGGTGGCGGCCTAACTTTCCTGATCAACTTCTGCACCCTGGCGCTATAGACTCTGCACATGGAATCGCGCTGGCATATGCATATATTGATGATGCTTGATGATTATGACGTTTTTCTCAATTGATTGTCACCTGCAAACGTATGCCATTGAACTACGGTGATACCTGTATGTCCGGCGAAAGTGCTGTGCATGTCGTATATAGCTGCCCATGTTATTAGCATGAAAAAAGCGATATTGTACACGACGTTGAGATAAAGCTGACTGTCTAGAGTACTTGATAATATGCATCATTAGCATCACTCAGTTTTTTTCCTGGCTAGGTTTCATCTTGATGTGCTATCTCAGCCAAAGATGAAAGAAGATGAAATCTCCTTACTCTCTAACAAGTAGCCATTAGGATACACTACTGACTCGTTTCGGGATCAGATGAACTACCAACACGATACAGTGAGCAAGGATAGATTCCTGTATACAGCGAATGATCTAAAGATCTAAATCTCTTTTTTTAAGCCTCGGCCTGAACGATCGAGCTTTTTGCGGTGCAGTAGATACCGTCAAGGCTGTGTGTAAGTATGCGAGAAGCAGATTTTAGTATACGTACAACTTGCGGATATCCTTGTTCTTCACGAGAGTCACACCGTGCAGAAGAGCGGCACTTTGGGAAACAGCATCGATGTCGTTCTGCAAGGTTAGTTATGCAAACTTCAAATATACATACACCCTCAACTAGGACTTGGTCCTTTTGTGCCTTGTCCTCGGAGATGGTCACACCTTCTTCCATCGCAACACGTCGCACACGCTTCTCACCCAAAAAGTTTCGGATTTCCGCACTCTTTTTGTCACCAGCAATAATGATGTTGATGGGGAAATGGGCGTAGACAGCGCGCATCTTGTATTGGAACCCAACGGTGACACCCTTGATCATGTTGCTCACAGCGGCCTTGGCGGTACGCAGGCAAGCGAGGTGCTTTCGTGCGCCGTGCCACACAATGAACTTAATCAAGTCACCTTCAGGGCCCTTGACGAAACGGATGTCCATGGCCATATGACGAAGGTTCTGCATAGTTAGTATTGCGTTCAGGTTTCAAAGCACCAACCTTTTGAAGTTCACCGCGTGGGCCCTTGACGGTAATGATACGTGCGTCAACTTCAACAGTGACTTCCTTAGGGATTTCCAAATCCAGATCCTTATAGATGGTCAACATCGCGGAATGTCTTAAAGGTCAATAACTCTCAACAACGTCCTACACACCTTGCGCTGGCGCCGGATAGGTAGAGAAGAGTCTACTGAATGCCTCCGCTCACCCATAATTGAGAACACGTGATAGTATACTAGTTTCTTCACGTGCGTGTGTTGTGGAGGTGGTGGGCGACGTGGTGCTCCTCTTGATCGATCCACTGCCGGCCCATCGCAGCATATTGTGGAGGATTGTTAGAAGGGGCGTGCGACACCGTTGAGGAAGGTGAAAACAGACTGCGTATAGTTATTGTGAGAATCCACTATATTTGAATTGGATATGTATCCAAATTCTTACTCGTACCCAACATCGAATAGCGGTGATTCTTTTGGGTATGCGTACAATCAGTATGGTGCAACAGGCGGCTACAACGGGACTGGACATCCTGCTGCTGCGCCAGGCTTGCCAGCATATGGTGTTTCAGCGCCAATGCATGACCCATCGGCATCGCTCTCGAACCCTGCTGCGTTTGAGCGAATGTATGGAGGCCAATTAGCGCAGCTCACATTCAATTCCAAGCCGATCATAACGAATCTCACATTGATCGCTCAGGAACATGTTCATCGCATGTCCACGCTTGTAGCCAAGCTGATCGACGCACATATTATGATGGTGCGTATTACTTCATAGTCGAGGTTCTTGGCTAACTTGTATAGACTTTGCCAGTATATCGATTGCCGTCGATGTATTTATTGGATTCCATCTCGAAAAACATCGGTTCGCCTTATACCGAGCTATGGGCTTCCCGTGTTTCGACGTTGTTTCTTGAGTCCTATCGTGTAGTTGATCAGCCAACAAAACGGCGCATGGAGGAATTGCTGGCCACTTGGCGTACTGCCGGGCCAGGAGGCCGTCCTCTGTTCGGCGACAACCCACAAATGACCATTGAGCGCGCTTTGTTTGGAAGCGAGGGTCCCTCGTCAAAATCCGTTAGCAATACTTCGGCACCGACACAATCACAGGTTCTTGCCAATGTCGAAAGACTTCTCGCGCTCAAATCTCAGGAACGATCGAGGAACCCGAATGACTCCGCTATCTCGGAGCGATTCCAGCTGCTGCGTGAGCTAAAAAACAAAATTCAGAATACGAATCCGAGTCCTGAGCTGCTTACCGAAGTTCAGCAAGAGCTTGATGTATTCAATAGCAAGCAGGACCGGCACTTTACACCGCCTGTTGCTACAGTTTCAGCCACAAGTACAACGGAAAATCTTTCAGCCTCTGACTTGATTGCCAATTTGATGAAAGCGGGTCTGCTGCCGTCCAGCTCTTCATCGACTAGTTCCAGCACGCCGGCGCCTGTTCCACCGAAAGCTAGTCGAAGTCAGGATCAGTCTTACACCGACTATATTCTGTCTTTGAATGTACAGTTAACGTCCTTCGACTTATCGCGTCCGCCTCCTGATGTCGAGCTTGTGGTCAAGGATCATTTGCCTCTATCTTGTCGCCAATGTGCCAATCGATACCCGGACACGGCTCCTGGCAAGAATGGACTCGACCTACATTTGGATTGGCACTTTTCTCAGAATCGTCGTGCTCGAGCCAGTATCGCACGAGGTCAAAGCCGCTCCTGGTTTGATCCTGTTTCTCGCTGGATACGAAGTGGGTTTGATCAGGATTCCGAGCATGGGGCCGATAATGAGAATGGTGCAGTTATCTCGCCTATGCAGGAGCAAACTCTGAAGGAGAAGTTCGCGAACACATACGTTGTAGTACCCAGCGATCCCGATCTTGCAGCTAGACCCTGTCGAATTTGCCAGGAAAGATTCCAAAGTGAATGGAGTGAGGATGTAGAGGAATGGATCTGGAGAAACGCGATGGAGGCGGACAACGGGTATGTGCATGCATCTTGTCATTACTCGGCCAAGACAATGTCCGAGACTGTCAAGGAGGAGCCTGGGGCAGCACCCGTGTCTTTGCCAAAGTCAGAGACCACTGACGGGAGAATTCCCATTCAGGGCTCAAGCCAAGAAGAAGCACAAGAAACAGTCAAGCAAGAGACAACACTTAAGCGCAAGGCGTCGCCAACAGACTCTTTGCCTCATAAAAAGGTGGCCGATGACACTGAGGATCGTGTATCGAAACAGGAATGAATGGCTATTGTACTATAGGAACATGCAGTTTAGGATGTATTATGCATCAATTCGCTAGCGGGGAGTAATCGTCGCTGTAGCAGTTCATGCAGATCACTCGAAGGAACAAGATCTGTCAGTTCCTTTGGCACCTCTATAGGTTTGCATTGCGCCATGCCTTCCGAGACCTTTGCTTTGTACACATTGAAGATCGCGATAACTTTGGCCTGAATTAGTGCTAAACATACCACCGTTCTATCTACCAGCTCTTGAATAGTCGCTTCGTCACAAATATACGTAGGCAATTTCTCTTGCAAATCAACTGAATTCACTTCGAGTCCTTGTTGGAAGGTGGACCAAGCGGCTAAGGCTTTGGATGGCGCGAATGCGTGGACAGTATCCCTTTCTGTCTGCGCCACAAAAATCTGCAAGGGCAATGCAAATGTGGATGCAGCAAGTCCAACCACCCTTTCCTTCGTTTCCTCGATCCTGGCCTGAAGTTGAATATAGGTTGAGTGCATGACACTTGGTTTAGCTTCAGGTGGCTCTTTGTTTCCTGGCGTGGACAAAGAAGATTGCGGCTCATTTCCGGAGTATAGACGTGTCGCTCCCCACACAGAATGAATTGTATCCAGAACTAGACTTATATCGGGCATCCTTACACCGAATGCTTGCCCAAGGCTAGAGCTTGGCTGGGTATCGTAAGGAACTTTTAGGTCGCGATCATGATCTTTGGTTTGTCGCGATGCTATCTCCACGGAGTAATACAGTTCGCGCAGAACGAACAGGTGTCGTAGCTCAAATAGATACCCATCTACTGCACCCACACCACCATCTTCAGACCCGAATTTGCCTTGCAGCAGCAGCGAAGCACCATGTGCTACAGCGTGTTGCGCAGATTGGATAATTCTCATCCCTAGCTCAACAAGGAGAGCGAGCGGGATCTTTGTATGCAATGTAGCTAATAGATCCAGAGCGGTACGAAGAGGTTTATACCACGACGCGAAAACCGATTCTGAAGGCCGCGAAAACATGACTGTATTGGCTTGGTCTTTGCTGACCAGCGCCTCGAGTAACCCCACGCCAACAACCGAGTTCCGCTTCGTATGTTGGAGTACCTTGCTCTTGGTTGATTGGACCAATGTGCGCTGTTCTTGCAAAAACCCTTCTCGATTGTCATATAGGCAGGCAGGATACATCAAATCGTCCTGACTTGGGATAAAATGAATGATGTCTCGCGTAATGACCGACTGTGCGCTCGATACAATCCGAGAACCAAGCTCATTCAACACCGGCTCACTCCAGCTCGCGGCAATGGTATGGCATTGTGCGGTATCGAGTATTTCCGATATGTCCTCGACATTAGAATGACCTGCGTTGGCAATTCGAATACCGTTTTGAATGCAGTCAGTCAAGTCAATCAGATCAGCGAGCCGAGCATCTTTGGGCAAAAATCGAGCGAGAAACTTTCCAAAATCAGCTCCAAACGTATGCAAAAGGTCGGTCAAAGCCGAATCGCATGCTGAGCCTTCGGTAGAGTTGTACATTGGAAAATATTCATAGTAAAAAAGCACTTCTCTAGACGAAAGACCTTGTACGAGTATGGCTGCATCAAGATTGGCGGTCTTCAAGTCAGATTGTTCATTATTGTTGAGCCTCAAGGAATGATCCGAAAGATACATTTGAAGAAATTCACCAATAAGTACTTTGCGCCAACGAACTAATGTCTTGCGACATTCCTCGAACTCTTTCTCAAGCTCGCTCGCAGCAGCAGGCGACGCTGTTTTCACTGTAGCACTGATTGACTGAACTTGTGCGAAGTACGGTCGTAGCTTCTGGTGATCAGCTCGAAATGAAGTATACAGCGCTTCAGTGATCAAACTTGAATCCAAAGTCAATCTCCCCGTGTCCGAAGAAAAGTCGCGAGTCTGGTTTGCTTCTTGAAGTTGAGCAATAGCGGCTTCAGTCCGCTGCGCGCCTTGTTTTGTAAATTGCGTACGAATTATTTCAAGGATGCGTACTACACAATGAGCAAGCCGCATTTGGTATAGGTGAGCATCGAAATAGTTTTCATGCGTATTCATAAACTGTAATGCGAGTTCAAGGCGTTTCAGGGTATCTAGGAAGGCAGGCTCGTCTAGCACATTGGATGTCGACAACGAAGCCAGGGCTGTGGCTTGCTGAAGCACAGAAAAGTAGGACAGTCGCAGGGCAACCTCATCGCGAAGGACATCGACTTGGTGCTGATCGGTTAGCATTGTATTGGCTTTGGTGAGGAAGTCGCGCGCATGGTCCTCCACGAAAGACAAAGCGTCTTGAAGCTGGCTGAGATCTGTTTGGGCCGCTTCAACCAATTGAAGAAGCTCATTTAACTTTACAATCGTACTTTCAACGGACTCAATCCTTGCGTCATAAAGTTCTGCCTCCATGCCATCCACCTCTTCCGCGAGCAACTCGATACGATTCGCAATTGTCCAAGGAGTTTTAGGTGGATTTAGTGCTACTGCATCCTCCTTTTCAACTCGCCGACTTGTCCAAGCAGAAATCCTACTCACAGACAGCCGTTGAGTCTCTGTGAGAGGTGCATCATTCGCATACCAGTCCTCCAGCGAGAAAGCGGCGTCACTTAAGGACTCGCCGGCACTCATTGGAGTAGGAGCCCACAGAGGGAAGCACGTGCCACTATCGTTCTTCCAGATGTCAAAGGAGTCATGGCGTGAAAAGCGAATTGAACAGGATGTGCAATACCCTGACAATGCTCATCTTCAACGCGTTCTTGACCAGCTGGGAACGCTTCCTGGACTTGTGACTCCGTTTGAAATTGATCGCTTGCGGAATCAGATGGCAGAAGTTGCTGAGGGAAATGCCTTTTTATTACAGTGTGGTGATTGTGCAGAATTATTTTCATATTGCAATCCGCAACAAATTGAGGCCAAGCTGAAGCTCACCCTACTTATGTCGCTAATTTTGATCCATGGGGCAAGATTACCTGTTGTGCGGATCGGTCGTATGGGCGGACAATATGCTAAGCCACGCAGTAAACCGACAGAAGTCGTTGAAATGCCTAACGGTGAGAAACGTACGGTGCTTTCCTTCCGTGGAGATAATGTCAATGGGTTGGGTTTGGACGAAAGGGTGCCGAACCCGGACCGTTTGCTTTCTGCCTATTTCCATTCTACAGCAACTCTCAATTATGTGCGAAGCTGGATTTCAAGCGGCTATGCTGACCTGCATGCGCCGCAAGCATGGAGTTTCTACCATGTACAGTCCGAATACCTTCAACGTGAATTCTCGAGGATCACAGACAGCATCGTGGATACATTGGATTTCATGAAGACTGTCGGAGCAGATCCAAGCTCGGATGCCAACCATGTGCTGAACACTGTGGACTACTTCATCAGCCATGAAGGGCTGATGTTGGAATACGAGAGTAAATTGACCCGGGAAACAGAGAAAGGTGCCTACGATCTTTCGGCTCATACCATTTGGCTCGGGGATCGTACGCGACAATTAGACGGGGCTCATATTGAGTTTTTCCGTTCGATTCGCAACCCTATTGGCATCAAGGTTGGGCCGAGCATGTCTGCAAAACAATTGATTGATACCCTGGATATTGTGAATCCGGATTATGAGAAAGGCAGAGTGACTTTAATCTCAAGATATGGAGCGCAAAAGATTAACGATATACTTCCTGAACACATTCGTGCTGTCCAAGCAACCAAACATAATGGCAAAGTAATTTGGTGTTGTGATCCAATGCATGGTAATACGGTGTCTTCTCCTTTGAACCCCAGCATAAAGACACGCATTTTTGCCGATATCGTTACAGAGCTGACCAGCTCTCTTCGTATCCATGCTGCTGAGAACAACCGGTTAGGCGGAGTTCATCTTGAATTGACTGGGGACGAAGGCGTGACTGAATGTATTGGAGGCAGTATGCAGCTTTCTGATGAAGATCTATCGCGCAAATATCTTTCGTATTGCGATCCGCGTCTAAATTATGAGCAATCACTAGATATTGCTTTTATTCTGAGCGAGGTGCTTCGAGCACAACGCAAGGGAACCGCTGATGTCAGCGATGCTATCGTTAGTGCTCTCGCGCACTCTATCGATGAGGATAGTCAAAGCTCATAGATCGCCAGACTGATCCGTTTCCAACGCCTGTTCTAACAACCTCCTTGTGGAGGTAGGAAGTCTTAGGAGCTTGACTTGGTATATCAGCCTGTAGTTAATTCAGTATGGTCAAATAAATCAGTCGACCGCAAGATTCAAAATGACGTCAAGCTCTCAAAATACTATACTGGGCAGTCTAATCCTTTCAAAACAAACTTCCTAAACAAATTGAGACTAATAAGAAACTAATATTGGACACGCCGATTTCATCAGCGTGATCTATACAAAGAAGAAATTCGCCTAGGCCTGCAAGGCGAAGCCCATCTGCTCCTCATCCATGTCGAATACAATGGTAGTCGCCATGAACAGTGTGTCTCCGAGGATCCATGCATCCATCGGCATGCCGTCCATACCCATGATTGGCAGGACACATTGACCGTCACTTTGACCGAAGCGCATCTGGTCCTTGCCCAGCTTTACTTGCAAGCCAGCAATCTCGATGTCGACTTCAATGTCGGAGTCACAGTCATACATGTAAGCAGTCGATCCACCTTGGTTGGAAGGTTGGACGCCCGGGATGGACTGAACCACCGATTCCACCTGCTCAGTTGGGCCAGTGATGATGGTGGAGCCTGAATCGACAATGGCTTTGATCTGTTGACCGTTGATTGTAGCATCAGTCACCCAGAAGCCCATTGAGGAGTCGACCTTAGCGTAGGAGAAATCGCCTTGTGCCTTAGATTGGTCGATACCACCGAGATGCAACTCAGCTCCTTGATCGGGTTTCAGCGTGAATTGAAACACGCCCTGGCTGACTGCATTTGCTTTGCGGAGCGACTCAAAGAATGGCTCATAGTCTTGAGGGAACGCTTGCAGCGAGGGGAACGACATTCCACTGATACCCTGACTCGGTGCTTGGTCATCGGTGATGAACTGGTCATTCGCGACACCAATAGCAACGTCGTCCGCGCTCAAACCAGCAATGGACATGTTGTCGGTGTAAATTGTACCTTCTGCAGAGGTGCCGTCGCCGTACGAGGTTTGGAATGACTGGCCGGTGTTTTGCGAAGAGTCAGACTTGGATGGGTCGTACGCGCTTGGGTTTACCAAGGTGTCAGCAGAGCCCGTGTCAAAGTCAATAGAGAAGGTCTGACCGCCAAATGTCATTTCACCGGCCCAGAGCTGCTCGTGGCCAACATCGGTCAATTCTACGGTACCGTCGGAATCATCTCCGCCAGAGCCAGAGCCGCTACCGTCACCGCCGTCACCGCCACTGCTCGTGCTCTTGGGGGAGCTGCTTGAGCTGCTACCGCTGCCCGTACCCTTGGGAGAGCTACTGGAGTTTCCACCTCCCATACCGCCATCGCTGCCGGTGCCTCCTCCCATACCGCCTTCAGACGGGTCGTCACCGCCTGTGCTCCAGGGGTCAGGCTCTCCGCCCATTCCACCAAAAGGATCGCTACCAGAGCCACCACCCATTCCGCCAGAGGATGGGTCACCTCCGCTCTTGTTGCTCTTGTTGCGGCTGCGGTTAGGGTGACCATGGCCGTGAGTCCTGCCGGGGTGATCACGCTTCTTGTGTCGGTGGGCTTTGAGGGGATGAACATGACCAGTATTTTTTTGGTAGTTTTCCATGGCTTGGGTGTACTTGTTGTCAATGTGTTTGTAATGACGAGCCAAAGCAGCTAGGTTGACTTGGCCGTTCGCACTAACGAAGCGTGCGCGGCGCTCAAGGCTGATGGGCGTGCCCGTTTGATGTTTGCCGCTAACAGGTCCGGCGAACACGTTGGACGTTGCCAGTAGAAAGAGTGAAAGAAGAGGGATAGTGATCTGCATGGAGGATGGTATGAAGTCGCTGGCTCTAACACAGGTTCTATTTAACTACCTCGATCTATCTATTCGAGCGCCGCCTCAAAGCAATGACATTGGCGCTTTGACCGAGTTTCGGGTGCATTGGAACCAACTTAGCTTGGTTCACATCGAAATAAGCTAAGCCTTGCTTTTCAGCAGCTCTTCAAACCATTTGCACCCAATCCCATAGATTCATTTTATGTCGTACCTCAATTTCTAGTCGAATTCTCTATGTCAGACCCTGCGAAGAAGCTATGACCCTGTCTCAAAGTAGCTATTGCGCTACAGGCTGATTAATTTACTCACCATTATAAGCGCTGTAATCTATCGTAGACCAGAATTATCCCCGCGGCTGTGTACTTCCAGTCAGCATTCATAGCCCCTGCATGATCACCAGTTGGGCCCTTGAGGGATGGACTGAGCGTAGCTCGCACGGGCCATATCATTTTCCCAGGTCCACTAGTGCTGTGCGCTATTAGTTTTTAGTGTAGCCTAAGCTTTGACAAAGACCTGTGCTCGACGAAAAGCCGGGCTTTGTATTTCCACTATGTAAGTAATAGTTGTGTAGCATAGTATCATCCAAGACTTACATTGTGTACAACATTTGGAGCTTCAACACTCGCGTATGCTGTGAACACGGTCTGCAGTCAGGTACTCAGTAACAGTCCGATACTGCTGAGGTACGCAAGCCGCTTGGCATAACATTTAGGGATCACCTTCTTGACAATCAACTCAATTGTTGGGAAAATTGACCTCTAAATTCATGAGTGCCTTTCCTGCCGTCAGGTCCGTTGATCTCCTGAATTCGCAATGTCCAGACCTTGATCGAGCGGTGTACTGCCGATCGCATCATCCGATTGTTGCTCACAAGGGCAAGCATTTGGAGCAATATCATACTATTCGAATCGAAATCATCAATAAGGACACAGACAAGTTCATACGCTACGTATATACTGAAGAGTATGAGCTTGGTTTATGGGAAATTTGAAGCAGATAAAACCTGCTATACAACATACAAAAGCATATAAGAATCAAAATACATTGATTGCTTTGCATCCAAATACCTACTGAACAACTCAGGGACCAACCCGGTCAACATACTCAAGCCTGGGTGGCAAAGCCCATACGGTTTTTGTCAGTGTCGAAGATGATCGAGACACCTTGGAAGAAGGTGTCACCGACGATCCATGCATTGAGAGGCATACCATCTTGGCCGACGATGGGAAGTACACACTTGCCGGTGTTGGTAGTACCGTACGACAGCTGGTTCTTGCCCAACTTGAAGTCGGTGCCGCCAATGTTGAACGTGACACTCGGGGACAAGTTGCAGTTGTAGTAGTACATCAAAACACCGTCTTGGGTGAAGGGGGTCAAGCCTTTGATCTTCGACACCACGCTGCGAACTTGGCTGCTAGGGCCGGTAATCACCGTGGAGCCAGAGTCGATGATTGCCTTGATGCTTTGGCCATTCACCTTAGCATTGGTCAACCAGAAACCTTTGCTGGGGTCCACGTCTACGTAGGTGACAGAGCCCTTGTATTTGGATGTGTCAATGCCACCGAGGGTAAGGGTAGAGCCTTTGCCGGATTTGAGGGTGAATTGGAACACACCGCTCTTGACTGCCTTTTGGCTCTTGAGTTGGAAGAAGAATGGCTTGTATTGCGTGGGGAATGTCTGAATCGCAGGGAAGCCAAGACCAGCGATACCTTCACTTGGGTCCTCGCCCTCGATAAAAGTCGTGGTGGAGTGGCCGATCGCGACGTCGGTACCGCTCAAACCAGCAATGGACAGGTTGTCGGTGTAAATTGTACCTTTAGCCGTGGTACCATCGCCGTAGGATGCGCTGAACGTCTTGTGTGTGTTCTTAGCAGACGACGACTTCTTTGGGTTGTAAGCCGAAGGGTTGGCGAGGGTGTCGGAAGAGCCAGTATCGAAGTCAATACCGAACTTCTGACCACCGAAGGAGACCTGACCGGCCCACAATTGCTCGTTTTGGACATCAGTAAGCGAGAGACTACCTTGACCACCGGCGCGCTTCGAGATATCGTTGCCAAGCAACAAGCTCAAGAGAGGGTGATCAGATCCCATGTTACGCTTGAAGTTGTTCAAAGCAGTCTGGTACTTGTTGTTAACGATTTTCAAGTGCTGAGAAAGAGCCTCGATGTTGAGCTGATTTCCAGTGGAAATCAGTGAGTTACGACGGTGAAGGTCGACCTCGACATCCCCTTGCGATGCAAACGCAGCGCTCGATGCGAGCAGAAGACCAGTGACGAATTTGAGACTGAGTTGCATTAGAAATTTAGCTGTAAACTTCAGTCAACCTGTTGTAGCGGGTTGCTAAGGGAAAGATCTGATATCAGAGCCTTTAGAAGGGTTCGAGATTGCCCCATACGTTCCCTTAATAACCCCCTTCTCCCCGTCTGGAATGTGTATTCTGATCTTCGCCCGCGGCCTATGGGATAGATTGGGGAGCTTAATGCATCAAATAAGATACACGCGCAATCGACCCAATGAATCAGATATATCGACTGCGCGCGTCTGCAATTTGGTTCCTCAACCGGCCAGGTTCCGACTCCGTATCACGTGATATGCAGATCTGAGTGATCGGCATGCGAGGCGCACGTTGATCTGCGACGAAAGTTACTGCGGAGCTGCCAGGCAATCCCCTAAGGCACTGCTAACGTTCTTGGCGCATTATATGTCCCAGCACCCAAGCCAAGTTTCAGAGATAGCGTTTCTAGGACCGCATGGCACCTATTCTCATCAGGCCGCGCTGAAATGGGTAGGAGAGCAGGATGTAAAGCTAGTAGCTTGCTCGACAATTAAGGAGGCTATTGAAAGGGGTAGGCATACTTCACAAATGCTTACCCCACACGGTAATCTGGTGGTGGTGCCCATAAGTAATAGTGTTCAAGGTCCTGTCACAGAAACTTTGATTAGTTTGGGCGATTCCAACTTATTTGGAGAGAGTGCACTACAGATCATCGATGAATTGGACTTGAGTATATCCCATGCCTTGATTGTTTCTCAGGGCACACGTAGAGCCGAAGAAGATCTGTCATGGATTCGTGTCATACGCAGTCATCCGCAGGCTTTAGGTCAATGCTCAGGATTCATTTCTAATCATCTGTCTCATGCCAGTCAAGAAGGAACAAACTCAACGGCTGAGGCCGTGGCCCTTCTCAATTCAATGGATGCTGCAGCAATCGCCTCAGAACTTTCTGCAAAAATCTCTGGAGCCAAGGTGCTGTTTCGCGGAATTCAAAACTCATCCGGTAAGTGCAAAACACCAGCGGTCTAATCCAGAAAACGTTACACGATTCTTTGTTGCAGCGAATCATGCTGAGATATCGTCTGTCTTCACGCCCATAAAGAAAATCCGCGAGGAGTGCCAGTACGATCGGAAAGTTTCGAGGTCCCTCTATCGAATACGGTGTGATGATCAGTCAAACCCATTAACTCTTGAGCATTTTACAGATCTGGATTCGAATATGAAGGTTGAAAAGATCTTCGCTGTGCCTGGCTGTCCATCAACGTTTCTGTTACAGGTGTCGCAAGATCCCCAGAAAACAAATTCCAGCACATCAACCTCTGACCCAAGTACGATCCTTTGCAATCACATTCATGCCTCGCATCCTTGCGCGCAAATCGATTGCCTGGGTATTTGGTACGGTGCACAGTCAGAGAGTACTGAATAGAGATGCAGAGTCTTACCGATACCCAGAACAAGTCATATCTAGCTCATTTCCAGATAATTGTAGATAAAATTAGATATCCAGAATCGAGCTACTATGAAAGTGTCATAAGTACGGGAATTGCAAAGCAAGGTCTAGTATCTGGCGTCAGCCTGCTCAGTTTGGTTGAGTCGGTTGTCTCAGTTAGAGCTAATAAATAACTATCCTGTATACGAGTGGGTCTCGAGTCCACATCGTTCAAGTATGTTTCGTGATCATCCCTGCAACCGAATCGACAGTTACTCACATTTGAACGTCAACGCGGCCCTCGTCTAAGTTAAGAGACACTGCACCGACGTCTCATCCTTCCCTTACTACGGAAATCTGAGAAGAGTGCACGCACGTGATCGCTCCTTATACGACTTTACGCGCAGGGAAATCAAGCTTAATAGGGAGAATGTCTCCTACAAGTACGGATGACGCTCTGCTTTTAGGCCATGATGAGGAACAAATCAGACTGATGGAAGAAAGATGTATTGTCGTGAACGATGACGATGAGTTTTTGCGTGATGGTAGTAAAAAGGAGTGCCATCTAATGACCAATATCGAAAATGGTCTGCTGCATCGCGCCTTCTCGCTGTTTCTTTTCGATCCAAAAACCGGCAAGTTACTTTTGCAAAAGAGAGCTCCCGAAAAAATCACATTTCCAAATATGTGGACTAATACTTGTTGCTCACATCCGCTTGCTGTGCGTTCAGAAATAGACGGCAAGCAAGGTGCTAAAAATGCTGCTCAACGAAAGCTGGAGCACGAGCTCGGTATTCCGACCAAACAAGTCAACGTAGATCACATTCAATTTTTGACAAGGATTCATTACCTCGCTACGAGTGATAACACATGGGGAGAGCATGAAGGTACGCCACAAAAACTAACAATAGTCGACTACATACTCTTCTTGACCACCCCGGTAACACTCAATGTGAATAAGAACGAAGTGTGTGATGAGAAATGGGTCTCCATGGATGAGTTAAAACAGCTGATGAACGAGCTAGATCGTATGTCGATATCACTTATACAGCCTCTTCTTTCACTCCATGGTTCAAATTGATTGTTCATGAATTTTTGTTCAAATGGTGGCAAGCGCTATTAGATCACCCTAACCAGAACCAGGAATATGATGCAAAAATGCTGGCATATTTAGAGAGCGACCAAATCCATCGTCTCTTGTAACCCTCCTCTCTCGACCATTAATAGCGGAAAATGAATTAATCTATTGTTGCAAAGATGCTCTATTTCGATCCGGGCCTGTGCCATATTCCCTTATCCATTCCTGAATCAATTAGTATAATGCAACGCACTTCGGTTTCCCACACAGGCCGCCATGGGTCTGCAGTTTGTAATTTCTGTGGTTTCGCTGCATTGACTGTGATGACATTCTGAGTAAGAACATAAACATACTCCTCGGAACTCGTTTAAATGCATGTTATCAATAGCATCCTCTGCGTCCTGCTCTTGTGCGAACGTGATGAACCCAAACCCACGATTTGCAGAAGCTGCATCAGCTATAGACTTACACCCTTCAGTTATGCGCGGAAGCTGTATATCACTAATTTCCCCAAAAGTGACAAAGGTAGAATACAATAGCTCTTCTGTTGTATCCTTATCAATTCCTCCTGCTATCAGTTTGATAAACCCACCGATGTATATCGTCTTATTAGAAGACATCGATGAATATGGACCAAATTTCTTGTTCCTTCTCCACTTTCATTGAATGGCTGCAAAGAAATGTGGGGATCGATTACAGACGTTGCTTGAGTGGTGCAATGACCGTGGAATTTTTTGGGAAGATCGTATAGAGGTTCGACGTGTACCCGAGATTTTCGATCAGGATGAAGATGCAGAATGGAACGCTGAGCCTGGCGCTTTTGCCGTCATTGCAAAAAGTATAATTACAGCCGGCAAAAACCGTAGGTGCTGAACTAATGCAGTTGTTTGGATTCCAACAGAAGCAATTCTATCAGCGAGAACTAGCGCTCTGTACCAAAATGAAAACTTTCGTCAGTTAAGAGCAACTTGCAATGATGACGCCTTGCACCTAGCATTGTGTGTAGCTTATGAACGGCACCTTGGCAACTCATCACATTTCGATGGGTATCTGCAAAGTTTACCTGAAGTCGTTGCTCTTCCATTGGTATGGAGGCAAAATTGGGAAGGCCTGGAGTGGTTTCGTGGGACGGAAGCGTCAAGGTTGCTCACATACGCTGAGGACCACTGGGATGCAGGCGCCAAACTAAAGCCAGGCTATTCTCAGGTAGGTCTCGTTCTGATGCAGCATCGACTGCGAGCTTATTGGGACGGTGCAGGCGCAGAAGTGCTAAGATCTACAGGAGCTTATTTGGAATTTGATCAATTCTTACGCGCATTCACTTTGGTTTCTAGTCGTGCGTTTCTAATTAATATTTACCATGGGTATGTCTTGCTTTCCTAATAGAGACTCTCCATGGTGCCATTTGCGGATCTATTGAATCATACTGATATGCATAACACCGTTGTTCAAGCCGAAGAGATTGTATGCCTGCGTTGTGGATTATTCCATGATGGTGCGTGTTGCAAATCAGGGGAAACCTCTACCATCAACAATACTATTGATGTGCGCTGCACCTCAGATCTAGATGCGGGAGAAGAGGTGATCAACACGTATGGAGATCTCAGCAATGCGGAACTTCTGTGCCAATACGGATTCGTGCTGGACAGCAGGACACATTTCGAGCGCTGCAGCTGGAGACAGGATGTTCACCAAGACCTTTCTGAGCTAGAGCTTGCATTATCTCGATTTATGGCTTACGAGCCTGCTCGAGGACCGGTGAATTCCAGTCTCACTCAACTGCTGGTTGACCTGGAGCCGGAATATGCCAGCATGCAGCAAAGGGATTACAAAGACCATGCTCAAGCCTATGTAACTCCAGAAGGTCGGGCTTTGGATTTCGCACCGATGCAATCTGCTCGTGATCGGTTATGTCCATTGTTTATTGACTCAATGGGCCGACCAAGCTGGTGTCTTTGGTGCTTGTTTCTTGGTGCTGCATTGTCCACCCAATCTCAATCCATAAAGGGATGGCCTTCGTTGTTGGCAAATGTGAGTGACAGCGCACGGGCCATCGACACTGAGCTTCACTCACCAACCGCTGCAACCTTACTTGCTAAGAAAAGTTTGCGTTGCTTATACACAGGACGCATAGAGAAATTACACGTAACCCATCACGAATATGAAGCTATCGCGTTGCTAGTAAGTTGCCGCTCTGACCAAGTCCAATTCTACTATTCTTCGCAGCGTTGTGATGCATGCAATGCAAGAGTCCGCCATTCTCGAAGAGGCGCTTTCGTTCACGTGACCCCAAAAATTATCTTGAGTGCATGCTTCGAGTGCCTCGAGTTTCTAAAAAGCTCGTGCGCCTAGGTAGTCTGCATCGAACGCAGTTCACCGGGTCAGCAAGGTTCATCATGGAAGCCTATGAGAGGTATGGTGACTGGTCCCGGAGTCAGCTGCTTCGAAGAATCGCGCAACTAGAGGCCACAGCCTCTGCCGGGAATTTGATATCACCCACGCCGGAGCAGGCTTTTTCGAATGATGTTGCAAATGACAAACCGAAGTCCAAAGCTCCAAGAGATTATGATGTGTCGAAGCAACCGTGCCGAAAGATTGCATTGCGGTTCGCCTACGATGGTGCGCGATATTCTGGGCTCGCGGCACAGACACAGCAAGTCACACCCTTGCCTACAGTTGAGGAGACAATATGGGAAGCCTTGTGTACTTCGCGGCTTGTAGATCCTTCCAAAGGGATGGATGGAGCAGGATGGAGTCGCTGCGGACGAACTGACGCTGGAGTCAGCGCTGCAGGGCAAGTCATTGCGCTCTATGTGCGTAGTCGATGCGTCGATGAGCGCGCCATTCGAGAATCCAATGCTGATCAGAGCACGATACCCCAACCTGTACGCATTGCCGACGGAGAAGAGCTCCCATACGTTGCGACCTTGAATCGGTTATTACCTCCTTCCATCCGACTTCAAGCCTGGTCTCCAGTCCGATCCTTGTTTTCAGCCAGGTTCGACTGTAGCTACCGCCATTACAAATATTTTTTTACTGCAGGTGCTCCCCACTCATTGGCTTGGCATCCTGGTTACACATCCAATTTCTCTCAGCAGCTGGATATACGCCGTATGCAAGATGCTGCATCAAGGCTTCTTGGCGAGCATGACTTCCGAAACTTATGCAAGGTGGATGCCAGCAAACAGATTACGAACTTTGTGCGGAGAATCGACGGCGCAACTATCGACCGAGTATCACACGGATGGCCTACATCTCAAGATAAGAATGATCAGGCATTGGATACTCCGACAGTCGAACCTACGTATGTACTCAACTTGAGAGGTTCTGCATTCTTGTACCACCAAGTACGAAACATTATGGCGGTTCTTTTTCTGGTGGGCGCCCACTTGGAAGAGCCTAGTATTGTGGATGAGTTGGTCAACGTTTACCAAGGCGCTGCAAAGAATGACCATAATAAGACGTTGGCCAGTCTCGAACCTGATTCACCCGAGGCGACATCTTTGCGACTCTGCTCTGAAATGGAAATGCTGAATGTATATGAGACGAAACCAAGCTATGAGATGGCAGCTGACAGGCCCTTAATGCTTTGGGAATGCGGATTTCATCCCAGAGATGTGCGATGGCGGGCATGCACCAACGACTCTATGGACATCATGGATATCCCATCAATGGATTTCACACCGACGTTACGTGCCACTACGAATTTGCATGCACAGTGGACCCGTGAAACGATCCATGCAGAGCTTCTACGCCACATGACAATCGCAAGTGCATCATCCAGTACTTCAGAAATACCTTCGGAGACTAGTTTCGAAGAGGCACGGTTTCCTGTTTTGCCCACGCCTGTAGATCTCGGAGAGGACACGGCGCGAGCGCAACTTGTTCCTCTTGGCAACGGCACCATTCGACCTACCACTAGATACACAGCAATGGTGCAACGTCCACGAGATGTACCTCCTAGTGTTAAAAATGAAAAGTGGCGAGAGGGTAAAGGACGCCGCCGTGCAGAACGTTGGGCAGCCGCTGCGTCGGAACGATGTAATTCGTTGCCATCATCCGACCCGCCTATCTGATAGCAAAGATAACCTTCTCCACATCCTTACATAATCTCACAACTTTGGCAGGGCTTAAATTCTTGCCACCCTGTGCATCATACGAAGCGAAGGAGTAGAGAATCATGTCGCAGCGGGCTAAGGCCGGGGAAGTGGTTGATTCGCCAGCGCCTGCCACGATGAACAATACGGATCGGGCTATTGCGGCTATCACCGGCGCCGTGGCGACCTCTGTACTGAGTGAGTTGTTGAAACTAACGCAGTGACGCCATTGGATGTCGTCAAAACCCGTCTTCAAGTCCAACACAGCTCAGAGAGCGGCTCTGCAGGCCTTAGTTCACGGCCTGTATCTGTACTTCCTGCAAGCCCAAAAAGAGCCCAGCCATGTACGGCGCAAAATTTGCCCAATTCGGCGGTGTCAGCTACAGCGCAGCGCACTGCTTCTACATCCTATCCCACATCCTCGACCTCATGGGCATTTGCCTCCCACAGAACAGGAGAATGTGCCTTCCCCAACAAATGTACTCCGTATGCGTGCGAGGCGGAGACCATTCTTCAAGAACAACGCATGAATGGAATTCTGGATGGAATCTTCAAAGTTGTCCGCTCTGAGGGCTGGCGAGGCCTTTGGCGTGGTTTAGGGCCAACGGTTGCTATGACTGTACCTTCTCAAGTCACATACATGACTTGTTATGACATGATCCGCCGTGTTCTTCTACCCAATAAAGCATCCGCATCTCGAGTGGATCTTGAAAGGTTTGAGGAGAATGAAGTGTGTGTATCAGATCTACCGAGTGCTGCGCCAATTGAAATTGATCGGATCACTACACCGCAACTCATCCAGCTACCCATTTTGGCTGTCTCATTGGTCTCAGGCGCATTATCTCGATCGGTATCTGCAACGCTCGTTACACCATTAGAATTGTTACGCACACGTTTACAAGCCTCACAAGACCGGTCTTCGATGCTGTCTGTTGTGCGGTCTCTGTGTAATGAGATGAGCAAAGATGGACCTGGCGTGATGTGGCGCGGTCTGTCTGCAACATTATGGCGGGATGTGCCATTCTCTGCGATTTACTTCTCAGGGTATGAGGCCGGCAAGCTGCTTTTCACCGGCGCAGGATTCGGTGAAAGCCATACGTCAACATCCTGGAACGAGTTTTCCATTTCCTTTGGAGTCGGTGCAACCAGCGGAACCCTCGCTGCATTCCTTACTCAACCTTTTGATTTAGTCAAAACTCGTCAACAAGCCGAGACACGCTACACCACAAAACGATACCCGTCCAGCGGCGAACCGTCGCATCCCAGTTCTATGTTCCATATTTTGAAGCGGATTGTTGCCAATGAGGGGACTCCCGGCTTATTCCGAGGGTTGACACCTCGACTTGCTAAAGTGGCACCATCCTGTGGCATTATGATTGCATCGTTCGAGGTTGTAGGTCGCTGGTTAGCCCAACGGCATTCTATCAACAGGACTACCGTAGAATAAATACCCTAGATGAATCATTTATAGATCGAGTAATGTCATGATCGCATAACCCAATGTGCTAATCACCAACGTTGACAAGATACTTGCGGGAATACCGACTCGCAAGAATGTTTTCACCGTTACATAACGGTGTCCCACCTCGTCCTCTAAATTGATAGCGGTCATATTCGGGAATCCAGAAATCGGTAATCCCATCGCAGCACTTGCGGTGAGCACTGTCGCCATGATAAGCAATCTAGAATGAGGCTCGGTCAAGCTCTCACCGATCTGTGCTGCTAGCGGGACTAGAAGCACAGCTGCAATGGTGTGCGAAATAAATGTCGCGACAACGAGCGCGGATCCGACCAACAACAGAAGGACGCGGTACAAAGGTAAGCCTTCGACATTGCTTTGTACAAAATGGTCCAATGCGGACAATAAACCACTCGAGTCTACACCCTTGCCTAGAGCAATTCCGCCCATCGCTAAGAATACAATCGTCCAAAGGAAATTGTTGAAGTCTTCCTTGGTGAGTATTCCAATTCCAAAGAAGCACACTAGAGGAATAATTGCAATCACCGCCATATCGCCGACGATCCATTCGATTTTGCGTTCAATGCACCATAAAATGATCGTCCCGATACACACGGCTGAAATGAACCACTGGGTCTTATCCAGTGAATCATTAGGTTCAGGGATCTTCTTGATCACGACACCCTTACCACTTCCAAAGCTCCAAAGTAGTAATGCCCAAAGCACCAGCAAAGATATCCCAGAAACCGGGATGGTGATTGAAAACCATTGCAACCAGCCAAGCGGCTGTTTCATATACTCCAGTGCGATAAGGTTTTGTGGGGAGGCGATCGGAGACGTTTGACCTCCAATGTTGGAAGCCAATGCGATGCCCATCACCAGGCTCGTAGCATAAGGCGATTTCGGAGGCAAATTGCGTAAAATCGGCTGGACCAGGGAGAACATCAGCACAGGAGCTGCGACATTGGAGATCCACATACTCGCAAAACACGCAACGAGCATATGCGCTAGAAGCACAACGCTGGGTCTTGTACCAGCCATGCGGAGAACACGGGTCGCGAGAATCTTGTCAATACCATATTTGGACAAAGCTGCGGCCAGAGTAAATCCGCCGAGAAGTAATAATACACTCGAGGAGAACATCTGCTGGAACACCCATTTGCTGGTATCTGATGCAGATTTGCGTACCATGACGCCGTCATGTTCTTCGCGGGCCACCCGCAAGGTGACAATCAACAGTGGCACTAAGAAGGAGGTGACAAAAAGTGGGATTACCTCTGTGACCCAAAGACAGGTACAGAATACAAGTAATGCAAAACAATTTTGTACTTCCACTTGTTCAAAGACTTGGAACAGAGGGTTCTTTAACAGCAAGACAAAGAGTAATACCGATGAGACGAGCTGTATGGTTCCGATGGTCAGGAAAGGCGGCAGTTTCACTTCTCCCCATGGCGTATTAAGAACACGCGGCGGTCTGGTCTCCTTCGCAAGCAGGTCTGCGGCAGCCGGTGAGATCCCATCCCCTTCGAGAGACGCTGCTTGCGCACGCCTTTCGATATTGATCATCTCTCGCCAGACTGTGTTACGCTGCCAGACTACCTCTTCACGCAATTGTGCCTTCAACTGTGTCTGCGCCTGTTCAACATCACCACGAGTTGCAACGGTTGCGTATAAATGTGTGACTTCGTTCAAGTTCTCCTCGAGGCGTGCATGAGCTTGAGTTTGGAAAGGATACTTGCTTTTTACCACTCGATCCACATAACGACTTTTCAACTGGCTTCCTGTGACTTTGTCGTATTTCTTCAGGATTTTCACCATCCCTGTCAAGTTCAGTTCGGTGAACTTCTGTAGCTCGCAAAGAGAGGTATGAAGAGCTGTAAGTTCTCTCTTAAGTGTGATGCGCACATCAATAGCGAATTCGTCATGCGACTGCCAGACAGATTTATTACCATCATCGACAGTGCTAACCCCGCCAATTATGCTTTGCATGCCTGATGAGTTCGCTTCACGGTATCGGTCAGCTGAAGAATTCCGGCGCGGCCTTCGGAAAGAGCTGCGACGACCAAAAGTTTTTATCCAGCCCTTGTAAGCGGGTAAAAGTGTATTGGATGCTGTGGGAGACAGGTCGGTTCCGCTCTGCGTTTCCACATCCCCTTGCCCAACGATGGAACGTCGCCGTCTAGGTGTATACCAAGCTGGCAATTTCCGTCGAGTCACAGGACTGTCAGTAGCCTCGTCGGCATCATCACTATAGTCTGCATCCGAATCATCAGAAGAGTTCGTTTGGAACTCTTCCTCGGCAAGACGGACATGTTCATGAGCAATATGCACATCATCACTGAGCTCTTTCTCCTTTAGAGAGTAGAAGTCGACAATCTTGCGCAACTCTTTATCAAGGTGCGGCACAAATTGTGCATCTGTATCAGAAGGCTGCGAGCTCAGCAAAACTTGTGACTCGTTTTCCAATCGATTTGCAGACGTATCCGCGTCATTCGCATTGTACTGTGCACGTTCAAAGGAGTAGATAATCTTTTTGAGGTGCTGATAACTTTCATTAGCAACTCAAACCTACTTCAGATAATGATCAGTCCATTCTGGAACGCCGTTCAGCTGCAAGCTATGTGAAACTGTCGTCAGTCTTTCCTGCCTTACACTTCATCCTGCCCTCCTAACCAACCAGCAGCCTAGCCCAACCTAATGGAGCAAGGAGTCGTCACGTGCGATATCCCAGGCAAGTTACGATCGTCCGTGCGACGAAATACAGTATGGAGGCAATTAAGCTCCAGCGCAAGTACCCACAAATGTAGGTAACAGGAGTTAATGTAGCTCTCAAGAAGAGATGATGGCGCTGATAAACAAGTTCCATCAAATTGATGTGGATGGAAAGGGAAGTTTGGAGCGACAGCAAGTAGTAAAAGAGGTCCAGGAAATCGAGAAGGCGTCCTATGATCAAGTGCGCGCAACGCTAAAAGATGTAGATCTCGATGCGAGTGGACGTGTAGAGGTGGAAGACTACATTGACGTACGTAAGAGACAACTTACCAATCAGCTCATTGTTCGACTCCGTAAGGGTAGCAATGCACAAGCTGGTGTCTCCAACAAGGGACGAGTCACAGTCCGTGGTAGCAATGCATCGACTCAGCACTCTATTAACGAAGATGAACGATCGGAGTTCACGCGTCATATCAACATGAGTCTCGCAAACGACCCACACATCGGTGCGCGTCTTCCTATTCCGACGGATACATTCCAACTATTCGACGAATGCCGAGATGGATTAGTGCTTAGCAAGCTGATCAACGATGCTGTCCCAGACACAATTGATGAGCGCGTATTGAATTTAGGAAAAGCAGGAAAGGGCCCAAACAACTTCCAAATGACGGAAAACAATAATGTTGTCATTCAGTCTGCCAAGGCAATTGGATGCAGTGTTGTGAATATTGGCGCGCAAGACTTGACCGATGGACGCGAGCATCTGATTCTTGGACTTATCTGGCAGATCGTTCGTCGTGGTCTTCTTAGCAAGATTGATCTGAAAAACCACCCGGAGCTCTATCGCTTGCTGGAAGATGGTGAAGAACTTGAGGCTTTCTTGAAGTTGCCTCCTGACCAAATTCTCTTGCGTTGGTTTAATTATCATTTGAAAGCTGCTCAGTGGCCACGTCGCGTAACGAACTTTTCGAAAGACGTAGCAGATGGAGAGAATTATACTGTGCTCTTGAATCAAATTCAACCAGATGCCTGCGATAGGCGGCCACTTCAAGAGCCAGACTTGATGAGTCGTGCAGAGATGGTTTTACAGCGGGCTGATGCTATAGGCTGCCGCAAGTATCTCACACCAGGGTCGATGGTGGCAGGTAATCCGAAATTGAACTTGGCTTTTGTTGCGACTCTGTTCAATACGTGGCCTTCTCTTGAGATGGTCGAGGATGCACCACTTCAGGTTGACGACTTCGATGCAGAGGGCGAGCGGGAAGCACGCGTATTTACTCTATGGCTGAATAGCTTGGATGTCGAGCCTGGTGTGTTCCACTTGTTTGAGGATCTGAAGAGCGGGTACATCCTTGCTCAGGCTTTTGATAAGGTAGCCCCGAGCTCCGTCAACTGGAAACGTATTTCTCGGCCTCGAGAGGGCCAAGAGCTCTCTCGATTCAAAATGGTGGAGAACACAAACTATATTCTGGATGTGGCGCGTGCAAACAACTTGCAACTGGTCGGAATCCAAGGTGCTGATATCACCGATGGCGCCAAGACCTTGACCTTAGGACTAGTCTGGCAGATTATGCGCTTGAACATCACAAAGACACTTGCTGAACTGTCCAAGGCTGGAACCTCTGTATCTGATACACAGATCTTGCAATGGGCGAACAATCGCCTGAAAGCTGCAGGAAAGACATCAACAATTCGTTCTTTCCGAGACCCTAGCTTGTCCAATGCGAAATTCTTCCTGGATCTATTAGACACAATGCGCAAAGGTATTTTGGACTACTCCATGGTACGGAACGGAAATACGGAGGAAGACTACAGGTTGAATGCCAAGCTTGCTATCAGTATCGCACGGAAATTGGGAGCACTCATCTTCCTTGTTCCTGAAGACATCGTTGAGTTGCGACAGCGTCTCATATTAACTTTTGTCGGAAGTCTGAGTAAGTGTAAACAATCGCTGATCCAGTGTCTCTGTCTGAAGAAAACTCATAGAGCACTCCAACACTGCTAAGTGTCAAGCAATGCAACTAGTCATCCTGCTGTGTACTAGTGCGACGCTTGAATGTTAGGAGTTTAGAGCAAAATATAGATATTGGTATATAGACGCATCTCATCGCAGTTAAGGTAAATCCGTCCCGGCTAGCTCAGTCGGTAGAGCGTCAGACTCTTAAAAGGGTCTCTTCGGTTACGAAGAGTTATCTGAATGTCGTGGGTTCGAGCCCCACGTTGGGAGTTTTTTTATCCGTGATACTAATTAATTGGCACAATCCCACCATCCATAATAAATCTCTTGGCTCGTAAATTTGTTTGTTGCATTATCCCAAAGTGTGGTCGGTCACATAAGCTATTGAACCATTTTGTTATACTATACAGTATTCAGTCGTCATCAAATGTAATCTTCTTTGCTTTCCCCGGCACCAACTCCTTGTAATGGTCGCCATAACTTGAATGCGTCTTGCGCTTGATAGTTGTGGGGAATTGATTCATAGCTTCTGGGACCGGCTGATTGGCATCTTTTAGGACACGGATAAGCTCGCCTGCGTGCGCTTTGTCCTCGTCTGTGAAGAAGGAGAGCGCCTTCCCTGTCTTACCACCGCGTCCAGTACGACCGATTCGATGAATGTAGTCTTCAATAGTCAGAGGGAACGTATAGTTAATGACTTGCTCGACATTCGGGATATCGAGTCCACGTGCAGCAACATCGGTGGCCACCAACAGCGGAGTTTCTCCAGACTTGAATGCCTCGAGACTTGCGATACGATCATGCTGATTCAAGTCGCCGTGAATGCCTGAAACCTTGTAGCCCCAGCGTCTAAGTGTATTTTCCACTCGTTGAGCCTCTTTCTTATACAGAGCGAAAATCAAAATCTTATCGGAAGATTTGAGCGCATTAGAAGCTCGGAGAAACGAATTGAGTCTTCGTTCCTTCTCATAGCCATCTTGCAACACCTCAACCTCCTGTGACACCTTGCGGTTTGCACTCAATTCGTCGCTGCCTACCGTGACACGAATCGGGTCCCTCATGAATGTCTCTGCTAGACCACGCACAGCAGGTGGCCAAGTTGCACTGAACATGCTGGTTCGTCTACCCTCTTCGTTCGATATCGTCATGGCAATAATTGCTCGAATATCTGGCTCAAAGCCTTTGTCGAGCATCCGATCGGCTTCATCCAAAGTAAGGAAGCTTACATGGCTTAAATCCAAGGATCCTTCACGCGCCAAATCCAGTACTCGTCCAGGGGTTCCTACTATAATATTGACGGGGAGAGCAGACTTTTGCATGGATCTAAGCTGCTCTGATTTCGACACGCCGCCGTACAAACAATAAGTACCAAAACCTAATGGCTCACTAACACGGGCCAGGTTGTCGCGTGTTTGAATTGCAAGCTCGCGTGTCGGTGCAATCACAAGCACTTGTACAGCCTTCTTCAACTTCTTATTAGATTGGTTCTCAATGACATGCTGCAGAGCAGGCACACCAAATGCCAAAGTTTTCCCTGAGCCGGTCTCTGCAACTCCAACAATGTCTTTTCCTTGAAGCATCACGGGCCAGCAGCATGACTGAATTAAGGTGGGTTGCTTGAATCCTTCCGCATCAAATCGTTCTTTGAGACGTGGATCGATTTGGCCGTCTAGCTCATCGAACGAGAGCATGGGTAGGGGCGTCTTTTCCGTGCTGTCTTCTGGCATCTCCATGACGATCTCGTTCTTCTTCAAGAATTCTCTTGCTTCGCGGGCGGACTACATCAGATTTATACGTACTGTCTCGGTTCTCGGCTGATCTGTTCGCGAAGATGTGGATTTTTTCTTGCCGTCATTGTGTCCTTCCCTTTCTTTCTTGTCCTTCTTGTCTTTCTTTTCCTTCTTTTCCTTCTTTTCCTTCTTACGCTTTACATCGCTAGCGTCGACTCCAGGCTCTTTCAACGAACCCATGCTTGGAAGCTGCAGCTTAATTCAGCCGCGAGAAAAAAGTTGGGAATCACGTGCAGCGCGTCTTCTTAGCGTCCAAGACAACCGTGCGAGGAATAAGACAGGACAGATTCGATGGACATTTCTTTGTCTTCGGATGCGTTGGATATATCCTTCCATCCAAATGAGAATGTACACTGGCTGGCCGTCGGACTTATCAATGGCAAAGTCCAACTAATTGATTACAGTCCCCTAGCAAGTCTAAGCTCCACTGAGTCTAAGGACGCGTCGCAGAAACTTCACCGGCGCGTCTGGAGTCATCGCATTTCACGAAAGAGCTGTCGCGGTGTCACTTTCAACAAAGAAGGAAACCGAATTTACGCTATTTTTAAAGACCGATCTCTAGTGGCTCTCGACACAGAAACTGGTGAGGTTGTCCATCGTATCGAGAACGCTCATGAGTATGTTGTTAATGCTGCTGACCTAGTTCTGCTCCCTCGCGAATTCTTTCGATTGATTCAAACTTGATCGCAACAGGAGATGATGACGGAATGATCCGAGTCTGGGATATGGCGAATGCTAAAGAAAGTGCACATGCGATCCAGACTTATGATCATCACACAGACTGGATTACTGATATGCTGTGGTGTGACAATCTCGATGCGCCTCGACAGAATAGCAAAGAAACACAAAAACGGAAACGGGATGCAAAGCAAGAACAAGTGGCACGAAGTCGACTTGTGTGCACAAGCGGAGATGGAACTCTGAGCGTTATCAATATTCGGGCGAAGAAGAATGGCGTAGAGGTCAGCGAGGACCAAGAAGATGAATTGCTCTCTGCTGCCGCAATCAAAAGAGGCAAAAAGCTGGTGATCGGGACGCAATTAGGGATTCTGTCGCTGTGGGTATCGTCTCGTGGCCTATTGGATCATGTTGATCGGTTCCCTGGACACCCAGCGAGTGTCGATGCTATTTGTACATTGGACGATGATACAATTTTGACGGGGTCTTCTGACGGACTGATTCGCGTTGTTCAGCTATTTCCTCATAAGCTTCTGGGAGTGGTTGCTGACCACGATGGTATGCCTGTAGAAGTGATTCGGCGAAAGGGCAATTTCGTCGCAAGTTTGGGACATGCGAGTGAATGCAAACTAACTGATCTACGACCCTTGTTGGAGGGGGATGATGAAGCGGATCTTGATCAGAGCAATGTCATACAAGTCGAGGTTCCCGGCGCGACACGGAGTACTGAGGTGAGCGATGGCTCAGATTCTAGTGATGACAACCATGACGATCAGGACCAGGAAGAGAGGCGTCAACGCGACCGGGTGATCTCCACTGCCCCTACTAACTCTTCAACGAATATGGATCAGGATGCTAAAGATTTTTTTGCAGACCTTTAATTAATTTATTGTATAGCTACATACATTAGTCCTTTACCGGCACAGACCAAGGGTGCTCGACTTTGCCCCACTGGATAGCGGAGACTC
The DNA here is from genome assembly GCA_029542965.1 of Malassezia yamatoensis. NCBI lineage: Eukaryota > Fungi > Basidiomycota > Malasseziomycetes > Malasseziales > Malasseziaceae > Malassezia > Malassezia yamatoensis. Next base: position 2,730,923 of record CP119943.1, on the reverse strand, counting down.
GCTTGAGTACCTCGTCTGCCACTGGGCCGAACCCAGAGTCGGTCACGGGCACATGTATATCCTTACCCATGTAGCCGATGCGATCCACAGGGCTGATTACGGCTGCAGTTCCCGCGCCAAACACCTCGACCAAGTTTCCGTTCTTTTCAGCTTGAAGCAACTCCTGCATTTTGATTTCGCGCTCGCTGACTTTAATCTTAGGCAAATTGGGCAAAGTCGATTGACCTTTTTCATGGTCGCGCAGCAAATCAAGTACGGAAGCGCGCGTAACTCCTGGAAGAATCATACCGTTGAGTGGGGGCGTGACGACTTCCCAAGTGTCATTATCGAGTTTCAACACAACGAATAAATTCATAGTGCCGACTTCAGTCAAGTAATGCTCATCGCCAAACAGCCAGAGATTTTGCTGATAACCCTTCTTCGCAGCCTCTCGTTGGGGGAGGATGCACGGACCGTAGTTTGCGCCGATTTTAGCATCACCTGTACCACCGGGCCAAGCACGTACACGGTCCGGGTTAGCTTCCAAAGCCACTGGTTTGACTCCAGATGAGTAGTAAGGTCCCACTGGAGACATGATCACAAACAGCAGAGCTTCTGTAGTAGCACCTACGCCGAGTGATGCTTGAGTGCCAATCAGAGCAGGGCGCACATAAAGAGAATAACCCTCCTTGTCTGGAACCCAGTTGGAGTCGATCTCTACGATCTTTTTCAGCAGTTGTACGAGCTGGTCTCCATCGAGTGTCTGCGTGAGTCATTTCACATACCGGAAGCGACAGGCGATCAGCACTACGATTCAGACGCGCAGCGTTCAAGTCTGGACGGAAAAGACGAACGTTCCCCTTTGGGTCTTTGTACGCCTTCAGCCCTTCGAATAAGGTTGGCGCGTAATGGAAAACGATCGAGCTGGGCTCAAAAGCCAGCGGAGCGTATGGCTGGATCTTGGGCTCTCCCCAACCTCCTTCCATGGTCCAGGGGACAGTGAGCATGTGGTCGGTAAACGTCTTACCGAACACCAATTGCTCAGGCGGCGGAGGGGTCCCAGCCTTGGGATTCTTCTCGATCTTTAGGCGGCTCGCATCAAGCGGCGAGACAGATGAGCTTGCTTTGTGTTCCGGATGCGAAGTCATTGCAACAGTATACAAACGAGCTTGACCACGTAACAGTCTCAAACCAGCCCTATACGTACGAAGATAAGACATTATCCATTAAAATCTATGACTCCCCCAAGGTACTAATCTAGCAAATAAAATCTCGCAGATCGGCGAATATTTGGGAGGCATAAGGAGACGCGGGTAATGCTAGACAGGCCAGTGCCTCAAAGTGACGCAGTGTTCGATATGCACGTAGCTCGACCTTGGCAACTCCTGCTTCATCAAGAAGTGTTTTCAACAGCGCCGAATGGTAGAGAGGGATCATCCGATCGTTTCCGCCGTGGATCAGTAGAAACTTGGAAGGAAGGAAAGATGCATCCAAAGAGCCTTTTGACTCTTGCAAGAGATGCGACGGAGAATGCGAGAGACATTGTGCATGAGTAGGACCTGTGCTTCGTCGTAAGTAGCTTATATGCTCGACACCGAGAGCCATTTCGTGCCGATAGCCTTTGACGACATCAATTAAAGGTGCAACTAAGATAACTCCGGCAAGCTGGGGTAGCCGAACTTGCGGTAGATATGACTCGAAGTTTTGCGCACGAGAACGGTCCAGCCGTGACTCCAAGTCTTCTAATCCCATTGTCGAGGCAGTGTGTAGAGCGACGGTTTGACTCAGGGCTACAGCCTCCTGCACCAATGTTAGTGAAACAAGATGGGCAGAAAGACCGAAGCCCATTGTATAGATTGCAGCAGGGTTCCCTCCATAACTTGCAATATGTGCGCCAACCCAGCTGAGTGCAAGACGCAAATCACCCACAGAGTCACGGATCGATGCATTAGGATAGTACTGAATATCAGGCACTACTACACAGTAACCAGAATTTCTTAAACGGATAGCGATTTGTAGATATGCTTTTCTGTGACTTAAAAGGCGAACAGGTACGATTGGCGTGGGAACAAGCACAAGAACCGGGGCACCTTGATACGTTCCGTAATGATTCAGAGTCTTGTTCTTCGTCTGCTTGGCATCTCGAAAGCTGCGATGGGGTGGGTATACATCAAGAACTTGGTGAAAGAAAGGGATAGCATAGGGTATCGCATCGTAAATTAGATTCTCGTCATCGTGCTGTTTGGCGTACATCAGATACGTTAACAACCAGCCTCGGGCCAAGGTCGAATAGCGTAACCAAGACGCAAGATAGGACAAGGTGGCTTTGGCAACTTTCCAGCATCGCAGCGGTGCAAGTGGAACAAAGGGAATCAAGCGAGCCAATGCCGGTGTGCCCATTAGAGAGTGCGATGGTCGATCTTGCTGGGCCAATAGAAGATAAATTGTCCAAGCTATGCTGTAAGTTGTGATAGGAAGCAGGCAAATCAAAGCTGTAACAGCGCCAAATCCCAGAAAGGGTACTGCATTAGACATTAACAAACATACTCAAAGAAAAAATCCCCAATGCAAATGAAGTCAGCATCAAACTAATGCTCAGTGGTAGCATGATCATTAAGGCAATTTTGCCGACGATTGGAGAGAGCGACTCGCACCGTGGTCGGATATAGCTCACATTAGAACGCAACAGGCTATCGCTAGACGATGCACTGATGCTTCGTCGGCGCCTACTCGCCCGTTGCGCACTAGTCATGCTCGCAAACCACGCCGTCGCGTCCCCAAAGTCTTGGACGCATGCAGTTACCCCGCATTCCCTGTTCGCAGGGGCCTCCACAGCGCCTCTATTTCACGTGATTTGCATATACAATTGCACGTGATTTTTCGCGAAGGCGAGTGGCATAGCATTCGGTAGGGTCGTCAGACTGGATTTGCTCAACGTAAACGACCAACAGCAAGATGGCTCACGCGAATATCTGGTTCTCGCATCCTGTATGTACCTTGAAATAAGTGAACAGTATACTGACCTTGCAGCGTAACTTCGGTAAAGGTTCGCGCAAATGGTAAGTTCACAGTCTTTGTCTGAATGGCTCGAATATCGATTGGCGTGGTGAAATATCAGGCGGATGGAGATGGAACATACTGTACAGCGTCTTGCGCTCCGTTGTGACTCACCGCATCACAGTGTCAATTTTTTCAAGTGGACTGTATGGTCGAAAACTTGTTCAAGAGATCACTCCGTCTTGATTCTTCACACACCGTTTGATGACGCTAGGCCGAAGACAATCTCTATGGACAACGATACTAACCTTACAGCCGTGTGTGTGGCAACCATGGTGGTATTGTTCGCAAGTTCGGCTTGAACATCTGCCGTCAATGCTTCCGTGAGAAGGCGGATGACATTGGTTTCGCTAAAGTATGTGAACATAAGCTGACCCTTCAGTACCGCTAAATTCCTCACAACCTGTGTACTCCCATATCTCGGCGGCGCACGACACTCATGTGCAGCTCATACCTACAATAGATTTCTGTGCAATGCACACGGAATTTCAAAACTATGGCAAATCGATTATGTCTTTAGAATTGATTCTGGTATCTTGTCATGCAGCATTAGCAGCATTCTTTATAGGTCTTGCCCAACCGCGGCGGACAAACCAGCGAACTACAGAAGGGGTGATGGCGGCAGTGATTGCTGCGCGCGGGGGAAGAAGCAGGGTTTTGTGGATTCCATACGCCAGCACCAATTCCGTGGATAGCTGTGCCAAGAGCTTCTGCATGTCGGAAGAATCTTTCTGTACTGCAATCAATGGCCTTGTTTTGTCGGAGTCGGAGGGTTGCTGAAGCATTTCCTCCTCTTCCTTCTTGCTGAGGCCGACCCAACCGCGAACTACTCGTTCGATTTCCTGTACCCGATCACCGCCATAGTAATGTACTGCAGCCAAAGCTACGCTTAAATCAACCAGGCCTATTGCAAGGTAGATTCCCAGCGCCCACCATCCATACCGACGCATTATGTCTCGCAATCGTTGGCGGAATCCAACGCTAGCAACTTTCTCCGCTTGATTCAAAGTCGGCTTAGGCACTTCTCCCACCGACACATCTACTGGTTTAGATGCAGGCGTCTGCGGAGGTTGTGTAGCAAACTGTCGGAAAGCAAATGTCCATCGCTGGTCAAATGACCGCTGCACTGGCCAGGTAGCTCGGCGTAAGCCCGGAACTGCCAAGGACTGCGAAACGATTCGATGTGTATTAACAGGCAAGCCTGTTCTCAACACCCTGATACATGTTTTGCACGGCGCACGAGAGGAAAACAGCATCACCTCCAGTGCAAACGTCACCAATGTTACCAGTGGTTCAACCGCGGACAAGACACTCACTGCCGCTCCCACAATTTCCCCATTGCCAATTTGCTGACAAATCCTGGACCATTCGGGAAGATGGGTAAGGGACGCCTGCGGAGGTAGAGGGTGACATAGTGGGAAGAAGTAAGCTATGAGGATGAACAAAAAAACCGTGACTATTTCGGAGCGTTGGCCATCTGTTTGAGTTTATCAAAGTCGCCGCTTTGAGTACAGAGCTGATAAAATGAGGAGTCTTCGCAAGCAAGTAGATTAGCAGGTGAATCGTACTCTAATACGTTTCCACGAGATAGGACCAACACTTTATCGTAGTCAATGATCGTTTTCAGACGATGTGCGACAGTAAGTATAGTTGCTCCGGGGGCCATGTACTTGCGAATAGTCTGCTGGATTAACGCATCCGACTCGTTGTCAAGATTTGCTGTGCTTTCGTCCAAAATCAATATGCGTGATTCACGCATCTTCAACAGACCTCGAGCAAGGGACAAGAGCTGGCGTTGGCCTGCACTGAAGTTTGCGCCTCCCTGTTCGACAGGTTCATCGAGTGACTTGATCACGCTATTGGTATCAGGGATAAAGACGTTCTGGCTGGTTCCTGTGGCTAATTGGCATCGTTGGAGAGCAAACCACATATCGGCATCATCGTATATCCCAACCGGGTCCAGATTCAGACGTACGGTACCTCGGAACAGCTGTGAATCCTGAGGAATAATCGTAAGCCGGCGCCTCAATGATTCCAAAGTGATGGATCCAAGATCGATGCCGTCAATGGTGATTGAGCCTGACTCAGCCTCAAGGAACCGGAAGAAGGCAAGCGAAAGGGTGGATTTCCCACTGCCTGTGCGTCCTACAATACCGACTTTCTCGCCAGGCTTAATAGTGAAAGAGACATTGCTCAAAGCAAGGGGGAATTCTGGGCCATAGCGGACTGAGAGATTCTTCACTTCGATGGTTCCTGAATCGGTCGGCCAATGCGCAGGAGGTTCCCGCCCACCAAGTCGTTCTGATGGGATTTGGATATATTCACCGATACGCTCGACGGAATTCATGCTGATTTCCACCATAGAGTATAGACGTACAAGCCATAGCACCACATCTACCAGAGTGATGGCGTAAGATAACGTGAAACCGGCCAATGCAGCATCTGCACCCCCTAGCAACAGAAATAGAGCTGCTACTAGGGTGACTCCTGCACCGGAAACGTCACAGCAAATACTCAGCCATCGATTCTCATACCATAGGAACAGAAATGCCCGATTCCACTTGTCTAAGAGAACTAGACATTGCCGAATCACGCGTTCACAGTCGCTATAAGCACGGATCGTGACCATTCCAGAAATGGTCTCTCCCACAAGAGTGTGCAAGGGAGACCGCTGTACACTTTCGATCCGTTTCAGGTCGCGAGAGGATGCAAGGTATAATGCACCGATGGTAATGTACATCGCCATCACCAACCACAATACTAGTAGGAACTTGGGTGCCGCCCAACAAATCACCGCAATGATCGCTATCAAAGAAATCAAGTTTTCAATGGTGATTTGGATCACAGGAGACAGTTCCTGGTCAACATCTTCCATATCACGCGAAAGACGATTGGTGATGCGGCCGATTGGTGTTTTGTCGTAGAAAATCGGCTTGGCGAAGAGTAATGCCCGAATCAGCTTGTTGTATAGATGAGCAGAGGCTTGCAAGGAGGCTTGATATTGAAGCAGGTCGCAAATTGTAGTCAAAACAATAAACACCACTACAATGGCAATGTACCCTTTCATATAGTACCAAGTTTGGTCTTCCTGTAACAGAGTGTGGATACTACTCCTAGATTGCTCATAAGACTGAGCCCATTTCCGGAGCCATGCACCACTTGCAACATCCGCAGATCGAATGCTGACATAGAAAACTGCAAGTACAAGCCAGATGGTAATGGCAACACCAGTGCGCTTCGCGACAGCGCTCATATATAGCCAGTATAGAGATGCACTTGACTGTTCACGAGAGATCTTCTCTTCGTTGATGTCTGCCTGAGCTTTACGAGCGCGACGTTCCTCTGCCTTTTGCCAGTTTTCTTTTTGCATCGCTTCATCTTCTACCCATTCTTCTTTCTCATCATTGGCTTGCGGCGCGGTAGCTTCTTTGATCTTGCCTTGAGCTAGCAGAGAAGCAGGTTTGCCTTGGGCACTGATTGTTCCAGCGTCCATCACCACAGCGTAAGCAGAGCATGGCAGCATCAAAGTCACCGCGTGGGTCACAAGGATAATAGTGCGACCTTTCGCAAGTGGCCCACGGAAACAACGCTCCACCAGATGTCTGGCTGTGTGAGCATCAACAGCAGATAACGCATCATCTATCAGGATATGCTTAGCGCGTGAGTAAAATGCTCGAGCTAAAGCAATCCTTGCCTTTTGTCCTCCTGAGAGAGATGTACCTTTCTCGCCCACTTCAGTCTCGTCGTGGAACTCGAGAATATCTAGATCAGGTTCCAGGGCACATGCTTTGAGCACTTCACGGTACCGATCCTCGTCAAAGGATGTGCCAAACAAAATGTTCTCTCGAACGGTTGTACCGAGTAACCATGGATTCTGAGAACAATACGCGATTGATTCAATCAGACCATGTGCATCAGGCTCAAGGGACAAGCGTGCTAGCGGACATGGAATTCGTGTTGATCCGCTGACTCTGTGTAATTCACCCAGCATGGCCAATAGCAAGGAAGACTTGCCAGAACCTACTGGTCCAATCACACAGCTGATCTCTCCTACGGGGAAGAGGCAGTCGAGGTTTTTCAGCTGGAAAGTGCCGCTGTTGTAGGTAAAAGTAGCATGCACGAAACCGATCTTGGTATAGGAGGGAGGGTTGAAAGCAATCTCGTCAGATGAATCGCCAATCAACTGCTCATATTTCTCGGTCTCTTGTTGCTGCAGATAGTTGTCGATGCGACGCACAGATACAAGCGCGTTCAGAAGCCAATGGATCAGACCGGGGAGATCAGCAAGTGGCCGACGCAATGTATTGAACAAGGCAAGCGCGGTAAATGCAGTTTTAGCAGTCAGTGTCTTGTCAAACAGCAGTGTATGCGCGCCAAATGTAGCAAGTGTCACCAACATAGGTGTGCCGATGAAAGTGAGATGATTCAAGATAGAGAAGATGAAATTTAGACGAAGAAGACTTAGCTCCTTTGAACGGGTTTCCTCCATACGTGCACCAAAGGGTTTCTCCCATGCAAAGAATTTGACAGTTTTCATGCACGCCAAAACTTCGTTGGCTAAATCCATACGCTCGTCGGTGGCATGCAGCATACGTGATTGTACTTCTACCAGCACGCGAGTGATCCATGCTTGTACAGGAAGCGCAATGACCAGAATGAAGAAGCCGATCGCTGCAGAACTACCCAAAAGATAGATAAGGTAGGTGATACTCAGAATCACCGAAAGCGGCTGCTCAGGCAAGAGAAAGTGTGTGTATGCTGCGAACTCGCTGACCCGATTCACATCCACTGACACTAAATTCACGACTTGCCCATCAGTCGCTGGTGCAGAATCGTCCTCGGTTGTTTCGCTGGCATCCACCCGTTCGGTTTCGTTCTCAGCCATCTTCGTAGCCATGTTTCGACGCATAGTCTTGCTCAAGATCTCGAAAGAGAGAAGCGACCTTAATTGCGCGCAGATATGTCGACCGGTCATCAATGCTTGCGACATGAATACTGAGTGCAGCGTTTGACTGACAAACATGCCGAGTGCAAAAAGAACGCCCATGTGTAGAGGAGCCTCTGGGTTTTCTGCTAACTCCGAGAAGAAATCCAGTAAATAGGACAAGAAAAGAACAGGGACGATGGTCAGAATGGTGGACAGAAGCGAACAAAAGCACTGATAAGCAAACATGGGCAAGAAGAAGCGGATGAGACGACGCCATAGAACGACTCTTTTTGCTGCCTTTGGACTCTCACTAGTCCTGAAAAGCGATACGACAGATGCTGCGCGGTCACCTAGGAGCACTTGTGGCACATCACTCAGTTTGATTGGCTGTGAGAAGAACTTGATAATGGCCGGCTGTACGAAGTAAAATAGGGCTCGGCTCAGCAACGACGCATTCTGCTCCGGACAAGGTTGCGGCTCATCATTCCCAGAAAATTTAGGGGCGTCGCGTTCCATACGACGATGCGGCGGCGTGGCTACTGCTGTTCGGAGCTCGTCATAGATTAAACGTTTGTGCATTGTCTCGTACAGCGCACGCAATTTTCCTGGTGTCTGTTGTGACACAGGGGATAGCCAGCTGAATGCTGCCATGCCCACAGCAAGAACCACTTGACAGATATTCAGTACAACCTGGCTTTGCGGTGAAACAAACAACCAGCGCGTACGCAAATTCGAGATACTCACCAACAAATAGATGGTGGAAAGTACAGTCTTCTGGGCAAAAAACCCGCGTTTGGTTTGCAATGCATATGCATTCAAGGCACTAACGTAGACCCAGTAGAGCGTCCAGGTCATTTCATCGTCCATTTGCAACAAGACACCAACGATGTGCGAAAGCGCCAGGAGTAATGAGCCGATAGTCTCATAGATCCGTTTGATATGATGTTCATGTTCGATGCGCTCTTTAGTTTCTCGACTGGTCAGATCCTCTTTGATCATGAGAGCGACATCAATCACGACCGCATTTTCAGTTTGGAACACTCGCTCAGCGGCTGTCGTCGGTTGATAAACTAGTGGTGTCGTTTCTGAAGACTCAGGAAACGATTGATAAAAGTTAGACGAGTGAGGGTTTAGTTGTGCTACTTCGCGAGCGAACTGTTCTTGCTGCTTACTCTTATCTTCCGCATAAGCCATAGCCCAGAACACCAGTGACACTAGGATCATGAAAATAGGCACAGCGCCATTCAACACTTCTATGCGAAAACAAGGTGTCCAGTCTAGCGAGCCAAAAGGATCAAGCCAGCACGGCCGACCCAGTGAGCCATAAGACGGCTCATTCCTAGTCATATCTTACCCGCTAAGAACAAGGTTTAGATAGCAGTCTTATTAAGTGCGTTGAATTAGTCAACACAAAATTTTTGGGAATGATTCCATGGCGGAGTGCACGGTGCAATGCTAGCCGTGCACTGTGTTTTGTTGGTAATTATCCGTTTAGATCGGGTCAGCGTACAGTGTCAAATTGTATAAAATGTGAGAGAAAGGCGGAATCTCTTACGCTGGACCAGCTTCCAGAGCGTGTTGGACCGCCGGTCGGGTCATCTGAGTCTAAATCAGCTGTACAGCCGCTGGTAAATCCAGAGCCAGAGTGGCCACCACTTGCTCAAAATGTCTTGGCAAATATGCAGAAGTACTCTGCGTGTCTCTTACTCACACGCGTTGGGGGATTTTATGAGGTAAGTTAGGGTACAAGACGATGATACTTATCCAGTCTTATTTCGATCAGGCACCGCAACTTGCCGCAGATTTGGGAATCAAGTTGGCGACGCGAAAATGGGCTGGGCAAACTATACCTATGGCAGGATTCCCTCTTTTTCAATTAGACAAGTATCTCAAGGTTCTTGTTCAAGAAAAAGGGCGTCTTGTTGCTATCTGTGAAGAATTCAAAGAAGGAGATACGTTCCAGCGGCGAGTATCGCGCGTCGTATCTCCTGGTACGTTGATTGATGAGCGTTTTCTTGATCCTTTTAGCAACAACTTCATACTGGCGGTTTATCGCTCTTCCAATCGATCCTTTGGACTAGCTTGGTTGGACGTAAGTACGTCCGACTTCCAAACAACTATCTGTGACGATGCCAAGTTGGTTCGTGACGAAATTGTTCGGATCAATCCACGCGAAGTGCTAGTCATGCAAGATTTCTTTGCTGGCGCTGAATCTGAAACTCAAGGCGACTATAGTTTGCTGAGCGAGGCACTCGACACGGTAGGTGCGTCAGTGTGCCCATTGCCTGCCCTCAATGAGTCAGACAAAGAGGCTGCTGCTGAGACTTTGCAAATTAAGTGCTCTGAAGTTGAGCAGGATGCTATTAGCATGCTCACGCAATATCTCAAATCACGTCTAATGGACCATATGCAGGGACTCGATATCGATACTTCGGAAAACAGTCGAATGCCTAACACAGAACAAGTGATGCACATTGATGCTCAGACACTTGGTGCTCTAGAAGTTCGCGAAACAACTAGAGATGGCAGCCTTCGAGGTAGCGTAATAAGCATCGTACGTCGAACCGTCACACAAGGTGGTACACGCCTTTTAACGCAATGGATTACCCAGCCGAGCACGAACAAGAATCTGATTCAAGCACGACATTCTCTTGTTGAGCTTTTTTTAGAAAACGCCTTTTTGCGCAAAGATTTGAGGACATTGTTGCGGTCTGGTATTGGAGACATTCTTCGTACGCTCCAGCGCATTAATCTGCGGAGGAACGACGAGCAGGATCTGCTGGAAGTGCGTGACTTTGTGCGCACTACAGATGCGATTCGAAGCAAATTTGAAGAGTCTAGGAATAGCTTTCCATCAAACATGGGAGGTTTGAATGAGTTTGATGAAATGATGGCCAAATTACATTCACTTCACTCCCTTGGTGAGCGCTTGGGAGATGCGATCGATGACCGTGTGATTGAGAAGCGGATCCAGCGTCGAGAAGCAATGATGGAGGCCGAGGAAGTCGCACATAGCGGTGGCATGTCACCCAAAGATGCAGTCAAGCCACGGACTAAGCAGACCCCGCGAAAGAAAGATGGCGTGGAGCTCAAGATAGATGATCCGTTATGGGGAGAAGCGTTCGAACATTTGATAAGGCCAGATTCATCGCCGGTATTACAAGCTTATACGGATGATTACAACTCTTTGCGTAGGAAGGCTCGCAAATTAGAGAATAGCTTGCGGCTTGAATTTAAGGAGCCTTTGACCTTGCGTTTTCTACTTGGTCAAGGTCATGTTGTCCATGTTCCGAGTGCCAAAGGAATCGCCAATGAGGATCTTGTGCTTGCCTATAAAACCAAAACCACTCGAACGTATTATCATACAGAGTGGACCAAAATTGGCACGAAGCTACAAAAACTCTCCGCACGTCTGAGCGAAAGAGAAAACCAAAGTCTTGAATCCTTACGGCAGGACGTTCTGCGGGACACTGCAATGATTCGCAGGAATGCAAGACTGATAGATCAAATGGATGTCCTGCTGAGCTTTTCCCAGGTTGCAGAGGACTTGGATTTGGTTCGACCCACTATCGATGATACGCATGCTTTCATCATCCGAGGGGGTAGACACCTTGCTGTCGAAATGGGTCTACTCGAAAAGCAGCGAATGTTTACCGCTAATGACCTGATTTTGGGGGCAGATGCTAATTTGCATTTGATAACCGGGCCCAACATGGGTGGAAAATCGACTTTCCTACGACAGAATGCCATTATAGTAATGCTAGCACAAGCAGGTTGTTTTGTCCCCGCTGAAACTGCGCAGATTGGTATTGTGGATCGAATTTTCTCCCGAGTTGGCGCTAAAGACGATCTATTCCACAGTCGCAGCACATTCATGGTAGAGATGTCGGAGACTGCAGAGATCCTGCGCCGTGCAACTTCGCGAAGTTTTGTGATTGCAGATGAAATTGGGCGCGGTACGAATACGACGGTGGGTATTTCTATTGCATTCGCCACACTTTACACATTGGCGATGGACATTGGATGCAGGTCATTATTCGCTACTCATTACTATGAACTTGCTGATATCGTGGAAAGTGCTGCATCTTCTGACCGTGAATCTGCAAAACAGCTGGCGAAGCGTTCAGACTTTTTCTGTACCACACTTGAGCAATTTGCAGATGGCGGACTGCGTTATGCACATAAGGTCAAGCCTGGAGTGAATCGTACATCTCACGGCCTGGACGTCGCACGCTTGGCCGATATGCCGATCAATGCGATTCTTCTTGCAAATCGCACGCACACATGGCTAGAGCGTAACGGACAATCGCGATTGCCTACAGAGGGGCTTCTACACAGTGTTCTTCCGTAGTTAGCCATACAATTGCTGGTCAGGTCTGGGACCAAAAAGCGATTGCCAGCTTTTCGGCTCAGACCACCGGTCAACAGTTACCCCGCAAATTCTTGCGGTTCTCTCGGCAAGTTGGTAAGCATCTCCACGATTGTCGCCCTCTGCGCAGAATTGCAGCAATGCTAAGGTAGTTGAAGGTGCATATTCCAGATAGATCCGTGCAATCTCTGCACCTGGCATAGGAGGGGACGAATTGCCATCTGCGTACAGAGGCAGCTGTTTTGCTTTATCTGTGAGCCGTGTTGTTGCTGCAGTGGAAGACATGTACTTCCATTGAGAGGTCCTACAGTGTTAGTCCTAGCTGGTATAACCTACATCATCTCTGGATCCGATCTGAATGCGGCGTCTAGCGTTGCAAGCACCAAGCTATCCGCAAACCTTGCTTCTTTGATCCATTCCATAAGCCTTCTCACAAATTGTCTCTTGTGTGTCTGAATGTTAGATCTTTGCGAGCTTACCTTTAATATGGGGCTACGCTGCTGTATAACCACCAAATTTTGGCTTTTAGATTTGTAGACTAAATGTCAGCCGAGAGTCACCTACCTTCTAGAGCCGTAGAGATATGGTCAGCAGGCGGATCATCTGCCGGCCCAACAAACGGCACACACTCAGTTCCATCAAGGCTTGCAACGTAGGAGAAGTCCAAGGCTGGGGAATGCACCAGCAAATCGACTGCTAATGACGGGACGAAACCTACGCTTATAACCGGAAGAATCAGTGTACAGCCCTCGAATTGAATGCCGGTACTCGACTTCGGCACGCAAAATGATTCATTCATCTTACGCACAGAGCACGAAGATACTACTATTACGAATGCTGGAAGTGGAGGTAATCCTACAACATTTTCTCGGTTATGGTTATCTAAGTAGGAGGATGTGCCTTGTTAGCTGCATCTGTCAAAGCCTGTAGCTCTCCGCTGCGACTGCACAGTGAGTAGAATCTCGATGTGCGATCTGTGAGTAGGTTTGCAGGAGAATCAAACTCGAGTACTTGGCCATGATCAAGGACAATCACTTTATCATAATCAATGACGGTTTTCAAACGGTGTGCAACAGTGATCAAGGTGGTATTCGAGGTGATTTGATCACGTATTGTTTTCTGAATTAAGGCGTCGGATTCAGAGTCCAGGTTGGCGGTACTTTCGTCCAAGATCAAGACTCGACTATCCCTCATCTTCAATAAACCACGCGCAAGCGAGATCAACTGACACTGTCCAGCACTGAAGTTCGAGCCAGCCTGCTCGACGATGTCATCTAAAGAGCGAATGGTGTCATTTGATGCAGCATCATCGGTCCCTGCAGATTGAGACCGACTTACTAGTTGGCATCGGTACAAAGCATTCCACATTTCTGCATCATCGTATAGGTTGAATGGATCCAAATTGAGACGGATTGTGCCCTTGAAAAGCTGGGCATCCTGCGGAATAATGGTGATACGACGCCTGAGTGACTCTAATGTGATGGTAGAGATATCTATTCCGTCCACAACGATCGAACCAGATGACGCTTCGACGAAACGGAAGAAGGATAATGCAAAGGTTGATTTCCCACTTCCCGTACGTCCAACTATGCCGACCTTTTCACCGGGTTTGATCTCGACAGAGACATTTTTGAGTGCAAGTGGATATTCAGGCGCGTATCGCACACAAAGCTGATTCACCTGAATACCTCCTGTATCTGTTGGCCAGTGTGCAGGAGGCTGTTTCCCGCCTTGGTGCTCAGAGGGGATCTGGATGTATTCCTCCATGCGCTCGACCGAGTTTAAAGTGATCTCTAGCATGGTATATCGCCGAACAATGCGTAAAATAATTGTCACAATCAATACTGCGTAGGACAAAGTAAATCCCATCAACGCTGCATCGACTCCTGTGTAGAGGAGTAGAAGCGCCGTGATCAATGTTACTAGAGAGCCCATTGTCTCGACTCTTATCGCTACCCAGCGATTCTCGCTCCATAGGCACAAGTATGCTCTCGTCGAGTTATCGATCAGATCCATGCATTGTGCAACAATTCTTTGGGTATGACCGTAGGCACGAATGGTCACTGTACCTGCCAAAGTTTCTCCAAGCAGTGTGTAGAGCGGAGAACGTTGTACGCTTTCGATCCGTTTCAAGTCTCTTGAGGATGCAAGATAAAGAGCGCCGATCACGTAGTATATCCCAAGCACAAATACAGCAAGGTACAAGAATTGTGGTGTGGCCCAACAGATTACTGTCAAGATCGCAATTAGCGTCACAATCGCCTCTGCAAGCATCTTGAACGAAGGGCGAATTTCTGTGTCGACTGTTTGTGTGTCCTTTGCGAGTCGATTCATGATGCGACCTATGGGGGTTACATCAAAGAACCTTGGTGGTGCGTTCATCAAGCTCTCGATCAGACGAGAATACAAATTTCGAGACGCACGCATTGTCAAATCAAACTGATACACATCGCGTGCACCTGAGAATGCGACAAAAATTACAACAAGCAAGACATATCTCAACAAATAATACTCCGAGGATTGTTCGTCTGATGTAAGTTTCGAGTGAGAACTCGGGGAATAGGAATTGGCCCACTCACGTAACCAAGCCGTGCTCCCGACATCTGCACTTCGCACTGCAATATAAAGTGCAAGCATACCGAACCAGAGCGTCATGGCGGAAGCAGGTTTCTCAGCTACCGCTTTCAAATAATCAAAGTATAGGTCTGAGCGCCGCATTTGTCGATGAATATGCTCAGCATGGGCATTAAGATTCTTCCGATCACGCATCGTTTGCGTTGCAGCCCATTGCTTGTCGGCCTGGTCACCGCTCTCATAAGACTCAGCCGGTGCATTCGATTCGGCAGTAGGTGCCTCTTCTACCAAGAAGCCATCCGCAAGGAGCTCACTAGGAGTTCCTTGTGCTTTTATTTGTCCAGCCCCCATCACCACTGCAAACGCAGCTTGCTTCTGAACCAAGGAGACAGCGTGCGTTGCAAGAATTATTGTGCGGTCTTGTGCCAATTTGCCTTTAAGACATCGCTCAACAAGATGGTGTGCGGTATGTGCGTCAACTGCACTCAGAGCGTCATCGATCAAAATCACTTTTGCTTCGGAATAAAACGCCCTAGCTAATGCGATACGAGCTTTCTGCCCACCGGATAGTGAAGTGCCCTTCTCGCCAACCTCAGTCGCGTCGTGATATTCCAGTGAATCGAGGTCGGTCACCAATGAACAGGCATGTAACACCTGCCGGTAGCGATTTTCGTTGAATTCGTGACCAAATAAAATATTGTTTCGCACAGTATCGTTGAGTATCCAAGCATTCTGCGAGCAAAAAGCGATAGAACCGAATATACCTTGGCTGCCGCCTTGCATGAAACTTCTCGGCATGAGCAGCTTCCCAAATATACATTGCAGTTCGCCTAAGAGGGCAAGTAACATAGAAGACTTGCCTGATCCAACTGGACCTACGATGAGACTCATCTGATTCAATGGGAACTGACAAGATATGTCTTCCAATTGGAATTTGCGAGTAGCGTGCTGCAAATCATCTGTAGTAGATTGTGTCGTGGCGCGCTGTGCATAGCAGAAGCTAGCGTCACGAAAACCGATTTCGTTTTGTGATTCCTCCGCATGAAAGAATTGATCGTACTTCAGTGTGTCTGCCGAGCGCAAATAAGAGTCGACTCGACGAATAGATATCCAAGAATTTAATGTAGCGACAATCATTTCAGGAAGATCAGAAAGAGGTACACGTAATGTGTTAAAGATAGACAGTGCCGTAAAAGCTTTTTGGGCGGTAAGTGCTTGGCCTAAAATCTGTGTATAAATGCCAAAACTAGTTAGTGTCACCAGCATAGGCATTCCAACAAAAAGCAAGCTGCTCAGAATGTTGATAAAATTGTCAATAGTAAGCAAACGCAGCTCCGTATCGCGCGTTTGTTTCATACGTTGCGCAAAAGGCGCTTCCCAGGCAAAGAATTTGACGATTTTCACGCACGATAATACTTCATTCGCGAGACGAAGGCGACTGTCAGTGGCTTGCAATAGCATATCCTGTACAACTAGCATACGCTTGGATAATTGCGTTTGGATCGGCGTAGATATGAACATAATGAGAATGCCAGCGATAGCTGCCGTGCCCAACACTTGGTACAAGAGAACAGCACAAAAGAGAATCGTCAAAGGGTATTCCACAGCAGGAGTATGGCTCATTGCAATCAAAGTCTCGATTTTCATTGTATCGACGGACATCAAATTGATAATGCGACCGTCATCTGTATCGCTGGATGACGCTTCGGTGGATGATGAGGATGTCGCATAGTGCAAACGACGCCGGAGTGTCTTGCTGAGAATTTCTCCTACAATTAATGACCGTGCTTGGGAACAGTTCTCGCGAGCATATTGCAAGGTATTCACATCCAAGAAGAAATCGCTTATCTGACATAGGAAAAGAATCACAGCAAAAAAGTAACCGACATGAATAGGCAAGTAGTGTTGGTGATTACGAGCTGCTTCGTCACGATTCTCAGCATAAGAAAGTAATGAAGACAACATGAATATCTGGCCAATGCGAAATCCAACACGGATCAGCTGTAAGAGCCATTGCACCAGGATTTTCGATCCAATCGTGCGCCATAATTTCACATAAAGAGACTGGTGCATTTTTTGTTGAGTACGACTCGCCCTTTCTGCATCGCTCTCGGCCTTACGCGAAGATGCCAACACACACGCAGTTCGGAAAGGCGGCAAAATCTCAGGTACACTATGTATCTTGACTGGTGCCCAATAATGATTCCATATGAAGCTTGTCATATAGCCAAAGGTAGCGCGCGACCACGGCGTTGTATAGTAATTGGGTGGGGGTGGAAGCTTTTCAGCCTTTTGCCCTGAACTGATAACGGGGTATTCTCGATACAGCTGAACCAAGTCCGAGGGCAAAGGAGGCGTGAACGGGACGAACATGGCAATACACAGTATAACTGCACCGAAAAACAGCTGTGCTGCGGCTAGGTAGGATGCACTCGGCACATGAATCAGAATGTCTGTACGCAAATTGAACAAAGTCACACAAACATAGATCAAACTCAGATACAGTTTCTGCCACCAAAATGCTCTGCGTTCTTCTAGTCCACGAAGAGACACCGCCGAGCCACAGAGCCAAGCGAGAAACCAGTATAAATGATTCCGCTCGAACTCTTGGCGAGTCATGCCATACGCATGTAACGCAGTAAGTGCCACACTACACAGCAAATCAGCCAGATTTTTCAAGTTTCTAGGGCGTGGCACATTCACACAAGGATCGCTCGCTAAGATCGAAGACGCTTTTTGGTATATGGATCTGCTTTCGTTTTGCAACACAAGCTGCATAGGCTCAACGTGCCCGCTATCGGACCGGCGTGGCTTGTGCAGTGAAGTGGGTATACGTGGTTTGCTTCGCGTTGAAGCCGCCACACCCAGCGCAACAAATATCGGAATCGCACCATTCAGCACAGACACACTGAAGGATTCCGTGAAATCGTCCGAAGACCATATAGGAGCAAGCGTTTGGAACATTGCTCGCCCGCTTCTCTAACTCTCTTTCAAGAGGCAGAGTGGAGGCTAGGATGGCCGAATCCAGGAATGGTACTAAAAAGCCGATAAGAGAGGTGGAAGGGTGGATAGTCGGGGATGCAGAGGAAGAAAGAGGAACTTTTATGAGACAACGGACCTATGGGAACGACAGGAAGATCCTAGATGCATTGTGCTTAATGATGTTGTTATGTTGATTCATGAGCAGAACGATCAGAAAGCAGGTGGGAGATATGCTCCAAGATGGCATGGATCTCCGGGGGTGCTTGGGGTAAGGGTACGCTGCGAACACGAAGCAGCTGAGCGAATGTGTACAGCAGACCCCAAGGATGAGGTCGGTTGACGATCACTCGCTCCAAAAGAACACGAAGTATCTGTTCGCGGATGGATTCTTCAGGAGATTCCGAGTAAAGATGTAGCAAAACACCACTAAAGTATGCGGTGGTTTGGGAGAGGAATCGCAGCTGGTTCGCAGCAACACTCAGCAGCAAATATCTACCTTCTGGCTCAAGCTCGTGCAGCATATTGGCCAGCAGATCCATCACTGGATCATTACTGAAGTCGTTGTTTGATGCGTGCTTAGCATCACTCAGAACCTTGCTCGATACAAACAGCACCGAAGCACTGATTAGAGGCTCGTTGTACCGAACCTCGTGGGTACGCTGCGATGGTACAATCCATGCTTCCTTTAAGATCGTGAAGAAGTTCGGTGGCGCATGTCGATCAGCATAAGCACTGAGCGACTGATGGAAATCAGGCACAGTGCTCAAGATGCTCTGCACATCATACACAACCGTTGGCACCTGTTGGGATTCCGGCAATTGCGACAAATGCAGCGACAGATCGAATGGATCCGGCAATTGGAGATTGGGTGGATAAGCACACAAAATCAGATTCCGCAGCTGAATACAGTTGGTGGGGACCACATCACAGAGACTTTGATAATGTTCCGCGAGGTATTCGGGGTAGTCATGCAGGAGCAAAAGCAAGATCCGCAATGTGGCCTTGTAAAGCAGCCGTGTGGTGTCGTGAATTTTGGCTTGCCGCAAAAAGGGTGCCAAGAATCGCAAGTGTGCCAAAAACAAGCGATGGAATGCTGCTGAGCCCTCGGGGTGCTTCTGAGTCAAGAGCTCAGGCAAGAACAATCGATGAGACACAAGCGATACCCAAGCGAATGCAAAGCCAGGGAAGAACAACGGCTGAAGCGTATTCAGTGAATTGGCAATGGCTAGCAAAGCGGAAGGATAGGCAGATTGCAATTGGTTGGAGGCGGCATGAAGATCATGGAGCAAACTGGAATACAAACGGAAAAAAGGTCGCTGAGGGAATTTGGTATCTGGATCTTCGTGTGCTTGAGCCAATACCAAGACAATGATCGACAGGATCTTGGTAAGGTAGTGTACCTTTGCCTGTTCATCATTCACACGGAGTGGATCAGCATGGTATTTCACCATATACACAATCATTTTAGCGAATGTGTCTGCGGGAGAGTACAGACCACTGGCCAAGGTTCCGCCCACAGCTTGTTGTTTCAAGTAATGGTCTACACTCACCTCCGTGCATACCCTGAAGAACAACGAGCTAATTTTCTCGCCTTTCAATACGTTTTGGCTTTGTAGCTGACGAACATAATCGATGAATGCCTTTTCAGGGTTGGACGATTGCTGATATACGCGCACCCAATTTGCGAAGGAGAACGCGAGCTGTTCACGCAGAGGCAGTTCGTTGCGCTCTTTTTGTGCTTCTTCCAAAACTTCCGTGACATTAGGCGAAGCTCGATTGTATTGAACAGCTTGCGATAATGCCGTGAGAATGCCTTGTAATTGACCTCTACCAGCCAGCTTCTCACGCAGACACTCACTGGCAAACGAGGCACAGAATTCCACTACACTAGGACGGAACTGTGTGCGAACAAGAAGCTTGGCCAATTGCTTATCCTCATCAGCGATCGCAATCAAGTTCGAGCGAACCAACGCCATAGTCACAGGCACATTGAATTTTCGTTCATCCTCCGCAAATACCAGCCAAGCAGTAACTTCCTTGGCGACTTGCGCGGATTGCTCGCAGAGCTGCTCCAAAAGCGCCACCCATACGTCCCGTGCAAGACGCGAGGGTGATTTGTATAAAAGCTGAACCACTTTCTGAGCCAAGATCAAGATCGCTTCATCACGCGGCGTGGCTACTTGGACCAATTCCGTGAGGCTGAGAGACACTTGACGAACAAAGTGGTTGGGTGGCAGACTCGCAAGGGACTGCGAATCACCAACCTCGGCAAAGAATTGCTCCAACTTAGCCGCAAGCGGTAAGAAGCGCTCGAGAGTTTGCGCAGGGGAAAGCATAGTAGCGGCCAGATCGCCATACGAGTCGCCAGCGCCTACTTCCATGTCTCTTGATTCAGTAGGCAGCATCAAACTCTCGTATACGCGTAGCTGTTGTGGCTGTAGACCAGGAGGTGCAATACGCATCAAGTCCGGCAAAGTCGTACTGTAATGCGATAAGGCACTGTTATCCCAGAACATTGTACCGCGTCCGTGTGCACGGAACTCTTGGCGTGTCGCATAGGCACCAGCGAGATCCTCATCGATCTGCTTGAGGGATTTCTCCATAGCGGTCTTCTCAATCACAGCACACGCCAAATCCAAATTGTCCTGCACCAAAATCGAAAGCACCTGCTCAGGGAGCTGTTGCTCGGTGATGCCACCAGACGCAAACAAGCTGCGTGCATGACTCACGATACTCCCACGCAATGGCTCTTTGCAAGTGACCAAAGCCAAGCTGCCTGCCATGCTCTGCGCCATATGATGAGCAGCAGAAGCCATTTTTTGCTCGTCGGGCTCCATGGCAAAGTCCTTACTGACCAATTCCCGAGTAGAGATCGAGGCAATGGTCACTGATCGCTCCACCACAGGCGTGATGATTTCCTGAATAGCACTTTCCATCGCGACATACAGCACACGTTTCCAATGAGCCTGGCTTGCGAATGCGACCAATTGCGGATTGATAACAATGTACTGTGCCATGTCTTGCAACAAGCTGTTCAGTGATTCCACAGCGGGGTTTGTCTCGTTCACGGACAGATTCTCCATAGTTTGCGTAACATGGTTGGTGTCGGCGTAAGTGTTAATCTCCTGTGTAGGCTCTGTAGGTCTTCGTCCTAATAGAAGCGAACTTGGCTCCAAAGCCTGAAGATCTACATGAAGTGTCTTGAATAACACCTCGATTTCAAACTTCAAGTTGAGTTTTAAGTCGGCAAACTGATACAACTCCGCTAGCAGACGACACACGGCCATCAACCAAGGATTGGGTGGTTGGAATACGTTAGAAGATGCACAATGCTCCAACGTTTTGCATACAAAGGGAATAACGACGATCAGACGACTGGATTCATGGCCTTGCAAAAGCAACTCCTTGAATCCAATGTCTCGGTAGCGGATAGGTTTGTTGCGTGCCAAAGTAAGCAAGCCGAGCCATGAAGCAAGATTCTTTACCACGGTTCGTTCCGATGTGGACTGCATAGTCTTTTCAGACTCGAGCAATGCTTTGAGTCTAACCAATGTCTCGTAAAGCACACCACGATACACTTTCGGCTGGTATAAAGCATCCAAGACATGCATATACAGCTCATGATTGTTCGGTTCGATGCTCACACGTTCCAATACAAGATACTTGGCAAACCATTGCAGGATTTCCGGCTTGATCATCGCACGTAACGTGGGGATTTTGCTGTCAATGTTCAGAGAAGTAAGGTTGTTCAACAAGAATAGAATCTTGTCAGAGACCTCTTCCGTTGGCCGAGTTTGACTAGAATCAGCGTGCATCTTAGTCGGTGCAAAGGCACTGAAGTGCAGCGATTCATTCGCAGTGGGTGCATGAGCGACTTTTCCTAGCTTAGCATTGGTCAATGCATGGGTAACAAAGCTTATCAGCTCGGGGTGCGTCTGCTGTAGTTGCGGTAAGGCGAGCAAGGCTTGGCACAATTGAGGCCATTCTGCAAGTCGTGTCTGGAAACGCATCAATGCTTGCACACCAAAGTGAAACATGGTGGAATCAGGTGGGGATCGAAGAGCGTCGAGCACATACCGCACAGCGATACCCAAGGGAATCGATTCAATCAATTGATACTGAATCAATGAGCCAAAAACCACGGCAGTCATCAACAACTCTCGCGGCGGGTAATAAAGCTCAAACCAGCGGTGCTCGTCAAATAGCGTATGCACCATACATGCAAACAGATGATGGTCATGAGGATCACTGGACGTCTTACAACGCTGAAGAAGCGCAATGATTTCGTCAACCGTCGCTTTCTCTTCGTACATCTTACGATACCAAGAGTCAGCTTCACGATGGATATCTTTGGAGAAGGAAGCCACAGTCAAGCCTGGCTCATTGCTTTCCGTGCCAGGGGTCAGTGACATTAATCGAGGATGCAGCTGAAGACACATATTGCGCACCACTTTGAAATGCTCGATCTCTTCGGGAGTCATACTATCGCCGTTGGCTCGGAGCACTCGAAGGATCGTTGCAACGCTTTGCACATTTAAAGGAACAAATGTCGGTTCCACCTGCGGATCGCGTCGCATTAAATCCGACTTGACTTTCGTCTCTAAGAAGTCCAGTGTAGCGTGGATCAAATGCGTTTCGTTGTTACTTTTGAGCAGGTTTTGCAGGAACGGCTCCATAGCATGCCATTCTCTACGCGAGGCATATGCCGCGACGTCCAAAGCAAATGCTACGGGCCGCATTTCCAGCAGTCGGGTGAGAAAGTTCAGCTCCTGAGCCACTTCCACGATTTGCGAAAGCTGCAGAGGAGACTCATGGTATACACGAACCAGAAGATCAAGCATGATCGAGGGAGTAGCATGCCACAACTGCCAAAACACAAGGCGTTGTTGTTTATGCCCTGCAAGGAACATGCCAAATAGTTTGCTGACCAGTTCTGGATGCACGGCACTGGTAGATTGTGGTAACTGCACCAGAGCAAGAAGCACAAGCTCAGCATGTGTTTTGATTCCTCGTTCCAAAATCGCAGATACGGCTTTACCGACTTCCGCGCTATCCTCAGCACCAGGCTTTCCTCCTGCGAGCTCCATCAAGGTCTCGATCAGATCAAGTGAGTTCCATGTGGTGTCTAGGGCATCATTGGCTTGCGCTTGGACAGCACTAGGCGCATTGGTGAACATATCTGCGCGCAATACACGGCGAGATAAAGGGACTAAGAACACCAAATTCTCGTCAAGAAGCACCAGCAAACTGTACAAGAGCTGGAGTTGCCGCAAACGATGAGTCCATGCGCCCCAAAGTCCAGCCAAAGCCGAGTCGCTAGCATTGTTGAGCGATGCAGCTGGAGGGGCTGCAGAGAAAAAGGCCATCAGTGCTTTTGCCAAGCCCAAGCTTGGCGTGAGTGACACTTGATCTAAGAAGTCGATTTCTCGTAGCACTTTGGCAAAGGACAAGGATGTGTCCAGCACAGACAGAGCACGCATCACCGCATGAATGTTGGCTACCAGAAATTGTGTAGACTGGGACGCTGAGAAGAGAGAGGCAAGTAGCTCAGCTACCTGCATACTAGAGAACGAACTCCATTGAAAATGTAACAAGATGGCTTTCGCGACATCCATGCTGGGTACTCCCTCCACGCCCAAATCGATCAAGATGGTGCAAAGAGTACGTTCCGTAGGTAACTTGGGTATGAATTGTGTGATGGCTTGGGTGTACACCTCGACACCGACGCGATTTTTGGCATCTGCAAAGATTTGCTGCTTTTGGAAGGGAGCCAGCTTTGTGACTTGCTTTGCGTTTGGCTCATTTAGGAATTGTAACAAAAAGGAACTCAGCACAGAAGGTGTGGAAATTTGGCGACTGTGTGCGAGCTGACTGAGTATTGCATCGAGAACATCGGAATCCAGGGTATCAAACGATAACGTGGGTTGCTCAACGTCCGGCAAAGGAGTGAACATGATGTGCGACACACGGCTCGAGACCTGTTTCAAAGCTTCTTGAGCTAATGATTGGTTCGCTTCTGCGATTTTCGATTCGGATTCCAGCGCACGGTAGGCACCCGATCCGAAGTTCTCAATCAACAAACAGAGCTCTCGAACTGTTTCTTGAAAGTTGTCCGGTGCTATGCGCCAAATTAAGTGAGCAATTTGACGCTCAACTACCGTAGAAACGGAGACGTGACTATTAGTTGACGCCTGGCTGTTTCTTTCGGGAGTAGTCGATTTACGCTGCGTAAGGCCTACTCTTGCCTGCGAACGGAGCGTCTGCGCGATAGGTGAGATGCCTCGCACGGTGTTTCGCCAATCTCGGCGGGGATTCCAGCGCTCCTGCGCTACGGAAGACGATGAAGGATGGACGACCGCCCGGCTTCGAAATTCGGCCGAATGTTCGGCCAATGTTACCGTTTCGATCAACGGGCGACCGTGCGCGCGTTGCTGATCAATCGGGTCACTGACTGGCCGCTAGCGAGCAGCGCGTGGCAATCGGTTGTGCCAAGACGTAGGGTCGTCCCAAACGCGCTCGACAAGTAGACAATCGGAATGAAATGCAGAATCGTAGGAAATAGTAAATGATAGTCTATGGTACCCAAACCTGGTCAAGTTGGTCAGACTCTTCATTGGCTTGTTTCTTGATTTGTTCCAAGTGCGCTCGAGCTAATTGATGTTCTTGAGTCTCGGTACGAAGTCGATTGACTAGGCGGATACCGTTGACAGCCTTGCGGAAGGTACGTTTGGCATTAAATGCGCTCTTGATCTCGGGTAGAAGATCCTTCTGATCAGCTTTCTCTACATGGCTAGCACTTTGTATCCATGGGTGCCCAAGTGCTTGTGATGCAGTCAGGCGTGCATTTTGATCCGTGGTGAGTAGACGCCGAATAAAGTCGCGTGCGTCCTCTGAAACATCGCGCCAGTAGATCTCTGGCTCAAACTTATAGTCTGCATTGACGATCGCTTGCATTTCTTCGGCGCTAGAGTTACGGTCAAACGGCGTGTATCCGCACAACAAGAAGTAGGCAATCACACCGATCGCCCACATGTCTACCGGTTTGCCATGCCCGGTCTTCTTAAATATCTCAGGCGCCATATATCCTGGAGTGCCGCACGTGGTGCTGAGCACGGCCATTTTCTCGTCATCTACCATCCGAGAAAGGCCAAAGTCGGCAATAAGTAGATCAGAGTGCTCACTTCGATCACGGAACAAGAGGTTCTCTGGCTTGAGATCTCGATGAACAATACCCTGCTCATGAAGATATTCTACGGCCTCAAGCACTGTCCGAATAATATGCGCAGCATCCTTCTCATAGTAGCTGCCCCGCTCGCAGATCCGGTCGAATAACTCACCACCTTGACAAAGGTCCGTAACCAAATATAAATTATTCATCGTCTCAAAGTAGTCCACCAACGACACAATCCCTTTATGATTCACAGATACCTTTTTCAGCGAGGCAATCTCGTTCCGAACCATGTGCTCACGACCCCGCATTAGACTCTTGCTAATCACTTTGCATGCATAATACTTGCCTGTCTCGATATGTACGGCTTCCTTCACGACCTGAATCAGCAATTGAAACTCACTGCATACGTTCCCTGCCCGAGCGTACGTCCCGTCTTATATGCACAAGGAACAGTCGCTGGCTTCTCAGCACCTGTGTTCGTCGCCATTTTGGGCCGTGGATGGTGCCGGTGAGTAGATCACGTGGATCCTACCTCCTTAGGATGGACTTCTTTAGCGGAGCAGCACCCAAGAGACGTACATCTGGCCAAGCGGTGGTGACTACCTCGCGTGTTGTACAGTCTGGAGCTAAGCCAAAATCTCATTTGAGTAGCAAGCAGAATTACAATGCTCTTCCCGACTCAACTCGACGACGAATCGAGTCGTCGCGCACCAGCTCGGTAGCGGCCCCTGAAGCATCCAGCTGGGATTCGTCACAGACTAAGGCAAGAACTACCCCCCCAATGAAGCGAGCTAAGAAAACGCGACAGGATGCATCAAGCTCTCCAATTGCCGATGAACGGAAAGACCTCACTTTGAGGAACCTGCTAGATCAGCGTCCTGGGAAACCTTTTCACTATCATAAACCACGACGAATTTTGCCTGTAGATAACGCCACGGATGATACTGCCATTTCAAGCAAAGAGATATGTCAGAGATCATCAGCTGAGTTTTTACCTTTTTTCGAGGGTCTTACTGAGGATGCAGTCGCCATACTGGAATACCCCGCAATAGGCGCGACGGAAGAGTGAGTTGATACATATTGACTTTAGATTCTCTCTTTTGGTATCCAAGGATCCGGATGAGTATGATCCAATCTCTGACTTACTTCGCACAGTTAGTGCGATTGTCAGCCATTACGTTCCTTTTTCCAAACAGACAGAGTTCGGCGATTTGGATGCGCTGGACTTGTCTAGTAATGCCGGCTCTATACTAGCTGACTGGCAATCTGCGCGAAGTCGACTACAAAATACAGATAAATCATCGCGATCAGGCACGCCATTAATACTCGCGGCCGACTCTACAGCTGATTCACAAGTATCCGTGGCGGATAGCACCTACCAAACTGACTCGATACTTCGATCTTTCACCAAAGCGCGCAATAGGCGTAATGGACCCTTGTTTCTTCATGCTCTAGACAGATTCAATAATTTGTTACATGCTATGAAAGAAGAAGGGATCATTGAACGTCACCTCGAATGGCTTGGCAATCATCATGGAGTGCCTGAAGCTGTATGGCGGACTATCCAAGATCAGGTCTATGCGCGAGCCGCCGCACCCGATGTAGATAAATTGAAGAAATATGAAGCGTTTTCCGACAACGTTTATGGCGAGATGCTTCCACCGTTTCTCAGTGAAATCTCCAGGCTAGCACAATTGGGTCCAGATTCCATTTTCGTGGATTTAGGCAGTGGCATCGGTAACCTGATAGTTCAGGCAGCTATGCAGACGGGCTGCGCTGCTTACGGGTGTGAATACATGCCTATACCTGCTAACCTTGCTAACGCACAACTCCGAGAAGCTCGTGCTCGTTTGGGTCTGTGGCATTTGCAGGGTGGGCAGATGGAGACATGGTGTGCAGACTTCACCGACTCTGAGCGGGTGCGGGCATCCATCCGTAATGCAGACTTGGTTGTTGCAAATAACTATGCGTTTCAACCACAAACCAACGATACCCTATCTTTACTGTTTCTTGACTTGAAAGATGGCGCGATGATCGTCTCTTTGCGCTCGTTTGTACCACATGATTTCCGTTTGACCGAACGTACGCTGTCGTCACCCGCTGCGATCTTGCGCGTAGAACAACGAAGTTATTCCCCAGGATGTGTGAGTTGGACAGGGGGCAGTGGCAAGTATTACGTTCATGTGGTGGATCGAAGCAAAGTGCATGCATATACCACTGCTTTAGAGCAGAATGCGAGAAAATCATAGATTAGGGGTCTTGTTAGACAAAAATCAACGTACTCCATGCATGTTGCGCGAACGATCGGACCCGCAGCCGACTCCGTTCACCCGTAGCTTCCACGACTTCTACTCCCTCCTTACGCAATCGCTCCGCCTGATACGCCGCGCCTTCACCGCCGTCTCCTCTCTCAGAAATGGTCCCGCCTGAACCAACTATGCGGTGCCATGGTACCGAGTCATCTTGCAAATACTTGAGTGCAGCCCCTACCATACGAGCATCTAAGGTAAGTTCAAACGAGACCTACGTCGAGGATACCCTGCTAGCTGGACTCGTTTAGTATGGTGCCTACCTTGGCAATATGGCCGTAACTCGACACTTGTCCACTCGGAACTGATCGCACTAGCTCATAGACTCGCGCTGTTTTAGCTCAGCGCTTACCATGAAACTCTTCAGCATCCATACCAGTATAGTCACTCCAAACAAACTACACAAAACTAACTATTCCCAATCAGAGTCAGAATCGTGCTCTGTGGAGGTGGGGAAGGTATTTACAGGAGAGGTTAGAGTTTGATGCGGCTCAAAGCTCGAGATTGCGTGGTGAGCCTCGGCAGAGGAGGCTGACGCGTCTTGGATAGTAGCGGGCTCTTGCATTTCTGGGCTCTGCTCTTGGGTACTAGGATGTTTTCCGGTGATAGATGAACTAGTCGGACTAGAGGACTCAAGATCCTTTGATAGCGCAACTCGGTCATCTTGTTGGTCTTGCTCGGAAACGGGAGCCATTGCTCGTTCGACCAATTCCACTGGCTCGCTTTCAATTTCATCGTCGTCCCATACAAAGTCGTCAGGGTCCTCAAGAGTGTGGATCTGTTGTCTCGGCATGTTTGAGGTATCCTTACCCAAAGCAGGTTGAGTCTCAATAGGCTCGTCCTTTCCAGAGTCATATGCTGAGAATTTCTGATCTGGCGGCACAACCCTTACCACGTCATCTAACAAACCTCGAAGATCTTGACTGACATCACGAGCCATTTTCTCCCCATCATGCACATACTTAGAAACCAAAGCTTCGGCATCCTGTAAAATACGCTGGAAATTCAACGTAGAGGCAGAGTCGGCGTTCGAGTGAGTGACGTTGGCCAGCTGATCCTGGAGCTGCTGTACTTTGGGGAGATGTGCTAATCGTTGCAAGGATGCCCAAGCCCCTGATTTGATCGATTCAATACCACTTGTGTCAGCTTCCAGTTGGCGATCGACGCCTTTCCCTTTATCACGAGGCACAGGGTCCGGTTCATCAGCTAGTTCAAATGTGTCGCCTAACTCGACTGGCTGAGATGCATTTCGGTTCCTTGCCCGGGCCTGTTGACTAGACTGCTCCATAGACTCGTCGATTTTGGCTACACCTTGTTTCACGTAGGCAAGAAATCCCCCTTGCTCTTCAACGTGGGATCTTGCGGCCTTCAACTTGGATTGCGACTGCATTAGACTAGAACCTCACCTGCTTGTTCATACTAGACCACCACGAAGATAACCCGCTGAATGCACTGGTCACTTCGTCTTCAATTTTCCGAGTCATTGCATCTACATCCGTCTCAGGGTGCTTTGTCGGCTCAACAACCGCAGCACTTGTCGCACTGAAGGCTTCATCTGCCATGATATTGAGGACCTCCACTTCGTTTCGTTTCGGTGTGGTAGAAAGTTGGCTCGAATGTGGAAGCTAGGAGTTGGGATTGCTGCTGAGCGAGTCTGTGGAAGAGGTTTCCATAACTCTGTGCGTGTGGCAAGCAGAAAACCTCTGGTGCTGGATGGCATCGAGTACACTACAGACGACTATACGAATGTGCCAGCATCGATTGCGAGCCGAGTCCACCCACAACCACAGTTACCCTACCTAGAGAATCAACCATTGGCGTTGCTGCGTGGGGAGATCGAACGTATACTGGGTGCAAAATATATCCCAATCCGTGCGCCATCACCTGTCGTTTCTACTATGCTAAATTTCGATCAGCTAGGTTTTCCCGAAGATCATCCCGGTAGGCAACCCTCTGATACCTACTTTGTCAACCGAGATACCTGTTTGCGGACACACACATCAGCACATCAAATAGACACATTCCGAGCTGGAAACCTTCGCTGGCTGCTTACCGCTGATGTATTCCGTCGTGACGAGATCGACTCATCTCACTACCCTATTTTCCATCAGATGGAGGGAGCCAGTGTGTGGAACCATAAAGAGCTTGTGCAAGGCGGATCGGCTGAGCGAGAATGCCTTGATATGGAACAAAAACTAGCCAACGTCCCGATGGAGATTCAGGACCAGGTCTCGATTGAGGATGCCGGAGGTTGGCAGCCCCAGCACAAAGCACACCAAAAAGGCGCCGAATTGTCCATGCGACACTTGAAAGCTACCCTGAATACTCTTGTCTATGAATTGTTTCAGCCGCGGTGGGCTTTGGAATCTGAATCTGATGAACCTTTAAAGGTGCGCTGGATTCCTGCATTCTTCCCTTTCACGTCACCGAGCTTCGAGGTCGAAGTATGGTTCCGTGGAAAATGGCTTGAAATTTTAGGATCTGGAGTCGTACAGCAACCTATCTTGGATCAGTCCGGCTTAGCAGACAAAATGGGGTGGGCGTTCGGCCTAGGGCTTGAGCGGATCGCCATGGTGCTCTTTTCTATCCCCGACATCCGCTTGTTCTGGTCTCAGGATAAGAGGTTCCTTAGCCAATTTGCAAAACAAAGCGGAGCATCGCTTCCTTTGATGACATTCAAGCCCTACTCCAAACACCCGCCTTGCTATAAAGATGTGTCATTCTGGCTACCACCAAACTTTCACGAAAATGACCTATTTGAAACTGTTCGCGACTGCGCCGGCGATTTGGTAGAGGACGTGGAATGCATCGACAGTTTTATTCATCCCAAGACGCAGAAAGCAAGTCGCTGCTATCGGGTAAATTATCGGAGCATGGACCGGAATTTAGAAAATGAACACATCAACGCGCTCCACAACGCGGTGTTGGACCGGTTACGCCGCGAATTTTCATTAGAAATTCGATAAATACGTAATCCTAGTCTTAGTACTTGACAAGAGGTGAGGATGGTGAACTGGACTACGCTACTGCGATTCAATCTTTACGTATGTAATGGCTACTTATATAGGCGCTCGCAGCTGCGGGTGCGTATATCGCCTTTATGTTTGTGCTAGGTATTCCGGAATTCCAACGACAGTAAGTTGTTCTTGCTGATGTAGCTACCTATTCCTGCATAAGATTGCATTTCCTCTTTGGGTAAGTGCGTGAAATTGACCAAGCCTCGGTACGCAGAGCCACATCATCATGGTCTAGAACGTAGGTGATTTTCTTACGCAGCGGCCCAAGCACGAAACCTGCATATTTCTTCTACCGATGGCGTGAAAATAGGTGTTTGGCACCACTTACCTGACAGTGTGTATCAGCAAGTGCTTGGCCAAGTAGATCAAGAAAATCCCGACTTGCCAAGAGAGGTCTACGACCAGGCATTAAAGGATTACCCGACGTTTGTCTATCTGCATGGAAACGCCTTGAATCGCGCGGCCCAATTCCGTATTCGAGCTTACAAGCTGCTTTCCAAAATCCAAAATGCCAATGTTATTGCGATTGACTACCGTGGCTTTGGTGACTCAGAAAGCTTTCCAACAGAAGAAGGTGTTGTATCAGATGCGTACGCAGCTGTGCAATGGGTTCGCGAAAAGTCACTAGATCTAGACACTGGCAAACGACCTGCTATAGCCCTTATGGGACAGAGTTTGGGTACTGGTGTTGCAACGCAGTGTGCCTTGCGACTTTATCGTGACAAGATTCATATTGATGCATTAATCCTTCTGGCGGCTTTCAAGGCGATTCGTCCTATGGTAATCGAGTTCCGCATGGGCGGTCTTGTGCCGCTTTTGGGCTGGCTCGAATACTTCCCATTCCGAGAATCCATCATTGAGAAGCTACTGCATTATGACTTTGATACGCAAAAAGCACTTGCAGAAATCGTCGACGGCCACTTGAAGCGAGATGCTATAGTGCCACCTGCCGTTGTTCTTGTGCATGCCGAAGACGACGACGTAATACCTGTGCGTCACGGCGATGAATTGTATGAAGCTGTGGAGACGCAGTTCGAAGCTATGGACAAGAAATCTGCGTACCACGTATGGGCCTCGAATGTGCCAGATGTCGGCTACGTTCAAGCGGTGATGCATCGCAGCGCGCCATTGCCTGAGAAGAAAGGACTTTTGCCCGGAGCGCGAGCAGTTCTGCCGCGAAATGCGGTCATGACATATATGCGATTGGACGAGGGTGGGCACAATCATCAATTCGAGAGAAACGCTGACCTTTTCCCTTTGATTCTTCCCACCACGCTCACAGGCAAGGGACATGCACCTACGCGCCGAGAGTGAACTTCATAGAGCTGACACCATTGAATAGAACAGACATTAACCATGTAATTAGGCGCCAAAGCGCTGTTCGGCACGAGAATAGTGTCTAAGGGTATCGAGAAATTGTTGCTCGGTCCATTGTCCGATTAGGGAGTAATAGGGAAGCGAGCTGGATGAGTTAGGAAGTCATACGTACCGAATGTCAGCAAGACGAATTGCCCAACAAGGGAATCTATACAGTTCGAGAGGATCGTTTCGGTCGCCGCACACCACTACCATGTCCGGATCACAAGTCACCACGTCTTGCGCAAGTAGTGCCTCATGTAAGGTAGACGGCGTCACCCTCTCGTCGGTGAGTTGGCTGACTGTCTCGACCAATATAAGCTTGTCGTCCTTTGCACTCAATACATTCAATCGTAATTGCGGGAGAAAAGAATCGGAGCGACGGCGATACTCTGCTAAAGCTTCATCAGAGATAGGAGCATAGATAGAAAATGCTCTGCGTGCAAAAGGGTCATCATTCTGACGCATGCAAACTGTCACTTCAACAGAACTTTCGCTCTGTTCCATTTGAAAGGAAGTGTCGCTTCCCAGGTGACACGATAGGTCTGTAAAGACACGGAGTAAAATACCTTGGGGATCATATACAGTAAGTTCCGGGATACTCAAGGTAGCACACCACTGGGACAAGCGAGCCACATCATGAAGAGTATCTTGGACTTGAATTCGCATCTTATTCTCATAGTGCGCTTTCCACACTTCGCTTCTAGACAATTTTTTCCAGTTTTGCAATGGAAACACTACTGCAATATGCTTCGGAACGCGAGACCGACTTGCTTTCTGCAGCAACGGCACGCCATTCTGAACTGAAAAGAAAAGATGACTTGCATTAAAAAGATCCCTAATTACATTGTAAAAAGCGTATCCGGCATGCAAGAGTATCAGCAGCAACCAGAACACAATGCATTCTAGCACGCCAGCCCTCTGGCGCTGGGCCATCAGAAGACTCAAATATCCGATTTCGAGATCGGGAAAAAATTCGACCGCTAACAAGAACCCCAGATTTATGCGGGGTTGAGAGATGGTGGATACGACGATGCCGCTTCCTGCTGAGATTGTCCAGCGATTATGTGAGATAGTATATCTGAGCTGTATACCTCTATGTACACTTCGCATGCTGGACTTTGAAGGAATCCCGTCTGCCGCTTATGATGGTCAGACGTGCCTAAATTCTGTCGACGAGGTACGACGAGACCTTTACTCGCTATGTCTTGTAAATCGAGCTTTCTGCTGGTATGCACAACCGTTACTTTTCCGAAGAGTGCAGATGAATTTGCCATATAGATTCATGCTCCTACTCGGTGTAGCAGAACAAGAGCGTCGTTTAGGAGACGCCTTATCGGCGATTCGCATGCTGGACTTTGCAACATTCCGTGCTATGGGGCTACGGCGAACAGTCGGGGAAAGTCAAGAGCGCCCCTTTGTTACACCGGAAAGATTGCTTAAATTGATTGAAGCAACCACCGGTATGGTGGCTTTTGGATCCAGTGCAACGATGGACAGTGCTCTATCGCTCGATGTGCTAGAGTCCCTTGTGCTTCGCGGAGGTGCAAGCAGTCAGCCAAGTCGAATGCGTGATGTGAGTGTCGATCGATCTATAAGCTCCAAAACACACAATGCGCTTCAAAGTCTTGATTTTTGTGGCTGTGTATCGCCTCGATTCGTCGAAGCTATGACCGCATTTGTCGAGAAACACTTACCGGACTTCCAACGTGCTTCCAGGTCGATATATGACCTTGAGGAGGAGGAAGAAGATTCTGCCTCCTCCGGCAACGCAAGTGACGAAGAGTCTGAGCGTGGCCGAGGACGGCAAACTATACGAGAGAGAAGTCGCTCCTTCAGTGCACGGCGAGCACCCGTGATATCTGCTCAGTCTTATGGTCGAAAGTTCCCTTCCCTGCAGCGACTTGGACTAGCTGGAGTGACCCTCTCTCGAGATGTGCTTTCGTCGTTTGTGCTCGCTTTTCCAAATTTGACGCACCTCGACTTATCACAGACAAAGGCTGATGCCGGGCTTCTGGAGGCGCTTTCCCACTCTCGTATTCGCCTCGAAAGCCTTTCCCTATCGAAATGCAGGGCACTAACCTCGCAAAGCATTGTCGATCTAATGTTTTCTCCGGTAACCAGCGATTTGACCGAGCTGGCTCTGCAAGGCAGTTTGTTGTTCCCTACACCAATATCACCGGACGACCTTCGAACTATCCTGCAAAGGGCACCATGTATGCACAAAGGTGCTATGCGCTACTTAGACTTAGGTGGGTGTCCAATGACAGATGATGAGCTGCAACTATTCCATGGTCAACCTGCTCTGCTGGACCTTGGCCTAAGCTCTGTGCCTGGAATAACACTGCATGGAGTAGCAAACCTACTGTTGCACCGCACACCCAATGTCCAGATTCTCAGCCTTTCACATAGCTGTGCAGCACATTGCACTGCTGGTCATATTCATGCAGTGAATTTGTACCACGATCTGATCGGACCATGCACTCAGCGCCCACAAGCGCTGGCTATAGCACAGCAGCTACGTCGTTTGGGCTTACGACAGCATGACGCGAGCAGTGAACAAGACGAGTGGCATGCACCTACGAATCTACGAGTCATCGAACTGAGCTCTGGCGCATTGAGTACTGTCCAAGGAGGAATTAGTACTTGGAAATCTATCTGGGGCTCAGGTAGGAGAGGCTGGGTGGTAGATACGGCTGCCGGTCCAACTCCTGAAGCAACCGATATCGATATCGCTATCGAGTTCCAGGATCGCGGAAGGTCCGCGGAATCATCAAGCCTTCATCGTCTTAAAAGACTGTCAAGCGCATCGCCTAATTCGAGGCGGTCACTACTATCTGACGAAAGGATCCTCTCTAGCACTGCCCGTCCTGAGGAAGCAAGAGGCAGGCCACAACCGGGGTGGATCAAGCGCTCGCACTCAAGAAGTCGAGCCGGTGCATTGCCTTTGTATCGGCAAGAAACTTCCATTGAGCGCCCTACAGCGAATGCCGTGACG
The DNA here is from genome assembly GCA_029542965.1 of Malassezia yamatoensis. Classification (NCBI taxonomy): domain Eukaryota; kingdom Fungi; phylum Basidiomycota; class Malasseziomycetes; order Malasseziales; family Malasseziaceae; genus Malassezia; species Malassezia yamatoensis. The sequence goes on along the minus strand of CP119943.1, from coordinate 2,696,184 downwards.
AACGCCTCACGCTCCCGCTCGCTCTCCTTGTCTGCGCCGCGCGAAACTAGCGCTGTTGGTGTAGACAATGTACCTGTATGCCCACAGGTTGTCCGTGATCTACCACCAGATCATCCCCGTAGACTTGAACTGGATCGGCTTTCTGTTTGCAATGGGTCTGTACCAGGGACTATTGGTTGGCATTCACATAAGATGGAAGTGCTATTGGGATACGGTATGCTGGGGCATGAGATCGGGAACTATGCTTGGCTGGCATACCAAACAAATTAATAGTTAGATACTATGAACAGAATCACTAGTGTCTGGAATCACTAGCATATGCCCCATTTTTTCGACTTTCGTACGTAGATACCGCTCGAGATCAGAACTGTGGTCGATTCCAGAAGTCAAGCTGTCAGGCTGCTCGATTTCCTCCTCCCAATCCGAGTCTTCTAGAGACTGTGTAGCTGAAGGAGAGTAGACGGAATCAATAGCCATGGTACTGTTGGCGCAAGAGTCTTGGAATTGTTTTCCTTTTTTGCCTAGTTGCTTCCAAACACCAGGAACAACAGGAACCCTTTCCGAGACGTGGATTCCCTCCTTGGCCAAAGCATCCATTTTTTCTGGATTATTCGTCAATAGTCGGCATGCATTGATACCTAAGTCCTTCAAGATTGCACTAGAAATATCATACTTGCGCGCATCTGGCAGGTGTCCCAACATGACATTAGCGGTGACGGTGTCGTGCCCCATGTCCTGAAGATTGTAGGCGAAGAGTTTATCTAAAAGACCAATTCCGCGTCCCTCTTGTCGCATGTACACCACTACGCCGCGTGGTGGGACTGCTCTGCCATCTGAAGACTTTGTGACAGAGCTGCTAATCACACTCAATGCTTCTTCTAATTGTTCCCCGCAGTCACACCGTTTCGACCCGATCGTCTCACCGGTATAGCATTCTGAATGAATTCGCACAAGTGGATTCGCATACATGTCTTGATCGTGATCTGCATCGGCATTATTCGCAGCGCTGAATCTTGACGGTGTCTGACACTCTGGGCTCAAACGATCAACATATGCGCCGCGTATCAATCTTTCGATCGTAGTTTCGTCAGGGTGCCAAATAGCATCCAATGTTCGTGACCTTATATGTCTTGGAAGTCCTAAACTTCCCTCTTGCTGTTTCTTTTGGATGGAAGGTTGGTTTTGAGCAGGATCAATGACCAACGCAAGGTGTTCCTTCTCGTCATGATTGTTCCGGTATAGATGTAAGAAGATTTCACCGTGGGGCGTAGGAACCCGCGTTCGCCCATGGCAGCGTACTTGTAAAGGCTGTGATGAATCTATTGATGCTTTCATCTTATGTTCGTTAATGAAAGGTTTCGACCCCATCGCTTTCTCAACAATAGATTCCGTAAGAGGTGCTGGTTTCTTCACGCTATTGCCCTTAGCACTCCCAGAGATGCTTGACCGTCCTGACGATGCAGAGCTATCAGCATCGGCTGCACAGTGACGAGACGTCGACGGTTCGACGTGCGCCATCACACACCCTCCACGACTAGCCAAGTATTATTCGAAGTCTGCTTTTCGCGGTTACGAGATTCTCCTCGGTCTTAAAAAGCCTAATAGGCCGATGTTGCCGATGCGACTTTCGTCTGATCGCTTGCTGAGGTAAACATAGCGAACCGTCCAAATTTTCTGTAGAGATGGCGTTGGATTTGGACAGTTTGCTACAGGTAGCTCCGGAGTGTAAGCGAGGAATGACTGATTCAGCATTCGATCCCGAGGACGTAGAGGCTGGCCATGATGGTTTGGACGGCTCAGATTCCGGCTCAGATGATCAGCAACATGCTGCGTTCAAGCGTGATCATTACGCCGATATGGGCAAGAGCCAAATGCGCAAGACTCGGTTGACTGACTCTGACGCCTTAGATTCTGGGAGGTACAAGGCAACTAAGACTTCACGCGCAGAAATGTTTGGTGATGATAAGTTTGACAGCATGAGTCAAGATTCTGATCATGACGAGGATGAGGATGAGGATGAGCTGGATGCGCTACATCACCGTGGTGAACAGAATTTCCACGACTCTCATGCAACAGATGAGATTGATTCAGACGACCAAATCTCTGAAATCGAAGATTTTGATGATGATGAAGAACTTAGCGGCGAAGATGCCTCTCATACTGAACAAGAAGAGTTCGACGACAGCGACGGCTTTGAGTCAGATGCTTCTCAGAAAAGCGGACTCGAGAACGCAAGTAGTGACTTAACCGCTGTACCTGAAGTGTCTACCGCAAAGTCTCAAGGGAGGAAACGCAAAGGCCTTGAGCACGACGGCGACCAACCCTCAGGTTCACAAGCTCCATCCGACGATCTATTTGCACAACTACATTCGCGACAAAAACAGGACGCAGAAAAAGGCAAGCAAGTTCAGAAACAAGTTCGTTCATGGGAGCAAGCGCTTCGTACGCGTATTGCTATGCAGAAAGTCAGTACGCAAGTGAATCGCTTGCCGTCCACCGTTGAGCTGAAAAGCTGCCTTGAAGGAGCACCAGATGTGCTTGCCGATCTAGATCAAGCAGCCGCTGAGCTAGAGGGAATGGCAGATAAACTTTCATCCATACGATACCGATTATGGCCACAAAACGTAAAGGCATCCGAGCAAGACATCGTGGGGAAAATCAACATGGAAGCAAGCGGTCCTAAGGTGTTAAGAGATCTTGAACGAACTATTGAGCCATATCGACGCGCATTGCTAGCTCGATGGTCAGATAAGGTGGCAGCTGCGCCGGATTCCAAGAGCACATTAGGAGGAAAGTTGCAATTACGCGCTATGAACCAAGGAATCGTACAGCAACTGGATCAGGCCATGGCCAGCGATACCCTATCCCAACTTGTTGAACGTACGCAAGTCTGGAGATCAACCGACGCGAGCCGTATCAGTGCACGGAGCAGTTCGTCATCGGACGCATCATCGGAGCGTGACGTTGATGTGTTCGACGACAGCGACTTCTACGCTCAGTTGCTTCGTGACCTGGTCGAGAACGCGGCTTTAACTCAAACAGGTACGTCAGCGTATGCAACAGATGCTTTGCATGCCAAGAAACGGAAACGTGCAGTCGACGTTCGAGCAAGTAAAGGTCGGCGTATACGATACCAAGTGATAGAAAAGGCTCAAAACTTCATGCCGCCTATACCTCGAGTGACCTGGAGCGACGAGCAGGCGCAACGACTATTCACTCGTCTCGCTGGTGCACAACCCGATGAAGATGATGAAGAGCCAATGCAAGACGCTAGCATGGGAGATACACTCGGCTTTCGACTGGTCGCCTAATGCAGTGAGAATTGAAATAGTACTCGGCTTTAAAGATACCTTACTATACATAGCCTTTCTATTAATCCCGTTGCGAGGTCGACAAGGTTTGTCTAGCAACCTCCCAATACCCGGTCAGATTCGAGCCAAGCAGCTCCTTCACTTTGTATTCAGTTGGGCACGCTTCTGTGCGAATAATGCCACCCTGGAATCTGCGCTCACGTACTGGGCCTTCGAAGACCAACTCGCAACGATTGGGAGTTGCATCGGCTTGACTGGGGCCCAGATGATTAGCGGTGCTGAAAGCATCACTTTCTTGATCTTTGCCTGTTTCATCGGGCAATTCTAGATCGTTCCAATCGATGCGAACAAGCATCAAGCGCTTATACGCTTTGAGCGATTTGGCCGAGCCCTCGACCACTACCAATGCAAGCTCCGGGTGGGTGATGATGATGCCACCTAGATGATGCTGTTGCGCGTTTTTCCGTACTTTGAATTTGTGCGATGGGTTGACCAGGTGGCGAATACAGTAGACTTGGCACCAGATCCCCTTATCTTCTTCGACTTTCGTTTTGTACATACGTCGTTGCTGTCGCTGATCATCGGTCAGCATCCTCTCGAAATTTGTCCGCTCATGTTGCTCACGACGAGCAGTGACTTCTCTTCGGACGCGCGCCTCCACTTTGGTAGGGTCGGCGATGGCTTCGGAGGACAGAACACGCATTAGATTCGTTAGCTTGACTTTCGGTGGGTCAGGGGGAAGGAGCCCCATTTTGATCCGATCACGTTTGTCTTGCTGCTCAGCAGCACGACGCTGCTTCCGCATCTTTTTCATCTCTTGCTTGGTCAACATGATTCCTTTCGGTTTGACACGCAATAGACCCATTGGCGATGGGATAGGTATCGGATGCTGGATCAAGTGGTCGATGGCCAGCGTTGGCACAGATTGGGTGCCTGCTGGCGGGTCCTGATCTTGTGAAGATTCTGCTTCTTTGGTTGGGGGCAGCAATGGCAAATCCCACCACTCGTGCTCCGGGGGTGCTTCTCTCCACAGCGCGCGTTCGTCGCCCAGAAGCTCATCACGCATTCCTGCTTTGCGTGCACGCTCCTGAATTCGTTCCTTGAGTGCATTCATTTGCTCCTCGCGCCGTAGTTGCTCGGCTTCCATTACGTAGCGACCTGGCCGATGAAATTGGAGCGCACGATGCATACTTCGTCGCTTTGGAGCAGGTTCGTCTTCTCGAGCTGTTTCTGATAGGTATGGGTTAGCAATGGCCGCTGATGATTGCGACGCAGTAGGTGTTGGTTTTGTTTCCAATTGCTGGGGATGCCGTGTGGCGCTGGTGCTAGAAGCCACTCCAGGTTTTCTCTGCAACGATGCAAACTTCGGCGCTAAAGACTTGATTTTCTCTTGAATACGTGCTGCATCACCCAAAAGCAAAGGATGTATTTCAGTTGGTATCTTTTCGCGTTCATTATTGGGATCTGACCGCCCGGTACGACCGGATGCAGACAATGGCGCAGCAGAGTTCGGAGCTGACGCTGACCGGCTAGCAGCTGAGGCAGTAGGAGCATTCGGAAGGCCTGAACGTTTGAATGCTTCTTGAGCACGTTTTCTTGCCTCTTCCAGGGTTTTTCTCACATCACTCTGACCACTTGGCTCTTGATGCGATTCAGGACGCGCTCGCTTGCCGAGACTGCTATCCTGCATGCCGTCCGTGCCTTGGAAGGATCGCTCGATCGCCATTGTGTGCATATCACGTGCTCCTCGCTCTCGCGTGGCACTCGAGGCGTGGCGCCAGTGAGGGCTAAGGGATTTTTTCGCTGCTGCGCTAAAGATTCTTGAGGGCTTACCATGTCGTTCCGTGATCCGAGTCGGCGCCAAGATGCGTACAAGGCGAAAGGTGCCTTCAAGCAAGACGAGCTCCGGCGTCGTCGTGAGGAAGCACAGGTCGAAATTCGCCGCCAAAAGCGAGAGGAGAGCATGGCGAAAAGACGCAATTTGAACTTGCAGCAAGTTTCAGATGCTCCTGATAGTGACGAGGATGAAGACGAAGTGAATGATGACTTGGATGCACAGATTACGTTACAGCTTCCACAAATGGTGCAAGGTGTCCAAAGCGACGACCTGGAACAGCAATTGGAAGCTACGACGAAATTCCGAAAACTCCTCTCTAAGGAAAAGAACCCACCGATCGACCGTGTGATTTCTTGCGGAGTAGTCCCTCGCTTTGTTGAATTCTTGCGAAGCTCACACAGTATGATTCAGTTTGAGGCTGCTTGGGCTCTGACCAACATTGCATCTGGCACCTCGGAGCACACTCAAGTGGTGATCAACTGCGGTGCGGTGCCGATCTTTGTCGAGCTGCTTTCTTCCCCAGTGCTCGACGTACGGGAGCAAGCCGTGTGGGCCCTTGGTAATATTGCTGGTGATTCAACGAAATGTCGCGATTATGTTCTGCAGCAAGGCGCTATGCGATCTCTCTTGGAACTTCTGAGTGAGGACCATAAAGTGAGCATGTTGCGGAATGCGACATGGACTCTAAGCAATTTATGCCGAGGCAAGAACCCTCAGCCAAGTTGGGAATATGTGTCTCCAGCGCTACCTACGCTGACCAAATTAGTGTATGCCATGGATGACGAAATCCTAATCGACGCCTGTTGGGCCATTTCGTATCTTTCGGATGGGGCCAACGAGAAAATCCAAGCGGTGATTGAAAGCGGAGTATGTCGACGATTGGTAGACTTGTTGATGCACCCTTCTACCTCTGTTCAGACACCAGCTTTGCGCTCCGTAGGGAACATTGTCACTGGCGATGACATGCAAACTCAGGTCATTGTAGCCTCCGGAGCCTTGACGCCACTTCTATCGCTGCTTTCCTCGCCGAAAGATGGAATCAAAAAGGAAGCCTGCTGGACCATCAGTAATATCACCGCTGGCTCATCGAACCAAATCCAAGCAGTGATTGATGCGAACATCATTCCTCCTCTGGTACACATTCTGGGTCATGCGGACTTTAAAACGAAGAAAGAGGCATGCTGGGCAATCAGCAATGCCACCAGTGGTGGGCTGCAACAACCACAGCAGATTCGGTATCTTGTTTCTCAAGGATGTATCAAGCCACTGTGTGATTTGTTGAAATGTATGGATAACAAGATTATTCAAGTGGCTCTAGACGGTTTGGAGAACATTTTGAAGATCGGTGAGCAGGATAAGGAAGCAATGGGACCAGGCTCTACGAATCAATACGCACTATATATCGAAGAGTGCGGCGGCATGGTCAGTATTCATGCTTTGCAGAACCATGAGAATTTCGACATCTACAAGAAATGTTTCCACATTATGGACAAATACTTCCCCGACGACGATGTAGAGGAAGATACTGGGATTGACGCGCCACAGGTGAACGAATCAGGAGCATTTGCATTCCCAAGTAATATGGCTGCACCACAAACCGGGTTTCATTTCGGGCCTTCCCAAGGTGGTGCACAGGATATGCAGTCGTAATGTAACGACGCGTTAGATTACGCTGTACAGTACATATTCATTGATGTCATTGCTAGTATACATAGGATGATATTGTTATGACTACCTGTGTTCACTTTGCAGTGTCTGGCCGTAGCGGGCGAGCAAAATGGCCAAGGAAGAATGCTCATTCTCTCTTAAGCAGCTGTCCACTGCAGCGCCCTGATCAAGGATCTCCCGTGCGACAGCACTAGAGGATGGTATTGGGGATGTTTGCTTGAAAGGGGAGGTTGGGGAGATGGAGGTGGATCGTGATGAAAGGGAGCCGGTCATAGTAAGTTCGGTTGGTACAGGCCGTACTTCCGAACTAGCTCTTGCGCGTATTGCAGAATCAACCGACGCATCTTTTGTAGTCGGCTTTGGAGCAGTGGCGAGATGCGCAACGGATACGCTACTACTTCTCATACGTTGTTTATGGACGGGAACCGCCAATGCATCTGATGTCCTCGACAGGGATGGCGATTCACTCCGGTCTGTTGTCGAGCTAGTTGAGAGATTGTCTTGTGAGCGACGGTTCATCAAAGAGATAATTCCTGTGGGAGACAGCATGCCCGAAAATCGATTCAGATCACCATCCTCTCGATGCAGGCTACTCTGCGTGTCTTCAGGCGACCGAGTCTGTGTGTTACTCCCTGTTGCCCGTTTCAGGAAATTCGATAAGCCGGTTCGAGAACTTATTCGAGGCACGCGAACGACACTGGATGATGAGTCGTCTACTTCGTCAATATTTCGAAAAGGCTGATTCCCTGAGCTGGAGCTCGTTGGTGGCCAGAGGGCACGAAGTGATGATGCAGGGTGCGCTGCCTTTTCCAGGAACATAGGTAAAGAGGCGCGCCAACGGCTCTCGCTGGGCGCTGGTGACGCCGTTCGACTCCGCTGGGGCAGAGATTCTTGCGAATCAGATTGAAAACGAGGTAATGCAGGGGGCGCAAAACGTTTTTCATTGTTGTGATGCACAAGCATCGAAGAGGAGGACGGCAGTGTAAATCTTCTCTCTTGCAACGAACGCCCGAGCTCTGGTGAGTCAGATCTTGGACTTGGAGACACAACTTCATTGCCCCAGCGCATCGCATACCCTGTATTGTAGATACTATTTGGGGCAACCCAACCTTTGCTTCCGTACTTCTCGATCCATCGCCGCAACGCCTCTGCACATGCAGAATGATGATTGGCGTGTGCAAGAGACTCAGGAGTCTGATTGTCACGATCTGTGACTGTTGGCGCTGCGCCGTTCTCAAGTAGTATCCGAACAATTTCATTGTGCCCATTTGCAGCAGCGAAATGCAGTCCAGTCGATCCTTCGACGCCTGGCGTGGGATGCACTCGAGACCGTGAGCGTGGTAAATTCAGGTCAGCGCCGTATGCAATGAGAATTTGTGTAACTACTGTATCTCCAAGACATGCAGATACGTGAAGAGGCGCAATCCCATTCAAATACGTGTTGGGCGATTCGCCATTTTCCAATGCGTACAGTACCATAGCGACATTCCCAGTAGCTGCCGCTCTATGCAAGCCCAACGACTGCCCACTAGTTACATTGGCCTTCTCTGAGCTACGCAGACTGATTGCTGGTGTAGAAGTCGATGACCATGAACCCCCCACCGTGAAGTTGGGGCGCACCGACCCACCGCGCACCATAGCGAGGAGCGGCGCGTGGAAGTCTGACACTGCCCCGCAATGTACGCTCATTCCCCTAGATCGGGATGGGTCTATTAGGATCGGGAGCCAAGATTGGATTTCTAGCTATGAATTACGAAAAGCAATGTGAGATATCAGGATCGATCGGAGTCGCGATGACGTTTGAATGGATTCAGAATTCGAGTGCGACGTTGTCGCACTGATTGCGAGTCGCGCATTGAGTGCGAATCGGTTTGGGAAGTAGAGTCTTGTGTCGGCAAAGGCTGATGGTGTCCACTCTGCTGCTGCTCATATCCCGAGGTGTCTTGGTCTGGATGCTGCTGGTAGGCATCGGATGCGGGAGGATCGCTCGTAGGTAGCCTCGAAGAGCTTTTGGATCGATGATGATCGTGTCCTGTGATGGTACTGATCAAGCCCTTGCCGAGATGGAAGCCACCTGTAGCAATATGCAGTCCTCCGGAAGCAACACCTTTGCCTAATCCCCCCACGCCGCCAATAACACCGGATGCAAGATTGCGTCCCATCAAAGCGGAGCCTTTGGAAGTTCGGTTGTTGGAGTATTGCGGAAGGAACAGCATACGTACAGTCAAACTGCTGTCAGGCATCGCGCCTTCGCCTGTCAAACGATAGGTTCTTTCGGACAATTCAAATGGTTCGAGTTCCGCAAGATTCACATGCACTTGGCCAAGAGGATCCGATGCACTGACCTGATCCCAGTCACGCACATTAAACACATAGTCGTGCGTAAGACGCGATTTAATCACCACGTCGGGCAGGACGTCGTTCCACGTTGGGTTCAGTGTACGTTTCACCACCTTAGAACGAGCCAGTTCATGCCCGTTGTCCTCGAAGATAACATAGGGATCAGACTTACCACCGCGGTCTGCTGAACGCAGATTACTTGCGCTGACCATTTCGATCTGGAGCGCTCCTTGGTTCACGATACTCTCAATAGGCTCCAAATGAACATCCATGGGGATGTAGCGACAACTGATCTTAACGGAATTGTCTTGCATGGAACCCGAAAATCCTTTACCCTGGGCAAAGTTGGCCACATTCTTTCCACCGCTGGTTGCTGCATCGATGCCTCCCTTAGCAAAGTTTCCAGCGCCTGAGAACGCTTTGCCAGGCAGTCCTGTCACATCTTTTCCGGTAGGCATACGCATTTCCGGGATCTCGATCTCGGGCATATCCATTGCATGCGAGCCAACTGGAGTGAGTGTCACTTCGGTAGGTTCCGTCAGACATTTCTCAAGTAGTTCTTTGGTATTGCACATGTACTCTGCGAATACATCCTCATCGGCGCTGCCCTTTCGCAGGCGGAGCCACATGCATGACACGTCCAATTCACGGATCACAGCTTCACCAACTTCGTCCCAATTGTAGTTTTTCTTTCGTTTCTCTGTGGTGTAGGCAGGCCAGTAACTGTCGTCGATCACCACCTCGAGCTGTGCACGCTGTTTCAAGATAGTGCCTGAGATCAAGTTGAAGACAAGCACACCTGAAGGATGCTGCAGCAGCTCAGAAGGCGACAGTTCCAATCCCTTGTCTTCATCGTCTTGGTCATCATCGTGGGATACGGCCTGACCAGCGACAATCTGGTTAGCATCGTAACCATCGCCCTCAGTCGCTTGATCCATCTGCTGATTGTCATTGGGGTTGACTTCGTCATTGTTCTGCGGCTGAACCTGTTGATCGAGTTGGCTGCGGCTCTTGGACGATGGCCCAGCAACAATCTCCGGTGTGTACTCATCGATCTTCGCGACATTTTGTTGACGCACAGCATCGGGAGAGCTAAACGCTGAGCCAGGAGGGACCTTCGGCTGTTTGTTCTTCTTTTGCTCCTCGGCGGCCATCTTCTTATTTTGTTCGATAAAGTTGGCTCCGCTGATGTGCATCGCAGGAATAAACTCCACGTCGAAATCGATCTCGCCCTTAACCGAACCATTGGGCTGTTTGAGTTTTTCGCGCTTGGTCATACGACCCGTGCCAGCATATGGATAGGCAGGGTCGTTCACAGAATCTGTCGAGAATTCATTCACAGGCAAGTCGACAAAGCCTAAAGAGCGGTCTGCCGTGCTGGTTTGATAATCCATCACCTCCAGACGAACCAGCTCCGAGGTAGAGTGCACGGGAGCATACAAAACCTGGTTCCATACAGGAGACAGGTTGTTTTCCATCACCGCCGTACCACTGACGATCAAATTGTTCACACGAAGCATCGCGTAAGGGTCGGACTTGCCTCCCATAAGTGCTTCCACATTCTTGACATCGTATGCACCCCGGACCCACACCTTGAGTGCGCCGATAGCTGGGCGGTAGCTGTTACTACCATTGATACTTCCTGCCATCACCACAGGCTTCCACTGAGAAGACATTCTGATCGCTTCATCAGCCGTGCCAGGGACAGGGAACCAATCTTGTTGACGCTGCTTGGCCTGCAACAAGTCCTCAATCTTCGTGTTGAGTTTCGCGATGCTGGCATACTGAGCAATTTCACGAGCATCGATAATCTCTACTGTCAAAACACTCGACAAGCGATCCGTCACAAGGAACTCTGTGACATCCTCAAAGATAGGATCACGAGAGTTCTTGATGACATCCGTCTCTTTGATAACTTTATCGTTGAGCAACAAACGTGCCTTGGGTTCAACGCCTCCGGTAATGTGTTCGTTCTTGACCAAATTCTTAGCTTGGTGCAAAGTCAATCGTACGACACCGGCATTGGTCTCGGGCAATGGCAATGGAGAGCCATCTTCTGCCACCTCAGGTTTCAATACCGGATAGTAAGACAGAGAAAATTGCAATGATCCTTGCGGTGTCCTGCCATTGTAAATGATCGCCTTGTTAAGTTGTCCAGGTTCCGGGTTCTTCTCCAAAGTGGACAAGTCAAAGTTGGTGATACCGAGTCTTGTGTCAGGACGACGATCGTTAAAGTCAAAGGTAGTAAGCGTCAACAGGCCTTGCAGTTTCTGCAGCAAAACAAACTTGGTTTCTTTGTAAGTTGGCTGGGTGGTGGTATGCTTGACCTTGGTGCGCTCAATTTCCTTTCCATCGTCAATGGAGATGGCAATGTAAGGATCTGGTGTACCTCCAGCAAACTTGACGCCTTTCAAGTCGCGGGCACTCCAGATGGTCACTTGCAATACTCCGATGGTGGTGTCGAGTGGTGTGCCGGACATCAAATCCTCCAAGTTCAAAGAGAATTGATTCGGACTGTACATCATTGGGCCAAGGTTGGCATTGATTTGGTTGTGAATAAATCCAGAAATACCAGGCAGAGCGGCGACATCCAAACCAAGCAGACTGCCACCGACCGGCTTTAACTCAAAGTCCACGAATGGAGCTTCCAAGAAAGAAATGTCGACGACTTGTACGTGAGGGAAGCTACTGATAAGCTTCAAGCGGATGCGCATCGATCCAGAGAATGCCATGTTTTCCACAAGAATCGGCAGACCTGCACCTACTTTTCCTTTACCGAAGCGTACAGTAAGAACAACTTTAGGATTGATTTTCTTGGACGCCTGGTACACGGTAAGATCGTTGATATCGTTGGGAATGAAACTAAACTTCCAGTCCATGACGATCATATCGTCTGGTGTGTCGGGCAAAGTACGGACGGAATCCACGATCGGAGCCTTGTTTCCCAAAGTAAAAGTAGTTAGTCGAAGAGAGTCTAAGAATGGCGGACATTGTGTCTTGAGCACTTCATCAACAGACTGCACAATGGTCGCACTCAGCACCGGCTCGTAAATTAGCCAGAATCGCGCAAGGAAATTGTTAATCCATCGTGCGGTCTCGTTTTCTGTCAGCATGCGCTGACGAGCAAGTTCTCGCTGAATATCATCACGCATGCGCAAGTTTACGCGACGATTACTAGCAGAGTAGTACGTAGCACAAATGCTCAGAACAATCAACAACATACCCCATCGACCGCCGAATCGAGTAGCGAAATAGGTCCCGAGCACAGCAGCTACGATGATCCCTGCGTCCGTATACATATAGCCATAGTAGGCCTCGCTAAGAAATGTGCTGACCAGGTCAGTATCGCGCATCCGAGCATTAAAGTCTTCCAACTCGCCAGGTTTCAGGTTGCGAAGTCGGCGAGAAGCATTAATCCAGCCTACAGTGAACCAGTCCGGAATGTCCACCGAGGGCTGTCCCGCAGGCAGGGAACCAGGTACAACATGACCAAACCCAAGCTGACCATGCTCTCGAGAAGCACGATCAACATCACGAACACCTACATTCGGACGAACTTTCCGTCCACCCAGATCTGAGGCAACAGCTCGTTGAAGCTTGGCTTCTTCTTCTTTCCTTTGCTCTTCTTGTTGACGCGCCAGTTCTCCCTTCGGCTTTAAATCTGCGCGTGCCTTCTCTGCGGCTTTGGCCTTTTCCTCCGGCGAAGCATCTTCACTAAAGGTATGTACGTCTGCTCCCTCAGAAGCAAGCTCTTGCGCTACAGCTTCCTCGGCATCTTTTCCCTTCGGCTCATCATCCTTGTGCTTCGAAAACGGGTTCGAGACCATACTGTCGACGCGCCGACGATCCTTCAGTTACCTCGGATCAACAAGCTGTCGTTAACTCGCAAGCCTTTGGCTCAACAACAATCTTGGGTAGCAGGCACTGCATGGCATTCGGCCGTGCACAATGATTGGCCTAGATCTAAGCTGCCTCGTCCTGCATGATCACTACTTTACTAAGCATGCATTAATCTGGCTTTGCGCTCGATGCCAAAAATTGAATCGGACTGATGTGAATTCTTGGCGGAGGATTGCGCCATGAATGACACTCACTAGGATGAGGTGCATTCAGAAGCTATTAAGCACAGAAGATAGCTAGCAACTACTTACGAGTCTTCTTCTTAGGCCGTGACTCTTCCTCTTCAAGGTCGATTTCACGATCATCGTCGTCCTCATCTTCCTCATCATCTTCATCCTCGTCATCGTCTTCTTCATCTTCGTAAAGCGATGGGTTCTCATAATGTTGCACAGCATTCGGGTACAAGTCTTCCACAATAGCACGTCCAATACTTCCAGCCACTTGACGACTTTCACTGTCGAAAAAGCTTGAGAAAAACGAGCCAGGCTCAAAGTCAATGTCTTCTTCATCATCCTCTTTCCCTTCGACCAAGTCGCCAACCGTAGGCTTGAGCTTGGAGAGGTTTTTCTCGTCTGACTTCCATTGGATTTTTGTAGGCTGGGGAATAGTCTCGGAAGCAAAGTCAAATTGCGACGAGAACTCGCCAGCTTTAGGATCCAGTGGAAACTCTTTGACAAGTACTTTATCTTCGATGAAATCGTTCGGCGCAAAGTGAAAGTGGATCGAAGCGGCGCGAGGGTCGTTGACGTCCCTTTCCACATTGATTTTCGTCACAGAATCAAGCAACGCATGATCATCATCATCGATATACACGTTGGTAGATACACAGTTGACCAGGGCTTGTGGCCAAAATTTGTCGATCTTCTCGAGAACTGCATCACGCTTCTTGAAAATTGGCTCGTGCAGACGAGCCGAATATTTCACTATTCAATCAGTTCGGCAAACGTACGAATATCCACCTCGGCCGCGTCAAGGTCTTTTTCAATCTGCTTCATGTCCTGAGCTACATCAGCTAAGGCCACTTACCCACATGCTCAGGGATCTCATTCACTTCCGGCTGCCTCGACATTACTGACGAAATCAAGAGAGGAAGCTAAATCGACCCTGACACGTGGGCTTAGTCAGCACCCCAGGCCTCCTTGCTGTAGGTCAAGCTGTGCCTGAAAGGCGTGTCAATCTTTGCTGACCTCTTGCTATGGCGATTGGTGTTGCACAGCCGGTGCATTCACGGAGATATGGGCCTAGTGTTGAGATGGAAGATGATGGGTATGGCGAAAATCGCCATATGATCGACGATCTAGGCAGTTCCGTCGCCATACCTCCGCCTGGTGCGATGGAAGGCCGTCTGACCCCCGAAAGGCCGCGCCGTACTTTATTTTCAGCGATCGATGACCGAGCTGTCGGTCATCCATCATTAGAAGACCTTTCACCGGCTTCTAATGCGCAAATTTGGAAAAACACCCAGAATCGCCCACACTCCTCCGCCAAAATTGAGTCTCCCTCGCCTACCCAGAATGAGACGTCGGCTGGCTTGGGCCGCTCACGTTCTTTTCTTGATGCATATTCTCGGAGTGATTCACGCCCCTGGCTTGATGACAATTTTGCTACGGACACACAAAATGCACCAACGTCACTTACTCGTCGTCCAACTGTAACTGAGGAGGTGGACGAGGAGGCGCCTCGAGAGCCCCGGATCCGTACTGTATTGAGTACATCGAACGACTTCAGTGATATGCAATACTCCGAGGGCGGAGGAGTGCCGATCGTATCTGCCACCGCTGCTGCACTTGCTAAGCTCACGAATGAGGAGCCAATCGTTGCACCTGTCGAGAAGGACAGGAAGAAGAAGAAGAAGGTATTAAATGAAAATGGGGAACCGGTTGTTCGGAGGAAGAAACGCGAAAAGGACGGCACAACTAGGGAAAGGAAAGATCCCACACGACGACGGAAACGCGTACCTGTAGACCGTGGAACTGCATCACAATTTGCTGGAGAAGAACCGGTTGGGGAATGGATGGACGAGACTGCACCGACTACATATTTGGATACAATGCGTGGCTCAGACGCAGGTGTACATGATAATGCGGCAACATCCTCAATGTTGATGCCCGCAAATGAGATCTTGTCCAAAGAGAATCCATCTAGACCCGAAATGCAAGAGTCTGTCAAACTGACCACGAATCCTTTCAATGCTATGCAAAGTGAGAAGCAAACCATACTCTCTTCGCCAACACCACCAGAAGCATCTTTTGCTGCTGCAAAGCATCGTTCGGAACAAGCGCAGTCAGGATCAGCGACACGAGCTGCGCCTGTGCCGCCGATCTCCTCTATTCAGAACAATCCTTTTTCCGATCCAGCAGATATAGCAATTATGTCGCCCGCGGTCCAAGCATCCATCCATGGATCGCCATCCATCCAGTCCTTCGTGACTGAAGCAACGAATGAATCGCGTGCTGCCCCTATTGCGGAGCGATGGCGCAAGGGCCAATTGGATCCTGATGCAATGTCTCTTGTCTCGACATCGACGTACAATGCAACAAGGAAAAGTCAGTCAGTAATTAATGCCGAGGTGTACGATGGAGCGGATTCAAATCGATTCCACGTCTTTAACCAGAATGCATCACGACTTGCAATTAATGTTTATATTCTGTATCATGGTCTTTTTGTGATGATTCGGCGGTTATGGCGCTGGGAACAACCATGGCTCACTGGTGGTGTGGCTGCGTTCTATTTGGTGGTGTGGTGGCGTGGTGACCTGCTAGCGATTTTCTTCTTGCTAACGTTTTTGTACATTGCCACATTTCGCTGGCTGCATCTTCCAGCCGAAGAAACTTTCGAGTCGGACGATTCGCAAAGCACTACAAGTCGATCTGCGCCCGGCTTACGCCGCAAGCTGAGCAACAGGTCGGTCATGCGACGTACGCATCGTCTCGATCTGATTGCAACTCAGCCTTTAACTGTAGCCTCGCATACCATGCTGCAGCAAATCGGTGATCAAATTCTGGTGCACACGCATGGAATGGCCGATTTGCACGAGCGGATGAAGAATTTGGCAATGTGGCGAAGTCCTATGGTGACTCTGCGGTACTTAGGATGGCTTTTGCTGATCATGATTTTGAGTGCGCAGGTGACCACATGGATGATGGTCAAATTGCCCGGGGCTATGGTGTTTTTAACTGTGTTTTTCTTGGCCCCCATGGTTGAATATGGCTATTGGTCCAAGATTTGGGACTTTTTCAATGACACTCCCTCTGCTGGAGATCATGACAAGCACAAATTCACAAGTAGCTCGCGAACAATGCTCGATAGTGTGTTGTCTGGTGTGCCGACCGACGAGGAATATCTGTATCAGGCACGCGCCAAAGCTCGTTGGGAGCGCGAACGCGAGCAGCGTCGTCGTGGTGAATATTCCGCCATGGAACCGAATCGAATCGTTGAAGAGCTGTCTAATGAACCACGCGCTCGTCGACGCCGTGAGCCACGCACAGCACGTCCTTCACGCCGTGTTCTTCAACGCTGGCAGGATGCACCCGATCGTCCCGAGCAGCCTCGGGCAGAAGCGCAGACTGTGCGCCAAGCACCTGTCGCCGACACATCCGGGCTATTCACTGAGACGATCTCGACTGCTGCTGAAACCGAGGCTATCAAGCCGGATCAACCTAAGAGCTTAGAACCGGATCTCGAAACAAGTGGTCCTCGTCCGCAGCGCAGTTCGCGACGTGGGTATGTGTTGCCGGACCCGAGCTCCACTGCTAACGTTAGCCAACAGCGCGGAGTGCAACACAAATTGCACCTGGATGACGGCAAAACGAGCGTGTCTGAGCTCCAGCAACCTGTCTTGCAGGAGGAACAGCCTGGGCAGACTCTGTCCGATGAGAGTCATGTTGATCAATACTCTGCTGCACACTCCGGTTACACGGAAGTCAATACAAATCAACACGTATCCACACCTCCTGTGCTACCCCCCACTCCAGTACGCGTATCGGATGACCCAATAGGGATCAGCAGTCCGTCCATGTTAGCTCCTCCTGTCACGGAAGCGCAACCAATCCAGCTTGCTCCTGCTGCATCTCCAGTCTTGGCGCGAGCATTGAATGATTCCGCAGGGGAAAGCAAGACGCAAGATGCGCCTTGGTCTGTGAATCGCTCGTACTCCACCGCTGCTGATCTACCGCAACCATACACAAACCAAACTGGTATTTTGCAAACTCTCCACTCTAATGTATCGGACGCAGTGATGCCCACACTCCCGCGAGCACAGTCTATGAATCTCGCTGCAGAGTCGCTCGCGCCACCGTCCAACATTTCTCATGGCCCAGAATCTGCACCTCTGCCTAACACCGCCCGGCATAACACGGAGGCACAACATGCAACGCAACCAACCAGCCTCCAAGCCGACCAGCCCGAAAGTAATTGGGAGGATGTAGAGAGTGTCGCATCAGAATACGGGAATGATGACGGAATGGATTCCGCAGGGGATGGTCCGGAAGACCACCAATTAGCCCAACCTACCGTAGCAGAGCGAGCATTGTCTGCACTTGGGTTTGATATGACGCCCAATGTCAAAGATGAGAAGTCTACTGCACCGGAGCTTTCGCCTACACCACCCCTTCGAAATGCGAAATCGAAAGCGAGATGGAATGTCGAACCTGCTCCGCCGCTATTTGAAGTCGCTCAGTCTGACGTGCCATCGACGTCCCGCATGACGTCGCCCGCGCCGCCAATATCAATGAATGGATTGGGTACTCTCAGCGCCACTGCCCCGTCCAGTGTAGAATACCTACCCAATAGAGAGCCAAGTGGCTCAGTTGCGGAGCCTCGACAGAACCATACAGACTCTGCGCAAGAGTACGAGCAGCGCCAAGATTCTACATCGCTCTATACATCACCCACTATGGAATCAGTTCCATTGTCACCTACTGTATCACAACCAATGCTCAGTTCACCGATGCCTATCGGGAGTGACTCAGTAAGAACCATGCCAATAGGGAGCACCATCGGTTCCGCACAGGTGGCTCCTGCTCCTGTATCTGTGTCTGCAAGCCCGAGCAAAGTCGCGACGACGCCTCATTCGCCTCAGAGATCCCGGCCGATGTTTGTTTCTGCACAGTCCGATACGTTACAGGAACAGCTTGAACGTAGGCGACGTGCGAAAATCCAACAACGAGAAACACTTGAGAGAACCATTCATCGCCAAGTGTCTCAAGCAAGTTTGAGCATGTCACAGGACGGGACAGCTATGTCTCCGTCTGTGTCTATCGAAGCCATCAACGCACAGAATCCTGACCTGCGTGCAAGTCCGGCGCGCAGTCCCACAAGGCAGCCTGTCGGGCAACAACGAGAAATTCGTTGGTTCGACGATGCTACCGAGGCTAATTGTATGTATTCTACTCTAACACCAGTGTACCTTGCAGTGCATCGCAAACGTGTTGGGCATCTGCTGGTATTGCCTACGCGCGTCGTTTTCCAGCTGACGCATTCCACCATCAAGCCATTGCGTACGCCGCATGGAATGACTGAATCGGAGTTTGCCAAGCTGACCAAGGAGGTCGATGGCCGCACATTCTACCCATCAATTTCTCCACGCTCTATCCGAGATATGGTGCGTGCCGAAATGCAGAAAGAAGCCAAGACTCCGTTCGAGGCTTATTCGGTGATGGCATCTGTCATACCCGAACCCAATCGTATTATGTTCGAAGCCGATATCCGACACATCTCCACGGTGAAGCGAACGCGGAAAAATACTCCGGTAATGGATGATTGTGTGGAAGGATTGGAGATCACTTTGGATGATCAGCCAAAGGGTCTTACATTACCAGCGGTGATTGCGCGTGATGAAGCATTCCAGCAGATTCTAGCTTTGGACCCTACGAAATGGCCGGCTTAATTCCATTTATAGAGCATCGCTAGAATAAAGATAGTTTTCAAGTTTATGATATAGTCCTGTGATTGACTCTTGCTCAGCTCTACGCTAGACCAAAGCCGACAGAATGTTGCAATGCGATACGTAACTTGGTTTCGAGAGCATTGCGCGATTCGTACACTGGTAGGAACAAAGTAGATGTACATGTGCTGCTCCATGGAATGTGGTCTGTTCCAAGAATGGAAGAAGCATCGTCAATGTGTTGAATACGTAGGCCAATACTTGAAGCCCCCATCGCAGGTACTCTTGGACTACCTGTAATGTAGCCGAGCAAAGCATGCTGTGATTTCGCATCGAAGCATTTCCACAAAGACCAGAAATGCTCTAAATTGCTGCTTACTTTTTCAGCATAATTAGACGTTTTCACAGGGAAACCGACATGGGTGGTATTTGCTCGGAGTGCGTCCACGTCAAGTACCCGCTCGTCACGACCACGCAGCAACGTTTCCAATTCTTCCGCTTGGAGCAATTGCAATGGCGACTTGGGCAGTGAGACAGGTGGTGCAGTTATCCGAGCAAAGCCGGAAGTTAGAGCATGTATTGGTTGTCGAACAGCATCGTGGAGCATCCAACTACATACGCGCTGGACATATCCTGCACGGTTCGATGCTGTGACAGGGCGTGGCTCGCTTGCAAGACAATATGTTTGGTCTCCGTAAGGTATCGTCCAAGACAAGCGCATAGCATCTTCTAAAGATACTCCATTGCTCTCATCATAATCAAGCAGGTGCGAAAGACTCGCTGCGAGCGTCGGACGAATTTGTCGTAAAGTGTCAAGATCGCGGAAGATCTCTATATTTGCAACTGACTCGTCCAATAGACACTCGTAAAGATAGCGAGGAAAACTCACATTCAATGTCACACCCGATACCAACGCTAGTCCAAAGGTCAGGCCTAATAGTTGGATCCGGCGATAGGTCTCGCTGGACTCATCAAGTTCCGACACAGCTAGGTTGGGAGAAAACCATAATACACCCTCATAGGGTGCTTCGCCAATATCAGAGAACAGTTCAGAGGGATCACAAAGCGCTTCACACAGGAGCAGCAGAAATTCTTTTTGGATACCACCGGCGTCTTGAGCGATTTCTTGGTCAAATGTGACTTTCATCGGTTGGAACAGCTGTTGGGCATCCAAGTCAAGTAGGAAAAGCGAGTCTTGTATGATGTGCGTACGACGTACATGGACTGACAATACGCCTTGATCGTGACAAATTGGCAAGGAGGGGGATAAGTTCCCCTCTGCAATCTCGATCCCACGAGTGACTTGCGAACGCCTCTGTGCCGTCGTAGGCTGAAGCCATGCATTCGTGGATGCTTGGCGTAGCGCTTGACGAGCCTCCCAAGCAACGATCTGAACTTTAGCTCCCATAGTCAGTGCATAGGGCCAGTCACAAAAATACAGCACATCAGCTTGAGCGGGTGTGGACCGAATCCACTGCTGATAGTCGTTGATTATAAATGGTAATTCCGTTGCAGAAGAATAGAACGAAGTTAAGTCACATCGATCCCCGCGAGATCGGCGCATATTACATTCCCAAATATGCTCGAGTGGCATCAGAAGATGGTAGAGGTCCGAGTCAGCCGCAATGGGTATCGTTTTTGGTGCAGTTTCGGCATAGTAATGCTGTCCGATGCTCCAGCTAACAGCTCTGCTTAATTGTGTGGCAAGATTCGCGAGGCGATTTGTCTCGTAGGTCAAAATGATCTCGTCTGGCTGCTTCCAAGACTCGGTGTGAACGGCATTTGTCAGCTGTTCAATCATGCGTGAATCGTCCATGTCACATAGCTCGATAGCAAGTAGTGCACAAGTTGTCAATCTAGGATATAGATCAGGTTGATAGGAAGCATACTGCACGATTCCGTGCTGTGGATCTAGGCCGGCTCCAGCTGCAGCTAAATGCGTCGCGTTGCTAGCCAGTGCCGAGCGAACCAAGCTTCGAAAGCGATTCTGGATATCAGCAGGTAGCTCCTTCATTGAAGATCGGATAAAGTTGATCGCAGCGTTGTCTAGGGATCTGCCTCGAAGAGAAACACGATAGAGCATCACAGGTGACGCAATACATATTTCTACCATATCAAAGAAAGTGTGAAATGCATCGCTCATGTCTTGCTTGCGTTCTAAAGCATCCGCGCGATGCGTCCGCGTACACTGTGCAAGACAATACTTGAGATCCGCTAATGTTGGACAATCCTTCATTTCCGCGGGGTCAAGAACTTTTTGGTAGCTAATTTTCTCCAAGTTCTGGCACTTGGTGGGTTCTTCTCGAAATTTGCGTGACGAAGACTCCATTCTAGTGCGCAACGGATCCGCGGGCGGTTGAAAAAGCGATGCCCAAACCCCAAGACCGGAATTCTGTGACTTGTCGTAGATGCGAATGCTAGCAATACTAGCGCGACGATCCTCTTCCTCTAGTGTCATATCACTGGAAGTCTCTGGAAGATTTTGCAGGTCATCACGAAACGCAATATCGCGGGCGACTCGCCCACGATGACGCCAACGATTGGCACGATTATTCAACTCGTCCAAACGCGTACGTTGCACCGATGAACTCGGCTCACGATCATCAGAATTCCAAAAGGTCCGCGCATTTGATCGAGTCCGTCGGGTATTGGCTACCTGTTGTGCAGATGCTAGGTCTGGGAACGCCGTTTGCGGTGGCGCATTGCCATTCTCCGGCTCCTTCTTCACGACTTTCCATGCCTTTGGAGGCATAAGTGGAGGCATGGCTACGAAAATTGGCACATTTTTGTTTGCGTGCGATCATGACGAATATCCTGGCGCTGCCGAGGGATTTTGTACCGATCCATGCAAATTCGTCGTTATTCTCTAGTTTACGACAACGAAGACCACCGAGCGAGAATGACTGGCAGCACAACGAGTTCTCCTTCGAGCCGTTTGTGAAGAGGGAGCTAAAAGTTCGACTTGATACCGGTACGTGGAAGCTATAATGTAGATGACGAAGTGTGTCCACGATTCCAAGATGGACATTGCGCTTTAGGAAGCGCTTGTATATTAAGACATGTTGTCACTCCGTCCCCAGCTGTGCCTGTGCTGAGTCGTGATGCTATGCGACGTACTGTGTGCAAGCACTGGCTCCGTGGCTTATGCAAAAAGGGGGACACTTGTGACTATTTACACGAATACGATCTTAGACGCATGGCAGAATGCCGACACTATGCGACATTCGGATTCTGCCCGGCAGGCGACGAATGTCTCTATGTCCACATTGATCCTGCAGTCAAGCGACGGGAATGTGAATTATACAAGAGAGGATTTTGCCCAGAAGGTAAGTATTGATCAGCTGTCTAACTCTACAGGGAAGAAATGTCTTAACAAACATATGCAGCAGGTCGCATGCCCCTATTATCTCGCAGGATTTTGTCCTCAGGGCCCCGATTGTACTATGGGACAGTAAGCATCATTGCACTTATTCAGCTTGAAAGCCATGGAACAAACTCCAGAATCACGCGCAACAACACCGCTATTAACGCATCGGCCATTGTCGGTGATGGAGGCCTTCGGAACTGGGCCAGGTATTCACGAGCTTCCGATCGACTCACGGACGGGTCGTGCTATAGTCCCCGATTCCAACTTTGTCACTGCGGAGGAACTACGAAAAACACCTATGGCTAGCGCACCGCGCGATCCCCGACGGCGCGAGCTTAACGAGGTGTTATGTTTTAAATGTGGCGAATACGGCCACTTCGCCAATGTCTGCCCGCAATCTAGTAGAGCAGGCGCCCGTCAGAACAATGACCGGACCGGCCGCTGGCGATGATTTCAATCACAATTTTGGCTTGCGCATGCTGACATCCACCTTGGTATGAGTACTTGAGGCGGTGCGAAGCTTGCGGTTGCTATCCTTTCCACCTTCTAACTCATACACCTGCGTGTCTAGCAAGGCGACAGTCTTTCCGATAGACATGGATTTCACCGCGAGCTCAATCCAAGTACCTACGCGAGTCGGTGCGAGATAGTTGACGGTCAGCGTCTGAGAAACGCCCAACGTGAGCCACGGCTGTCCTTGTTGACCACTCGAATGCAGAAAAATCACGAAACTAGACAGGGAATCAATCACCGTAGCAAGACATCCTCCGTGCATAGTCCCGTATACATTGGTCATATTCGGCTGCACCTGCATACGAAAACGCATCTCGCTATTCTTGGCACGATTCGGGTGCTCATTAGCAGCACGTTCCCCGGACCCATTCACGACTCCGTCCCGCTCAGCATACACAGCGTCACACTGTGAATCTTTCAGAGCAATGTACGTCCATCCTTCCTTGGAGCTTATCGTGTCGTCCAGCGAAGAGCGAGTATATGCAATTGCATCATCCACGGTGATCAATTCAACCGGCATCGTAGCACCGGCTTAGTCACCGAAACGTCTTCGGACGGCGGATATTAGGGTGTGGAGGTGGGGAAGCGAGGCATCAATGGTGACGGAGGAGGCAGCCAGCTGTTGTAGTTGCCGTGCTTGTAAGTAGGCTTGTGAGTAGGAAGATCGGGACGAAAGATCTCCAAGCTGATCTGCGGTCCGTGCAAGAAGGTAAAGACATGCAGATTGCTCAGCAAAATTCTGTGCCTTAGCGAAATCTGCGTTAGTGAGTAGAAGCGTACCTTTTTCAGCATGCCGAAGCCATTGAGATGCGCCATGAAAATCACATACAACAAGTCGCGTAGTGGCATAGATAAATTGAATGAATCCACGTCTCTCTACATTTGAATCAGCAAGGGATGCTGGCAAAATTTCGTCGAAAATCGAGTTTCTAGCTTGATGATCATCCGGCGAAGAATCGACTAGGTACTTGGCTAGCAAAGCCAGACCCTGGCGCTGCAAAGGGTACCAGTCTTGCTGCTCAGCAGTGGCAATCGACTTTAGAATTTCGTCCAGGTCCTGGTGCAGCAGCTGTGTTGTGATTGCTTTGCGTGCATATTCGAACTGATGTATAGCCATCTGCTCACTTGCACTACCTAAATGCTTTTGGTGCAGCAGTAAGTCTGGCGCTACTTTCTCGACATGGCGTAGCGTAGCTGTATGATTTTGACGTCTCGCTCGCAAATTCACGACGTGCCATATAGCTGTTTGCCAGGTATTCCATAATGCCATACTGCTGATGCAATCGAGCACTTTCGGCTGGGTCAAAGCGTGAATTGCTGCGACGTATTCTCCGCTTTCTGCTTTAGCATGGGCTTTGGTTATAGATGCTTTCAGCCTCAATTCACGCCATGCCGACTTACTCTGACCGATGCAGTCAATCTGATGGATGTATGACTCGGCAAGAGGCCAGACACCAATCTGTAGCCAAGTCTGAGCGAGCACTGCAAAAGGACAAGCAGCGCTACGCTCAATGCTCGGGCGTGGCTCCCAGTCAAGGCAAGATTTCTTTGTGGATGATCGTGATGCCCAAGCTGCATCTGCAAGCATCTGTACGATACTCAGTAAAGGCTTGCCTCTCTGGCGACACTGGTCAGCCTTCCATAAAGTTAAAGGTGCATAAGCTCCACAGTTCAATTGCGAGTCTAACTCTCGTCGAGTTAGAAGACCAGCGTGGGAGGTAGCTGAGTTCGAGTCCAAGAAAGTCAGCTGTTGCAGCAAATGATCACAAGCTTGCATACATTCTGTGTCTCCAGCAGTCCTTGCTAGTAGGATTGCCTCATTAAGAGTCGTCCGAGCAGCAGGATATCCGTTTGTATCGATGTGAAATTTAGCAAGATTCAGCAGTGCATGCTGATGAAGATCTTGATCACAGCCAGGTAGTGTCAAGTCGAAAAAAGCATGCAATTCGTTCTTGGTCGCTTCATAGTCGCCGCGCTGTGTCATATTCCACCACTGTAGATAGGCCTTTGCCTTGTCATTGGATCGCCATTCGTCGAACAAATCATCGCTGGTATCGGAGCGCCAGATGCCGCACTTAGCAGCGAGCTGCAATCGCTCTAAATCAAGCAGCATCTCAAAAGCGAGCCGAGAACGTCTCACATAAAGACCCAGATAGGAGCGGCGATCTAGAAGCTGTGCTCCTTCAAGCACCTCTTCTTGTGGATCATACAGACATTCTGGTAGCTTCGCATGGAACAATTCTGTAAGCCCATCCACATTGTCAAACAGCAGGAACCAGTGCTTAACGTAGGTTTCTAGGCCTTCGTACATCTCTGGATACGATGCTAATGCACGCTGCAAAGCCGCTAAAAACTCCAAAAGACACCTCGGCGTTGAGTCTAGCGACTCTATCATACGTGTAATGAACAGCAACAAAGCGCATTGCGCGCGTTCCTCACCATCAGGAGGCGCTGCTTGGCAGAAATAGGTAATGACTGTTAGAAGCGCGAGGCTATTCCCATCCAAAGCCACTTGACTACCACATCGCAGCATCAGTGGAGGGCTTCTTCAACATGGCCACTGCGCCGCGACTGTTGCTTGTGAGGCATGGTGAGACCAACGAAAATGTGCAGGGTAGGTGGGAGAGACTGATCAAGGTATCGTGCAAGGACAGCTTGATACGCCTCTGAACGAAGTCGGACGTCGGCAGGCAATCATGACGGGAAATGCACTGAAAGACGTGCCATTAGCGCGGATTGTTTCGAGCCCATTAGCGCGTGCGAAGGATGTATGTGTATGTGCTGAGTTCTAGACAGCAAATGAGATTGCTAGGCATCATCCTGAAATTTCGGTTGAGACAGATGCACGGATCATGGAGCGAAATTTTGGTGTGCTCCAAGGCCAAAAGTATCGAGGTCCGTCGCAAAAGCCCGAGGATACACAGGGTATTGAGAGCAGTGTTGCGTAAGTGACAAGCTGACCTAGAATGACTGCGCGTCTGGATAGTTTTTTCCAGGATATCCGACCATCCGCGGCACAAAGCGAGGGTGTTACGGTTATTGTGAGCCACGGAGGTGCGCTGAGCTGCTTAATGAACAACGTAATGCTGCCCAGTGGTCAAGTGGTGCTTGAGCCGCATGTCACGCCTAGTCGATTTTGGAACTGCAGTATAACAGAGATCAGTCTCGGGCAATCACCAGCTATTCTCTCGCGATGGGCAGATACCATGCATCTAACTGAGTCAAGTGAAGTCATCAACGTCGACGAGTCTCTATAGTGATATATACATTATCTCGTAGCTAATATGGCTCGTAATTGAGGCATTGGCGTGCTTCGCTGACGATTGACAATGGTCTGCAAAGCACTGATCCATTTGATCTCTTCTTCTTCGGTGGGTGCACAAACGAAATAATTCCGCTTGGGAGTCACAATCTTGAAGCAACGATCTAATCTTGGTTTTGACGCAGAAAACATACTTGTTCCGGACAAATCCGCCAGGAAGCCGGTCGAGGATGTCTCGTTCGTGGGGGAAGTACCCGAAATAGACCGCAGGTGGAAAGGCTGACTAGGCGCGCTGGGCGCTTCGCATTCCATCACATCCAAAATCATCGAAGTAAATATACTACGCGACGCGCGGCTGTCCATATGACTGCGTGCATAAAAGATTTGATTCTTCGTCAAGACGAACCAACGCTTGCGCCATTGTTTCCGGCGAAAACTTTGTTTCATTAAGTAGCCTTGCGCGATAATTCGATTAGCGTCCTCAGCGGGATTCAGTTTCGGAAGCGGAACAGCCTGGCGCGAGTCATCCGCCTCGTATTCTTCTTCAGAGGAGCTGATTACTTGTTGTGCTGACGAGGGTGCCCCCGCGGGTGCCGTTGAGGGTACCGCTGGCATCGCCGCTGGCGCTGTCAAGCGGCCATCGTCAGGAATCTCGTCTAGTTCAGACGCATTCCCACGGCGAGGCTGTATGGAAGTCGGCGAGGCACTTAGTAGATTTGGCTGGGTATGCATATCATCACATACTTGTGAAATACTCACAGGCGGGGCAGTACGTGATCGAGGGGTTATCGCAACAGCGGGCGATATCCCTTGCGATCCATAGCGAGGACTGGGTGTGGCAGGTCCTGTTTCAGCTCGTGTCGCGAGCGACCGCAAAGGATTACGAGCGGGGAGTGACCCGCTTGGCTGTGTAGCTGAGTAGTTGGACGAAGAATCGCGAGGCCGTGCACTTTCGATGTTCTCTATCCACCGATATGTATCTTGTGGAGACGTATCGCGAAGGTACAATGTGTAGTCGGGAGTGACGATCCCAATCGTGATACCGACGCGTTTAAACTCGACGGGGACCACTGCACGAATCTCGCTGGTATTAATTACCTTGGTTAATCGATACTCCTTATGGTTCTTGTAAAAAGCTAGTCGGGATGCGCGCAGAACTACCCATCGCTTCTTCCATGTCTGTGTTAAGGTGCAAGTGACCTACTTTGCGTTTTTCCCCACGTTTCAGCATATAGCCTGAGCATATCATTGCCTCTGTCAGCAGCTCCGGAGCTATTTTTTCCGTCGGCTCGCAATACTCCTCCTCATCTTCATCGATCTCGTGATCCTCCTGAGGATCGCAGCCATGGGGAAGTCCACCAAATGGGTTGGATGGAGCAGCAGACTGGATCTGCATGCTTGCCATGCCTGCCACAGGAACCGACTGCGTACTATTGCTAGGCAATTGCGCCTCGACTACGCTCGTCATCCTCGCGCAAGACAAATCTCGGCTTGGGCTGAAGGCCTAAGCGCGCGCTTGAAGCTACTTTGTGGCGTTGCTTGGGGAACAAACTCTGTGTTTTACTTAAACTTACTGACCGCATGCCACCCACCTCGTTGGAGCCCCGTAGGCTTAGTCAGCATTTGTCTGCACGTGAGGGTCGCCCGCTGGGAGGGAAGCGGCTTGGCTGGTTGTAGCAGGGAATCCATGATGATCGGTCGCATAAGTACGTTGCGGTCGTTACGGACGGTAGCTCCTCGTCCAGCCTCATTGAGTGTCCAACGCCGCTATGCTGGTGGGCAACCAAGCTATAACGAGCCATCTGGCTATCTGTTTGGAGAAAAGGTGCGTTTGCATCGACTAACATAGCCTCCAGCTGATGGACAGAAGCGGGAAAAGGCTGCGTGGGAGCCTATATGGTATTGGGGATTCTACGGAGGAATGGCTGCCTTTGCTGTGCTTTTGTATTTTAAGCCGGATAAGAGGTAAGCTGCACTATGTGACTAATGCAGTGCTCGACAATGGGCCACACCCGAGGCTGAAAAGCGGCTGGATGAATCAGGTTTGCCGTGGCGATACAAGCCTTCGGTCAACTCTGGGTACCCCGAGGGGATTCCTAAATAGATGGACTAGATATACATCTCTATTCATTGGATCTGGTCATGATCTTCAGCGCGATGATCTTGGTTAGCTTTCGTCACGTACAGAGGGGATCGCGGTCGTGACTGACTGCTGAATCCTGGACTGCGTCGCGCAAGCGTCTTTCATAAGTACATTTGCGGGAAACACTAGATCCACATGAACCACAGCATAGCGACCACTACTTGTCGCAGTTAACGCATGAGCTTCGCAGGAGGGGAGGCCGATCGATTTCACCTCCGTAAGTGCGTGTGAGAAAGCTTGCTGTATATCACTGAGAAGCTCGTCACTAACGCTCATATCGCACAGTTGCTGCAAAGAGATACAAAGTAGCTGCCATGCTCCTATACCGTAAAGTGCAGCCAAGATCAATCCACCAATTGGGTCGAGAATCGATAGACCTAGCCATGTACCTGCCATAGTGATGAGTGAGCCGAGTGAGCCTAGGACTTCGATCCGGTGGTGGTATGCGCTCGCCTGTCTTAGTAGTTGCGCAGACCTACCTGGAGAACGGAGCTGTGCGTTTGTCGAGCAACTCTGTACGTGTATCGGTAGAGTATTTCCTTTGCGACAATCCCCAGCACATAAAGTCCCACTGCGCTGGTGTTGGAAGTATTTGGCGCATGCGAATGTGGGTGGAAGTGGACTACGGAAAAGGAACGGAGCGAGTTCCAGAGCCATGGTGTGTAGTGCATAGCATATGCACGCCATGGACTCGGTACAAGTAGCGCAACTCGATTGCAAGCATGCACGACAATTCCAAACGACGAGAACAGCAATACGGTACTAATCCCAATCGATCCAATGGTCTCTAATTTTCCATATCCTAAAGGGAACTTTCGTGTAGGCCGTTTTTGCGACTTGGATAAGCAGAAAAGCGCCAGAAGGTCGCCTAGACAATCTGATGCCGCATGCGTAGCATCTGCAAGAAGCACTGCACTGTCCAGCACCCAGCCGACAAGCGCTTTCACTAGACACAGCAGAACATTCACTCCTAGCCCCAAAAACGCGACTTGGGCAACAGTGCGATCTTTTCCCTTCGCCGACTTACGCAGATCGATTCCTGCCAAGGCACTATGATCATGTACAGTCGTATGACTATGCGTCCCGATGCCATGCTGATGATGCATTGTGATGGATCAGTCCTATAGCATCAACCTCACCAGTTTCTAGGTCGAGGCGCTCGCACCTCCACTACGAAACTTAAACGTGTGTGCTTGCCTTCCTTGGCTGATCTCCGCATCAAATCGATCACATGAGGAATCAATCAATTTCGAAAACTAACACATTATATCATGCACGCAGCAGTTGCTGGAGAGAAAATAAGAATTAGGAAGGCTAAGACGCATTGCTAGTACTGTAGCTGATTCACATCGACCATCTTGCCTCCTAGGCGAGAGTAAGAAGCTTTGGGTGCTTCTGTAGAAGTAGTAGGCGGATTAGTATTGTCTACCGTAGTCAAACCCGTGTAACTTGGCATGCCAGTGCTGCTACACAGCAGACGAAATCGGGCGCGGATGCGCTCCAGTAGTCGAGATAGATCCTGCTCGGTATCCTCTGAGTCGATCGGTGTCTTAGATGGATTAGGTCCAGGGTCTTGATGAAGCAATGAGGAATCATTCCATGAGGGCATCTGATCAAGGAGGCTCTGTAAGCTTGTAAGGTGCTGCTTTTGTTTCTGTGTTTTGCGATCACTAAATAAGTCTCGAAACGTACGAGGTGGGTTCAGAGGCGAGCCATTCACTCCAGATACGGACCACTCCCATATAATATCCAAGCTCTTCCCAAAGCTCGAATCCTTTCTCACGTCCTAAGTCGCGACCTTCCCCAGCGCCAAGATGCTGTCCTTGTTGTGACCCTGCTTGATATCCAGAAGAATAGGCGCTTCATAAGTGATAATGGTACGTACGCCTGCTCCAAAATCGACAAGGAATCGGAGGTATCGTCAGACAAATCGGGATTCCTGGCCGAACTCTTTCTACAAAACAAGTATCAGTACACAGCCCGGATTGGGAAACAGCCGCAAACGCGCTATTTTGACACTTACAAGGTGCTGTGATCTTTAGCACTCTCTTTGGACTGGGATGAAGCAGGAACGTCAGCGGCACTGTCTTGTGCTGAGTTACTCCTGTGAGAATCTCTTGGGATTTCGTCAGCGTGATGCGGGTTGGAGTCCATTGGGGCAGGACTTCGACGCCGTGGGAAGGACGACAGTAACGAGTTTAGACTTGGATCGTTAGGGTCTGTACGGTTATCGTGTATATTTGATTGTGGCATTGACTCCTTCCCACCGGCTCTATCCGATGCTGTATTGGAATCGGAGCCTGGTTGCATCCGTCCGAACGACCCAGCAGAGTCTGGCTTGAGAAAATGATCCGAACTAGCCTCATTCATACTTCCGTCCCTCGCAGCGCCACGCAGATCCGCGGGATCCTGTCTTTGAGGAGTGGCCATGCCACCCTGCAGCACATTGGTGTCCGGGCGGCGCGGGAGCGAATCAGCGCCAGTCGGAGGAAGCTTGGTCGGCAGCGAGGCGCGCAACATATCGAAAGAGGATGCACTACCTGGCGAGACTGAACGTGGGTAAGCTGGAGTTTCATTGCTTGGCACAACTCGCATATCATATCCATTCGGACCCGTTGGCCATGATGGCCAGCTGGAAAGCATAGCATCCATACGAGGCGGTGCGCTTTGTGGCATTGCTGATTGCAAGGCAGCAGCTTCTCTAGACCCATCTGCGATGGAAGCCATATTCAAAGGGACAGGATAAGGGTTTGAATGTGTTGCTAGCGCAGTAGAGTTCATCATTGCAGCATAAGGCACTTGTGAATCAGCAACAATCAGTGGCGGATCAGAAGGACCGGTACGCGACGCGGCGGTATGTGCGTTCATTGCATGGTGCTTATTCACGACAAATGGCGCACTACGTTTGGTGTGCAGATTTTTCTTGGCTAATTCTGCTTTCAATATGCAGCCACGATCTGGGTCGATACGGAAGCCATTTAGGATTTCGCGAGCTTCTGATGCCTCTTCTCGTGTATAAAATTTGGCGAATCCAATGATTTGTTTATTGCGTGTAGCGGATGAATCCTGAGCGGTGGAGTTATTTTCGTGTATGTCATTCGCATGGCTCTTATCCGTGGAATCATCCAGGCTATTGCCACCTCGAGGAGGTTGCGGACTTGGAAACTTCAACATGGATGCCTCGAACCCTTTCGCAAAAAGGAACATGTTGGCAAACTCTCTTACAGTAATATCATCGGGGAACCCGGCGATAAATAAGGTAGAGATCTCTTGGTTAGCTCGATCATGGTGTGCTGTATTTCCATCTGATCGACGCGTTGCTCCAGCAATGGGACGTGCAGTCCAAGAGCTGACTGCAGGTACACCACCGGTTTCTGTGTAATTCTCCGGAGGCACCCAGTTCACTCCCGATGGCGGATATGGCGCACCGGACAGTGTCACAGCATCGGCCAAACGCATATCGTTCATAGGGTATACGACCGTTGCGGGTTTTACGGAAGATCGTAATTGAGGTGGAATCGGAGCGACAAGGGAAGTCGATGGAAAATCTGCCGAAGGCGAAATGAAATTTCGTCCAGACGCATTAGATGGCCAGTTTCTTTCCCAAGCCAGCCGGGGACTCGGCGTATTGCCGTCTAGTGAGTGAGGGAATGCACTAGAGTTACCTAGTAATCGTTCCTGAGAAGGAGAAACCCCCAAAGGGTGGTCGAACATGGGACGCGATTGCGGCGACTCACCCAGATTAGAAGAAGAATAGGAGTTGTCACGCGCTGGTGGACCAGATGGTTGAGTCCATGGCGATTCCCGTTCTGAGCGCGGAAGTGGATAAGTATGATGACGCGGGGCAGGAGACGTAGCCTTATCCCAGTTAGTAGAAGTCGCTTTCTGGTCCAAGCTGAACGATTTCAGCGGCACAGAGGCTAATGATATGCCCAGATTTGTCTCATCGAGTTTTTGAAAAGAACTGGACGGGGAACTATTGGTCGCGTTCCTTTGCGAGGGGTGGAATCCGGAATAATCATGATTGTCGTCCTGTTCATAACCAGTCCAAGCTCTGGTTCCCATAGTCCAATTGCAGAGCAAGAATTAAGCTCAGTCGATATTCCAAGCACTACTCCAATAACCAACCGCGGTGGTCTGATCCGAAAATCAACGAAAGCACACTAGCCCGCTGGACGCTCGCCTTGCTCAAATTGCCAACCGGAAATCAAGAGAAACGTCCAAAGATTCTGAATAGGATTTTAGCACTCCGACAATAATCTACTAGCTTAACCGCCACCGGCTTATTCGCAACAGCGTTGACGAAGTGCTCCGTGTGAATATATCCAAGGGGGTATCCCTGAACCAGAATTCCAACCTGCCTTGTCACGAGTTCTATCTTGTTTACAAAGCTTAGCTGTCTAGATTTCCGCGACGTCATAATTGCCTGGGCAAACGAAAAGTGGATTTGATCAAATCAGAAGTAGCAGTAAAGATTAATGCAATATTTAATTGGGCATAAGCAAAGTGCGCGCGGCATGAGGGACGCACAGCGAACGAGGTAATCACTGAAGAAGATTAGGGGGCCGCATTAGCGACGTAAGTGCGTCCCACTAGTTACACGGACTGGGTCGTTGCTTTGCCAAGGGAAAAGGGTCATTAACTAGCTAAAATCCGCGCCGGCTACAATAAACTGAATTAGTAGGAATTGGGTGGTTGGCTTACATTCAGGATGCCTGGCGTACTTGAATTGGAAGTGCGGTCTTGCTGATTGGAAAGGTAGACATAGAATACAATGCATTGATCCGCACAAATGCAAGCGATGGTGGACTTTGCTAATGATGCACTGCTCAGTACAGTTTGTAAAGCACGCATGCTAAGATGCACTTGCTTGAATTCACTCGATGTCGCTGACGAAATGGCCGAAGGTCCTGTAGACCGTCAGCAATACGTGGAGCGTACCATTCACTTTGGGCTTTTCTAGCTCTGTCCAGCTTACTTCACCAACCACCTCGTTGTCCAAAACCGCTAGTCGAAGCGTGCCTAGCTGGTTCGCTGCTAAAGAGATCTGATCAGACAACGATCGCATCTGCTCGCTGATGGCGCGGACTTCCGTCAAAGGCGGAAACACAATGTAGACCTATCGTCAGCTTCCACCTCGAGACCTACGTCTGGAGTCGGACACATTGGCTCTTTTATGCAGCTCAGCTCCGAAGTTCGTAAGATTCGTATTAAAATATCCTGTGTCACATCCATATGGGCTCCAGATTGACCGGACATGACGATGGCCATACTAAGTAGTGGGTCACCATGGCGTTTTCCCAGCCGCAGTACAATCTCCAGTGCGCCTGATGCCGACCGTAAGACCCTTGCAAGTGCCTCTGTAGCGACTTCTACGGTAATTTCGTCGTCCCGGTTGGATTGGACACGATATTCCGAGAACAGCAGCGGCTTTTGTTAGGATTGGTTCACCTACCACTGGTATCGTAGCCCATAATTGCGTTCCGTCACGCCCACTCGGACAGATGAATCGGAATGTTTCAGGTGTAAATTGCAAATAGGAGCATGTAGACACATTCACGGCAGTTTCTACATCAATTATACCATCACCTACGTGCAAGTCCCGCCAAGAGTCCAACATCGCTGACCTGTGCGCGAAGGCGCATACCAAATCTTACCTCCACGGCCTCTCAAGAGCGAACACCGCGCCGGCCGAGTGAAGCCACGTGCCTGAGACGTTACCCACAGGAGCTTAGAATCTCCTGGTGTTCTCGACGAAGAAGAACTAAGTTATCATGTCCAGTTGGAGCTCTTGGCTGTGAGTTACTCATGACTGATTCAGTACAGGAACATCTCAGGCACAAGCTGATCAGGCTAAGCCGGCAGGAACCGCGGGCCAAGGAACCAACTTGCATGCTGTCTCGGATTTGCACCCTCAAGAAGCTCTGTATGGCGAACTAGCGCATAATGACCTGGAATGGACATGTCCATCTGGTCTGACCACTGAAACCCAAGTCTGGTATACATTTCTGGAAGATGGTGCTTTTGTCATGAGTCAAATCATCTATTCGTCGGTTGGGTAAGTGTAGCATTGGTGTCTGACACACATAGACTTTGGAACCCACAAGTGCACATGACATTCAAATACTTCCACCCAACGACCGGGCGGAAAATTTGGAAGTCTACGAAAGCTGAGGGATTTACCCCGCTGGACACCGATCGTCGCTGTACCAAATCCAGTGCGTTTAACGTGACGCTAAAAGATCTTCCCGATGGCGAACAAGAGTACATGATTCAGGCTAACTTGGACAAGGACGTCCAACTGATGTATTCCATGAAGCGTCCCGCCAAGGCACACGGCTGGAAACTTGGACAAGGCGAGCGTGGCGGATTTACTTACTTTGGGGAGAGTGTCAAGACGCCCGCAGGATACGTCGTGCATCGTTTCTGGCCGTACGCAGTGACCAGCGGAATGATTGTGTTGGATGGTGCAGCGATCGAAGCGAAGGGTCAAGGTACTTTTGTTCATGCGATCCAAGGTATGCGACCCAATCTAGTCGCCTCTCGATGGAACTTTTGCACCTTCCAGAGCCCAGAGCAAGATGGAGTCACGGCAATGATCATGGAATTCACCACCACATCCGATTACGGCATTTTGCATGTGAATTCGGATGGATCAAGCTCCAAACGCACTCCTCAGACTGTGACGATTGGGTCTTTGGTGCACAAAGGCGAGCTGATCTCCGTGGTGGCCTCGACTCGTGATCTTGACGCGAGCTCGGATGCTGCTTCACGTCACAGCCAAACACGCATTCAGCATCTGGACTTGACCCAAGATGACTTTACAGGCTACAAAGTTCCTCAAGCCATCTCCTATCATTGGGACGGTCACACGATTCAAAATAAGAAAGCGATCTCTGCTGATTTACGGTTAGAATTGGGAGAGCCAGCCTTCACCAAGGGATTGGTAGACAAAGTCGACGTCATGGAAGAGATTCCATTCTTTGTAAAGAAACTTGTGAACTATGTCGCAGGTACCAAGCCGTACATTTACCAGACGCTGAATCCTGGAGAATTGACTATTAAATTGCCGACGGCTGATTCAGAGGAACAGCAGGTTTCTACGATCAAAGGAATTTTTTTCGAAGAGCATACATTTATCAGCGAGTAAATAATGACTCTCAACGCATTTACTTAGAAATGTAGCGCGCAAATTTGCCTAGAATATGCAGCAGCACCACACTGAAGACAAACGCAACAGATAGCACAAGGACCACAACAGGATCACTATATTAGTCAAACACATACACGCTCAGTCCCCTGCTGTCATCAGTGTTGAGACGTAGCATTGTGCTAGAGCTTCCACCTGCACCAGCAGCTCGCGCGCTATGAGGTTTCTCGGCTTCCTTCTGTGCATTGCGTCGTCTATGTCAATAACATTAGGCTTACCGCATAACATTCGAGTTACGACTTGCAAGCGCAGCAAGCTGTGCTTGCGTCAAGGGCTGGTGCGTCGTTGCTGTAGACTATCATCAGCCATTCTCTCTGACGAACCATTTCACTCAATCTCACAGGGCGATGGGGTGAAACACAGCTGGGACTGCCACGTGGCTTATACACCCGTTTCTTCCACCTGTGAACGATGAAAGTGGATAAACTGAAAGTGCGGCCAAAGAAGATGGCAGAGACGGCACCATGTGCCGCTGAATTTGCAACAGTACTTGCTTGCTGGGCCAGCTCAAACGATATCAGGTCTCAGTCTGTATGTTTAGAGCCGACGCGGATTCTGCGCGAATGTATGAGTACAAAGGTTGGTGATTCGTGTATTTACGCAGCACTCATCCATCAATCGCAGTAAGCCTACAATCAACTATCATCTTGCACGATTCTCAAAGCGGGTTTGAGTTTTTCCACTATATACCATCTACTCGCCGGTCTCGGTTCTACTGCGGCTATATTGGGTTGATTTAACGAGGAATTAGCAAGAGCAGAGGCAATCTTGATGACTGTTCCGAACTCCCTAGTCGCGTAGCTTACATACTGAACCTATGTCCGATCTTCTTAACGCTTCTATACTCTTTCTGTTTTTCTGATTCGCAGCTTCAATAGCCAGCGAAGCGATCCACGTCGAAACTCTCCAAGCTGAGTTGGTAAGCCAGGGTCCAACCCTGTACCCTAAGACCCTACGCTTTCGATTAAGATCCATGGGAAAGAATTACTCATCAGTGGCGCTAGGACTATCACCATTCTTCCCGCTACATCATGTCTCAAAAGCACAACTTTTCCTGGCGCCTTGCAACCTCGGATGAAGATCTGAAAGCTGCCTACAATCTGCGACATGAAGTCTTCGTCAAGGAGCAAGGATACGATGCGGATCGTGAGCTTGATAGGTATGTTCTGGTGGCTTACGAAGCTTCGACGACACTGCAGCTCAGCTTCTCTTGATTGATGATGCAGACAACAGTATCCAGGGAACGCTGCGCGTGGTCTCCTTGCCTTTGGATGACAAGGCACCGTTGTTCTACGACCCTAGTCGCAAGGACAACTCGCCTCCTGGTTCTGGTCGCACGGAAGAGCAGATCATCAAAGACTTGGTCAATGCTCAACAACTTGTTGAGCAGTCCGCCGATGGTCCTTCTGCTCTTCTATCTGGTGTCAAGCTGGGTCGTATTGCGCTCCACACGACGCACCGTGGCCATGGTGGTGGTCGTCATCTGCTTGATGGTGCCGAGAAGTGGATCATCAAGGCATTGGATCAGACGCCCGTCACCAAAGGTACAAAAGAAGTCGATGCAGAGATCGTGATCAGTGCTCAAGTCACTGCCCGTAAATTCTACGACCGGTACGTCACATTACTGATAATCAGTCTCGGTTTCCACACCGACAATGACGAATATTTGGAAGAGGGCCAGCCCCATCTTCGTTTCTCTAAGCGCATTGTCGTTCGCAGGGATTAAAAATGAACGCTATTGCGTAGATCAGCTATTGAATAATCTAGAATGTAGTTGATCATGTCTTGCCTGCACAATTTCTCCGAGCGGCCATGCGGTGTGAGGTATCGAAGTTGTCTTACTGTGGTCTTCCCAGTCCCAATCGAATTCGCAGCTGGTCATTGGTGTATCTTGTGTGTGTTGATCATGTTGGCTGAAGTTCACGGCAAGCGTATAAAGATGATTACATGCATTATAGTCTAGCTCTTGCATGCTTTTCTCGACAATTTGCCTCAGCTGAAATGCTAGGAGTTGATGCGCCATGTATGGGCCGATAGTGTTAAGTCTTATAGAGCACGAAATGATATTTCGGGCTTGGACGAAAAGATTGTGTCTCAAAGTTCGCTCTAATGATAATTCAAGGCCTGCAGCGACAGCTCCTGTGCAAATAGGCAAATGTCCGACTAGCTCGCCGTGCGCAGGACGCAGCGCGAGTGTGCCCGCATTCAGCCTGGCGCTACCGCGTCGAGCTTGCAACCTAATCAGGTCAACAAGCTGACACGCAGGACGCTCTTTTTGCGCGAACGATTTGGAGTAGAGTGATAACAAGGCACTTCCCTGGATCAGTGAAGCACGTCGGGAAACATGATTGAGTAGCAGCGTGTGCACCTGTGTGTCGAGCCACGCTAGAGCACGAAGCGCGCGTTGAGGGTCATGCGCAAGCTGTTGCGTTACTTTAAATGCCGAATACAAATACGGCAGGGTGGATGTGACATAGTTTTTCAAAGTGCATCGAACGAAGGTAATTGTCTGCTGTACTATGCTTTCTGCGCTTGGTTTGCGAGTTTCTGAAGTCTCAGTAAGGAGCCCATGCGCATAATACGATTCAAGCCCCGCCGATGCTATGAACCCGCCTGCGTCAGTATTTTATGTCGTACCCGTAGGCAGATTGGAATCACTTATCATCCACAATAGATAGTCCTCCGCATCGCGAGAAGCTGAGTCGCAAGGTAGCTCGCTCATTAGCTCTAGTATTTCCACCCGTCAATGCGAGGCAGATTAGGATCTTGGATTTCTCCACAATTTAGTTGGTGTCTATGTCGTGTGCAGGTATGGTAGATGCGGCTTTCAGTCGCAAGATGTGCTCGTTCAAGAAATAGACTTGCAACTGCTCCATGGACAGTGAATCAGCTCCAGCTATGTACTTAAGACAGTTCTTGGTCAGTTGCCGACATACATGAGCGTTGCAATTGCACTCGAAAGGTTGAGCCATGTGCCATTCAGTCGAAGGATAAACTAACGTCAGACTGCCGAACATACAGAATGTCAGTGGTTCGCCTTCCTGAATATCA
Source organism: Malassezia yamatoensis (assembly GCA_029542965.1). Classification (NCBI taxonomy): domain Eukaryota; kingdom Fungi; phylum Basidiomycota; class Malasseziomycetes; order Malasseziales; family Malasseziaceae; genus Malassezia; species Malassezia yamatoensis. The sequence goes on along the minus strand of CP119943.1, from coordinate 2,657,698 downwards.
CGGATACTTCGTGCAAATCCTTTGCGAATATCTCGCTGGTCGACATGGAACTCTAGAGTAGGATCACACGAGTGGTTGCAATAGAGCAGACTGTGATCAGTCACAGGGACTTACTCGCTATTGAGCTCTAAATGGAGAGTTTCTCCAGTCTGTACAGTTGAATAGCGCGGTTCTGAGCTGAGCGTCGCGCGGTCAAATTGCGCGATCTGTTCACCAGCCGGAATCCGCTGAATTAGCTTATGAAAACATACACGCGCAGCAACAGCTCGTGAATTGTACTCTCCGTCCTGAAATACGACTCGGATCGTTTCTGGACTCGTTGTCGAATAGGTCATAGTACTTGACACAGAGGCTGGATTTGTTTCTATTTATTTTACGTAGCCAAGCACTGCTAAATGACAGCGCCGTCTCCGGCCAAAGTTTACCGAACAGGTATACGTAAGCAGGCACGGACCATCAGACAGCTCAGGCTCGAGAAATAGTTCAGAGCGGGTATTTACCGTGTGCTAACATGGGAAACATTTTGCAGATCACGTACCATGCGCTTCACCCGTTGTGCTGCCATGGTGCGATCCGAGTATAAAGCACTTTCACCATGTGGAGATCGAAGATATTGGGTCAGCGTAGCTTGGAGCACACGAGAAACTTCTTTTTGGTTGCCTAACGAGTGTTGTTTTGCAGCGATCAATGGATGAAAGACTGCATACCAAGTTTTTGCATCGGGAAGAGGCACAGTCATGTCATGTTTTGTGTGGTGATGGAACAATGCACCATGTGCATGCAGAGCCTCGTCAGCTAAAGAGGCACCATAATTAAACAATTTCGGGTTTCCTGCGTCTGACAATAGCGCTTGTATCATCAGACAATAAAGCTCGCTGGATGGTGCAATCATCTGTAACTTCATCCGCTCCCATAACACAATAGAAAGACGAAGACCGGCATTCTCTGAATCCCATGGAATCTCGTCAGAGATTCGCGCGCCTCCATACCGCTCGGGGAGCCGAGCAAAGATGGCTGGAATGCGCTCATACTTGGCCAAATCAGCGATATATCTCGATTGCTTTAAGGCGTTAGTGATAACGATTGTATAAGTGATCAGATTGGGAGCTAAGCGCGTCGTGCACATGGTATGCAGCAACTCGAGAGCGACCTGCCAACGAGGTTCGCTATCGTCACGGGGTATATGTAGACATGCTTTGATCATTGCAGTGAAAGTGACAGAGTTCGGCTGAACATCCATAGACTGCATTATCTGCATGACATGCGCAACAGCTTTATTGGACTTCTCTGGAGTATCAGTGACACGGAGTAAAGCGTCCAGTACGGTCGTAAAGGTAATTACATCCGGTCGCAGGTTCAGCTTGGGTATCTGGCGTAATATACTGGCCATGGCATTGGTATTCTTTTGACGTGCTTGAGCACGTAGAAGAACGTTCAGCGTAGTAATTGTTGGGGCCGGCACATCTCCCGTTCCCATGGCATGGAACAATGCCTGTGCCTCCTTCAAACGCGAATTCAAACAGAATCCATGTAGCAAAGCATTGTAGGTCTCGGGAGGGATGGTCACTTGTTCTTGTTCTTGCATATTTCGAAGTGCATTGAAAGTTTCAATCGCAGTCTCAACATGTTTTGCACGGAATGAAGCAGCAATCATCGACGTATAGCACATTAGATCCGGCTTTAAGTGATCGGGTCTGAGTAACGTTCGTGAAACGCTCTGTGCCAAGGGAACGTGACGAGTACTGGCTGCAGGATCCGTGAGTACTTTCCAGGTAGCTTTCACGCCTTCGTAATCATTGGTACGCGAGTAGCCATCGAGCAAAGCATTCCATACAGCTAGGGGCGGCCATTCTGAGTTGTGTGGCCTGATAGCTTGCTGCACTTCAATCATTGCGCCCCATACTTGGCTTGCAAGGTCGGAGCGTCTAGCACTTAACAGGCCGCTCAAGCATACCGTCCAACAGCTATCTGTCCACGCAGGTATACCATCCTGGGCAAGTTGCGCTTGGTGCAGCCAAGCTTGATTTGGAACAGATTCACTCGGCAAGACGCCTGCCTGCATGGCAATACGAAACAACCGCATAAACGACTGCATGTCGCCGCGCGTGAGAATGCTCCCAAGGAGTCGTGCAATTCGATTTGGACCACCTTTACCACCGCTACCATTATTGAGACCGCGTGCAAGTTCAGCATGATTGATCCATTCCAGAGCACGTTCTTTAATCGCAGTAAGCTCAGTAGATTCGTTTGCATGTGTCGACCATGGGTACTTTGAAATATTTCGTCGAGCGTGGGAGAAATCGAAAAAAAGCTCAGTGTGAGTACCGATTTCCATCGACTGTAGCATGTTGACCATTTCTTTTAACTGGTTCACATGTGCATAAGATAGCACCACCAGTTCTAACAAGTCATGAATTTGTCTTCGCTGCCGTAGATCTGCGTCAAGAAACAGTATATCATGATCGTTTGCAGCTCGTCGCGCTTCCACATAGGTAGAAAATAAATCAATGGCACCTTTAGCGTCACCACAGAGCAATTCAACTTTCATCCAGCCGTGCAAACCCAGTGCATCCATACGCTTCGCTGCGGTCTGACCCCAAAGTCTTACCCGATCTCGCCATACTGGATTTCTAGTATCCTTGAATGGGAATTGCGATGCATCACAAGTAGATCTAGGTGAAAGTACAGCGAGGTTCTTGCGTACAAGTGCCAACATATCTGCTGCATCATGTCTACGAATCGACTGTAATGCATCTTCCGAGCGCAGATCATCCCAGGCCTCCCAAACTAGATCCAAATCCCGCGACACCAGACCAGATCGTAGTAGTGCTAACGATCTGTGGTCTACCACAGCATTTGTATGGGCTAGACGAGCCTGATTCGTCCACAATGACCTAGTCAACCGGGCTGGACATCGCGACCACATCAAGCCAGAACAAATTCTAGGTGTCGGCCGAAACTAAAAGCTAATCGTGTTCCTTATGTCGGAGTACGATGAGGAGCCGCTGTTGGACGCGTATGGAGGCGAGCGTATGCAGACGCTAGATTTGGAGCAGGAGGTGGGAAGGAGCCAGGGGCAAAGAAGGTATCTGTATGCGCCGATTTCCTATGAACAGGCGATTGCGCCACGACGTGCTTGGTACAGCCCGATGCGCTGGTATGCGGTGCTGAATGAGTACAGTCATGTACTCGACTCTATACAGCTATCTGACAAAGTTTGGACAATTTTTGATCGTGCAAGAATTGCATTCTATGTTCTTTGGCCGAAGAACCGAATGCACCAGACGATTCTGATTGTATTTGTCTTGTGGATCATGGTCAGCTATGTCAGCTTTAGTGTGGATGAGCTGCTACCTGATGGACCGGTGGACGATCGTGTATATACTGGGTACTCACAGCTACTATACGGTGAGCTTGAGGATGTAAAACTACGGCCTGAGCCCGGTGAGGGGGCAGTAACACAGAATGCTACATGGGAACATGAATATTGTTTCTCCAGGGGCAAACCGCTGCGACTCTTTGATGCAGTGGGCTGCAAAGCCTTTGCCAGTTTCTCTCTGGATGCTATGCCGTTTGATAATTCCATGATCTCAACAGATTCCTCATTTATAACCATCGATAAAGGCCGTCCCGTCCCGAAAGAGGATTCGGCCCCTTTGGTATCGCGGCAGACCGAAGCGACGCAAGCTGCATGGCCCGTGCCTGCGACGATCTACCTTCGTACCATGGAACCTACCAGCCAACTTGCCGGGAAACACAAGATCGAAGTTAACGTCACCGCCACGTTCTTCCGTCCAGCCCGGATACTTTTTCAAAGAAGTCTTGTAGCAAAGGTTCAGCGCGGACATGGGACGCAAGGTGTGCAAATTATTACACCACAGGTTAGTCGTCATGCGCATCTCGAATCACACCCATTGCAATATGAAGTAACAGTTAGTGTCCCTCCTGAGCTAGTCGCTGGCTTCGAGATTGATGCACCTAACGCGGATGTCCAGCTTTTCACGGAGCTCGCACAATCCTTCACTACACAGGAGGTGGATGTTAGCGATCAATTACCGGAGATTCTTGCTCAGTTGCTGGGTGATAAAAAACATTCTGATGCGAAGAAGCTCGCTCCAAATCCAAAGCATCGTGTTGTAAACCATGCGTTTGGCCATTTTCGAGTCGTTTCCGACTCTGGGAATATAGTCACTGGAGGTGCGATTGAATCAAACTCTAGATTGAGTCTCAGCTCGAGAACCGGCGAAATTGCCGTGGCCGGGAATCTCACCAGCCGGGAACTCGAGCTGCAAACCACTTCCGGTCGCATTGCTGTGCTGGACAAAAGCAGTTGTTACTCCAGTAAGCGGTCTTCTATCAAGACAGAGTCTGGCTTGATTCTTCTGGATGATAATACACGCTTATCCAGTGTTAAAAATGTGGTGAAAACGGAGTCGGGGTTCATCGGAGGCAACGGCGTTTGGCATACCAATCTGACCCTGAGCTTGGAGTCAAATCAAGGTCCAATTAATGCCTCCGTTGCAGTGCACCGGCCATATCTTGCGAATGTGGAATACGATGACTTTCTTCATTCGCAGCAAGGGAGACTCGTCTCGAATACGTTTGAGTCCAAAAATGCATCCGTATCTGTAAAGTACGTCGAACAAGAGCCAGGTGTACCTTTAAGGATCTCCGCATCCACCACACAAGACATAAAAATGTTTCTTGCACCTACGTACGAAGGTGCACTATCAGTTTTAGGACGGCAAGCAGAGCTCCGTCAAGGAGTGCTTTCTTCTGGCCGTCATTTGGACAATTTAGTGAAGAAAAAACAGGGCACAAAGCAAAGTGTCAATGCTACCACCTATTGGGAAACTCAAGCTCGTCCTAAGCTGTTACCGTCCGTCGATTCTATCCCGTTGATAGAGCCGGGCAAATCCGTGCTTTCCTATTCCCCTGGATGCTTCGTGGAGTCTTTTTCAGGACTTGCACAAGTATATCTAGCGAATTAATGTCCTTATACTATCCTACACCCATCTGTAATTATTCGATCTGTTCTAGCCAAACCTTAGGTATCTTCTTGCGATATGTACGAGCTCGAATCTGCTCGCACTTGAGGGCAGCGCGCAATGCTTTGCTAGATACCTGGCTTGATTCATTCTTGTGCTCAGCCAGCTCGTTTGGCTGCAATGTTGCGCTGTGATTTGTGTCATGTTCGCCAGTGTAGTCATTACCATGCTGCGTTGAATCCGTAAAAAATAGGCCGGCCTTAGTATACTCTTCTAAGTAAGCCGTCAAAGCGACAAGCGCACTCGAGTCAAATGCCTGCACCATGCTTCGTGCTGCTCCTAGAGAGTATTGTGCCCAGAAGTCCCAACTGTGGTCACCCACCACCATCTCATCTTGATTTTCTGACCTAGTATTAGCCGTGCAAGTAGTGGCAGGCAGCTGTCCTCGAGTTTCGTAGAATTTTCCAACGTAGTAGTGCATAGCAGTCAGCGTCGACGCGTCTGGAATCAAACTTGAGCGTGAGTCTGCATATACCCAGCCAAACTCATTCTTGCAATAATTCGATTCGTCTTGACGGGTCCAGGGGAACACAGTAGGTAGTAACGAGGGTTGTTTCCCAGATTTCTGCGCGATGGCATCAGGTGAAGAAGGGAGATTTGTTTCTGAGGTCTCGACGAGATCATTGGCAGTTTCGTTTGCGACCTGGGATATGGTACTGAGTCTTGCGTCCATCGCCATAGCCCGCCGAGCCGTGCCGCGATCGGTGCGTAGGCAGGTTGTTCGATGTGAATAGGTTAGGAGCCGTTCAAGATCTCTACCGACGAGTGGTACACGGGACCTCATCGGACCTCTTGCGAGTTTTTTGGATGTCTTTGAGCTCCAGTAAGCTGAACAACGCTCAATAGCGCCATCAACAACTCGTCGGCGTCTTCTACGCAAGCCAGTTTTTCCAATGCAACGCTCAAGAATTTGGTCAGAAGGTAGAATATCGTGACGCAACGCCAATGTCTGAAATGCAAGATCCACCGGTAGGCTCTGCTTGTGTTTCCGTGGCGAGTCTAGTATCTGCTTCGACGAGCTAGCGACGTTCCTTTCATCCAGCCTCTCATCACTTCCGCACGGATCAGAAGGATTGGGGTTCTGATCAAGACTGAATTCAATAGGAACATTGCGCACACCGTACACTGGACGCAAAGAAGGGACTTGGGCGTGACTCGGCAGGGAGTCGTGCCCATACAGCGTGGACCACCGGAGTGCAGCTCCATCCCATGCCGTACCTGCCCGCCGACTCATTTCTAGCCGATAGCAAATATTCTAGTGCTCCACTTGGCTAACTACAATTCCTACATTTACGAAGACTTCTGTAGGAACAACTGGTTTAGCTGCTGGATAGTGTCCTCAGGACTGGTCACTGTATGACCAGTTACACTCGGGTGCGAGAAGATCTCATAATCGTTACCCCCCTCAAAAGTCTTGTCGCCAAAGAAGTGAATTTCTTTATAGCCGCCTGGAAGCACGTCCTGCTTTTCTTTGAGGTTCTGTAACGCAAACGTTTTGTCCCAACCCGCAGGGAACACGTCGAAGCTAATTTGGCCTCCAATGCTGTATGTAAGACCGTAGTCGGGGAATTCTTTCTTGAGTACATTCACGAAGTCGCGACGAATATGATGCTCCTTGTCATAGTCTTGGAATTCGATTCGCTCTTTTACACTAAAAGGTCAACAATATCTAACATACCTCGCATTTCTGCCGATCGGACTCACATTCACCATACCACGGCGGAACTCTATAAAGGTTCCTCGCATCACTGGGATTTCTAGTTTGGAGATGTACGCCAAACAAAATTTTATAAACTTCTTGTACTTCTCCTCACCGAGCCAGTTGATGAATGATTCGCTGGGTAGTTCCTCACCCATGCGGAACGCAGTCAGACCGTTTTCTGCAAATCCATAGTCGAAATCATTTAAGACTGCGTCAGATAGGATACGTACAGTTTTCGGCACCTGGCAATTGCAGTTGCTCGCGGATCTTCTGCAGATCGCTACCGCCAACAAACCCTGTAGCGGTATGGTCACGAAGCTCCTTCAGGACCTCTAACATCTTTGGCGAGACAGACTGTCGTGCAGGTGTAAGTGTTCCATCCACATCAAAAAGACAGATCACACCGGGATTCTTACGTTGCGATAGTGGCAATACCATGACGAAAGTAGTAGACTACAACATACAACCACGCACGGTCCTACCTGCATTCCAGTTCACTGCACGGGGTCTCCACGTGGCACCGACGGTGGAACTCTAGGCGGGGGACCTGGCGGAGAGCCTGGCGGCTGGCCTGGAGAACGTGGTGGGGAGGACGCGGGGGCGTCATGATCTATGTAGCGAAGCACAACTCGACGCGGGGATGCCGACCTGCTTCTCCTGGTATCAGAACTTAAACGGCCTCGAGGGCTAGGAGGAGTGGGATAGTCGTCGCGTGGTGATGAGGCCGCAAGATCCTCGTGCCGATACTTCTGATCCCGGTCCTGAGCTAAATCGCGACGCTCACGAGCCCAAGCATCACCATTACGAGGCTTTGAGTCCTCATAGCGTTGCTCGCGTCGTAAAGAGGCCAACTCTCTTTGCTTCTCTCGCTCCTCTCGCTCCTCTCTCCTTTGTAGCTTGCGTTGCTCCTGAATCTCGGGCTGGAAAGCTTCCCCTTCAAGATAGTCCGAGCGGATGCGCAAAGCTTGCTCCATCTTTTGGCTCTCGATTTTTTTCGCTGCGCCGAGCGCGTGTGTAGCAGAAGGCGCTAGATTCTTAGTCTCTTCTCTGGTGAATTGTGTAGTGTTTCTGTGATTCTGTAATGTGAAACGTAACTTTTTGACTTCTGCTTCGATTTGTTCTTCTGGTATACTGAGTGAGCGTGGGTAACTTACTTTTGATCTTCTAGCTCATCACGAAGCTTGATACATTCTAGTTCCACCTTTCGCTTCCGATCGTGCTCAAGTATCTTTGGATCTGGTTCAAGCGATCTTCCGCTAGATTCCGGTTGAATCCTGGGAGTCTCACGAGGTTTCAGATTCGAAAGGTTGCGCTGGACATACCCATTTGTGCCACTCCCTCGCGCAGTCTGCAAACCAATTCCATTATACATTACGGTATTGTGGAGTAAGGGATCATTTAGTCAGCGCTGTTCTCATCCGCCAGCAAGCTTGGCGTGAGAGTCTTTGAGAGGCTCAGTAGTGTTCGCGAAAGCAATGGCTGACGCACATGGGCAAACTACCGCCGGGCAAGCTGGTGACGTTTCAGCAGCTTTAGAGCTGCGTCATTTGATTTCGCAATTCTGTCAGCGTCCTGATCCCAATGATGTGACTCAAATGAATCTTGATGCACCAGGTAGCTCAACACAGCGTGAGCACGCTCTGCTTGAATTGAGCAAGAAACGTGAGCAATACGAGGATCTAGCATTGGTACTTTGGAATAGCTTTGGTGTGATGCCATCTCTTTTGCAGGAAATCATCTCTGTGTATCCAATGCTTTCTCCGCCAGTGCTCACCGCTCATGCATCCAATCGGGTATGCAATGCTTTGGCGCTGCTGCAGTGTGTTGCCTCGCACCCAGAAACCCGCGGAGTTTTTCTGCAAGCACATATCCCTCTGTTTCTCTACCCATTCCTGAACACGACGTCCAAGTCGCGTCCATTTGAATACTTGCGCCTAACTTCTCTCGGAGTCGTTGGCGCGTTAGTGAAGCAGAATGACAATTCGGAAGTGATCACCTTTCTACTCTCCACGGAGATCATTCCTTTGTGCCTGCGGATCATGGAGACTGGCTCAGAACTTTCCAAGACCGTTGCGATCTTCATTGTGCAAAAGATCTTGTTAGACGACCTTGGTCTGAACTACATCTGCCAGACTTACGAGCGGTTCTATGCAGTGGCCACGGTTTTAGGTAATATGGTGAATCAGATCGTGGAGAGCCAAGCGATCCGATTGTTAAAGCATGTCGTACGATGCTATCTGCGCTTGAGTGATAACCCACGAGCTCGGGAGGCTCTTCGCTCTTGTCTGCCGAGCCCCCTTCGTGATGCGACTTTTTCCCAGCTCCTGAAAAACGATCATATTACAAAGCGCTGCTTGGCGACGCTACTTCTGAACCTGTCCGACCGTGTGGAAACTTAAACAGGTCTCCGATGCTCGACCTCCTCATTGCATCGCAAGAATCAGTTGCTTGTATTTCATTTATGTACAGACTCGTACTTATTGACAGTCACTATACCTCCACCATAGTCTGGTTATACTAGAAAACATCATTGTGACCTCCGCGGCGATTGCTTCGACTGGCTTTGTTCTGAGAAAGCACAGCAGCTCGAGACGACCTTGGCAAACTCGCTTGCGAGCCTGGTGCTGGAGCAGGCTGCGCAGCAGAATGATCGGTCGTCGCTTGCACGGATCTTGCAACGGGTGACTTGCTACCCAGAACTTGACCTCTCGATATAGTATGCCTGGCGGGTTGGGCGCGATTCCCTGGGGTGGAAGCACTGGTATACAGATCCTCACGGAATGAATCGGGGGAATCTGGTCTGACCTCCCTCTGCTGAGCAGTAAAGTGCAGGCTGTTACTCGACCGCGTCTCCATTGGCTCATGCTCTTGGGAATGGAGAAGCTGTGAATGTCTCGCGCCGACCGTCGCCAACTAAGATTAGATATGAGTTGACGTACCTCTTGCTGAACTTGGACCTCGTCGAGATGCCGAGCAGCTAAATCTGATTCGAGTTGGGGTAGTGTGTTTTGTAGAAACCTTCGTTAGCACTATACGTACAAGTCAACAGCATCACGACTGGGTTAGTTCTTTTTACGTACTCGTCTTTTTCCACGAAGTTCATAACACTTTGCTGTAGCTGCTTTGCATCAAGCAGGTCGAGACATTGCGACCTCATATTCTCAACTACCAACGTCGGCAATTGAACCCGTTCCATTTTCTCGGCTGGCGCCATATCAGTAGGTAAACGCGCGACACTGGTATGCGATGCTCGGCTTTTCGAACTTCGTTTCAGTTGTAGTTGTATAATGTCTTTAGGATTGGCAACTTGATTTACAAACTCATTTCCAAACCGAACCATGTTGCCAATTGGAAGATGGGTATCATAGGCAACACGTAGACGGATAAGCGGTAAAGGTTCATCTCGTTTCTGCTCAGCGGCGACGGCCGCCATTCTATCTTCCCAGAGCTGGTGTGCTTGCTGGATCAAAGATTTTATTCGCTCCCTCAGCAGTTTTGTGATGTCGACACGGCTACCCGTGTCCAGTCCTTTGGCCCGGACTTCATCCGTGAGCGATAGATCGTCCATTACAAGTGGACGCACGTTCTGTAAAGGAATCGAATCAATCTTGAAGTCCTTGTGCTGCACGTTCACGATCCCTATCCGCTTCTCAACGGTCTCAGCTTGACATAAGCTAGTAGCTACACTACTGCCAGGTTGGCTGATATAGTAGTTTTTTTCAGAGACAGCTTCTGGGAGGATACGTTGCTCATGCTCGTGGCCCCATACAATCAGGTCCAAGTTATCGTCAAACACACTTTCCGGTATATAACCTCGCTGCGTGTGTGCCGAGCGATTCTGATGAATAGCTAGCAGATTGAACCATTCGTCTGGATTCTCACTTGGCCTATACATGCAGACATGGTTTGATTCCAACTCGTAAAGTAATCGTTCATCTTTAATGTTACCAATCCCGTACAATGCCATTCGTGTTTCTCCTTTACGAATCAAAACAGGGCGCACATGAAGAAGGGTATCTTGTGTGCCTTTGCGCTTCGCGCTCGAGTCTGATGGCAATTCAATTTTTCCGAAATAGTTGACCAGTCCTGCAGTAGCAAGTAGGTCCAAAGCCGACAATGGGCCTGTAGATCCTGAGCCTTGAGGATCGTCATGGTTTCCATGAATTACAAATACAGGTAGACTGACATTGAAATTCTCGTCTTCGTAATTCACAAAAGGAAACGAAGTAATCTTGGAGTTCGTATCGAACGGGTCACTAAGCAGCTCAATCTCAACGGGTTTGTTACCCAGGCAATATTGCCGAAGCATCGCAATGGTCTTGTACATGGTAGCACGAGACGGCTTATTCTCGTGGAACAGGTCGCCTCCTAGAAGAATAAAGTCCACTGCTTCATTATTTGCGGTCTCGAGGATTTCCCGCAACGCATCAAACGAGTCGGAACCTCGAACCGGATCGCGCTCGAGGTATCCCAAGTGTAGGTCGGAAGCCAACAAGAACCGTATCACATTGCCGCTATGTTCATCATGCACATCGCCATGATGCATCATGATACTATGTGGAGTGTGTCTACTTTACCAAGGAAGCCAAGCGCGCGCTTGCTGAAACATGGAGAATGAGACACCGAACTGCATGCAGGTCAGAGGTTTGTCGTCGTGTGTGCGACCTTCGACATGAACATTATACTTGGCTGCGTCAGAAAATAAGACTTGCCTGGTGGGATCTGAGACGGAAGCAATGCTGTGTGTGTGACGTCGTAATGGCCAGGTTGAGCCGGGCATTGCACCTCTGCATTATTCTCACGAAGTGCTTCACATACGTCTACGCGCTGAGAAAAGATGCGCAGGAAACCAACGCGAACAGATACATCAACGTAGGTGCCAAACTAGGTCAAGATACCACTTACGTCTGCTTCGGAAGTTAATGTTGCTTTGCCGTGTACTGTGAGATTTTGTCCACGCTGTGGTGATTCGGGGCTAAGCTCAATTGACTCTACATGAACAGCCACCTCATCTCCACCACATTGACTCCATGTGAAAGAGCTGGCCTTAGCTTTGGCATCCGTAGGCCGCATTTCTGCATCCAATGGAATGTCGCGTTGACGCGCCTCTTCAATCATCAAGTCTACCAGATCTGGCTCCTTCCCATCGTTCTGTACACGGAAAGGTGCCTGCCATGATATGGCTTGCACCGCTGTACTGGCCACCAGTGCCGTCCAAAAGATTTGAAGCCACCGCATCGGGATAAAATGATGTGGAGCAAGATCTCTACCAAAATTTTTAATACCTTTCAGCGATGCGTTTAGATGCGACTGATGTGCGGTATATAACACCTGAAGAGTTTCGTGTGCTAACAGCGGTAGAGATGGGCTCGAAAAACCATGAGATTGTTCCTACGACTCTCATTGCTCAGATCTCAGCCTTGCGCCATGCAGGAATTAGCAAGTTGCTGTCAAGTCTAGCTAAGCGGAGACTCGTTGCACGCGTGCAGAACAATGCATACGATGGTTTCCGCTTGACATATGGAGGCTATGACTATCTGGCGGTACGAGCTTTGAGTAAGCGCAAATCTATATACAGCGTCGGCCAGCGCATAGGTGTCGGGAAGGAAAGTGATATTCAACTTGTCGCGAATGAAGAGGGTCAGGCAAGAGTTCTTAAGCTGCATCGACTGGGCCGTATCAGTTTTCGCAAAGTAAAAGAGAAAAGAGACTATATGGGTAACCGGAAAAGTGCCAGTTGGATGTTCATGAGTCGGTTGGCAGCTGAAAAAGAGTACGAGTTCATGACAGTGCTACATCAGCATGGCTTTCCTGTCCCAACACCGATCGACCAAGCGAGACACACAGTGGTCATGGACTTCATTGATGCCTACCCTCTGCGACAAATATCCAGTATGCCCATTGATCAGGTGCGAAAACTGTATGCGGCATTGATGGCTTTGATCGTGCGCCTTGCAAAGGTTGGTCTAATCCACGGAGACTTTAACGAGTTCAATTTGCTCATACGGGAAATGGATATGGATTATCATGAAGACGAGCATAGCGGCCCGGATCAAGAGGAACAAACAGAGACTACTGACTCGGACCAGGAAGCGCCAGGCGTCACGATCGAGCAAGGTAAAGGTTTCGAAAGAGTAGTGCTACCGAATGAGCTAGGCAGTTCCTCTGAAGAGGATAGCAACAGCGACCAAGACCAGGACGAGTATTCCGATGACGAAATGATACGCTTTGAAGATGGCGTGCAATTAGAGCCAATCTTAATTGACTTTCCACAGATGGTTAGCATTCAGCATCCAGATGCGGAATACTACTTTGACCGCGACGTTGATTGCGTCAAGCGGTTCTTTCTCCGACGGTTCCGATTCGAATCGGATGAATACCCCATTTTTCAAACGACAATCGAGTCAATGAATGGAAGTGAAACACGTCTGGATACATTAACTAAAGCCAGCGGCTACAATAATCAATTCAATGAGCTGTCTTCTGTAAGTTTCTACACTAACATAGCATCTTGAAGCGCTGCGCGTCACTTCAGATGCCGAATTTAATACAGATTCAGAAAATTCTCAAGCTACGTCGGAATTTAATGCGGACCCTGAAGAAGAAGAGCAAGAGGATGAAGGAGGAGAAAACGAGACTCGTCTGGTCGACTCAGCTTCTGGACGACACCCACTTGATTCTTCCTCTGTCGCAGCCAGAGTCGCTGTGTCACAAGCACAATCTACACGCCACGCCCAAAAACACCATGGACGCAAGGCCCAAGCTACGAAAGCTGGAAGACGCCACGGAGGAGGCAAAGGCAAACATAATCCCAAACGAGCCGTGGCCGACTCTCTTACCTTCTAATCCAATAGCTTATTTGTGGAGGCACCTCCATTTGGGTTGGGATGATGGTGAACGATGATAGGGGGAGTCATTCGAATATTGAGCCTACTGTAGATAGATATCCGACTAGGCAAGGACACATATGGTTCATGTTCGGTGGGTATTTGCAGACGTCGAAGGAAAGCCCATGGGTGATTCTTACGACACTCACGCTGGTCATTTCTGGGCCTGCACTTTGGCTTGGATGGGAAGCCAAATTTCTTTGGACCGAGGTCAGCCCCAGCATCATCATTCTGGGAGTGTATTTCTGGCTCAATGCTTTGAGCGCTATGGTGTAAGTTATGGGCGTTGATTAAGGGTGACATCGTTTCGAGATCCAGGTATTTTACCGCGGCGACTTGATCCCAATCCTGAGTTAGAACCGCGAGACAATGCCAGTTTCGACTTGGATGTATCTGAAGGACGTCCAAAAGATCTTATTATTCCGATGAATCGGGTGGATCATGGAGGAGTGCCAGAACTAGGCCTCAACGTCGACATCATCACACGTTGGTGTTCGACATGCCGAATCTATCGACCACCACGTTGCAGTCATTGCCGCTCATGCGACAATTGTATCATAAACTTGGATCATCATTGCGTTTTTCTAAACACATGTATTGGCCGTCGCAATTATACCTCTTTCTATGGCATGCTGTGTCACATGTTAGCAATGTGCTTCATGGGCCTTGTTGGCTGTATATTGCATCTCTATTACCTTGCCGTTCCTAGCGAGCCAAACGCAAAGCATGGCATAGTTTATGCACTCAAAACCTCACCGGCAAGCATTGCATTTTTTTGGCTAATTCTTATGTTGTTAATACCCGCCGGTTGCTTGTGGATCTATCATACCTTCCTCCTACTACAGAATCGCAGCACTGTGGAGCAGATTCGACTGGATGGATCTAGAGAGCTCTATGATATGCCAAAGGGCGGCGGAAACTGTTTTGAGGATTCCACTTTGTTGAGCCGATTCGCGGTGTGCTCGGAGAAAATCCGATCCTGGTTCGTGCCTGCAGATTTTGCACCACCTATCGCCGGATCAGCGCTAAAGGGCCGCGAGGCACGTCGGAAAAGAACTCCCTTCCAATATGCAAATCCACTCCGCAATGCACTCGTGGTACTTGGCCGCCCTACTCCTCCCTCTAGCATCACATGATACCTCACATCATTTTTACCTCGCCGTCTCCACTTTTCCCCACAGGCTTCATGTTAGTAGATTCTTTAGACGCAGGTGTGGACGCGAGTACTTTGCGTGTAGCCGATCTTCGTCGTATACTGTATGAACACGAGATTGCCGTGCCTACTGGCATGCGCAAGGCCCAATTAATTGAGTCTTTCAATGCATACGTGCGACCGAATCTACCACATGCACAGGATAAGACTCCCATAGCCGCGTCTGCTTCAAAGAAAAGTCCAATTTTAGCTACGCCTCGAAAACAGAAGCAGACCAGCACAGAAGATTCAGCTAAGCTCAAGAAAGACACAGCTCCTGATTGGGAACACATAAGTACGCCAGAGATTAAGTTCGCAGATGCAAACCCGTTTCAGACTGCGTCGCATACAAAACGCAAGCCTACACCAACAACTCCGAGTGATCATCAGCAGCTTGGGGCAGCAAGCACCAGCAAAAAACAAGGCGCTTCGTCTTTGGCGAACAAGTGTGAAGAACAAGAAGTTTGCAATGATCCATCTACTTCTGATAACGATCGCCAAAGTCACGAAGGTCTGCATAGGAAGAACCTTGTAGCTGCAGAAGAGCCTGCTCTGAAGCTTCATACCCCGACACGGTCATCGAAAGAAGTCCGAGCGATTGCCTCAGGAGCAAGATCAAGACGTGAGCCAACCCCCTCATCGTCAGTAGAGAACCCAGTCGCCAATGAGGTCAGATTAAGGCACCCGACCATGGCAATACAATGGAAATCGACTGTACTGCGCTGGATGCTATGGACCAGTATTATTGCATGGTTGTATTATTGTCATCGGACACGCGTCCTTGGCTTTTGTCTCCCGAGCGAGAATCCCACAGATCTTTCGTGGCAGGCGTCTTGCACGCCGTGCCCTGAGCATGGAATATGTTCAGACCGGAAGCTCGTTTCATGCGATAATGAGTATGTTTCTGAGAGCCCGAACGTCGCACAGATACCTGTGCTGCGCTCTGCAGTACCATATGCGATGACTGCGCCTAGATGCGTTCCTGATACCTATAAACTGATCCTCGGCGCAGAGATGGCCGATGGTATTCTCGATTATTTGGCTCATTGGCATGGACAAGTGCAATGTAGTCGAGCGTCGCCGTACCCTGATGCTCCAAAACAGGACTTGGGACGGTACGCTGTGCCTTCTGAGCAACTTTACGCAGAACTGATGGATCGCGTCGACGATTCAATCGATGAGTCGATGTTCGACTCTGTATGGAGTATGGCGATTTCTGGCTTGGAGCAGCACGAGTCGAGCGAATTCGCACAAATGAGTAATCACGGCAAGACCTGGTTTGTATCTAAGAGAGCATCTATGCCGCTTTTGTGTCGCATTCGGCTACATTTGCAGAACCTATTGTGGCGGAGTCGAGTACGGGTCACTACAATAACTGTTATTCTGACCATTTTGTGGCTACTGCTTATGCGATTCCGCCGAGCGCGGACAACCAAAAAACAAGATGCGCGCCTCGTACAAGCTGTCTACCAGAAATTGCAAGAGCAAGCAAGGGCGCACGCCATCTCCAAAGCTCCAAGAGAACTACCTACAGTACAACTACGTGATGAGCTCCTCGAAGACGAATCTAATGCTCGCACTAGATTAGTGCGGTGGACTCGCGTTTCGCGGATTGTTGAGCAGAATACGAATGTACGCACGAGGCAAATACAATGGCATGGCGAGTGGCAACGAGTATGGGAATGGATTGGAAGACTATATACAGTTCCACCCAGCCCAACAGATACCCGTACAAATATAGAAGCAGCCCAGTCCAACACGTCGTCGCCAAGCGAACGTCAGGCTACTGCGACATCCTCACACACCTCCATAGCTGAATAAATTCAGCCGCTTGTACGCCATTGAGATCGGGCCCCGATCGGAGCACGTAATCACCCGACTAGCCTCCTGATTGAGGCTTCATGGTTTCAAAGCTGCCTCACTCACGAGGCAAGGTCACAAAGATGGGTGCAGGTGTTCGGAGTAATCCTCGAATACCTAATCTACTTTCTGTAGGGCAAAGACCGAGCCCAGCGGTGATTGCTACTAGTGCACCTTTGACTAGTGCGAGCGGTTTGGTTTCGGTTGGCACAAGTGCAGTGGCATCCACCGAAGATACTCTTTCGGAATTCAGTGAAACTTCTTTTCAGACCACACCACTTGCTCCCCATCAAGAGGAGGATGGAGAATATGATCCAGCGTCAAAACAGGCGTCTTCCTCGGCGGTGATTATGAATGCACGCTCTCAGTTAGAAAAGATGCTAATCTCAGCCTTACCACATTGTAATTCTTCTGCTACAGCTACGAGCTCATACGATACATCCCAGAAGATGTACACAGTTGCTGATACATACCCCAATGCATCTATTGACGAAGATCATGACTCTGACAACGCACTCACACCCAGTCGTGGGACACAAGATGAATCCTTTTCTGGTGATCGACATGTATATTTTGACGAGCGAACGTTGAATCGGCAAAGCTCCCGACAATTTTGGCACCACGAAGCACGGAACGCGCGCCGACTAGCATTCTCGCCTAACACCCCGCAACTTGAGAAGCGTCAAGCATTAGAACATTTGCTGTGGCGCGTACAGGATCAGATAGAAGATGCAGGCAATCGGCTTCGTCGAGCTCCCTCCAGTGAATGGCGATTCCCTGGGCTAACGAACGATGAGCCCTTCGCAGAACCGTTAGCGTACCAGGTGCGGCGTACCATTCGTCCTCGACCCGCGGTGCCAATATTGGAGGAACGCCCTGGAATTGCGCGGCCTTTTCGTATTGCTTTGCAGTTGTCATTGGAGCTACATGCCCCACTTTGGTCACGACCTGCGCCACAACTTAGTCATATGCGACGACGTGTTGTGGGTGCAGCACAAGAAGCTGTCCGGCAAACATTGGATCGGAAGCGGATTGCAAGACAAGAAGAAAGAATGCCGCATGCAAATCTGGCACTCGCATGGCTTCCGGATAGAGCTTTGCTATGGATGATTTCTACATTGGATTTCTCCAGAAATACCAGTCAGGATTCTCCTACTTGGATGCGTTGGTTCATGCGTACGCACGAACGGATGGAACAAAGATGGACGCTAATGCAAGTCACGATTCCCACCTTCCTGTTATACCGATCACATGTGATTATTGTCATGACGCTCGAGTTGGTTCTGGTGGCATCGCAGTTGCTCTCTGTTCTGCTCACAGTTCTACTACGAGTGAGGCACGAGGGAGAAATTAGTTAATCTATGCACTAATCTTCCATCTCTTCTTCTAATGCCTGTTGTGCTTTCCGGACTGCTTGTTGATGCAGTTCGCGGGGTACAGGCTGGTGCTCATTGTTGGTGGCTGGTCCGACCCAACTGAGCTGCAGCTCAAATTCTTTATCCTTGGCATCATCATGCGCTTTGTAGATGATTCGCGCGACTTCCTCCACAGCTTCTTCCATAGTTAGGGTATCCAACGCAAGCTTCTCGATCTCTGTTTTGGCAAATTGTTTGCCCTTACCGATCGCACAACCGTGATAGCCCCAAAACACACCAGATGGCTCAATGACATACAATTGTGGTCCTCGCTCCTTATCCACGCCCCCCAATATAGACGAGATTCCGAAAGGACGTACAGAGGAGTACAACGTGAATGCTTGTACATAAAGTGCCACGCGTTCAGCTAACGTCTTGATGGGCACAGCTTGGTGGTAATTATCGGAAAAGTTGCTTGCTTCATCCCGAGCACGTCCAGCAAGGTGCTTACCGTCCGCAGTAAGTCCTGCCGAGGTCTATGTCAGTAAATCTTTGGTCACTCACCAGTCCAACGTGATCAGCGACGGTAAAAATACGTCGGTTCGAGCCTGAAACCAGCAGCTTGGAAGGAACCAAGTTCTCTACAGCAAATACCACACCATCCTTGGTGCGAAGAGCTATCGCAGTTCCTGCATTTTCCACTGCCTTTGTCGCATATTCGATCTGAAATATGCGCCCGTCTGGAGAGTAGGTGCTCGCCGACAGATCATATCCAGTGCCCTGGGATGCCATCGTGGATCGTGCCCAAAGCGTGTCGTGGCCTCACGTCGATCACTTTCGGCCGAACCACCATGACCCATCTGCTGCCGCCGCAGATGTTGCGGCTGTTTGTCGCGCGAGCGCCGTTGGAGTATGTGACGCCGCTTCGCGAAGACAAAAATTGGAATGCGCCACCTGAGAATCGTTCGGCATCTCGAATTGCAAGAGGTGATGTGACCCCATTGACGGGTGTTGCTGCTTTTCTTGAGCGAGCACGGCAACAAGCTGCCGACCGTGGCGAAACGACCGAAGATGATGCAAATTATACGCATGCTCTTGTCACCCAGACAGAAATGCGTAGAGAAGAGCGTGCAAAACGCCGTACAGAGATGAAAAGGCGTATGCTAGAAGAATGTAAGTGCAACCTTTCTGATGGACTAGATGACCCAAAAAAGGATACCCATGCTATTGGCGACCCGTTCAAAACCTTGTTTCTTGCGCGTCTTGTACGTAACTAACTAATGAATTCAGCCCTACTCGACCACTGAGCAAGACTTGCGCCGTGAATTCGACAGATATGGACCGATTGAGCGGATTGCAATCGTACATGACCAACAAGGAAAAAGCCGCGGCTATGCATTCATTTTATTCGAAAGAGAGCGTGATATGAGAAGTACGTGGCTGATTCTGATGTAGCCGCCTACTCGCGTGCGGAAGGGATCCGCTTAGAAGCGCGACGAGTTCTAGTCGATGTGGAGCGCGGCCGGACGGTAAAAGATTGGAAGCCGAAGCGACTTGGCGGAGGTTTAGGCGGACAATCACGAAGGGCAAAGATTAAGCCGGTTGTGGATAACTGTATGTTGGTACTAACTGACTCAGTTGCGCGAGCCATGCCAAGCATGCGTGGTGGCCGTGGTCGTGGCGGCGGCGGATCATTCCGTGGCCGTGGACGCGGTGGTGGTCGTGACGGAGGAATGGGTGCGCGTGGTGACCGTGGATTTGATCGGGACCGTGGATTTGAACGTGACCAAGGATACCATCGCGACCAAGGCTACAACCGTGATCGGCCGAGCAGCTTTGCGACTAGTTCTCATGGGTACGGCGATCGTCCTAGATTCGTTCGCGAAGGGCAACGTGATGCAATATCGAGCAATTCCGGTCCCGGTTTGTCGTACCAGGATCGCGATAATACATCAACGAGCCATGGATACAGTCGTGTCGCGTCGCATTACGACGACCGCAGTCCCAAGAGAGCCAGATTTTAGAAACCCACGTGGAGATAGACTTCGTAGCGATCGGGCGTGGAGGGCTAGTCATCGACTGTTTGGGTGCGAGCTGCCATGGAGCCGTCGGAATCGGTTGCCGGACCGGAAGCTAATTTGCTGTCAAATGGAAAGCATGCTGAAGCGGTAAATATAGAAGCGGTCCAGGATCCTCCCTGGGAACCATGCAGTGTATTTTCCCCTTTTAGCGAGAGTGGGAATGACGCTACCGAGTCCGTCGAGACCAACAATGACTACCGTGCAACGAACGCACGCAGTGGCCGAAAGGACCGCTTTGGATTCGAAACAGATTCACGGAAAAAAACGGTTACGGCTTCAGAGCGCCGTAAGGCGTCTATGCGACGACAGGGAACGACCCTGAATGCCTGGCAAGCACGTGGTGATTTGGACGGATTTAGAGGAGACGACAGTGAACTTATGGACTCGCCGCCGGTGCGCTCCCGCTCTTCTCGAGCGGCGAACACCGAAACTCAATTGGATGAAAGCAAGTCTCGGATACGTGCTTTCGTCGAGGCGGCACTATTCTTCTGTGTGTCTCTGGCGACTGTCGCGAAGATGCGCGCTAAGGGAGACGAATCCGTTCGCACAAAGATATTTGAAGTGGGTCTATTGGTGACTTTGGGCTTCTTGTGTTTTTTTGTACATTTAAACGCCACTTGTACAATCTGGGCAACGCGGGTGAAGTTCTTACGCAAGACCGACATTTCCGATGCGTTATATGCAATGCTACTTATGCCATTGCTAATGACTGTATACCTTGTGGATAGTGTCCCACATCATCCACCACTCCCGCTTGCGTCTCCTATTATTGATATGAAGGTGGATACGCGATGGCGTTCCTCATTGCTACCTTTGAATGGTGTGCCGCGCAGTGCAAACGATTCGATCAAGGCACGACGAGCTATGTTAGACTCTCATATAATTTTTGGACTGGTGATTGGGATACACATACTCGCGACAACCTGGTATAGGAGACAGAACAAAAGGCGAGGGTATCATTTGCAGGTTGAGAATATGCCCGGCTTAACCGTATTGGCCTACTATGTCGCATTCGCATTCGGCGTCACGACATTCATTGCTCTGATCAAGGCGCTTCTGTATCAAGCTGGGTATGCAGACTGGTTTTTGAGCGACCTTACCATATTACAAACCGCTATGGATGCACTTCTCTTCCAAAGCAGTCTGTATGTCTGGACGCGAATTGCGCGTCAAAATTTCACGTTAGGCGAATTGTCGATGGCGTGTATGTTCAATACTCTCTTTGCCAAAGAGGCAATTCTTTTGACCGTCTACAAAATCGCACCCCAGGCGGATAAAGTGATTTCCTATCGAACTCCATCGGCCTTACTTGTTTATCAGCTGGCTCTGATGGTCGGCATGTTAATGGTCGGCCTGATCCTCAGTCCGATTCTATCGCTATCCCGAGTCTTGGCGCAACGTCCTACACATCGCCTACGCTGGCCGGGAAAACGTAACTTGCACCGACGTTTGCTCGCCATCAGCTTCTTTGTTCTATTTGTTTTACTGGTATTCGGCGTGATTGGGCCATGGGTATGGTGGATGTTGGGCAAACGGAATCCGTATTTGTACATTGCTAAATTCACTCTCGAGGGACCTTATTGGTGGTTTCGGCTTGCATTACTTGCATACTGGGGGTTGTTGTGCAACATTGCCTTGTTGTCACTCCAACTTATGGTCAATCGTGTGTGGCAGTATGCCACAGTCGGCGACCAAGTTCGGATGCAAATGGTCAACCGTCGAGGCATGCCAAGTGACTTGCGAAGCAATACACAATCGGCTATACCAAGTGCAAGTCAACGAGCGGCCAATACTGCCGCGTCGCGATTTGCTGCTGCTTCCGCAGAAGGGGAAGAAACCTCATTGGGTCCCGCGATTGCAGTAAACGTCAATGGCCGAAGAAAATTCTTTCATATGCTAGCTGTATTGCTATTTATACCTGGCATCGCTTGGGACGTACGTACTTTCTCACTCACACAGCCGGCGTTCATGCACGTTGCTTTTAGCGCAGCTTTTGCCCTGTTCATCTTCGGGGAATATTTAAGATACTGTGCAGTATATCCTGTGGGTGCCAAGCTACACTTCTTTTTGAGTCAGTTTCTGGACTCGAAAGATTCGGGACTGGTGATCCTTAGTCACTTGTACCTGCTTTCCGGCTGTGCAGCCGGTGTATGGATAGAGTCGCGCTCGGCTGTTTTGCAGCAGTTGGGACTACTGGTGCTAGGGATTGGTGATTCCTGTGCATCGCTTGTTGGGTGGAGATATGGCCGATTCCATTGGCCACAGTCCTCCAAAACAGTTGAGGGCACGGCCGCATTCCTTGTGAGTGTCATGGCCTCCGTTTGTGTGTTGCGTATCTTGCGTATGGTGGAGTCGTTCAGTATGACGAACCTGTTCTTTATCTCTTCGCTTCTTGCAATCGTTGAGGGTGTTTCTGAGCAGAACGACAACCTGGTACTGCCCCTAACAGGACTGCTTCTTGGATCCTTGATCCCCGTGTCATAGGCAATTATGTATTTTGCAAACTCTTGAACCAAGTATTATACGCATGCTCCACGTCAAATAGCATCTCGCGCGCATCTGCATCGTCCAGCTCTTCGCTTGCAGTGAGTCTGTTCAGCAGAATCAGCCAGTGGACCAATTTTGCTCGGGTTTCGCCGCTATCTGACTCGATCTTGCCGTAGGCAGCCAACAGATCGCCCAGCAGCGGATGCAACTGGTCTTTGGCACGCATCCGTAATTTCAGCGCGTCCATTAGCGTGATGAAATTCTGCGTGGTCTCTGCAATGAGTTTTGCTTGCGTCGCTGCCTTTCGATCACAGCCGCTAGCATGCTCAACAGTTGCGGGGACGCCAAGTTGCAGTCGGTGCACTGCTGCAGGAAAGTCCATCTGAATTAGCCTATCTGTACAAACATCATAGCTCTTCATAAATGCTTCCAGATTCCCAAATCGAAATGGTTCCGGCTTCGATGGATCCATGACCAGCTTGATCACCGTTTTATACTGTCCCAATAATCTCGTGCACGCAGGTGTATACTCTTCATCATGCACAGACCCTCGCACGTAAGCCCGCTCAAGGTAGTCCAGATTCAGAATCACACTGTATAGCGTCGCCATATTTTCATAGTTTTCACGCTCCTGACTGCTGGAGAACAATCGCTGCTCCTAAGTCAGATCTCATAACACACCTCATATACGTTCATCTTTCCCAGCAACCTCCACACAACGTCATGGATTCGGAGCCGCCTCAGTGCATGGAACCGGATCGAGTGCGAGTCGAGCTACGTAACTCGATCAATTCTCGAGTCGATATACTTGAATGCAACCTCAATAGCACCATTGAAGATGTGAAACGTCTTTTGCCTCCATTATGGCAGCCAGATACTCTGGACGCAAGCGGTGTGCGTTGTATCAGTCGAGGTCAGCTGTTGAATAACGATGTGAAGCTTATTGCACTGGCTCAAGAGACGGAGAACACTGTGGTGATTCATATATCTATCCGTCCAGATGCACTACATCCAGCTGAGCCTCCATCGGCTCAGCCTTCTACATCGTATCATAACGCGAGTCACAGTGCAAGCAACGCCGTGATCAGCAGCACGAGCAATGCCGCAAGGACCAGCGATGACCCTTTGATAGCCTCAGGATACTTTCGTGAAGAGCACAGTGTGAATCCATTACAAGAGTTTATTGCACGACTTTTGCCAAGTGAGCTATTGCCTCTACTTTATGCACAAGCCGTAACCCACATGTGCTACGCAAAGTATTATATAGCACTAGAAGAGGCACGCCATGGCTCTTCAAGTGCTCCTCGACTTACTCTGCCACCTACATTGGATCTGACTCCTGCTTGTGATGCTTTGAATAACCCACCTCTACGGAGTGCGTCCGTATCGTTTGTGGAATTAGAGGTAATGCAGTGGGATTCACTCGCCAGCTTCGGTCGTTCTAACACAACGCATCCTGCACAATCAAGAAGACAGCCCACAAGCGACTCTTTGTCTACTTTCCTGGAGACTGCATCGCAAGAAGATATCGCTGCTTTGCAATCCAGTATAGAAGCTCGAATGAACTTTTTGAACGACGCCATGCTTACAGTTTTGCGTCTACATGATATGCACCAGGGGCGGACGCAGCATAACTCATCTGCATCCTCAGAAACGCAACCTGATGTAGCTAGGGAATGGGCTGCAGACATAAGGGCCGTTTTGCAGACACTTACCTCTCTTGTGATTCGTGGCGTAGTTGTCGGTGCATTGCTAGCTGTGCGTGGCCCACAGAATATCCTATGGTATATCGGTGCATCTCTATGTGTCTACATCATTGCGCATACCGTTATTCTCGTACGTGCAAGACGTAGACAACGGATGGAATCTGCGGACTCATCTGAGCCAAATACAAGAGATGCTGATGCAGGGCAGCAACGTAGCGAATCTGCTAATACAGGTACAAGTTCCGACAATTTGAGTCAGAATGGTTCCGATGCTGATGCCATGTTAGATATGCCTAAGCTGCCATCGCGAGTATCTCAAGCACCCAAGTACTCCCTTGACTATTGGGAGCACATGTTGGCATACTATGGGCTCGCCGAAGAGGAGCATGCAATAGGGTTTGAGCACGTTGCGAACACGAGAGACATCCAGCAGATCACTTGGACCTCTATGAATTTCTCCGAAGCTTCGAATGATCAGTCGGTGTCAGCATATATGTCAAGGCCATATAACATATGGTACACGTATGTGCTTCTTCCATTGTATCTGCTAACAATCACTTTGCACCCACGAATCCAGGAAGTGCGCTCGGATGCGATAGCATTGCGTCGCGAGGCAATCTGTTCGCTATCGGACAAGTGGGAGCAGCTAGAGGGCAGCGGTAAACCGATCCGGCGTGGGAAGCCGCAGATTTTGAAGCACCCGTACTCAGAGGCTATTCTCAAACTGCATAGAGCTCGGCGGCGAGACGCTTTGTAGCGACTCCACGTACTGGAGCATACTTTGAACTGACGGCGAGGCACGAAGGGTATCATGGATGATGCGAGTTTCACGACTTGGTGGGAATCCAGCTCCGACCATGTACTGTAGATGTTGATGGATTCGTGGCATAGTACTTTCCAATGGATACTTTTCACACATCGACAAGTAATTATGCATCGCATCCAGCCCCGTAAAAGTAGTACCGAAAGACGGTGCAAATAATTGAGGCTTGTCTAGCAGAGGTTCGCCGACCAACACGCCATCGGCTCGTGTCTGCTCGAGATTTTTTACAATATCAATCCATGACCGCACATTGCCATTACTTAGGACATAGCAATGTCCCCCTGGTTGAGAAGCATGAAGACCTGCTAGGTCCAAAGCATCACGTATATCCGCGACAAAGTTTAGCTTTGCAGCATTTGCTCGACGGCGATGGATAGCAACATGACGTGCATGCAATGTGACTATTTTCGCGCCAGAAGCGGCGAGCTTCACTGCGAGTTTCGGTGTGTCCGGAGCATGATCACACAGTCGAATTTTCACCGTTATAGGAATTGATACAGCCTGACTCATTGAGGAGACTGCATGAGAAACTAGTAGCATACCTATTGTCTCAAGAAGAGGCCAGTCTTTTCTGCTAAGAAGATAGCCTCCGTAGTGATTGTCTTTAGCACGGCGCTGTGGGCAGCCCAAGTTCAAGTCGATCCCGTCAGCATAGGGAGCCAATGTTTTCGCGGTCCGAACCAGAGCATCAGGATCATCACCGGCTAGTTGCACAATTTGAGGCGCAACTTGTCCAGTGACTCGATCCCTATTCTCTGGCGCCGCACGGCCTAATTGCAAAGCTTTTACTAGCTGCTCGTACACCGCCAAATCTTCTAAGGCGGACGTCGTATACATTTGGCTTGATCAGCTATCCTTCTACATACGACCAGGTAGACGTGGCCCCCATCTGTACAACCGCAAGGCGGAACGCAAGGTCAGACTGATTCACCATAGGAGCCGCACCATATCGAAACCATGGCCGTTCCATCTTTCCGAGCCGATTCACGTGACGTACGCGTCCAGGTGTTTGTTTCACCAGCACGAACCATGGAGGCGCGTAAACGCAAGTCTATGCCTGGCGGATCGTCGCTGAACAAGGAGAATGCTAGCCCTGGGAAATCACGCAGAAAGCGTGCCCTGAGCATTGGTGTGACGAACCCAACAGATGTCAGTCCCATGCGTAAAATTCGTGCGGTACGTGTGTTTGACTGACGCAGCCAAGGAAAAGTGCTCTTCGTGCAACACCGCAAGTATTCAGAAGTCCTACTGGGCTAGGTCCAAGCACTGAAAGAGATCATATACGTACACAAGAATGGTCCGATATTGCTCAGATGGTTGAGGAAAGTACACGTTCATCTTTGCAGAGGCTTTTAGAACACGACCGTCCGACCAATTCGCCAGGCCTACCTAACCCATTTGCTGCGCTTTATCGATCACCATCCAAATCGCCAGAGAAGTCTGCAGTTACAGAAAGCTCAGTGCACCGCAAGGAGCACACCGTAGCTGTGCCGCAACGATCAGTATCTCCAGCAGCACTCCGAACTCGTCGTCGTGTCACATTTAGCGCGCATCAAGAGCAGACGGATTTTGAGCAGGATGAGCCGACAATGAGCATTCGTCCTGCACAAAAGCTGATGGAGCGAGGTTCTCCGGTTCCAAGTTCCATCGCTGACACTTCGGTCGGCAGCTCAGGTAGTGAGGAAATCTCGATGGATCTTACGATGGACTCGAGCGGATCGAACGAATCGGACGAGCAATCCTTTGACACATCCCAAAATGCTATGACCATGGAAATGACCAATGCCTGGACACCAGACTTGGACCAGTCCGATATGAGCTCTACTACGATGGATCTCACCAATACAAGCACTGCGACAGATGCGAGCCAAGACGCGTCTGAAGAATCTCAAGACGATTCTTTCTCGATGCAACTCACGCAGGCCTACCGACCGCAACAAGATCATGATATCACATCATCGTCTGTTGAGTCTACTCGACAACTCACTGAGGCTGCTGACGAATCGGCTATGGAACTTACTGCGACTTGGGGGAAGTTTGCCTCGGCCGCTCGTCAATCGCCGAACAAATCGCTGTCGCCAAAACGGTCGCCTGTACGTCGACAGACCATGGTGCTACCTGAGGAGATGGTGTCGCCTTCTTTATCCGTTAGCCGTGAACAAACCGTGGTCAGAAGCTCACCATACCAAGAACCTAAAAATGATCAGCTCCAGCGTACACCGCCCACGCAAGATCAATCATTCGTATCCCCCGCGGCGTCTACTAGAACTCCTATCCCAACAACGCCCATTCACCAACGGTCTCCCTATAGTCGTCGTCCCACGGATAGCGAGCCGAGATCAGCTCCTGATCCCTCATTTGGATCGCCAACTCGATTTCGTCAGTCGTTACGTGGCGCGATTCCCTCGCCCAACTATCAACACTCGCCTGCCCGACGTCTGGAGCCACGTACTCCGCCGCAAAGCTATTCCGCCAACTTTGCTACCGTGCAGCGTGCATCACCTATGAGAGGCAATATGGCACGCGCTTCGATCAGTGCGATAGAAGGCGCATCCAGTTTCCAACGCTCGCCTTTCATTCATTCCATGCTAAAGCAACGAGGCCGACGAACCTCGCCGATACGCGTCATGGCCGATGAAAGTGTGTCCGATGAATCATTCCATATGCAACTTGCGGAATTCCTACAATTGATCGGTTTAAAGTTCCACGAAGATATGACCGCCTCGCGATCTCGAGCAGAACGACCTGCTGCGCGTGTCCCACACGGGGTATCTGTGGTAGATGCGGCTCGTCTTGCCGGTGGTGCGGCACCGATGCTGGTCACTTTGCGCAATGCTTGTATGGAGTTGAAGCAACATGTGGAAGATGGGCGTCTACGATTGCAGACGATGGAAGCCGACTTCTATACTCGACCACCCGCATTTGTCCAAGAATGGGGCCAACTCGAGGACGAGGAAATGCGTCGTAGTATGAAGGGT
Organism: Malassezia yamatoensis; assembly: GCA_029542965.1. NCBI lineage: Eukaryota > Fungi > Basidiomycota > Malasseziomycetes > Malasseziales > Malasseziaceae > Malassezia > Malassezia yamatoensis. The sequence goes on along the minus strand of CP119943.1, from coordinate 2,629,579 downwards.
CAGCTTAATGTGCATAAGCAAGCCGCCCGCGCTGCTGCGATGCATGACTACTACGGATGGCGAACGGACATGGAATTCGATGAAGAGCTTGCGCAGATGCTTGAACGACACCGTGATCTGTTGAAACAAGATGCGGAGCAAGTTGCAAAAGATCGCACGATGCTGTGTGATGAGAAACTGCCATTGATCCGTGCTCATCATGCTGAATTAAAAAAGAAAATTGCCGACTCACACGCACGCCAAGCTGCGATTGCCGCTTGTGATGCCGATGAGCTACGTGAGCTTCTCGCATCGATCGAGGAGCAAAACACCATCTTGCAAACTATGCGTGCACACCACTCTGATATCGATGAGCAGCTCACTCGTGCGCGAATGCGGCTAGAAGATGTCGCAGCACAAAGTTCTCAGACACAGGCGGCCATACGCACCGCACGCGCCATTAGTGACCAGATCCGAGGCTGTTCACCAGGCGAAGCCGTACGTCTCCAACGTCATGTTCGACATCTTGAGCAGCTCTGGGCTTGGCGCATCACCAATCATACATCCACACTTTGGCAGCTGGTGCACTACAATGCTTTGCATGTTACATTGGAATTGGATGCCAAGCGCAAGATCGTACGAAGGGTAGCTGTCTCGCCGGTGAGTTCGGTGGATCTGAGCCAATTGCATCTCGCTGCACTAGCAGTGATTCGCGCAGAGGTCAAGCACAAATTGGCGCATGGAGTACCAGCCGTACTACGTACCATCGCAAGACACTGGGCAAAATACCTGGCAGTACGCGCCGAAGTCGCTCGCACCAATGCAATTGTTCCCGTCACTGTGAACCTGGCAAAAGGAGATACGCAGTTAGAACTCTCAGCAAGTGTGCTGCTCAGCAATCACAACACCAAGTTCAGTGTAGGACTTAGGCTGGACTTGACAAGTGACGCACCATTTGTCGGCGAAAGTGTTTATGCTACGGCCGTGTATGGACAATCGGTTTATACCACACCGCTAGTTGCTCGACTACAATCTTGTCTTGCCACATCGCCGAACAAACTGTATGATGCATTCAAGCAGGCAATGCATTCCATGGTAATTTAATGTACAAATAGAAACCCTAATTTGTTCCTATGCATATTGATCTCAAAAAGCAAAATGCCAGATCTGAACCTGCTCGTAGTTAGGAGCTTCTGAACGGCATGCAGTCGTCACACACAGTATCTTATCGAAAGTCATGCTTACATGCTTGATCACGCCGTGTGCGTCTGGGGCATTGGCCAATTTGCGTACGAGCATCGATAAGGTTTGCTGTGTATCACCAAGATACATTGATTTACGCAGCGGCACCAAGCTCTCGCGGTGTTTCGACTTAGGTACATGGCCATGCAGTGTGGCAATATGCTCGCCGGGCGCTGGGTACATACTCCAGATTCGTACACTTCCGTCCGACGATCCTGAGACACATCGCCCATTATGCAAAGCAATACTTTGCACTCCGCTTGTGTGACCGTGTAATGTACGGCAATACTTCACATGCATCCCAGGGCCGGCCGGCGATGCACTGGCCGCACGGCCGACCTTGCTTGCTGCATCTTGAGCGGTGCTTTCGACGCGGTACACGTCCAGAACATTGGTATCGGTGCCTATGACAACAAATGGGTCATCATACATGACTGTGGTTACCTTGCCAGAACACAGGCTCGGGGTCGTAGCATGTGCGATCCGGCTGGTGATTATGGCAGATGGTTCGGTAAGTTGCACTTGCCATTGCTGCAAAGTGATAGTCCAAGCATGGGTCCGTAAAGGAGTCGTATAACACATGGTCACTTCATAATGCCGATGCCTCACCATACGTGCGGTGAGACAAGCTGGCCATCGACTACTTGCACTGGTCAGAGTGCGCAGAATGACGGGTCTGCATTGCATATCCCACAAATTCATCCGAAAAGTATCTGTGCATGTCACCAATAAGTCATGACAGAATACCACTTGCTCAATTGGCCGATTGCGTGCCGAGCTCGTATCAAACAGGATATGGTCTACATGGAATGTCAACGTACTGTTGATCGCCACAGAAAGAATCACAATGATACCAGGTTGCAAGCATAGGCAAAACCGCACTGACCATGCCTCCATTCCCGAATCAAGTCGCATAGCAGTCAGGACTAAGCCATGCTTTGCGATATAGCTTTTGAGAAACGCATCCTTTTCGCACTGAATAGAGACTCGCTGCGCGACCTCTTCCAGGAGCAACTCGGCAAAAGGCAGGTGCCTGTCGGATGGTGTAGGTGCATCCGCAAGATATACACTGATCAAAGGAAGAGCTTTGATCAAATCGGATCGATCTTCAAAATTTTCAGGGATATAATGGCTCTTTCGTGCGGTTATCACAAGATTGACTGAAGCTTGGACGAAGGTCTCGGGGTCTGATTGCTGCTTACCAGAAACGGCGCTTCCCTTTATCTCGTCAAGGTTACTTACGGCATAATCATTAGGTTTCAGCCCCAAAGCAGCGACTCTCATGCTGCCTCTATGCCAATTGTGCCATACACCGTAAAGTTTGCGCCAATCTGGCTGTGCTGCAGCTCCCAATTTGGTTTTCTGGTATCGTACTGGAAGCCGCGAAAGCGCAGCATTTTGCTTGCTCCGAGAGAACAGGGGTGCAATTGAACCGATTGGGATTGTCTTAACGTTGAACTCATTCGTCACGAATTCCTCCACGAAACAACGACGCCAGGTGCTGCCTTCTTGCACAAGGTGCGCCAAACGCGAACAGACTCGCTCGACTCTGACCAGATCTGCTGCTTCGAGGAATGATAACACAAGAAGTATACACTCATCAGATAGTCTCACAAGCCCTTTTCCCCCGTTTCCGCTACGCCGACCTGTTGCATGCTTCTTTGTCACTTGATGATCCTCCTCACCGTCCGCCCTCCGCTTCGCCACCATGCAAGGAAAGCGAGTGTGGAGAATTGTGGAGGCTACCACTGCGTTAACCTCAAAAAAAAGTTTGGACAGTCATCGATGGACATTTTTAGCTCACTCGTGACAGGAGGGGCACGTTTCGACAAAAAGAGGTTTGCGGGTGACATTGCCGTATTTAATGAGTCAAGGCCGCATGAGAACACCCAGAAGCCAACAGATCAGCCAGTTGCGTCGGTGCCCAAAGCATTAGATTTCTTCAATACGCACAAGGAGCAACGACAAGCTGCAGCGCAAAACCGCGAAGAACCCATTGAAATTCCAAAGGAAAAGCCACTGAAAAGTGAAGAAGTTGCAGATTTTTTACGGAAGCATCAATTGAAACTCAAAGGCACCGATGTTCCTAATCCTATCCGTAGCTGGTCTGATCTATATACCCGCTGGAACGTTGCGCCGTGGTTGTACGAGAATCTGTTATCAGGACAATGGGCAGAGCCGACGGCAATCCAATGTGGAACGATCAGTGTGATGCTGGATCGCAGAGACCTCTTAGCAGGTGCACCGACCGGATCAGGAAAGACTTTGGCATTTCTTCTCCCGATTCTTCAGTTGTTACAATCACATTCTAGCCGTGGAGTACGCGCAGTAATTGTGAGTCCTACAAGAGAGCTAGCTCAACAGATCGATGAACAATTACAGAAACTTGCTCGCGGCCAATCCTTCCGCACTTGTCTCTTGACGCGGTCTAGTGCAAAAGCGCAATCGCGGCTCAAGAAACACAATGACATACTCATAACGACGCCATTGCGTCTTGTTCATGCTATCGAGCATGAAGGTTTGGATTTGAGCAATGTCGAGTACCTGGTAATGGACGAAGCAGACCGTTTACTGGAGCAGGGTTTCCTTCAACAGACAGATACCATCTTGGCAGCATGTACCAATCCGAAACTGCATAAAGCACTCTTCTCAGCTACTTTGCCAGCGGGTGTCGAGGAACTGGCAAAAACTTTCATGATCAACGAATGTCGGGTGCTTGTTGGGCAGAAGGACTCTGCAACTACCACCATCGACCAGCACTTGGAGTTTTGTGGCGCAGAAGACGGAAAACTGCATGCCTTACGAGGTCTTATCCAAAGCGGAGGAATGAAACCACCAGTATTGCTCTTCGTACAGTCCATCGACCGTGCTCGAGAGCTCTTCCACGAGCTGGTCTACGATGGATTGCACGTCGACGTGATACATTCAGAGCGACCAAAAGCGCAGCGTGAAGCAGTCATTCAGGCATTCCGTCGGGGAGATATATGGATCTTGATCTGTACAGAGCTCATGGCGCGGGGTATCGACTTTCATGGCGTAAATCTGGTGATCAACTACGACTTCCCCCAAACTGTGCAGAGCTATATCCATCGGATCGGTCGAACGGGACGAGCTGGAAAAACGGGCAAGGCCATAACGTACTTCACGAAAGACGATGCACCCTACTTAAAGTCTGTCGTGAATGTTATGCGGCAATCTGGATGTGAAGTCCCAGAGTGGATGCTGAAGCTCCCCAAACCTTCTAAGCTACAAAAGAAAAGACTGCGTAATCAGCCTGTGGAACGGCGCGGAGTTCGCGCCGCAGCAGGAACTAGCTCTATGGGAAGGCGTTTGGCCCATCGCCAACGCGAGATGGTCAAGGCGAGTAAGCGCCGTAAGTTGACCGAGTCTAGTAAACAAGACAGCCAAACTTGACGCTAAGCTTCTGCGGAACTCGCACCGACATTCACCGTGTTCAACGCGAGTTTTGCAGCTGACCGAATGCGGGTGATTGCCTCTGTCTCGTTTTTTCCAAGTACCTGTATAATATCGCGGGATCGTAGATGTCTTCGAAGGAACACAAGTAGTCCTTGAGCTAATGTCGGCTGCCCTACGGTACCCTGAACAAAAACACGTTCAACACTAGTCTTGTTAGCATCAGTTAGAGGCTTAGCAAGCTGTGTGCGCAGCGCAGCGGTAAGGATCGGCGCTTTGGTTTGTGTTGCGAGCAGTGTATACACAAGTAATCGCTGCAAGAATCGAGTCCCATTCTCTTGCAGGCTCACGAAGTCTACCGGACGAAGAATCATTAAGCTCAATGCGCCATGGCCTATCCAAGTACCATATGCTTGCGAGAGATGATTCAACTTATCTTGCCCAGCAGACGATGCCGTCCCGATATATTGGCTCTCGTCCAGATTGCTAGTGATCTTCTCGCCACCGACATGTGCTTCGCCAATCTCACGCAAATAGTCCCAGAGTACATATTGCATAGTAATACGCATTGCAGGGAGATCTTCAGCAAGTTGTTGACCAATCAGCACATAATATGGGTTATAAAGCTGTTCGTTGCCCAAGCAATGAATTAACACACGGATGATCTCCCTACGTTGGACCTCATTCAGCTTTAACTGAAGCAGACTTTGAACGGCATCTTTGTAATCCAGAGCAGACACTAAAGTGGTAAACACAACTCGGCGTGCTTCTGTGTTCATTCCCTGTATGCGGGCTAAGCTTCCAACATCCACCTCTGGCTCATCTATATCTTGAAGAAACCCGAAATCTTTCCCAGAGTCAGGCTCAGCAGTATCCTTCTCTGGCCTGATGCCTGATTCGTTACCAGTCCACGCTGCGCCAACAAGCCACCAGCGACCTTTTGTCTCAGCATCTTTGAGGTCTTGCAAGCCGATTTGGAGAGCAGTGTGCGTCCGTAGGGTTCGTCGCCGATCCAAAGTTGAGAGATATCTGCTCAAGCGTTTGACGCCATCGTCTTTCGACGAATCTGATTTCCTATCCTGACGTGGATTTTGAAGTATCTCCAACATGAAATGAGCACGGCTTGAATCGGTCACTAGATCAGTATTGCCGCTTGCTTCCTCAATGCGCTGCTTGGTGAGCGACGCGATGGTCGTCAGGGAAGTTGAGTCGTCGCGTCGTAATTGCTGACCACAGGATTGTACTATCCGTAGAACCAGCTCGATGTCTAGCTCTTTCATCTGTTTATAAGGACTCGCCGTCGAGACCATCTCACGAAATTCATAGCCTAGCAATAAGCGGATAAGGTCATAAAGCAGTCTCGCAGAAAGTAGCTTCAAATTGAGTAAATGACTCAATAGGAATACTAGATTGACACACTCTTTACTCCAGGAGCTGATACTCTCTTCATCCGCAGCGCTTGAATTCGAGTATTGCCTGTACACGTCAAGGAACCGATCCAAACAGCTCTGGACGAAGTATGCGCCAAACTCCACGCCGACAATGCGGTGCATTGCTGTGAGTAATGCTGCATAGATTACCACGAAAGTTTGGCTCAGTTGCGAACGCGCAGCAATAGTATCAAGAACCAAGCTTGTCAGAGTCGAGGTGACATCCCTACGAGCATACGATCCGAATAGGCTCTCGATTTCCTTCAATACAGTATCGATATTCCCTTCGCCCAGTCGATTTAATAGACCATTGATATGTCGTCGAAGCTTCTGCTGCTGTATTGAATGCGATTCATTGTTGTCTTTCATCATTGCTGCGCGTACGGCAGGAGGTACATACTTGTTCGATGTTGCTGGGACAGACACCTTCTCTTGGTCTTCCTTTGGATCACCCTTGGTTGAGGATACTGGTTCGGTATGTATGGTGTCGCCGTTATCACTTTTTTCAATCTCGTCTGATGCAGTGTCCCTGAGAGTCAAGTCAGAAGTCTCGCTTTCATCATCATCCATTTTGGTATCCTCTTCGCTTGAAGCTGGTTCCCGACCTTCTTCGCTGTCATGTGAGCCTTCGAGATGATTCTCGCTTCCGCTTTCAACATCACTGTCCATCTCTATATCACCAAGCGTGTCCTCTAGTCTGTCAAGATCGTCAAGTAAATCTGTGTCAGTTCTTCCACCTACAATCCACGTCATCGCCTTCTTCCTGATTTCGTTTCCCCTTCTTCCCATACAGCTGGTGTTCCAACCAACGTATTTCATCATTCTCGCCATTTTCTTCAGCATTCAAGGGTCGTTTGGGTATGGACTTTTTTGCGCTGTGCGTTGAGGTCGCACTGCGTTCGCTCTGAGCAGCAAGTCGCTCAAGTTTGGTAGGCCCCTTGGATTTTGACAAATCTCGAGAATGTTGCACGGCGCCCGTAATAGGATCGAGGATTGTGCGTGTGACCTTTTCGCTTGTAGCTTGTACTTTATCATCATTCAAACGCGGAATATCAGGTCGCGGCGTAGAATGCTGTGACTCTTTTTCTCGTGCTTTCTTCTCGTTCTGTCGCGAAGACAAATTTTCTGATTCAAGCACAGGGTACGTGCTCTTATGATGTTTTTCTTCCTGCGCACTACCGTGTCTTTTTGTCTCATCCGCACGATTCGCTCGCTGCAACGTCGAAGGCCGCTTTGGATGTCTGCGCTGCTTTCGTAGTTCCTTGCGTGCTGTGATGGAATGGACAGGTGGTCTTTTGGCACGCAGTTTTCTCTTATTATCACCCTCTTCGCCAAATCCTAATTCATCACGCAAGGCGGCCGGAAGACGAGTGGTAGATTTTCTCTTCGCCGTCTGTCCTCGCCAAACCATCGCTAGAAAAATTGGAAAGTGGAGGCTATTCAAGGATCCGATTAATTCGTCTTAGCTTTTTCTACATGGGAGGGCTCGGTGGTGTGGTCCACCCAGCTCCAAAGCTCAGAAAGTTCGGCACGCTGAAGTGCAACGAGCAGAACAGAAAGCGCGCATGCCGGTGACAGGTAAAGCAAAGCTGGCTGCGCCGCGCCGAACACGTGCATCACTGTTATGGTGGTCAACAGACCGGCAACGTAGGCTATCAAGCAAGCTGTGAAGTACGGCTTAGGGAAATGTAAGAAAAATCTCGTAAAGCGTAAGTTAGGACTTTCCTTTGATGCGTGCATTTGGTCGAGGCGCAAAGCAAGGGCAACAAATACGCCTGGAATCACGATATCGCCAAGGCCAAGTAAAGCAAAGGTCAACTTTGGAACAGTTGCTGACCATGACCATGCTTTGTATACCTCCAGCAAATTTTTAGGGAAAAGGATTTTGATAGGACCATCAAAGTTGGTTGCAACGCTGACCATGACGGATGGTCCTCCCTTCACAAGCTTAGCGCTACCAAAAACCCAGAAAATGTCGTAGAAGAACAACCCGGCTAGGAGGATGAAACCAGTTTGGAATGTATCCAGGGTTATGATCATAATTCCTTGGATCGCAAAGCACACTGCGACGAAGTCGGTAAGAAACCATGAGCGCGTATACAAGTAAGCGCCCATGATCAAGAAACCAAAGAGATCGATGGTGATATGGTTGGACGGCAGATTTATAGGCTTTGAGGCGTTGGTTATAGGAGGCGCGACATTCTTTTGGCTCTTCCAAGTAGGATAAGGAACGCGTAAGCGAAGAAGCAACCGATCCATATGTGGTAGGCTAGTCCCGCCCCGTACTACTTTCACCAGATGCTCAAGTACGGTGGGGATAGCGAATGCGCCAGCGATTGCGAAGTAAAAGTTTAGTAGCATGTTGATCATCTTCTTGTCTAGATACTTGAATGCCAAGTACATGGAAAATAGCACAGCACTGCCAATGATGGGGAACATGTAGGCATTCCCTGAAGACAAGCTTTGAGATTGTCCCTCCTCCTCATCCAAGTTCTCGTCGATGCCTGCATTCTTTCGCAGCTCACGAGTTTTAATAGGCGTATGAAGTGATGCAAAGCTTCCCACAACGACACAAGCAGACGCAGTACCTAATAGCGTACCATAAGCAAGAAACTCAGACATGATGTCTTGAGTCTACTGCACGGCCCTGGGGCCTCCACAAGTAGTGAGGGTGCAATGAAAGCGCTGAGGCACTATGGGATAGTCTAATGAATGGGTTGCATAGTGATACTGCTGCCAAATGTGCTCGTAGGCGGTGGTTTTGTGCTGGAACTTCGGCGGCGGGGCATGTATACACGAGGATGTGACCAAGGGGTAACTGAACCTGAGGTGTAGCCGCGACTTCGATCCAGGTCGCTAACAGACTCCCCATTGGCGATGCGTTCCCGCTCTTCGCGAATGCGTTCTTGTGCATTTTCGCATTGTTTTCGGAGGAAGCTAATCACAGCTTTGGGATCTGAGTGGTTAAATACTGCTGTTCCTGCGACAATCACATTTGCACCGGCATCTGCGCAACGATCGATGGTTTTAGGGCCGACGCCCCCGTCCACTTCCACGTCCAGTTCTGGAAACCGTGCCCGAAGTTCAGCAACTTTTGGCATGCATTCTTTCATGAATTTCTGACCACCTGCTCCGGGCCAAACGGTCATAACGAGTATCATATCAACAGCTGTCCCGAGTTCATCAGATATTTCACTAGCAGGTGTCCCAGGATTGATTGCAACAGATGCGCGCATATTTGCCGCCTTGATTTTACGCACCACGTCCAGAGGATCGTCTGGATAAGAGCAACAACTTACCTGTTGCTTCCAAATGAAAAGTGTATGATTTTCCGCCTGCTTCTGCGATATCCTTGATCCATTTTGCAGGCTCAGACACCATCATATGGCAGTCCATAAAGATGTCCGGCACTTTGCTATGCACGGACTTTAGCACAGGAGCTCCCAACACGATATTCGGTACGAAATGACCGTCCATAATATCTTGCTGTCAATACACAATTTACACACCCATATGTAGCCAGTCCGCACCACAGTCCATCATACGCTTACATTCTGCATTCAGATTCCCCAGATCCGACGCCAAGACACTCGGCGCTATCTTGATCGACGGCATTACTCTTTAGATTGGCTTCGCGCGGGGCAATGGAGGCAGCGATCTGTCACGTGAGACATCCTCCTTCAATCGATGAACGCATTAAGTGCGTATCGTTCGGATAGCGAAGGTGAGGAGCCGCAGGAAAATAGCGTAGGGGCCGCGCAAACTTCGTTTGGGGACGCTAAGGATACCACGGGTGCTGCTTCAAGCCAAAACTCCGACAGCGATAGCGATGTGGATGCTGCAGAAGATGTATTTCAGCTCACACACCGAGTGGAGAAGCAGCCTACGGCAAGCTCTTCAACCGTTGCGATCCGTGATGTAGCGCCAAATGTCACTGAGAGAACCCTAACTCAGACGGAGCAAAACGAGGTAACTACTGACGATACCCAGCCGTCGAAAATTCGTTATACGTTATCAGGCGCAGTCGAGGAAACAGACATGTCCGACTTTGATTTCCGTAACCAGCAGCAAACTTTCGAAATGCTTGGATACGCTCGGAATCCAAGTGTATACTCAGCTTCTTCAAATGTACCAGAGGCATACGTCGGCGACCGTCATACTGCCCAGAGCATGAACGGTGCCACATTGGCAGAGCTTAGAGGAGGTAATTCAGCGACTCGAGCTGCATCGCGAGCGATGAAAAAACGAAGGAAAGCTAATGGCGATGCATCGATTGTGGATGGGGTTGGAGCATATTCTGGCCCTTGGGCAGGCTGGGATGGCGAGGAAGAAACACCCGAAGATCTAGATACAAGCAATTTGGGACCCTCGAACGAAGAGCTTGCCGCTGCGGAAGCTAGTGCAAAGCAACGTAAAAAGGAGCATGCCAGACTCGAGCACAGGCGTGCGATGGATGAGGAACGCGGCACAGAAAAAAGTATCTTTCATGGTACTACTATGTACGACTATCAGGGACGCACTTATATGCACATCCCCACGGATACCGACACGAATCTTCGTGGCGACGCAGGATCACAACAATGCTTCATTCCTCAGACATGCATTCATACATGGACCGGTCATACAAAAGCGATCAACGCTGCGCGCCTTTTCCCAGAAAGTGGTCACTTGTTGCTAAGCGCAAGCATGGACACCAAAGTGAAACTGTGGGACATTTATCATCAAGGCAACTGTCTGCGAACATTTTTGGGCCACGTCAAGGGTGTTCGTGACGTTCAGTTCAACCAGGATGGCACACAATTCCTTACTTCTGGCTACGACCAAGTCATCAAGCTTTGGGACACAGAAACCGGCGCCTGTCTCCGGTCGATGCCAATGGAGTGCGTAGGGAACTGTGTTGTATATCGCCCGGGAAGCAACGATGTATTTCTAAGCGGCACCAGCGATAAGCGAATACTCCAGTATGATCTACGCGAGAAAGCCGTCACACAAGAATATAAGGAACACCAAGCTGCAGTCAACACAATTACATTCACCAACGCAGATCACTTTGTTTCGACAAGTGACGATAAATCGATGCGAGCATGGGACTTTGACATTCCTGTAGTGACAAAGCACATTGCTGACCCACATATGCAATCGATGCCGTCAATGGCATTGCATCCGGACAATACGTGGCTAGCTGGACAATCCATGGACAATTCTGTGCTAGTGTTCAATGCGGATACTTATCGCCAGAGCAGCCGTGCTTTCAAAGGGCACAGCGTCACTGGATTTGCGTGCCAACTTGGATTCAGTCCCGATGGACGATTCTTGTCTTCTGGTGACAGCCAAGGGAATCTCGTATTTTGGGATTGGGACAAAGGGAGCCTCATCAAACGACTTCCAGCGCATCGCGATGCTGTAATTTGTCATTCCTGGCTACCTCATGAATCCTCCAAGGTCGTGACGGGTGCTTGGGATGGGTTACTGAAACTGTGGACATAATTTTATAGATACACTACTTGCGCCGTTTTGGGCCTCGCTTTGTTTCTGTACGCTGCACCATAGATTTAGAGCCCTGTGCGTCGCTTGCATGTTTGATTGCCTTCCGCATGTTCAAGTTGGCGCCGCCCTTGTCAATTTTCGACAGCAAAGCAAGATTTGCTGCACGTTCAGAGCTCGCATCCACTTCGTTCGGACGGAAAGACCGCTTGACTCCTCGTGGTTTCGACTCGCCTTGGAGAGTTTTATCGAATCGGCCCATAGATGCTGTGCTACCTTTGGCACGTAGAATTCCTGCCTCTAGCTCCGCTTTTCGTGCACTACGAGATGCAACACCTGACCCGAGAGCACCAGGTTTGGGCGCAGAAGTTACTGGTGCAGTTGCGTTAGCAGTACCAGCATGAGCAAGATTGCGCTGGTGCTGTACCTCGTTCTTCTTCCGTAGCTCCTTGCGATTCTTCGCTGCCTCTTTATCGGGACGGAAATCGTCATCAGCTCCTGTAGGAACTTCAACCAGCCACTGGTTTTCCAGCGATTTATTCGCACCTTGATAGCCCCAACGAGGGACCCATTCCTTGCGTTCCTCATCATAAACCATCCGGTCCTTTCTCTTCTTGGAAATCCCCTTCTTACGCGCAAACTTCTCCCATTTCGTCAAAGGTTTTGATTTCGGAAGCGGTTTTTCACGGGGTACAAGCGAAGTGAAAGGTGGCAGAGAAGCGAGGGGTCCATACGACGCACTACGAGAAATCGGTTGCTGGAATATAGCATTGACTAGGAATTGCGTTGCATTCCGTGTACGCTCCCTGAGCAGTTCTTCGCGATCTTTTTTGTATTTCTTAGAATCTAGCGGATTGTAATCGAATGACGCTAAAAGACCAATGTCGAGTTCCAGAGGGACATCGCCTTGCTCAACCTTAGTACTGACTTCAACCATGGAAGCAAGCGAACGCCAACCAAAAAAAGTTCGCGAGTCACGTGTAAGATGGCTTGTCGCGTTCAACGTCGGTGAGCGCTAAGGCGCGATGCGAGTGATGCAGCGAGCACTGCTTATTGTGCAAAGTACAGGGCAGATATTATCGCTATTACAAGTGTTGTTCTTCCTTCCTCTGTCTTTGGAGCATGATCAAGATACATTTCTAGCATTCTCAGCTTCTATCGCGGCGTTCTATGGATTGTTATCAACTCTGCGATATTTTGGCAGGGGTACACGCATGCTGTACTTTGTGAAAGCGATATCCATGCTACAAAATGTACTTATTCCTATGCTACTATTTTCGTGTGCACGTCTTTACTCTCCATTTCCTTCGTCCAATCCACTAATCGAGGCTTTGCGAAAGAGCAGCAAACGTGCTTCGCCATGGCTTCAGCCTGCTTCGATCGCAAAAGCATTCTCCAAGAGTGAGCTACATGCATATCTTGTCTCTGTACTTCCTGAGCCACTGCTTGATGACCAAGATGGGATCGTATATCCTACATGGTTAGCGCAGTCGCTTCTATTGTGCTTGGGGACGGGGCAGTACCTGCTATCCCGCGTACCTGAGTGGTGGTATTCGGCACTTTTATACATGTCACCCGTTTTCTCATTGCTGGAGGGTCTATCAAGTCTGTTGGTGATTCAGTCCATCTCTCATCTATCTCGTTGGCTGATCAATGATTCCGACCGCTCGAAGCGTGGAAGATTCCATGGTAGCGCATTCATGCGGAAGCTGCTTTCTTTCGGGTTAGAGCCGTCGGAAGTATGGCAGTTGCTATTCTTGCTTCTGTCTGCTGTGGTCTACGTATTATCTGCGGTGGCTTTGTATATGTGCTACGATGGAGCGACGGACGGTCGATCAATTGCCGCGTCGGCCATCGGCGCCAGCGTTGCATCCACATTCTGGATATCGGCTATTGCCTTTGCGATCCGCAAAGGAAATGTTGTGGAAACTAGCTTAATGGTAAGTGTCTAGCAACTAACCACAGTTTGGCTATGTGGTATTCAATATCTACCAGCTTAGCAGCTCTTTAAACCTGAGTACTGATCCACTGCAGATGGTGCGGAATTTCAAGGCGTCTCATATCCAAAATCAAGTGCCTTTGTTCCTCGCACAGTCTACTAGCGCAATGCTAGATCGATTCCTGGCCGCTGTGGAACACAGCTTGTATGTGCTGTCTGCAGCCAACGAAGTACTGCCAACGACAGTGATTGTAAGTTTAGTATACCGGTTGATGGTGCTATATTCAGCAATACGTGTTCTGCCTCGCCTAAATTCTCATCATCCTGGCCAACCCCAACAAGACATTTTGCGTCGGCGCCAATCATCGCCATGGACAGATCCCTCGCTAAGCGATACAAAGACCCAACCCGTCACTGAGCAGAAAGGTGCAGAAGACAACCCGAACCCTGACAAGGAACCTGAGAAAACCGGATCAGGGATAACCCAGTCGATGATTCACAGCGAGAACTCTTCAGCGAAAGACGAAATGATCCAGTCGACATCACCGAAACAAACCAATCATCAAGGTCCCAGTCCAAGTTCTGAACAACTAGAGTCAATCTTAATGAGTGCAAAAGAACCGGGCAGTGAAGATGTGGAAGACGTCGCTGCGTATATGCAACAAGCGAAGCCAGCACGATCCGATGGTGTACAAGAGGTAGTCGAACATGCATTCCTTCGTGCCGAGAAGATCGTTCACTCGCGTTTAGAAAGCGAGTCGCGTGGATCTACCATCTTGAAGGTTCTCGTAACCTATTCACGGTTCTTGCTGATTGCCGTGTACAGTCATTTGCTGCTTTTGGATCAGAACCATCAAATTTACTGGCGGCTGATGACCGTCTTTTTTGCTCTGGGTCTTTGGTGTGTGGAGCTGTTGCTCAGCAAAGAAGATTCTTATCTTGTTTCGATGTATGAGTAGCCTGTATCATAGTCATTACGAAGGCGTACTTTTCAACTGAAGAGGCATAACTACAAGGTATGCAGCGAAATTCTGCTCAAAAGACTACAGCATCGCAAATTTAGGGTATAGTATTACTGCGTAGCGTTGGACTGTGCGAAATGCGCTGCATGATGATGCATAGTATCAAGTAAAGAAGGGATTCCAGCGCTGCACAGTGAGTGGAGTAGCTTACCCTGTAGCGGCGCTTACGGTGGCCATATGCCAATCTGGGTTTAAGGTCGCCGCAGAGGGTGTTGTGTCCACCAAAGCGGCCCATTGCTTGAGAAGAAAAGTATGCAGATCTTGCTGGAGAGCGGATTGGGCCGAGGATGCCGACGCGATTTGATCTACTTGGCTGAGAACCACAAGGATCGGAAGGTCTCTTGCAGTAGCACTTAGGACAAGATGCATCAATGCGTTGGACATCGCCGTGCGGTACGGTCCCTCGTCAAGCACCGGATTGCTGGCCCACCGGGGAGCATCAACTACCCACACAAGCAGTTGAGCATCGGGCAAGTACTGATCCCAGAGCGATCGCATAGAAAGTGCCCCGCCAAGGTCCCAGAAATGCAGGACGCTACCCTTAAGCGGTACATCCAGTACTTGATCAATGCTTCTACACGTACCATTCTGACCCACAGTTGGCGCTAAGCGCGAAGAAGGTGCAGACCCATTGCAATACAGCTCACGAAGCTAGACATGAGTATAGCACATACCTTTTCCAATATCCAAGTTTTGCCTGAGCCTTTGAGACCCACCAGTAACACAGTATAGGTCGGTTTTTGCGAGAGTTGCGCTTGGGTCAGTCCGTGCGCACTCACTATACAGCCCCGCTAGCAGATGATACATGGCACCTGCGAACTTCTGTACCACGTGATGCGATGTTAATGCACGGAGTATGATTGGCGGATTTGCGCGGGAGGAAAGCAAAGCGTGGCTATCGAAGCAGATTTCTCCAACCTCTCAACTTAGAAGTGGTGGTTGCTTTGGGAATGACGATGCTCAGTCTCCTGCGCACGGGTGCTATGACGCCAGGTGCTCGGATGGTGTCCAGCCGTACCATGCCTAAGATTAATGCTGCGTACTTGTCGACGTCCAGTGCTTGCCATCAGGCGTCGCCTGCTCCTGAACCGCCCAAGATGGTCAAGCTATCTATCAATGGACAAGAAGTGGAAGTTGAGCAAGGAACTGCTATTATCCAGGCCTGTGAGAAGGTCGGTGCACAGATTCCTCGGTTCTGTTATCATGAACGTGTAAGTACAATGTGCTAATGCGCAGTTGAACGTCGCAGGGAACTGTCGAATGTGCCTTGTAGAAAGCAAAGGAGCACCAAAACCTTTGGCCTCGTGTGCGTTCCCCGCTATGCCCGGACAACAGATCTTCACGGACACACCACTGGTTGCAAAGGCACGCGAAGGTGTAATGGAGTTTCTCTTACAAAACCACCCCTTGGATTGCCCTATCTGTGATTGGGGTGGCGAGTGCGATCTTCAAGATCAGTCGATGCGATATGGTGGCGACCGAGCGCGCTTCCATGAAGTCGCTGGCAAACGCGCCGTGGAAGACAAATATTTCGGTCCTTTGATCAAGACGGTGATGACTCGTTGCATCCAATGTACACGTTGTGTGCGATATGCGAACGAAGTCGCGGGTGTCCAAGAATTGGGTACTACCGGTCGAGGCTCTCAGACACAAATCGGCATGTATGTCGAAAAAATGCTCGACTCGGAAATGTCCGGAAACATCGTAGACTTGTGCCCCGTGGGTGCATTGACTTCGCGTCCTCAGGCGTTCCAGATGCGTCCATGGGAATTGCGTAAGTTTGAGTCGGTGGATGTTTTGGATGCAGTCGGTAGCAACATCCGTGTAGATGCGCGTGATTTGCAAGTAATGCGTGTTGTGCCGCGCACCAACGATGACGTGAATGAGGAGTGGATCAATGACAAGACACGATACGCCGTTGACGGATTGAAATATCAGCGATTGACCACGCCTCTGATCCGACAAGGTGACCGCTTTGTACCAGCGACCTGGCCTGAAGCCATGCGTACCATTGCCGAGGGACTTGAGCAAAGTGGGGCGAAAGGCAACGAAATCCAAGGTGTTGCCGGTGGTTTGGCCGATGCTGAGTCGCTTGTCGCTTTGAAAGACCTGATCAATCGCCTTGGTTCCGATAATACCGTCACAGACGAGCCATTGGGTTCACAACCACCGGTGCATGGCGTCGATATCCGCTCTAACTATACATTTAACTCGGAAATCAACGGTTTGGATGAAGCGGACTTTGTGATTATGATTGGCACCAACCCGCGCCACGAAGCTGCTGTGATCAATACACGTATCCGGAAGAACTACCTGCGTCAATACCAAGACATTGCATTGATCGGCGAACCTGTGGACCTCACCTACGAATACGACCATTTGGGAACTGATCTGAAGGCCGTTGAAGATTTAGCTAACGGCCGTGGCAGTGGCGCTGAGCGTCTGAAATCGGCGCAGAAGCCGCTTGTGATTGTCGGCAGCGGTGTAGCAGATCACCCTGACGGTGCTGCTGTGATGAAGAACGTCGCGAAACTCTTGCAGTCAAACAAGGAGAAGTTCCTGACTGCGGAATGGAACGGTTACAACTTTTTGCAACGGGCTGCTTCGCGAGTTGCTTCACGCGATATTGGATTCACAGGTCGCTTGGATATGCAAGACATACCGAAATTCGTGTACTTGCTGAATGCCGACGACATCACCGCTGACCGCATCCCACAAGACGCGTTTGTAGTTTACCAAGGCCACCACGGTGACGTCGGTGCTCAATTCGCCGACGTGTGCCTGCCTGGTATGGCATACACGGAAAAGAGCGCTACCTATGTCAACACGGAAGGCCGCCCTCAGTTGACTCGTGCCGCGGTTAGTGGCGCTGGTGCGGCGCGTGAAGATTGGAAGATCTTGCGTGCGCTTTCGGAGGTGATTGGAAATCCTCTACCTTATGACGATGTGACTGGTGTTCGCCACCGTATGTTTGATATCTCTCCAAGTCTCGTCCGTTACGAAACCGTGGAGTCGACCTCGCCAATGGTGGCGGCCGTCGGTCTGAATCAATTGGCTTCCAACAAGAATATCCCTTCCTTGAACACGCCATTGTTGCGCCCTATTGATAACTTCTACCAAACCGACCCGATATCGCGCGCGTCACCCACTATGGCCAAATGTGTTCAAGCGTTCGTCTACGGTATTCCTTCTCGCTACGAACAGTTGGCCGACTCCATTACTCCCGAAGCCTTGGGAGCTCAGCCGTAGAATTTTTGAGTAGTGCCACGTGGACCTACATTTTTCCGTAGAGCCTTCAGTGTGATTAGTTGCTTGAAATCCGGCGTAAGACCTGAAGAAGTGAGCCGCGCTGGGGAGGAGGCACTGAAAGCCAGGCAAAGAATATTTTCGTTCAGCAAAGGCTTGCTTCTGACGGATGCTGGATATACGAGATTCTCACTTGCTTCCGCCGCCAACCACGCGCTTGCAACGGTCGCGGGCGAATTCCAGCTCAAGCGTATTAGGAAGGTCCTCGAGTTGGAGTGAGCGCTCTTCCAAGGGAGCGAAGTCGGGCAACCGCAGACCATCTGCAACGTCGCAGCTTGATCATAACGAGGATAGTATACAGGAGTCCGAAACCTCGTTGAGATTCTCCCGTGGCAATTGGCCGCGGTGGGTCCCTGGTTCAAGGTATGCTCATCCCGATGAAGAGACACCGGCGATTTCCCTCTCCTCGTTTTCTCGTAACGAGAGCCGTGGTACGGTATCTGAAACTGCTCCGCGCGGGATTTTATACCCAGGCAACGAACTAGAAGTCCCCGCTATGGAGCCGAGTTCGAGTCATCACACTACTGCGTCCGCCCCTGCCGCAGCGGTAGGATCATCGACATCTCGACCTCGATTGACCATTGCAGAACCGGTTCCAAGTCGCTCAGACGATGCTCAACATAGTTTTCACCATGTTGACCAAAATCTATCTGAGTCGTCTGCTTATCCTCGACGTGGGTCTCTGGCGGTCATCACCAACGCAGTGGCTGCGATGAATCCTTTCCCGCGGATGACGTCCATGTGGCCGGGCGCGAGGGATGACGACGACTCATACACGATGAATTCAAGTCAATCGAACGGTGGCGAGAATCTCACTACCAATCCTCAGCAGGAAAGCACCAAGACTCGTCAGCGATCAGCCACGCTTCCCACTATCTCTCGATGGCGATCAAACGAGCGACAAGACAAGAATACTTCCGCAACTTTTTCCGAACAGCAGAATTCTACCAAGCCAGGCAGTTCGCGCGATCTGCACTCGGATCAAATGGTAGATTACTTGGATGTGATCGACCCTGCTGTTGGTGTATTCAATACGCTTCAAGATTTCGGAAATAGTACAATGTTACCGAATGTGCCATGGTTCTACAACCGGCGGCCTACGCTGAATATGAATCGGATCGCTATCCCTAATGTGCGGCCTCAAAGCCCTACGTCCCCAAGTCCTACTTCTCCAATATACCCAACAGGCGATCACCAGCCATGGAACAGTCTGCATAATTGGAACCACCGTTCACAATATGAAGATCAGGACCTGGAGCAAGAAGCAGAATCTTTGGGTCGCGCGGAAATCCATCGTGAACAAGCGCAGGGAGTGCAACAGGAGCATGAGGCCGAACCTCCGTCTCGATTTCCTTACAGGCAAGACTACGGCGGGTCACAGTCGAAGGTCAAGCCTGAATTGTCGCCAAGCAAGCGCGATTCTCGGTTGCGACCTGATGAAACATCTTTCGACGATTCGTGGTGGCAGCCAAGTAATACCAAACCGCTCGCGGACAAAGCTCCATCCCACAAGGATTCTAGTGCAGTAGTCCCCGAAACCAACCAGGATCACGAATCCAGTTTGCCGGCACAAGATTCGCTCACACACAAGCAATCCAGTGACTCATTCTCCGAGATGGAAGAGATTCACACACAGAGATGGTGGGCAATGGACGCAGAGGAACGCAAAGAACTCGATCACCATATTCGGCACTTGCTCACCAACAAAAGCAAAGCCAGACGTTATTTGAAGGGGTTTTGGAACTTTGTTCGCACGCCTATGGGCTTTATTTTGACAACGTATGGGCTGCTTATCACCGCCTGGGGAATGCTGATTATGCTGCTAATTATCCCTTGGGTCCATTTCGGAGACAAGCATCGGCAACGGTATTGGATTGAGATCTGTGACCAAGTGCTCTGTGCACTGTTCACTGCAGTGGGTTTAGGATTTGCGCCGTTCCGTGCGGTAGACACGTACCGCATGGCTTACATCGCACACTATCATTTCGTCACATACAAACGACGTCGACTTCTTGATTTGCCGAAACTGAAGAACAAAAATGAGCTTCCACGCTATTCTCAGGGCCGAATTGATCGTCTGGTCAAGTCAGAGGATGGCACATCGTCTGCGCCAGAAGAGGCTGGCGCAGAGGCCAAGGAATTGACGGACCCAGTGAAGTCTTTGGAGGCGATTGGTGTGAAGCATGCCAGAGGTGGACATGCAGAGGAAGTGTATGGTGTAGAAAACTTGTTTGGTTCTTTCCCTGGCCAGCCTGGCTCCCACCCGAAAAACCGTGACGAGCTTCACAAACAGAGGTTGAAGCGCGCTCCGTCTATTGATTCGATCATCGATAAGAGCTCGAAAGAAGTCTCTGTATTGAGTCCCACAGAGCAAGCCAATCTTCAGCATCAGCAGCGCTTGTTTCATGCCTCGCATACTTTTTATCGATATCGCGAAACTGCAACGCATTGGCCCTTTCCTTTACGATTGATGATGGTAATTGTTATTTTGCTTGACTGCCACTCGATATTGCAGGGCACCTTGGGCGGCGTTACATGGGGGATCCAATACCAGCATCGGCCCACTGCGCTGACCGCAACCATCATTACATGCTCTCTTTCATGCAATGCTATGGCTGGTATCTTAATCTGGCAAGGGGGAAAACGTACGCGGAAAACCGAGGTGGTGAAGCGCAGGCTGAAACTCGCATTAGAGGAACGCGCCATCGAGCGTATGGAACGTAAACGTCGTGAACGAGGTAAACATCCTTCAAAGACCACAACTCAGAATACTACGTGAGCTATGTAGATAGGTTAGCAATCCCAAGCGTGTATACGACCAAGCCTTGCTCCTTTCATGAAGGATGTGATTCTCAGCCCCTCCACATCCCAAAAAGCTTATCCGAAAGATGGAAAGCAGAGATGGAGCCAGGCAGCGACGTTTGTCCACGTCGCCGTCGGAGCTTCGTGGCAATTTGGCAGATGCAAAGCATGCGATAACTGAATCTCAACCGATCGTAAATCGTGGCGCAAAGAGTACGCAGCCGATTCGATCCTATAGTAAAACGTTGGTTCACTATACTGACGCAGGACGGTGATGACTGAAGCGGGCCGTCAGCCTTGGTATAATGGCGAAGGGCACCCGATACCCCCATATATTGTAGGAGTGGCAGGTGGAAGCGCAAGTGGGAAGACATCGATCGCCAAAGAGATCTTGCGGCAACTACCCAACGTTTCATGGGTAGCGATCGTGACGCAGGATGCATTCTATAAGCCTCTCTCGGAAGCAGACACTCGCCTGGCATTCGAACAAAACTACGACTTCGATCACCCAAATGCTATTGATCAAGACTTGCTAATACAGTGTGTAAGAGATTTGAAACAATCGCGTGCGGTGCAGATTCCTGTATACAGCTTCACACAACACCAACGGACTAATGATACTACATATTTGTATGGACAGTCCGTGATTGTTGTCGAGGGGCTGTTTGTTCTGCAAAACAGAGAACTAGTGGATTTGCTTGATTTAAAAATCTTCGTTCAAACGGATCCAGACGTGATGCTTGCGAGACGGATTCGCAGAGATATCGTCGAGCGTGGACGCTCGATGGATGGTGTGCTTGAACAGTACTTCCGGTTTGTCAAGCCTTCTTTCGATACATTCGGTGCGTCTTATGCTTTCTGATCAAGTTGGGCCATCTGCTCGAGCTGCGGATATCATCGTCCCTGGTGCCAACAACCAAGTTGCAATTGATGTGATTGCGCAGCATATGTCCAAACAGCTCACACGCACTTATTCATGCCAGCTATCGCAATATACGCCGCAACAGAATTTGGGCAAAGAGCGCGCTAGTGACCGCTTGGTGCGACTCGTCCTTGGATTGTCTTCCAATGGAAATCCAGTGCATGCCGTCGAACGCGAGCCATTCAGCCAACCACCAAACCCTAGAAATACAGAGATACCCTACTGTTTGGAAGAGATCCGTGGCATCGTACCATTACCACCTAACGTTTTCATTGTCCCGCAAACCGCCCAGCTCGTCGGGCTGCTGACAACCCTGCATGACGTCAAGACAGGGTCGGGCGAATTTGCGTATGCTTGCAAAAGAGTAGGTGCTCATGTCGTTGAGCATGCTATGTCGCTACTTCCATACCGAGAATGCGAGGTGCCTTTGCACACCGGCGGATCCTGTAAGGGAGTTGAGCTGGATATTGAACATCTCTGCGGAATATCAATCCTTCGTTCTGGAGCCATCTTAGAAGCACCATTACGCCGGAGTTTCCCTGCACTTCCCCTTGGATCGCTGTTAATTCAAAGCAATAACAGCAATTATCGGCCGTTGCTCTACTCGGTGAGGCTGCCCTCATTTGTGAGAGAGCGGTCAACGGCACAATCTACCTACGTGTTTCTTACAGATGCACAAATCGGGACGGGAGCCGCGGCATTTATGGCGATCAGAGTACTTCTCGATCATGGAGTCCCTCAGGAACAGATTCTTTTGCTGACTATTCTCACGTCAGCTGAAGGTGGGGTATGGGCATTACATCACGCGTTTCCAGGCGTACGCATCGTGACGGGAGGCTTAGATCCTGGACTCGAAGAATACGTTCTACCTGATCCGCAACAACCCTCTTCCGAAACTTCACCTCTATCCTCAGCCGGTAAATCGCCTGATTTGGACCCAAGACAGCTGCCAGCTCAACGTAGGATCTTTGCGATTTCCCCAGGTTGTGGCCAAATGGGTGACCGGTACTGGGGCACGTGATGCGCCGCCTGTCTGCGGGGTCGCCAACATAGCCATATGATTGGTGTACGTAAAGTCAAATTAGGCGACCCAACGGGCGAGACTAGACTTGCAGCAGCGCCTTTCGTCGAGTGACCCGTCAACGAGGAGAAGATCAAAGGTGGTCTTACGAATCATCTCTGGAGGTAGAGCTTGTATTTGAGTATATTGTGCTACGTGTATTATACAAGTTAGCACTCCCTCTTAGTTTATCACGTCATGCTGCGCTCCTTCGGCAAAATGATGAGTGGTGTGTCCAAGCGGGGTAAGGGCCGAGGAGGGGATGAGCGAAGCGGCGACGATGCGCAAGACGCTTCTAGTACCTTATCAAGAGACTCGTTCTCATCAACGAGACAAAATGAAACGGATTCTGACTTGAATAGTGCCAATAACACGCCATCGTTGCCCGGCGAATCTCCCAAGCTAACGCATTCTACTAACAAGAATCGCAATCATACCAATCGTGGAACGCCTAGCGACGGCATCGTAGGGAACGATGCTGTGGCATTGAAACAGAAGGAAGCAGGGAAAAATCCCGATAAATCAACTAGCCTTACCCAATCTTCTCTTGCTGTTCCCTCGGAGTCTTCCCAGAATAAAACAGGTTCTCACCCTATGCGATCTCCTGATCCACGAGGAGGTGGTTTGCCGATAGCGAATTGGGGCGCAACATCACCACCATCGAATTCTTTTTCAGGGGCTTCTCCCATGTCAACTAGTGTACAGAGTGCTGATGGGGTGAAGACATTCGACATCGACGATATGATAGCACGACTTCTCGAGGCAGGGTATTCAAGTAAGATGCCGAAGCCCGCATTAAAGATCCCAGAAATCATGGCAGTGTGTCAAGCAGCACGCGAGGTTTTTCTGAGTCAGCCAACATTGATTGAGCTCAGCCCGCCGGTGAAGATTGTTGGCGATACCCACGGACAGTACCAGGATTTGTTGCGTCTATTTGATATGTGTGGGTTTCCTCCCGCGTCCAATTATTTGTTGCTAGGCGACTACGTGGACCGAGGGAAACAATCACTGGAAACCATTCTGCTGCTGCTTTGCTATAAGATCAAGTACCCAGAAAATTTCTTTTTGCTGCGTGGGAACCACGAATGTGCGAATGTCACCCGCGTATATGGATTTTACGACGAATGCAAACGGCGTTTGAATATACGTATCTGGAAAACATTCATTGATGTCTTTAACACTCTACCTATTGCTGCTATTGTCGCATCAAAGATCTTCTGTGTGCACGGCGGATTGTCCCCATCACTGTCCAATATGGATGACATTCGCCGTATAGAACGGCCGACAGGCGTACCGGACTATGGATTGTTGAATGATCTTCTCTGGAGTGACCCAAGCGACACAGCTCTTGATTGGGAAGATAATGAGCGCGGCGTAAGCTACTGTTTTGGAAAAGCTGTTATTCAACAGTTCCTCGCGCAATACGACTTCGACTTAATTTGTCGTGCGCATATGGTGGTGGAAGACGGCTATGAGTTCTGGAATGAACGAACTTTGGTTACAGTGTTCAGTGCCCCCAATTATTGTGGGGAATTCGATAATTTCGGCGCAGTAATGAGTGTGTCAGAGGACTTGCTGTGCGCCTTCGAGCTGCTCAAGCCACTCGATGGCCCTGCTCTTAAAAAGGAAATGGCCAAAAGCAAGCGAAAAAATGCTATGCAACAACAGAAAATGTCACCTTCACAAATCCAACAGCCAAGCCCCCCGTCCTAAAAAGTCCTGATAACCCTCAGGTTGTCGTCAAGTACCGACACTGTATAGATAGCCCACATATCTTAGCTTGTCTCATCGAAAACGCCTTCTATGAAGTTTAGTAATTGTACGCGATCAAGCCATCCTTAGGCAGGTATGAATGGAACTCCTGACCTACTTGCGGTGAATGTTCGTGATCTCCGATATCAATTTGCATCAGGCGCAACAGAGGCGCTTGAGAATTGCACATTACAGCTTGCACCTGGGTCACGTTGTCTTTTGATCGGTGCGAACGGTGCAGGGAAGAGCACGTTGCTAAGGCTTCTTGCTGGGAAGCGCTTGGCTGATGCCAACATCCAAGTATTTGGGCAGGATGTCTTTCGGTCTCCTCCGCACGGGATCACCTATTTGGGTACAGAATGGGCCATGAACCCAGTGGTACGCAGCGATATTACAGTATCACATTTCTTAGACTCGGTTGGAGGATTTCGGCATGCTGACCGCCGTGACAGATTACTTGACCTGTTGGATGTCGACCTATCATGGCGTATGCATGCAATTAGCGATGGAGAACGCAGACGTGTACAGTTATGTATGGGACTTATGGAACCATTCCGATTGCTGCTGCTTGATGAAGTCACAGTTGATTTGGACGTTCAGGTTCGGTGCGATCTGTTGGAATTCTTGAAAGAAGAAAGTATACAACGAGGCGCCGCAATTGTGTATGCTACGCACATCTTCGACGGGATCCATACGTTCCCCACCGAAATCGTACATCTCCGACTAGGACACACGGTTCCTAATAGGTCAATCCCATGGCCGCTACCCATGCTGGATAGTATGCATCCCGAAGTGAGAGCAGCACTGCCGTCCGCACTACGTTCGAGTGAACCTGCAAATGTATCACGATTGCAATCTATCTCTCTATTAGAGCTTGCACTAGCATGGCTTCGCGAGGATCGCGTACTACGTACAGAACAGGAGCAATCAAGAGGCATCAAAAGAGGTCGTGCACCACGGGATGCCCACAGTGAGACTACCGATGCCAAGAAATTTTTTAATCAATATGATTATTACGATAATTACACGCGTTGAGTAGCCAAAGGGTTTGTATTTTCTCAATGGTTCATCCGGCTAACGACTTGGCTGAGTGGCGCAACGGTAGCGCGTCTGATTCCAGCATGTTAAGGTATTACCTTGGCAGGGGAGTCTCCAGAAGGTTATCCGTTCGAATCGGGTCTCGGTCATTTTTTTGGAAAATTTTGTCACCACCTCCACGTGGACATTAAGAAATTTCTCTCTGTAGTTCTTGACACTCTTGTGCTCGGCCATGGCTGGACCTAAAGAACGCCGAAAGAGCGGCAAACATTCAGATGAAGCACTCAAACTGCAATCAGATAGCATTGCAAAGTCTACTCGTATCCCAGTATCATTACAACAGTCGACACCAGAAGAGCTTATAGGGATGAAACCACCCAAGTCTCTCTCAAATATTCGTGACAAGAAACTGCGTTCCGATCTATCTAGACAATACCTTTCTCGCAAGCGTGCCGAAAAGCATGCTGAATTAGCAGATACTTACCTTCATGGCTCTGCTCCTGGAGAGGGCGCCGGTTTAATCGAGCCAGAGAATGAGATGGAACGCACAGCTCGCGTCACTCAATCGCAAATCCAGAGTGAGATCGGTGTAGAGACTGCACGGAAAAGTTTCGAGCTGCAATTGGGTGGCATCAAAGGCGGCGTGCCAAGTCTTGGCCCTTACCGCTTGGATTACACGCGAAACGGGCGGCACCTTATTTTGGGTGGCCGCAAGGGTCATTTAGCTGCATTCGATTGGCAATCTGGTAAGTTGTCTTGTGAGATACAAGTGCAAGAGACTGTACGTGATGTACGATGGCTGCATGATCATTCCTTCTTTGCTGCAGCGCAAAAGAAATATACCTATATCTATGATCAGAACGGAATTGAGATTCACAGACTGAAAGACCACATTGAGGTAAACCGAATGCAGTTTCTGCCTTACCACTTTCTGCTTGCAACAGTAGGCAAAGCTGGCTACTTAAAATATCAAGATGTTTCTACTGGACAGTTGGTGGCTTCGCATCGTACCGGTCTAGGTTCCTGTGCAACGATGGCACAGAATCCACTCAGCGCAGTCATACATTTGGGGCATGCAAATGGTACAGTGACTTTGTGGACACCGAATTTGTCGACTCCTGCTGTGAAAATATTAGCGCATCGTGGGCCTTTGACAGGGATCGCAATCAATACCCACGCTGGCGGCCGCGAGATGGCTACGACTGGCTTAGATGGCCATGTCAAAGTATGGGATATGCGTATGCTCGGCAAAGGCCCGCGACGAGAATGGATCACTCGGCGGTCCCCCGCGGATGTGGCATATTCTCAACGCGGCCTACTCGGAGTTGCATGGGGCACGCACGTCAGTCTATATAACACACAAGCTCCGCTAGGAAATGCTCCGCCTGGTCCTTATCTGACGCAAAACTTTCCCCAGCAAACACCACTCGAGGTGCAATTCTGTCCGTACGAAGATGTATTAGGGGTCGGACGAGCGGATGGTTTTACTAGCTTATTGGTCCCGGGAAGCGGTGAACCAACGTTTGACTCAAGTGAGGCAGACCCCTATGAGACCAAAGCTCGTCGCCGCGAACGTGAAGTGCGCAGTCTCCTTGATAAGATCCAGCCAGAAATGATCACAGTCGACCCTGATATGGTTGGTCAACTGGACACAAAAGCATCTCGTCTGAGCCAGCCTGCTGCAGGATCTACCGAAAGGGAAGCGCCGCGTGCCGCAGATGGCACTTCTTATGCACGATTAACGCGTGCACAAAAATTGCAGCTGAACCAATCCCTCGAGACCGAAGCCGACCAAGATCTAGTCGAGGATGGTGCAGGCAAGACACCCGGCAAAGGTGTTTCAAGAGAAAAGAAAAAGGCAAGGGGACGTAGCTCCTCGATGAAGAAGTATCTGCGGAAAAAGCGACAGAACGTTGTTGACGCAAACACCACCGCACTACGTGAAAAATATCGTAAAGAGAAAGAGCGAGCAAGACACGCGCGCCACGGGACAGTTCCTGAAGTGCATCAACCTTCGGCTTTGGACGTTTTTGCTAACGTGCGTGGACCAAGAAAATAGGCATGTGTTAAGGTTTATTATAATAACTACTAAATTACAAGCAACGTATCCATAGTGTCACGAATAACACTAGGTACAAAACGACAAAAGTCTGAACTAACGGACCAGTAAGCGGAAGCTTACGCCGTTGGTCATTACGCAGGGCTTCCAGCTCAAAGTCTGTCAGGTTCGTTTTGCCTTTTTGCTGAACAGCCCGCTCATAGCCGCGTACAGGCGCATCCATCGCGTCCCACCATGTCTTGGTCGATGCATACTGCTGCGCACGTTGACCCATGGTGGCACGTAAAGTGCGATCGCGAATCAAGCGTTCTAGTAGCATACTGTAGGCCTGCGCGCAAGATTGGAAAGAGGCCGACCCTGAGGCCATCGCCGCGGCACACTCCTTGACGCTTAGAATCGGTGTTGGTAGACCGGGTGTTAGGTTGGTACCAGCAGATGAGTAGTTCAAAGAAGATTTGATGGGAGATGTGGTAGAATCTTTGTGACTCAAGAGATTATTAGACGAGATGTCGTCCTTACGAGGACCGTCAAGGGGGAATTGTCGAGCAGCCACAGATGCAGATCGAGCTGTGCTGGAGCTCAATTCTATGATTCGGCGAACGTCGAGCAACAAGCCAGTAAGTCCGTGGCATACTAAATCCGAAGTACCCTCTGCATGCAATCCAACAACGGGTAAGCCTGAAGCCAATGCTTCTAGAACCACTTGGCCAAAAGTCTCTGTGAACGACGGAAAAGCAAAGATACTGCTGCTGGCGAACATCGAGGCGAGTCGCTTGCCTTTCTGGTGGCCCATAAATACTGCATCCAAATTGTATCGGGCACTAAGCCTGGTCAATTCACCACGCGCAGGCCCGTCGCCAACCACGACAAGCTTTGCATTGTCCCTAACGTTGGAGGGAAGTAATCGGAATGCCTCAATAAGCAAACGAATATTTTTTTCCCAACTAATGCGACCCACGTACAGAACGACAGCTTTACTGTTCGCGTCATGAGACGCTGCATCCACATCGACCCGAGTGAGTACAGGTGGCGGTAGCGAAAACTGCGAAGATATTGGTGGCAAGTCGGATAAACTCTCGTAAGCGGGAGGTGGGCTAAGGTGTGGTGACAGGATCGGTAGACTGTCGGGAGTATGAATGAAGGTATCCGAGTCAAGGGACGTCGGGATATGGTTCTGTTTACACAATGTGTCAATCAGAGCTTGGCTCTTTGGTTTACAATCCCAACTTTCCCGCAGATTCTCGTCTCGTGCCGCAGGATTAAACGTCTGAGTATCCACGCCACGGCTCCAGATATCGACATTATGAAAACCCTTCTCGCGGAGCATGCGCCGCGTTGTCTCGCTCGGACAGAACACGATATCGCATTGATTATGCTGAGCGCGAATCATATTCCACATGATGTTTTCGATAAAGGGGATGCCAAACAGCGATGCGTAGGTCGGTAGATTGGTGTGGTAAGATGAGACACATGGCACATCAGGTAATATCTTCTTGACCACCCACATCATTTGTGCACCAAGCCAAACAGGGTCCACAAAATGGATCACATCTGGACGGAACTGCAATAGACGGCGCACAAATCGAGGACGCATGAAATTCAGCTTCAGCCCAGGATAGACCAAAAGTGGGAAGCCAAATGTACCCACCACAGAGTGTCCCGAGTACTCCGATAAGCCTGTATCAGGTCCGAGGACCAGAGCTTCATGACCCTCTGCATGCAAGTGTTCAAGTAGGCGGGCAAGTGTACGTGTAACTCCGTCGATCTTTGGTAGAAAGTTTTCTGAGGTCAGTCCGTAGATACATACCGGTAACGATCGCAACGCGCAGTTTCCTACGCTTGCGATCGGTTGGACACGGATAGGACACCGCTTCTAAGGCAGCATCTAGCTTAGAAACCATGGCAGTGAAGTGTCTATAGTGAGGAACGGAATTGATGGTCTTCAGCACGGAGCCACAATCAGGTGGGTTGAGCTGATTTAAGTCGCTCGGACCGTCAGCGCGCGAGGTTTAATTAGGCTGCTAGCCGCACGTGTCCCTGAGCACGTTCCCAGCACCGAGCGCGGCGCGAGCCACTGTTGCCCTCCACTTGATGGACTTTACGGAGGCGTATGGTCATGCAGGAATTGACACAGTCAGTTTCTCGCCGGGGTCAACTTTCATCGCGTATGTTGATGGCATAAATAGAAGTGATGTGGTGGTCCGTGTTTCAGGTACATTGCAAATCGTGAGAAGCTGGTCACTCCACACGCAGTTGCAGGCATTGACATGGTCACCCGATGGCCTCTTCCTATTAGCTAGTGGATATAAGGATGATGGTGTGTCGTACATCCTGCCAATGGATCCCGATGCAAGTGTCACAGATGGATCCGACGATAACCAGGGGTGGGTCGCGCGTCTTGCAGGCGGCATAGCAGGGGTGGACCGTGCACAATGGGTGCCCGTATGGCGAGTGCCATCTGTGATGCAATTTAGCGCGCACACGGGCGGCATGCTGTACTCCTTAGCGGATCAGTCGTTTACTTCATTCCCGCAAACCGTGCAACCGAAGTGTAAGTAGCTTGGTACTGACAAAAGTGTTCGCACTCCCGCAATCCGAATATTTCAGTGTAGTGCAACGAGAACACGATGATGTACTCTGTGTGTATTCGCCAGAATCGCTTGACTGTCCGACTGTGACTGAACCCAACGTATGGTGCCTTCGTAAGGTAAGCACTTGGACCTGACCAAACAGTCCATCCGGCTTCATACCCATGAGTGTAGCGGCGTTGCTTGGAGCCCAGAAGGTGATACAGTCGCAGTCTGGGACTCTCTGCTCGAGTACAGACTAGCACTCTATACCTTCGAAGGCACACACCTTGCAACTTATGTTATTGAGGGAGGTCATAGTATTCCCCACATCCTTACCGCTGTCAACGCCGACAAAGCACGTTTGATCCTCGCAGACAGACCACAGACCGCACAACGCGCGAGGCGCATTCCTGTACGGAGCCATAAGCATCTCGAAAGCACCTCTCTTTCATCGAGCGCCTCACGACGAGCAAGCGGAAGCAATGATGCAAAATTTGCGGGAGGTGCGTTGGGTATAAGTCGTGTTGTATGGCATCCAGCCGGGACATTCTTGGCGGTAGGAAGCTATCATGGGGTTGTACACGTTCTTTGTAGCGATGATTGGTCTTGTGCATATACAATAGACCTAAGACCATCATCGCTGGCTAGATCAAGTGCTACTACGGCTATATGGCGCGAGCCGAAACGGTGGTTGGAAGGGACGCAAGGGCATGGAATCGTCTCGCTACAATGTGAATTCCTGCCTTTTGATTCAGCCGCGATAATAGATCGAGACCCGTTGAAACAAGGAATCAGTTGGATGGCTTGGAATACTGATGGGAGTGCTTTGGCAATTCGCAATGATTCGATGCCCAACAGCGTGTTTGTGTATAATTTTGAGGGCTTTACGGAAAAACGAGTTGACGCTGTATTAAGTCTAGCTGCGATTCTGGAGTACTCTAACCCAGTTTCAGCAATAGCATGGAGGCCTGGCGTGCATAACACCCTAGCGGTGGTCACTGGCCAAGATTCAGTGTATCTCTTTTCGAACTCCGGCGAGAGCAAACAGTCAGCCGAAGCAATTGCTATTCCTAATGGTAGGTGATTATATTGATCCAGAAAACTTCCACGCATCGCGCCTGATTTGGTCGCCGAGCGGCGAATCGCTCATGCTCGTCGACCACAATTCGTATTGCTGCGTAATTCCAGCGCAAAGTAGTTAATAGAAGTACATTTATAAAAGAAAGCCATAAGTGGGGCGCGTGGTGGAGTGGTTACCACGTCCGCTTTGCATACGCATCAGCGCACTAGCGGTAGGTCGCGGGTTCAAATCCCGTCGTGTCCAAATTTTTTTTTTCTTCTAGATCTCGGAGATCCACGTGGCTGCTTTCATCTTTCCTCGAATATGTATGCCGACAGAGAAGAGTCTATACGGGGAAGAGCCAGTCCCTCAGCGGGGCGCGAGGGCGGTCAATCTGATCTCTCGGAGCGTGAGAAGGAGCTACAGGAGCAGTTAAGGCGTCGTGCTGTCGATTCTCGTAGACGAGACGGTGCCGAAAGATCTCCCATGAGTCCACCATCGCATGATAGTCGTACGATGCGTCGTCGCGGCGAAAACAGCTACGAAGATCGGCGTGAACAATACCAAGGTAGACGAGACTTTGCTGGCTATCGTCGAGATCCACCCCCTCGCAGCCAGCGTGGAGACTACCGCAGTGACTATCGTCGTGATGACACCTACCGCGGCCCTCGCCGTCGAAGTGCCAGTCCACCTAAAGCACGCAGTCCATCGCGAAATGATGACTATGAGTCTCGATCCGTGTTCTGTTCCAATTTGCCTTCAGCGGCCGGCGAGCGTGATTTGGGTGAGTTCTTCGAGGAGAATCTTGGGAATGATACCGTTGTGTTCGTGCAATTTGTCTACAACTATCATACCGGACAGAATTTGCATGCTGCATATGTTGAGCTGAAATCATCGGATCTGATATATAAGGCACTCTCTCTCAATGGGCACACTCTATTCGGTGAATCAATCACCGTTCAAAATGTCGAGGGTGCACGGTTCCATGCTTCGTCTGACTACCTACTTATTCCCAAAGAAGCTCACGCACAGCCCTTGAACCATATGCATCGAGCACCTGTTACGCACCAAAATTCTGCTCCATCGCAACCATCATCGCGCTTATATGTGGGTAATCTACAGTATGACATCGGCTCGGAACATGTACGTGCGGTATTCGAACCCTTTGGTGAGGTTGAGGAAGCCGAAGTATATTACGACCATGCCACAGGAAAAAGCAAAGGGTTTGCTTTCGTGCAGTTTCGAAACGCAGACGACGCGCATCGTGCCACTGAACAGCTCAATGGATATGAGCTTGCGGGGCGTCAGATGCGTGTAGGAACTTCGAAAGCTCGCATCTCTAGCGGGCCGGTGCGTGATCGGAACGGGCCTCCGCTTACAACTCGCTTTGACGAAGGAGGTGGATCTGGGATTAACTCGGCTGATAAGCGTGCTGCTTTGATGGAAAAGCTTGCACGAGGTGATGAGTCGACTTATGGACCGTACGTTGTATCCTACTTATTCAGTGCACAAACACCCCCGATCCCTGTGACGAACAGCTCAGCTCTGTTGCTTAAACACATGTTCGATCCCGCAACGTACGTTTTAATCTAATTTTGCAGAGAGACTGGCGACTGGGCAGCTGAGCTACGTGATGACATCCGCATGGAGGCTGAGAAGTATGGACCTGTGGAACACGTGCTTGTCGAAAAACAGAGTCCTGATGGCGAAGTATTTGTCCTTTTCACCAGCGATACACATGCGCAGCAAGCACGCTCAGCTCTTCATGGACGCTATTTCGGCGGTCAAAAAATCGAGGCTTCATTGTATGTAATGGCAACTAACACACACACAGTATACCAGAATCCTCTGTCCGAGCTCGACTAGGATAACACGTGACCAATTCCATCGTCACGATGGCCAACCTGGCAGAGTCGGCGAGACCTGCTAGCGGCAGTAGTGCATGGATATGTGACATCGACGGATGCGGGAAGAGCTATAGAAAAGAGTGTCGTTTAATAGAACACCAAAGATCACATACTGGAGAGGTACGAGAAGAGTTGATCTGACCCAGCGTCCATACCGCTGTCAGCACCCTGGATGTGAAGCGTCATATATGCGCGCAACGCACCTTACCGCCCATACTCGCTCACATATGGATGAGTCTCAGAAACCCGTCAAATGCACACACGGGTGCGATAAAGCGTTCTGGACGACGCAACACTTGCGGCGCCACGTTGTATCGTGTCATGCAGACAATGATGCTATCCAAGGGTTACTACCTTACCAACTTGCTGATCTAGGTACTTCATCTACTGCAGGTCTATATCAGTGCGAAAGCTGTGAAAGATTGTTCTCCAAACGCAAATTTCTCAGGCAACACATCCGGGAGTTCCATGCGGATTTTAAACAAGAAAAACCGTTTGCATGTACCCATCCAGGGTGCCAGCAACGCTTCCTGACGAATACAAAACGCACACAACACATGAGCATCCATGACCCAATGCGCTATATGTGTGTATTTCCGCATGAGCAGCCGACCGCCTTTCCAACCTGGCGTCAGCTACAAAAGCATGTTCGCGAATGCCATCCGCCTCATTGCCCAAGACCAGACTGTCGGCAAACTTTTGCTAATCGTGAAAACCTCAGGAAACATATGCGTCAACATGAATCGAGGGATATGACGACGAATCACGATTCGCAAATCGATCAAGCAAAGAAGGACGAAATCATCTGTACTCAGCCTAGTGCAAGTACCACAAACACGAATGACCGCTCATCAAATGAATTGGGCTTCACACACGATGATCCCAGAAGAGTCTGTACATGGAACGGATGTGATCGAGTACTTAGTAGTGCATCAGCCCTTAAAACCCATGTTGCAAGAGTCCACCGATTGGAGAGACCGTTCGTATGTAAGATGTGCGGAAAAACCTACGGCTATCGGCATCTTTTACGCCAGCACCAGCGTCGAACCCATGAAGAAGAAGCACAAAAACAAAAAGATGCCAAAACCATGCCGTATCTCATGCCTCTGCTCGACAGAGACAATCGAAGGAGAAATGTCCGTCAACGTATTTTACCATGCCCATGGGGCCTACTTTCCGGTTCCAATGCGAGTAAACATTGTTCAGCGCGCTACGCTCGATTGTACGACCTACGACGTCATATGGAAAGTGCACATGCTCTTCATGTGAGTGATGAAGATTTGAGTGACCTTCTCCCTGAAGAGACCAGGCTACTTCCAAACAAACGCACTAAGATAGATACCACTGTACACTAGATTTTTGTAAAATTACTTTTCTGTTCGTCCGCAACGATACCAAAATCTCAGGTGTCTATCCATTCAACTGACTCAAGTATGCCTACCAAAAAAGCAGCAGCCATTAGTTCCATGGTTCCTCCACCTCCACTGTTACTGATATTGAATTTAGTAGATAACCTGGCGGATCCGTCTTGCTTAATTCCATTTCGAATCGTTACTACCTCGTGTGGTGCAGTGGATGTGGGGTCGATACCTATCAAGGAGTGGAAGGACATTTGCAAAAGTACTGCTAGGAAGGGCAGGCAGTACAAGCCTTTTGAATGAAGCAAACTTGAAATCACGCCGGGCCAGCTTCCAATACGCACAGTTTCAGCCTGTGCATTATGCAGCAACGCAATCTCTTGTTGGAAGTGCCATACCCAGTGTACAAATACAGGATCGTGTCATACAGGTCTCATGGCCAGATGGCGATAAATACCGCTTCCACTTATTATGGTTACTTGACCACTGTCGATGTGATCGATGCTACCACCCCATCACCAAGCAACGACTAGTCGATACGTTTTCCATGCCGACAGAATGGCATCCGTCCATTTCCGCATCCGAGGAAGGTCTTCACGTAGAGTGGCCAGATGCGCATCAATCGTTTTATCCATGGTCTTGGTTGCGGAGGAACCAATACAAGTCGCCGATGTCCTCTGACCAACTAACTTTCCAAACTAGCGGGACAGATGATGGATCAAATTCCTACACAAAACACATCTGGGGCGCTGATATTGCCTCGCTTCGCCCTACGGTGTCGTTCAAGGATGTGATGGAATGTGAAGAAGCTATGCTCTACTGGCTAAACAAGATCGATCGATACGGCTTCTGTTTCGTGTCTGAAGTGCCAGTCACTCCTGAGGCAACTGAGAATTTGGTGCGGCGCATTGCCTTTATCCGTGAGACACACTATGGTGGGTTTTGGGACTTCACTTCCAATATGGCCCATGGGGATACAGCGTATACAAGCTTGGCACTTGGCGCTCATACAGATACCACTTATTTCACAGATCCAGCGGGTTTACAATTGTTCCATCTGTTGCACCATCACTCTTCAGGCCCCGCAGGTTTTGTGGATCGGTATACCGGCTCAAAACTCGGTGGTAGCTCCTTGTTAGTGGACGGATTCTATGTGGCACAGCAGATGCATCATCACTATCCTAAGCTTTACAATACTTTGAGACGTACGCGCTTTCGGGGCATTTCTGCCGGTGACGACTCTACGATGATAGCACCATTAATGAGTGGCTATTCTATTCTTGAGCATGATCCCGTAACGAATGCTTTAGTTATGATTCGATACAATAACAGCGATCGCAGTTCACTCCAAATTCCAACAGACCAGGTCGAAGAAGTCTACGAAGCCTTAAGAACATGGAACTCGATCTTGACTGACCCAAAGTCGGAATACTGGTTTCAGCTGCAACCTGGCACCGCTGTAATATTTGACAATCACCGTATCTTACATGGACGCTCTGAATTTGTGGGAAATCGTCGACTTTGCGGAGCATACATTCCTCACGATGATTATCGTAGTCGGCTCAGTACTTTGAGGCATAGCGGCAAGCGAGGGAGATGGGATTGTGGCTTATAGAACGACATAGCGCCTTTAGCTATATAAGACTTTCTAACCGTAAGGTCTTGCGTGGTCGCTCATTCGGTGAGGTTCCGGCAAGCTGGTTTAAGTCATCATCATCTAAGGTCAGTTCGTCCTGACTGGGTGACACGAACGTACTTATTTCCAACGTGTAAAGAGGGGTAAAATTATCACTGGATTCTTGCACACCGTCGATAATGTAAGGCGTTAGTCCAGAATGACATTGTAATAATTGACTTCCTAGCCAATCCAAATATTCTTCATCATCTAGCGTATCGCTTTCTTTGTCGGAATCAATGTCATCGTCGACAGGATCCTCACCACGCTGATTGGAATAGGTCGCGGCTGAAATATAGCCACCTGGTAGCAGAGTGTATGTCGCGTTTGGCTCTTCCACACCTAAGGCAAGCTCTTGTAGCCAGCTGCCAAGTGAGGTGTGTGCACGGCCTGGGAACCGCGTTGAGCGAGTAAATACCATGGAATCGTCAGTGTTATGGTCACTCGTGTGGTCGAGTAGGTATTGTGCTAATTGTAATCGAGTCTCCTCGACGTCGTGTCCAAGGATAGCAAGCAACCTCCGTCCCATAGCATCCGTGAAGACTTCGTAGTCCATCATGCGATCAATTTCAGCTATGATAGAGGCATCCTGCGTAGGAGGATGATCCAGCATGTAGAGCAGTGAAGATAGAGATTCAGTTTCAGTTATGTCCGATGGACCTAGCAGATCGACATCGCGCTCAGGCAGCTCCGGGAGCTCCTCAACAATCACTCGAACCATTGCTTGAATACGGGAAGGACAATGTAAGTTGGGAAAACGAATATGGGGTCCTCCACCTGGACCTTGAATCGCCTCGCCCCGCCTTATGCAGTCTCGCTGAAACAATATGGTTTTTGACTATATGGTATAATATGATAGAAGATCCTTGATATTTCATGAAGGATGACTAGATTGTAGAATGGTTAGCTAGATACGGTGTCTGAGCGCAAGACGATATGATATGATAAAGTGGCGTGTCTTCAAACAATTGCGGCCTCTACTCGGCAAGTCGAGAAAACGTGCTCTGGTTGAACATTGTGGCGCTATTGGACTTCGAGACGATTTTTGTTTAACTTATATAGCGTCTTACAATCTGATCGAGCTTGCTCCTACGATTTCACATTCGACGGAAATTGGTCAAAATGTGACAAATCCAGATTGGACAAATTTAATCCACACGAATAAGTTGAAGATTTGAGAAGAATAGTGGATTGCATTCGATCATGCCTGCCGCCTATATATGCTTTCCTGGTGCCAAATACACCCAGGACAGGGCCTCTGATGCAGCTCATACGGTTTTGAAAGACTGGACCATAAGCGTAGCTGACTCAATACCCACAGACTCGGACGAAGCACCAACGGGCTACGATGCATATGTTACTGACTATGATCTTCTACCGTTTGATCGAATCGCTGGCAAGAATATTATTTGTAGCAGCTACTACATCAGAAAAGCACTGATACGCAAGCATTATTTGGCGCACCTACTAAATACCCACAGCATTAAGAAAGGTGTCGCGTTGGATGTCACGCCTCCCACATGGATCTTGGACATTCAGTTTGCTGATGAGCTGGATGAAATGCTGGCTGACGACTTGTATGACCTCAGAGATACGTTGGTTCAAAATAAAGACTTTGAGAACCCCGAATGGTTCATTCTCAAGCCGGGGATGGCTGATCAAGGAAATGGTATTCAGCTCTTTTCTTCTCTTGAGCGTTTACAGGAAATATTTGAAGCCATGGAAGAACAAGCAGAAGATGGCGAAGAATCTGAGGGAGGTGATGACCAAGTATATGCGAGTCAGCTTCGACATTATGTCATTCAGAAATATCTGTCACGGACTTTACTTGTTGCTCTCGATGATGGAGACATGCACAAGTTTCATCTTCGGGCCTATGTGATTTGCGTGGGAGGGCTACAAGTATACTTACACGACGAAATGCTCGCGTTGTTTGCCTCCGCACCCTACGAACTTCCCAACGATTCATGCGATTTGTCTGGTCATCTGAGTAACACATGCCTGGGTAGCCGACGAGCTGCCAGTTTGCGGGATGGCTCTCTTCCAACAGTCTCTCGATTTAGCGAACTTTCCGGGAAGCAGATTTCTGCGCCTGGTGGACATAAAAGAATGCTGACTGCCAATGATATAAGTTCTGTGCACGATGGTGCGGTTAAGGCGATTGGTACAGTATTCGGAGCTGTAGCTCGAGAGGCTTCGGTACACTGGCAAATGTGGCCTAATGCGTTCGAGATCTTTGGCGTAGATTTGATGGTGACAGTGTCAGAGGATCTATCACCAGATTCATTCCACGTCTGGCTGTTGGAGGTCAATGCGGTACGTGATTAACTGATACAGCAACCCGATTTCCAACAGAGTGGCTATGCGTTACAGGCAACCATACAAGATGTGTTCGAAAATGCACTGCAGCTAGGTGTGCTGCACAAAGATCCGTCCAGCTGCAAACAAATCAACGGTCGCGGAAGCGTGACGTGCTGCTTCAAAGAGGAACTGGTCAAGTCGCTGTGAGCCTGCCATCTTGACTACTTTCCAGAACGGTCTGTGTTTTCAAGGGACTAGGGTTTACCGGCAAACTGGTAACACCGAGTCTTGAGACATTTGTGTTGTATTCGATAATTTGAGCTGGGGTTCCTTGGCGAGAGCTCAAACGTCGTGTCCGTGAGCCGCGTGAAGATGATCCGTTGTTTTCGCTGTCACTCCCCGCAGAGCTTCCAGCCTCACTCGCATAAGGGCTAGAACTTTTCCGTTTTCTGCGGGTGTTATTCAGACTCAGATGGTCCCATTCGGTTTTCTGCCCAGATCTGCGACTTGATTCGCGTCGCTGTGATACTACTCTTCCAGAACTCCCCTCCTTGGTCTGCTCCGGTTCTTGCTTTGTGCCTCCGGTAAAGCGGTCATTGACTAGTGAATAGATTTCGTTCCGCGATGCACCCTCCAGCCAGCGGGTCCCTGATTGCCAGGGTGTCTCAGCCAAAATTTGCTCGGCGGGGAAGCGGTTTCCGGTGTCGTCTTCTGAATTTTTCTTGGGCTTCTGTGGTGATCGAATCGCATGGAATTTGCGGTGCTGCTTCGCATTGTGTGGGTCGTTCGGCTCTGTATGCATAGAGTCGACGGGACCTAAGGTGGTCTGTGCTGAGACCCACGTGTTGCTATAAATCTCGGCCGTTGCGCAAAGTTTTCTTTTCCTTAATGTCTTTAACAACGTCCGAGCTTTAGAGTCACTCGCTCCCTGCCTTAGAGCACTTTCTGGGGATTGCGGGCGCTCGCTGGGACGAAGATGGATTTGCCAAACGGCCTATGTCAATAGCATGTGCTGAGACGCAAGCCCGATGGCATAAATTTTTATGTATCTATTGAATAGCTGAAAGAATATTTTCAAGTTGTTGATCAGCTTCTGAGTGTGTCGATTTGGCATGTCGATCGAGTCTGCGCTTGCGTAGAAATTCGAAAACGTTCCCAGGTAGTGCATTCGTTGTTGTTCCAGTAGTCGGGGTTTGGCTCTTTGCCCAGTCTTTCCAATCGCCATAGCTTTTGCGGTATACTCCAAGCCGAAGACGCTTTACAAAATATCGCCCATAAGCAGAGGAGAGGAGCTGCTTCTCATTTTCCACAGCAATTTGAGCAATTTTGTCCTTGGTATAACCATCTGCTGCGTCCCAAACTGCATCTGCCACTCGGCTTCCCCACGAGTCATCCGACAGTTCCACCAAAAGTGGTAATATCTTACGTAGAAGCGAGCGCCGTTGAGCAAATGATGCTGACGGCGAGCTTAATGCGCTTAATACAACGTGTACAGCAGTCGGAGAACAACACCACTTTTGCAGTTCTTGACTTTCGGCTAAGCTTATATAGAGCGCATCTTGGTGAGGGGGATGGAGTTTCGCAAACTGCTGTAATAACAGGCTGCCTTGCATCGTATATGGATCGCGCGAATCCTGCTTCGAGGCGTTCTTTTTCTCGATAAAGGTATGTTTGTAGGCCTTCAGCGTGTGCATGCTTAGCAATACCGGGACAAAAAGTGTCGAGTCCGACCTCTCAGTGAACCGGAAAGCTGCGAATAATGCCTCTTGTGCCTCTTGTTCATGCGCCTGATCCTTTGCGCATCGTTCTAACAAAGCTTGGAACACACCCGACACCTGATTCTTGACCAATTGATCGCCAGCCTGCTTTAACTCAGAAATAGCGCTGGCAATCAATCCAGCTTCTGCTGGTAGTCGACGGAAGATTGTGGACACGACAAAATTAGCGCAAGGATGTCCACCTAGCTTCGCAACACGTCCACTTATATAGATCTTGTAAAATCTCGCTAGAGTCGAAGAGGAAGTGCACTGTAATGTGCTTTCCAATACATGCGTAGCAACTGCATCACGGATTGCCGCTTCGATTATGTCGCTACGTTGCTTGTTGCCCCTAAGATCTCCCAAGATTCGAGCGTTTAGAGAGTCTTCACGCTCAGCCATGCTTTTCTTCCCGTCACGAAGCCCGGATTCCAGCTTCAAAAGAAGACTCAGTGTCGGTGCAGCGACAGGATCCGGTAAAAGGCGATAAAGCGTCTGAGCATGTAATCCAGAATGCAGTCCTTCGTAGAGCTCATACGTTAGGAATAAGAAGTGTGGAGGAACGTGTACAGGGCTAGAGTCGGTGTGGTTTGAATTGAAGTCCACCATTGCGCGCTGTCGCTCCTTCGAACGATATTTGGAGCTTCGTTTTGATCGCAAGTCTTCCAGACACGAAATCGGGACACCGGTAAGCAAACCAACCAAACTTCTTAAGACATGCGTGGCAAAAGGATCGGTAAGCATTATCTCCATTGCGGTCTCCAGCTCACGAAACATTACCTCGACAAGTTGCGGTAAAGAACGCAACTCTTCCTCTCCCCTTTTCGGTATCGATTGTTCGCCATGATGCTTAGCAATTGAATTCTGAGCAGAAATGAGCATGGACTGAAGTACATGTGATCCGTAGCGATGCGTAGCAAGCTTAATATAGTTACCCGACATGCGGTCGAAGAAAACTCGCAGCGCCTTTTCTTTCATGAGATTCAGCATATTTTCAAGAACTAGTGAGCAGGTAGGATCAGTCGCCAGGCTGAGCTCGGACCCATCCATCTCGTTTAACGCAGCCTGCAAAAGCAGCTCGGCCTCTTCCTCGCCAGCTTGGGGATCCTCCGAGTGCAAAAAGCTGATGAAAGATGCGTTGACCTCCTTGAAGTACGCCTGCATCTCGGGCGCTACGAGTCCGAAGGGAGTGTTTGCATCTCTTTCTTTGTTTCTGATCCATTCAGTTTCATCTTCTTGCTCTGTTTCTTCCAATGCCTCGTGTTTACTGCGTTTCGGCGCTCTTCGACGTTCCGCTTGGACCATGAGCTGCTGTGGAGGATCAGAAAAAAACTGCCACGTGCTCTTATAGATAAGACAAATGAGTCAACGCGGGGCATCTCTCTTTAGATATCTTTCATGTCGTCGAGTCAAGGACGTGTGCTACTTGCTTACTCTGGAGGGTTGGACACTTCGACTATCCTGGCTTGGCTAATTGACGAGGGCTACGAGGTGTACGCCTACCTTGCCAATGTCGGACAAGAGGAAGACTTTGATGCCGTACGTGAGAAAGCGTTGAAGTGCGGTGCCAAGGAATTTATCGTGGATGATCTTCGGCGCGAATTTGTGGAAGAGCTG
The DNA here is from genome assembly GCA_029542965.1 of Malassezia yamatoensis. Classification (NCBI taxonomy): domain Eukaryota; kingdom Fungi; phylum Basidiomycota; class Malasseziomycetes; order Malasseziales; family Malasseziaceae; genus Malassezia; species Malassezia yamatoensis. The sequence goes on along the minus strand of CP119943.1, from coordinate 2,587,885 downwards.
ATTTTTCCGGCTGTACAAGCGAACGCAATTTACGAGGACGTTTACCTGCTGGGAACGTCGCTGGCCCGTCCAGTGATTGCGCGCGGTATGATTGAGACTGCTGCTGCGAAGGGATGCGAGTATGTCTCACACGGGTGCACTGGTAAGGGCAATGATCAGGTTCGCTTTGAGCTTGCCTTCTATGGATTGAAGCCTGGTATCAAAGTCATTGCTCCTTGGCGTTTGCCTAAGTTTTATGAGAAATTCGCAGGCCGAAGTGCTTTGCTGGAATATGCCGAGTCCAAGGGGATCCCTGTCACTCAGACCAAATCCAAGCCCTGGTCTACGGACGAAAATTTGTTCCATATCTCATACGAGGCTGGTATCTTGGAAGACCCGAATACTACACCACCGGACGATATGTGGAAATTGACGTCATCGCCGGAAAAAGCCCCAGACACACCTGAGAAGATCGTGATCGAGTTCAAGCAAGGAATCCCGGTGAAAGTGACTAAGACTGCTACTGGCGAGAGTTTTACGGACTCTGTCGATGTGTTCCTCCAACTCAACGCGCTTGCGCGTAAGCATGGTATTGGCCGAGTGGACATTGTGGAGAATCGATTCATCGGCGTCAAGTCGCGCGGCTGTTACGAGTCGCCAGGAGCGACGATCTTGCGCGCCGCGCATATCGACCTTGAGGGTTTGACCCTGGATCGCGAGGTGCGCCGACTTCGTGATCAACTGGTCACCACCAAGCTCTCTGAGATCCTGTACTACGGCTTCTTTTTTTCGCCAGAAAGCAAATTTGTGCGCGGTTGCATTGCTCCCAGCCAAAACACGGTCAACGGGGAGGTAAAGCTGAGCCTGTACAAGGGCAATACCATCATTGAAGGACGCAGCTCGAAGGAATTGCTTTATGATGAAAAATTCTCTTCCATGGACGAGCTCGGTGGATTTGAGCCGGAAATGACCTCTGGGTTCATTGCTGTTCAAGCTATTCGTCTGCGTCGCTACGGCCTAGGCCAATCTGAGAAGGGCAAAAATGGCGCGGACACTAAATCAGCTTATGCGCTCGACTGAATCGATAGATGACATAAGCGTCCATAGTGACAGCGTACGTGCCTTTTGATGTTTCGTTCGCCTGGTTTGTGGTTGCGAAACGTACGTCAATACTCGTCGGGCGTAATGGCATCTGTAGAGGATAGTATGCGTGCGAAGATCTCCGATGCATATTCACCTGAGCATCTATTCATACGGAATGAGTAGGTCTAAAGCGTAACTAATCAGTTCTTCTAAGCATGCCCATCACGCTGCGATGGCGGCCCAGAATGGTGGTAATGGCGAGACGCGTACGTTCAGAGCTAATGTAGATTTCTTCATTGAAGTCGTTTCTGCGGCATTCCAAGGCAAGCCTCAAATAGCAAGGCATCGTGCAGTAAATTCCCTATTAGCGCCAGAGTTTGAACGCGGACTTCATGCATTAAGCTTGCGCTTGAAGACTCCTGCGGAGATTCAAAAGGAGAAAACAGGATGTTGCTCAACCAAATAAGAAATTACGCGTGCTCTATGGCTGTACCTAATTTATCAGATCGAGCTCTGCCTAGGTCTTCAACGAAACTGTGTCCCCACCATGAGGCAGTATGTCGCTGGACGTATCGTAGAAGCTTTTCGGCATTGGACTGCCGCGTCTCTAAGCTCATTGTCATTGCAGAATGGATCGCATTGGCAATTGCGAACCGATCCCAGGGATTGACTATCAGCGCACCATTCAAGGATTGTGCTGCTCCGGCAAATTCCGATAGGATCATTACACCGTCCCGACCTCGTTGACAGGCGACATATTCATATGATACAAGGTTCATCCCATCTCGTGTACTAGTCACCAGACACACGTCACTTACGGCATATAATGCACATAGCTCTTCAAAGTTCACCGATCGATATAGGAGATGAATGGGCAAACTCTCAACAGTGCCGAACCTGCCATTGATCCGTCCCACCATCTCATTCACTGTGGAACGCAGATTCTGATATTCTTCCACATCCTGTCTCGATGGAACAGCAATCTGAACTAATACCGTACGGCCTATCCACTCAGGATGGTTCTCAAAAAATGCTTCAAGACCCTGTAGCTTCTGGGGTAGGCCTTTAATGTAATCCAAGCGATCGACTCCAACAATAATCTTCACTCCATCAAAACGCCGCTTCAATGCAGCAATCCGATTCTGCACAGGCTCACGGAGCAATGCATCCTCAAATTGTTGAGGCTCAATCCCGATAGGATAGGTTCGTACCTGTACGCGACGACCACAGAAGTCAGCGCCATTTGGAAAGGTTGGTACTCCAAGAATTCTTGAACAGGAAGAAAGGAAATGGCGAACGTAGTCGTATGTATGGAACCCGATCAAATCGCAATACAGGATACCGAGCAGGATCTCTCGCCGGACAGGGAGGATGCTGTGTGAGATTGCGAGCAACTTACCGGTATACTTCGCTGCTTGGAAAGGGTGTGTGCAAGAAGAAGCCAAGATGGATATCTTTCCTACGCAAATCTGGCTTGAAATGCTCTGAAGTCGAAGACTGGATTAGCTTCGGCGACTCAGTAACAATATCGGTAAGTAATTCAGGTGTCATACCCAGCTTGGAGCAGTCACCAGGGACCATAACGTTCAGGTCACAACCCTCAAGCAGACCGGTAAGCATGAGAGGCAAAAGCATCAGATGATAGTCTTGGACCCAAACACGATCTCCTGGACGGAGGATCTGTTGTACTGTATGAGCAAACTGCTTGTTAGCTTCACGATAGGCGATCCAGTTTGCTTCATCGAAATTCATCTCGCCGGGATGATAGTGAAATAGAGGCCATAGAATTGAGTTGGAAAATCCATTGTAATGTCGTTCTGCCAAAGCGTCGGGTAGCCATACGGGTGTGCAGTAATATTCCTCACGCAAAGTAGTCTCGATATAAGGGATGCTACTCGGTGGCACACTGATACCTGGCCAGCCGATCCAGGTGAAGTTCATGCAGGTTTTGATTCCGCGCAAAGCTGATACAAGTCCGCCTGAAGATTTGCTGAACACATAGCCGCCAGGAACAGATGAATCAGCGGTGATTGTCACAGGCAGCCGGTTCGACACCACTACCAAGCGTTCTGACGGCTCGGGCATTGTGGAGACAGACGGAAAGGCTATTTAAGATCCCCGCATATAATATACAAAATCTTTTCGAAAAAGGGGACAAGAGCTACCATAGGGAATGGCACGTAGAATGTATACATTGACTACCTATCCTTTCCGGGAAGACTCATGGGAAGATTTTCGTCATGTTGAACAAGATCGTAGTATTCATGACGACGTGGATCGCTCATGCGTTTCATCAAGTGTTTCTTTACTCGGTCTTCTGGGCGAACAATGATCACCGGGACGGGTGATTGCCAAATAAGGGACTTGCTTAAGTTCCCAAGTGGCGTTGTTCCGAGCATTTTTTCTAGTGCACTGACTTGTTTTCCTCGAGTTCCAATCGTGAGACTTTCGGGGCGATACATGGTGACTAGCCGTAGAATCGATGACTTTATGGGGCCAGATAGGAATTCTACTGTAATAGAGATCTGATTAGCAATGTTTGACTTACTTTGCGAGTGTTTCCATTGAGTTCCACAATGGAAGATAGCAATGAGCGTGCTCCTTCGCGAGCGTTTTTTTGAGTGATCACTTCATTAGCAGCTCACAACTTACCATCTTGCTCCTTATCAAGAACGCGAACTGCGACGATCTCGTCACCGTCATCTACCAAATTGCCCATAATCCATTCCAGTGCACGCTCACTGAGGGTAAGACACGCTGCGACATACCTGCTTTCGGTGGCATCCACAGCACACATGAATGTTCGAGTATGTTTCGTTCTTGAATGCCCGATAGATCTGATCTGAAGCGTATAGGACGCGCTGCCACTTACAGTATCTTCTGCGTCGGGCATGGTATCGAATCCAACGATGCGTTCAAACCCATTCCATCCCGTCTCATTCGTGGGCGTTTGCCGCGCAAATAATGACATGCGGTTCCTTCGCTTTTGTCGTGAAGATTCAGGAGACATATATGCTTGTGGATGCCTCGCCTGCATCGCCTGTAGATACTCATTGGAGGCAAAAAGCCCAGGCGAGATCCGCCCAGACGTTGTCATTGGAGTGGAGGCAAACAAGGTGAGCGATAGGCGATCTACTCATAGAGGCAATCATGGACCTCACGCCACTTTTCCAATTTTCCTCTTGTAGCTACAGGCGTGCAGTTCAATCTAGTACGTCTATCTTTGTAGTATAGCTATATCCAGAAGTCTTAATTTACCAACACATGATCCACATAGTCAGAAACCCAACAAGCCGTGCGAACCCCACTTAGTCAGCCGACGGTCTAGGACAAAGTTCTGTTGAGTACAACCACAATGTTGACAGCTGTTGGCGGGATTATCGTCCTTGCAGTGTTGCTGTACCTTGTGTACCTCGTATTGGAGATTCATGTTCTTCCAGGCGTTCCATTGACGACGTATGGAGCGAATACTAAATCTCCAGGAGCAGGAAGCTGGGCTCTAGTTACAGGTGCTACTGACGGGATCGGTCGAGCTTTTGCGGTGCAACTTGCCCGAAGTGGTTTCAATATTGTACTAGTGAGTAGGACCAAAACCAAGCTCGAAGATCTTGGACGCGAAATTCAGAGCAAATACGTCGGGATTAAAACAGCAGTTTATCCCATTGATTTTTCCAATGCTACTGTTGCCGATTACGAGGGATTGGGTCGCGCGATCAATCATCTGGACGTTGCAGTACTTGTGAACAATGTGGGAGCATCGCATAACATGCCTGAAAGTTTCCTTGAAACTTCCGACTTGGATATACAAAACATGGTGAACATCAACGTCACAGCTACAATGCAAGTGACAAAGCTCGTTGCGCCGAAGCTCGTAGCGAGGAAACGCGGCTTGGTGCTCAACCTCGGATCGTTTGCAGGCCAATGGGGTAATCCACTCATGGCAACCTATGCCGGCACCAAATCTTTCTTGATTGGTTGGACTGCTGCATTAGGAGAGGAGCTTAGTCGTGACAAAGTTGACGTTCAGCTGCTTAACACGTATTTCGTGGTGAGCTCAATGTCGAAGATCCGTAAATCATCCGCAATGATCCCGTCGCCAGACTCCTTCGTGAAATCCGTCCTGTCCCGAATCGGTCGTTCCTCGGGTGCTCTAGGCAGGCCCTACACACTTACTCCTTGGCCGGCTCATGCGTGGCTTGATTGGGCCACATCGCATTTGGTCCCTGGCGCGTTCTTGCTGCAGAAAATCTATGGTATGTACATTGTCACTAATCTCAGATTATAATCTGGGTACTCGCAAGCGTGCTATTCGCAAGGTTGAGCAACTGGCTAAGAGAGCTTGATTCTGGGCTGCTCGCAGTCATAACTTCCGTATTTATCTTCTGAGGCAGTTGTTGCTAAACATACTATACTGTTATAGTCATGCTCTACAGTGAAGAGACACTAGATTAGTTGCGATATTGGCACGCTACTCTGTCCCTATTGCTAACTCGTGGTAGAGCTCTCTTGTAACTGATGTGAGCGATCCACTTACCTTTTCTGCCAACTCGTACACTTTGCGGAATTGAAAGGCAAAGTGACTTGGATACAAGAAAGGACGTAGATCAAAACGATTGTCGTCAGGCGCATAAGATTCAGCATGATACGAGGGGGTGAGCGTGGTCATTTTGTGTCGATTGCGTGCATATTCAAAGAAGAATAGCTTGATTTTATCAGCAATCTGCATCGGGGTCAGCCTTGGCGTCCATATAGGAAGAAGTCGCTGGAACATGGTGTATGGCCCACATTTTTCGACCTTGCGCAGACGCCCAAACACAGAAAGCTCATCATAGGTCATACCCATATCCGCTTCGTCGCTCTGTACATAAGTCTCTGTGATAGGTTCTAATTCGGCAGTTGGCGGGGCGTCGAGGAATTCTTGCAAGATAGGCATGGAGAAAGCGTTTGAAGCATAAGCAATGAAACGTTTCAAGTCGGTCTTGGATATACCTCCAATTGGGTTAAGGTCCGCAGAGGAGTTGTCATATTTGGTGAGATAACCTCGAAGACTCTCATCGACATTTGCGCTGCCTAACACTAGCAAACCACCATTGCGACCTTGAATCCAAGGAGCAAGCTGAGCAAAGAGATACGACAGAACCATTCGTGACCGTGCCTGGATATTCTGCAGAGCAAGATTTTCAGCTGGCGAACCACCATGGACTTTGAAACGCGGCGTGTGTTTTGTGACCAGACTGAATAGACCTAAGATTGCATTTACCACTGAATCAATATCGAACGAATAATGGTAAGAACCAATCACTTCCGCGAGTTTAGCAGCGCGCTTCCGGGTCTCTTTACTTGAGTTTGTGGTGCCTAAATAGCAAGTTACAAAGATCCGATGTGCGATATCTTGCGGAGAGGATGGAACCCAGTTATCATCCGAGCAAGCGATACGACGAACATCTGCCAGTACCTTAGCGTCCCCATCATCACAAGCTTCTTTCACAATACGACACATGCTGAACACAATCATTGCCGTAGCACAGGAATCAATACCGCCAGAGAGCGGCAGCAGAAACCCTTGTGTTCTTGAGCGGCGAAGATAGTCCCACAGCCAGCATGCTGGTCCTTGAGCGATTTCTTGCTCAGGTGTTGAATAATGCACTTCAACTGCCTTTGTAGGCGCTTGTCCCAGCACCGCTGTACGCGACAATGTGATATCGACCTCGACACGAGCAGGACCACCGGAGGGTATACCGGCCTGACCTGATTGTGTCCAAGCCGCCTGCATTCCACGGCTTTTGCTAGTTCGGTGTGCTCGGACTTCTTCTAAATCGACCGTGGCAGTGACCACTTCGATTTCTTGCAAGGCGAATTGAGCTCCTTGCGCGACAATATCTCCATTAGCAGCGATCAGAGCACATCCATCATAGTAAAGACGATCTCCATCACAACCGCGCTGGTTTGCATACAGATATACCCCACCTGACTTGAGGGTTGCTTCTTTGATAAGTTCTACGCGCCGATGAAGTTTCCGTAACTCATGATGACTTCCACTTGAGTTGAGAAAAATCTCCACGCCGTTGAGTCCCTGTGTAATATGAGGGCTAGCCGATGTAAATAGCTCCTCACAAAGCTCTACGCCTAATACTGTATCGTTTGTAGCAATCAGTGCATCGCCAAATGATACTTGCTTCTGTTGCGTTACTTGTGAAATACATGGCGGCAGTTTGTGCAGCTCGACGGCGGATGGACGCATCCATGGTGTAAACCAGCGCATCTCTCGATAATTTCCATCATTTGCCAGCCACATCTTGGGACGTATGTGAACGATTTGTCGGTTCGCGATCATCACTCTGCAGTTGTACAGTACAGAGTGATGCATGATTGGCATTCCAAGGTCACACAGAATATCATCTGTGAGATTCCCACTCAACAGTTCCGAAAGCACTTCCCAACAGTGCAATTCAGTATCTGCTTCGAGGAAATGGTCATAACACTGTGTTAGCAAACCGATTTCTTACACCATATCCTCTGAATTAGCTGGGTTACATACGGTATCTCGAGCTCAGGCCCAATTCGGATCGCACATCCACGTCGTTTCGCTTCTCGAATGGATTCAGAGATTCGATCACGGTTCCCATCAAAGTCCAAAGCCCATTGATTCAGCGAGCAAGTTGCTACAGATCTGTATCAATCTAGAGTTCCTTACACAAGCGCCATACGATGCTATGTGGAGGGGAGCCTATTGCGTCCGATGAAGCACCACGCTATATACTGGGCGGCCATCTTCAATAGATTCGATACGATGGTCAACGATATGCCATGACTGTGTTGCATTCCATGCTCTGAGAAGCTGCTCGAAATCATGTTTGTGGATTCGTGCCGAAGGCGGAGGGGAGTCGTAGTCGCTATACTCGTTGAACTTTGTACCCATGAAAGTGTTTGGCTCATGAACAAAATGACTCAACACCACGAAGGATCCTGGCGCTGTACGCGAGGGCAGGGTATATAGGAATGCAATATGCCAGAATCGTATCATGACAATCAATGTATAATAGGGTTGCGGGAGGCTGGCTTGCTGTAGCGTAGTACATTGGCCGTCAAGCTGCAGTTGACCATCTTCTGTAATAGTCAAAGGAAGAAATGCTTCTGCATGGCAACCAGGGCCATGAACAAGGTGATTATCATTTAAGAGAAGTTCGGCACGCTTTAGTGCTTGGCGCCATCGGTCCAACAACGTAGCACGCCAAGCCGCATTCCGACATCGCCCTTGCGTTAATAGAAAAGTAATATCGCGTCCAGCACCGCATCCGACATCGAGGATCGTTTCGTTCTTCTCAGACTCCCAGTACTCAAGGAATCGCTCAACGACCGGGGCAGGAGAGAATAACAAGTGCGCCGCATCATTTTCTCCTTCCGACCACAAGGATTGAGATAGACCCCATGAACGCAGTGCTAGGAAACTCATGGTATAACAGGGGCGTGGACTCTCAGGAAGCTTTTCTGCGTCAATGCCTACTATAGCAAGTATGTTCCACCGTTCAAGTGGTACGAAAGCCTGAGCAACATGGTGAAGTTCATCGCCATCGCACACAATCAAGAACGGCACGCCTCGCTTGGGAAGCGTGCTAAATCTTGATTTCAATGCATCTAGACGCGCTATATGGACAGCCCCTTTTAAGTGCCCTTGGTCGAAGTTGGCACGCAAATCTAAACATAATCTTGGACTAGAACACACCCAGCTCTGCGCCCAAGGCACCTGAGGCATGCCAAGTGGAGCTGAGTAGGAAAGAAGGCAAAGAAGCAAAGGACAGTGGATAGCAGCTATAATACAAACAACTACCGTAAGCGATGATTATGCGGTGTTCGACGCCAAGGACTCCGAGGAGTGGGGAGCTTGATGGAATGCGCAGAGGCTTGCATCTTGGACGGTGTTTCTTGTGCTAAAGGTCTGGGGAGATGGTTCCGAGGGCGGTGCCTAATGGAGGGGGATGCATTGCGCTGATCGGTTTCATTATCAAGATCCTCTTCTTCATCTCGGTCGGATGAAGAGTGAGCAGAAATATTTGTATGGCGTCGAAGACGCGCGCTTCGCGACATATGGATGGAGGGTGTATCCAAACCAGAGTAGCCCATCACATAATTCGACATGGACAAGTCGCCAGCATTGTGTAGGAAACTTGGGTTGCCGGCACTTGGCGGCAAACTTGCTAGATCGCCGCGCAACAGGCCGCCGATGGTCGGTGTGAGTCCTAATGGCATCTTTGTATAAGGCGTGACTCCGCCTTGCATCGGTGTCATACTCACGCCAGAATACATGCCAGCAAAGTTACCGCCACTTCTCGAGGCAGAATGGGGTGCAAGGCCCAAGGAATGTGTCAGGTTCAGGTGCTGTGGGCTGGAGAATTGGTCTCCAGTACGATTATCGCGTTTCAAAGAGGGGGCAATGGGGCTGCCTTGCAGGTCGCTATAAGCCAAGCGGGACTCGTGCTTGCTTGCTGAGGGGAATACGCGTGGGGATGGATCAACACGGGAGAATGCTGCTAAAGCAGCACGGTCCAAGTCACAGCGTTTGATTAACGAGGCTGGCGCAGCTGTACTGCGCTTGGATGGCTCATACGCAGCGTCCCCTTGGTGAGGAGTGGAGTGTGTATTCCAATCCCGCATTGGGGTCGAGCGCGATAAGGGCAAAGGCGACACTAGTTTCATAGCACCGGGCGATTTGGCGAGGGTTTTCTTCTGTGTCGGCACGTTAGCATCACGAGGAGCAAGTGCAGTGCGTTTAGGCGTCGGGATGATATCAGGCGTGGGTGACGCAGTGCGGATATCTTCGGGAGCAGGGGTTTCAGTGCTTGTGTTCTTTGATTCGGCCCGACTTCCGCCACTAGCGACCCTTCGCTCTTGTTCCCGTTTCTTGCGAGCCCAGCGACGCTTGCTCTCCAGCATACGCTCACGGCGCTCTTCTGCATTCCGTGGCCGGTTAGCATCTCGATCCCAGCGAGTTCTACGAGGTTGCACACTAAGAGGAATCGCATGTTTGTCTTGTAAATGACGACGCCAAATACTGCGCGCGTGCTTTCCAACATAGCGTTTCTCGCAATGGGGGCAAACAAATACATTGGCGTTGCCCCCTGCCTCCATCTGTGCTTGGCGAGACAGAGCTAAGAGCTCTTCCATACTATGATCACGAGAATCCGGTTCTTCTGAGTGATATCGATCAAAAGCCTCCTCGAATGAGGCTTCGCGCCGATCTTCTGCATGCGACAGTACATTATGCGCTTTCTCATCTGCCGAGAACCGATAAGAAGGATGATGGTTCACAGTAGGCATTGGCATCATCATTGGCATCTGAGCTTGATCCATCATGGGATAGCCCGGCATTGGCATGAAAGCATATCCGTTGGCAGAAGCAACGCCGTTCATCCGTTGCATCTGCTGTGCAATGTCTGGATGTATTGGCATCCCGTAAGGAAACATAGGGGGTGCATAGAATTGTGATGCTGCAGCTTGTTGCGCTTGGGACTGCTGTGCAAGAAACTGCATATGCTCAGCATCACTGCGATACATCATGTAACGGGATGGGGATCCACCTGAGCGCTCTCCAGAAGATGGCTGCTCCCAAAGCGGAGCTGGTGCGTGGTGCGTACTCATTGCGGTGTTTGGCATATTCAGGGAAGGCCACATCCATGGCTCACGATGCTGCATTGCAGCCCCAGCTGAGCTTAACGCAGGGCTTGGAAGCATGTTATACAATAACTGGAAGCAGACAGATTTGTAGAATGCGTTCCCGACCCACCTTACGGTGTATTGCAACCCACCCGAAGGATTGCGAAGGATCTCAACGCTAAAAGGATCGCCGCTGCAGGAAGATACTCCATCTGCCCCAGAAGCAACACAACACCTTTTCGGCCGAAGTCTCCAAACAGCTAACGGGTGGGACGCGTCGCGTACGTCAGGTGATATGTGGTTCAAGCTATAGGAAGAAGCCAAAGGACTGAGAGACCTCCGGCGAACAATGTACATAGGATTGCCGCAAGGAATGGAGTGCGATACGAGACCGTTGGAGCACTACTGCATGATCCACATGTCCATTCTGTGATGTTAGCGAGATTCCAAACGTACGGGCTAAAGGGGTATAAGCTTGAGGGAAATACATCGCAAACTGCAGTGCATTGCTTGGCGAGAACTGTCCGCCGTGGGCAGCAGCAGATATCCCCTGCTCATCATAGATAATCAATCGATACTTTGCTGCCAAAAGGTCTGGTTGCCCATTAGCTAAAGCACTCATGCGGTAGCCATATGGATACCAAGTTACACTTGTTGCGTCACCAGCAATGCCGCTGGGCGATGCCGCAATAGGATATGTGTATCCGTTTTGCGAGCAGGAGGCTACCACAAATAATCGACTCGGTTGCGTCTTGAGTGAAGTGAATGACCATCCGAACGTGATGGTTTCGTGTGCAGCAATTTTGTAATAAGACTCATCTGCAGTCTGTGCGGGCTGAGTCACAGTAAGTCCTCCCGCGGGAAGTTCATCATCATTAGAACTTGAGCTAGAGCCTGAACTGCTTGCCTGTCGTGGGATGAGTGTCGGAGTACTTGTTATTCTTTGCGAGCTCGGGCGTGAAGGAGTGGAATTGGCACTTAGACTAGCCACAGCTGTAGCTTGTACGTGTCTAGCATACTCCCCCCCATACCCCCGCGCACATACTCCTGATAAACATACGCATACCAACCACAGCGCTGCCCATACACCACCCAACATGGTGTTGGACTAACCTTGTTCTTCTTTGCACGCGGAACCACGTGGTTAGATCATGCACGAAGCTGCAGAGTTGCGTGAATGAAGTGCATCGGGCACACTTCCCCACGCGCCATCTGCAAGTTTCTCTCTAGCGCGTGGCTAAGTAGACATCCAAATCAGTCCAGCGAGGATTTCCCAGTTTCTGTGTACACACCGACTCGGATCCCAACGCGAACCGACTTTTCCTTTCCCATCGATCCTCTCGTAAGCCGGGGTTGTCTTGGCAATACGGTGTAAGCGCCATGGGTATATTTGGGAAGAAGCGGTCAAATGAGAAGGAGAGACCTGGGCTGGTGTCGCGCATGGTACCTCACGCGCGTTCTGACAGCGAAACGCAAGATGCGGTAGCTGGAGATGCGCGACATGCACCTAGCTCCACGAATAATTTCCCCTCAATACAGTCAGGTACTCTTTCTACATCTATACCGAATCAGACGTTAACTAATGGACCATTACAGCAAGGTCGTGTTTCACGCGATGAGGGGCCACGGCCGATGTTCAATGCTAATTCAGCGAATTCCATCTATCCTCAACGGTCTTCCACAGATCCATTGGATACGAGTAATGGCGGTATGCAGATGAACGCATCGCCAGCTTCGCAGATGCGGAATGCTACGATGACTCCTGGTGGAAGTATGTCGAATGAAGCCATAGGGTCTAATCTCGCGCCTGGCTCCCAGAATCTATCTAGCAATCCGCCTGGATCGCTCCCGCCCGCTGCTCCTCAGCAGCCATCCACCCCTGAGCGTCAACGTCAGCAGAATATCGTTTATCCTTGGGGTAAGAAAACCATTCATTTAAACCCGCCGCGATTCCTCGATGAGACTCGACGAGCCCCCGCTGGAGTATTGAGTCCGGCTCCTTTCCCACGGTATGGCCATGCCACAAATCAGGCTACAGGTGCAAACAATGAGGTATACATTTTCGGTGGGCTGGTGCGTGATAGCGTCAAGAACGACATGTACATCATGGAGGTCGAACCGATTCAAGTCCAGCGTTCTACTGGCCTCAAAATGGATGTGAGTTTGACAGCTACATTGGTACAAACATCAGGCCAAGCGCCTCTCCCTCGTGTCGGTCATGCAGCAGTACTTGTCTCCAATGTATTTGTGCTATGGGGCGGCGATACAAAGATCCGTGCTGAAGACAGCCAAGACGAAGCTCTGTACTTGCTTAACTTGAATAATCGCGAATGGACCCGAGTTATGGCGGGAACTGAACATGGCCCTGGACCTGTGGGTCGCTATGGACATTCCTTGTCGATTATTGGGTCGAATCTCTTGATCTTTGGTGGACAAGTTGAGTCGGAGTTTTTTGATGAGCTCTGGCGTTTTGATCTAAATAGTCTGAAAGGCACACCCACCTGGCAGCTCATCCGCCCGAATTCTCCCACGCCGGCTCGACGTACAGGGCATTCGGCAGTAGTCCATCGAGAAAAGCTTTACATATTTGGAGGCACCGATGGCAATTATCACTACAATGATACTTGGTGTTTCGATTTCCCCACGCAAATATGGACGGAACTGAAATGTGTCGGGTACATTCCTGCTCCGCGCGAAGGACATTCTGCTTGTATGGTGGATGATATTATGTACATCTTCGGAGGCCGCGGCGTGGATGGAAATGATCTGGGCGATCTTGCTAGCTTTAAGATCTCGAGTCATCGCTGGTTTATGTTTGCACACATGGGCCCTGCACCCTTTGGACGTTCTGGTCATACGATGGTCACCACACAGAATCGCATCCTTGTCGTTGGTGGCGAATCGTTCACTGGATCGGCCCAGGATGATCCTACCACACTTCATGTTTTGGACACTTCCAAAATCAAGTACCCTGCCAAGACCGAGCGAAGCAGCTCCAAGAGTGACGAGGGTACTTCCACCATCGCAGGAGCGCAGGACGCCCCTCTGCCTTCCACGCCTGGAGCAAGCACTGCGATTGCGACCGGTGCCCCGCCGTCGATGCCTGAGATGCAGTCCCCTTCACAACAAGTGCCCCAAACACCCTCCGCGTCGATGCACCCCGCAGTGCAAGCGCCGTCCCCATCGCAAGTTACCTCGCAACCTGGATCGCAGCTTCCTCCGCAACGTTCACATCAGCCCGGTGCATCAATATCAATTCCCGGACCAACAACCACGGAAGAAGAGACCAAGGGGGTCTCTAATCCTTCGCTCATCTCTCCATCGTCATCAAGCACTCCCTACACAGCAACACAACCTGCGGGTCAGTTCAGCAGTGGAGCCTCCAATTCGTTGTACAGTGGCATGACTTCTGCGCCTCCGTCGGATCTGCCAAACACTCGCGATCTCAATACAGCAGCTGATGATTCAACACCGCACGCCGCACCACCGCTGAACACAGCGGTGTATTTGAATCACGTAGGCACGCACGAAACTCCGTTCCAATCCTCCATGCTAACCAACTCCGTTCCAACAACGAATTCAACGGGTAACGCCTCAAGATCCTCGGGTCCACCCATCACCGGGCCTACGAATGTTCCTGCGCCGATGCCTCCTGTATCGATTGAGCGTGCTCCCAGCACAAACTTCACTGTGCCTGACTTCAACAAAGACGTTACTTCCCAAGCCAATGATCCTCCTGCAAGCCGAGAGATGTGGTTATCGTCCATGTTGGCACTTGCTGTAAAACAAGGGTTTGTATTGCCTGAGTCCAATGACTCCCTACCCGTCGAGCAATTCGACACAGGAGCTGATGGGTCGGAAAAAGAAGCGATGGTCAAGTCGCTACTTACGCTCAAAACCCAAGTGTCTTCGCTACGAGCCGATCTCGGGGATCAGATCAAAGCGGAAGAAACTCGTATTGCGACTCAAGAACGTGCACGGATCGCAGCGCTACAGGAAGCAGCATACTACCGTGCAAAGTTAGTAGCTAGTGAGTCGACCAATGTCGAAGAACGCGTGCTGATTGAGCGCCAACGTGTAGGCCAATTGGAGAAACTCTTGGCGACTGCCACTCGAGAAAATACCGAGTTGGAGCGCAAAGTCGGCATGCTGACCGACCAGGCCAAATTGGAAGCAAGACTCCGGTCACTTGTTGAAGACCGACTTGGAGAAACCACTAAGCGAGCGGTGGCTGCAGAAGAAGCACATATTAAGGTCTACGACGAGTATTCCACGCTTCAAAAGCATTCCTATGTCACTGAATCGCTTCTTCGTGATCAGACTGCACAAATCTCTTCTTTGTCCTCTGCATTGGCTCAGTATCAGGCCGAGCGAGATTCCTTGGAACAAAGTATGTCGAGCAAGACTCGTTCCGCGGATACTAGCCGCACCACTCTTGCCCAATTCCAAGAAGCATTGAACGCGGCACATGCACGAACTGCTGAGTACGAACGACAGCGCATAGAGCATCTGCGACAAGCAGAAGCCCAGAGTCAAACTGTAATGCAACTCCGCACCGATCTCCAAGCGCGAGTCGCAGAACTTGCTATGAAGAATGGCCAGCTGGAACAGCAAGCGACCGTCGTCGCTGAGCTAGAGTCGATTGTCAGCAACCTCCAACGTGAGGCCCAAGCGCATCGAGAAGCAGCTACGGGAGGTCTTGCTCAATTACTAGCTCTACAGCAAGCTCAAAATAGCCAAAGAGATCGCGCGCCTGATTCTCGCAATGCTGATGTCTCACAACAGCATCTTGAGCATGTACAAGCATTGCAAGACGAGGCTCAAGCTATGCGTCAGCTGCATGAAGAGGCCCGCTCTTCCATTCAGAAGATGGCAGCATCTCTGCAGCAAGCAACGGAGCGCAGTAACTCACTCCAGCGCACCAACAATAAGCTGTTTGCAGAAGTCACCTCACAACGCAAGCAACTCGCACAAGCATTGCATGAACTGTCGCAAGTTCGTGATCAATCGCAAACTTCCCGCAGTTCAACTGAAGCACACGCTCGTGAACTGGAAGAGGTGCAAGTCAAGAATCTGGCTTTGCGCCGATTGCTTGCTGAGAACCATGTCGAGATCCCCGACGAGGAAACGCTTCAACGACCCGAGTTCCTTCATGACCGGCACACTGCGCAACTCCAGCGCGAACTAGAAGAATATCGCAATGTTGCACAACAGTCTGCCAATGAGCTGCAGCAAGCGCGCGAGGAATTAGAGCATCTGCATCAAGAATTGCAACAGCAACAGCGCGAAGCACAGACGAAGGACATTGCCAAAGCACGGTCTGATCTAGAGATGATGCGTGCGCGTGCTGAAGATGCTGAAAATCGATTGGAAGAAGCCACGCTGGCCCACCAAGAACGGACTTCTCAGCTAGAGAACGACTACCTAACCGCGGTGCAGTTTGTACGGAATACCGAGAATATGCTAAGGCGTCTCAAAGACGAACATCTGAAGCTCAGACAAGATAATGCAGAGCTTCGTGCAGGGTTTGCGCGTGCGCCTTCCGCCGCTGGGAATGTCGAAGAACAGCCTAGAACCAGTCTAGCGACTCGTGCCAATTGAATTGGCCCTTTTTTAGTTGCATAGAGATAGCTCGTCATGCGATTCACCGGATCCATTCGTAATTTACTTTTGCAAGAACAATTTCGGGTCCATAGATTGTTTAGCTAGGCGAGAAACAAGCCCGCTCAATTGAAGCAGGGTACTAACTCCCTCGAGCGTCTTCATGTGTGTCCAACCGATTTCTCGGATATATTCAAGCTTGATTGATTCAGGTAGTAAGTCCATAGTCTTTACTACACGAAACATTGTCGTAACAATGTCCAGCGAAGAGTACCCAAGTAACCAGATCTCGTCTAACTTATCCAGAGCATCATCCAATCGCGCTTCATAACATGCTTTAAGAATCTCATGGATCGCCATAGGGTGCGGTTGATCGCAAACTTTGAACACATTGTCTGCGTTGACAAATCCTTGCCCAGTCCATGTAGACTGCAGATTATTGATAGCCTGGCGCATATCGCCTTCCGCCGTAAATACAATGGCAGCCAATCCTTCGTCAGAATACTCGACGTTTTCCGCTTTGCAAATCTCGACCAAACGGCGAAGCAATTGCTCATCTGACACACGGCCAAACCTCAGAATTGCACAACGACTCTGAATCGGCTCGATGATTTTATTGGACTGATTGCATGCGAAACAGAATCGAGTTGTATTGGCGTAGATTTCCATCGTTCGGCGCAACGCCTGCTGAGCTCCAGGAGTCATGCTGTCTTAATTACAATTCACAAACCTGTCTGCCTCGTCCAAAATAATGATCTTGTGTCTCCCAGGAGGTAACGATACCTTTTTTTGCGCAAATACCTTGATCTTATTTCGCACAACATCGATTCCTCTGCGGTCAAGCGATAGACCTACCGATCATCAGAAGCATTCAGTTCCAACACAGCTTCCTTATAAGCATCGCCAAGCAGCGCATGTGCAAGACAATGAACACTTGTCGTCTTTCCAATACCTGGCAAACCCTAAATTAGCTCTCATCACTCACCGAAACCAGAAGATGGGGACAATTGCCGTTCTCTTCAATCACGCGCAATCGGTCTATGGTAGGCGCATTGCCTACTACGTCGACTAGACGCTTCGGTCTATATTTTTCCACCCTGTGTAAGCATATCCCTCCACGACTCTACGTACCAAGGTAGCTGATAACCCTTAGCCCCACTCGAAGAGGACATCGACAATGGTAACGTCGCGCGTCGCGAGGGAAACTTTAGGATGTGGAGCTACGTCGAGCTACGTACAATCGATTCTCCAAAGCAAGGAAAACGCCGCCTAACAAACCAAGTATTGCGCCAATGATGATCGCCACGCCGCTTATTACATAGAATTGGAATGCAAAATGCATAACGGAAGATAGGGCTGCCAGCGGCCACTGAATCAGGACGGTATACAGAGCCAAGATCACGTATCGCAGCGGCGCACTCAGTTCATACACGAGCATAGAAATCGTGTCTAAAACATTGCGCGTTATATGTACAGGATGATGAGTCACGTACTGTATTGAAGTCCAGAGTAGAGAATAGAGTCGGGATACAGAATGCATTATGATCTTTGGGATAGAAAGTAGGATACCTAGACTAATCCCAGTGCCCCAGCCAATAAGTGCCGCAAGTGAGGAAAGAATCGAACGTGGTGACAAGTTCCATGAGAAACTTTGCGCGCTTGGTGAGTTAGGCAACTTCTCAGTGGTATGGTGCGGGTCAGATTGCGTATGCCAATTTGCGCGCGCGTGCATCTTCGTAACTGGCGCATATGGGTTAGTGGGGCGCCACGGATGCGAAGAATCAGGAGATAATTGCTGTCGGTACCATGAGAGCTCTTCTTCATTAATCTGGCGGGCCTTCGCTAGGAAAACGGCAGAAATCAATACACCGATCCCCAGCGTTGTACCCCACCTCATGGTGCTGAGCCACGTGCGCAGGCTCAGATGCACGGACGCAACTATCCATAATGTCGAATCCTTACTTGGTGGACTTTGGGGATTTGCCTGGTTGGGGTACGTCAAGGTGACTGATAGAGCCAGAGATAACGCATTCATAAGACATGGTTACCGGCGGCCTGGGGACGCGCCTCCGCGAATCCCAGAAAAGCTACCACCTGTTCCAGAAAAAGATATACCTACAGACTCATCTTCATTACGGCGTCGTGTGCCTACAAGAGATAAGCAAGCTGCCCATAGCGAGCCCACATTTCGACATGATACCTATTCTCAATGCTTGCGCAGTGTATGGGCTTATTGGCATAACGAGACTGGTATGCTGCGGACACTGATTCAGTGAACATTCACACTCACTTAATTGGCGCTGTACTGGCTGTGATAGGATTGTTGCTACAATTTGCGGATCTTAGTGGTTTGATCCATCTTGGGAGATTCTCTCTTTTTGCCTTTCCTAAAGCTTCAAGGTTCTCGGAACTAGAATATGTAAAAGGCGTCGCGATGCGGATCAATGAGAAAGTCATACCCCCTGACGCACTGGACCATTTGACTCTGACAATCTTTATGGTGTCTGCTATTGTTTGCCTTGGTTGTAGTGCGACATTTCACACGTTCACGTGTTACTCAGAAGCGGTGCGTACCAAATAAGATTAATGCAGGTGTCGAAAAGTATCAATCGTCTTGACTACATTGGAATCGTGGTGCTAATTGTGGGCAGCAATATTCCGGCATTGCGCTACGCTCTTTACTGTCACCAAAACGTACACAATTTCTACCTCGGATTGCTCCTGCTTTGGGGTACATTGGCAATGGTCGTGGTAATCCAGCCGAAATACGCAACCCCCAGACTACGCCCGGTACGTGCTGGGGTGTTTGTCGCCCTAGGACTGAGTGGCATTCTTCCGATCTTGCACGGCATGTACTTGAGCAATGGCAGCAAATTTGTCTTTTCAACTCTTGGCTACAAGTATGTTGCTTGGAGTGGTGTAGTGTATATCTTTGGCACATCGCTTTATGTGATGCATTTCCCTGAGCGGCTTGCACCGGGCAGGTTCGACTACGTTGGGGCGTCACACCAGCTATTCCACATGTGCGTGCTTTTAGCAGCGTGTCTGCACCTAGTAGCCTTACGGCAGAGCTATTTGTTCTGGCACACCATCGAAACGAGTACTGGAGAAGTCGGGCGTGTGTCAATTTGCCATGCACTACGATTCCCTTAACTAAGGCGCAAGCCTGTCGATCGTCCAGGAATCAGCGTCGCTTAGGGATTGATCTGTGTGTGGGTCGCGCGCATATCGGAATCGATCATGTAGTCGGCTCGTACGGCCGATCCAGAATTCTACCTCGTCGGGAATCACTCGATAGCCGCCCCAATGGGGAGGAAGGGGGATGAACTGATCGAATGGTACTGTAGAATCCACTACCACAGCAGGTGGAACATGGAATTTCTCTTCGTAGTTGGAAACGCGTCTGCTAAGATCTTCGCGCGAAGCAATCACTTGACTCTGCGGACTAGCCCATGCACCAATTCGACTGCCCAGGGGCCGTGTGTCGAAGTATGCCTGGGACTCTTCCTTTGTAAGACGTACTGCCCGACCACAAACGCGCACTGAGCGGTGTATCTTAGGCCAATAGAATGTCAGTGAACACCATGGATTCGATGCGAGTTCATCGCCTTTCCTCGATTCGTAGTTGGAGAAAAACTGGAAACCGTGCTCGTCGGCACGTTTCAAGAGCACAACTCGAGCGCTGGGACGCGGTGCATCCATACGCCATGTCTGCTTGTCTTTTGACGAAGAACGGGAGGCAGGAGCTGGCGCCTGAGGCATCGCAACAGTGGATAATGTCATAGCCTCTGGCTCAGGCACACCAGCATCTGTCGCTTGTTCGAACCACTTTGTGAACATAGCCATCGGCGTTGGCGCCAACTCGGATGCATCCATGCCATCTGTGATGTACTGCTGGTGGGACGTGATTTGCATTGTTCTTGCTAAGGTCCTGATCGTGGTAGGTCGGGGAGCCAGCAGGTTGGCACGGGCCATTTGCCAGCTTGACAATGCAGTCAAACGAAGTGGCATGCGGAAGGGAATGTACGCAATGCTCATCACTATACACGGACTATCATTAACGGAACATGCGCAGATACGCTAAGAGTAACGCACCAGCACCGGTTGCGACACCTACTAGGTACTGAAGAAGTTAGCAGATCCTATCATAACGACTCACCTGTAAAACATTGAATTTGGCACTTTGAATACTTGTTCGGACTCCTGCGATTTCTGACTCGATCCGTGTATCGATCTCCTTGATTTTCAGAGCATGGACAGAGGACTCGTCACGAATCCGGCCCTTTTCTAGATTCAAATCGAGTCGGACACCCGCGGTTGTTCGAGTGATCTCTTCACGCAGACGCTGTTTTAGCTTCTCTACATCAGCCATCAGTCGCTCGTTTTCTGATTTCATCAACACAAAGTCACTTCGTTCCAATAGTTGGATTTCGGACTTCAACTTGGCAAAGTCTACTTTCTGAGTATATGTGAGACGATCCGCTTCGTCGCGGCGTACCAGGCCCCGAGAAAAATTGTCAAGGCTCTCATTCATTACATCGATCAGTGCTGTGACAAGGACGTCGGCTTGTTCGCGCTTCACGCCAGCTTGCTCGAGTCTTTGTACGAAGGCATTGGTATCAAAATGTACAGCTCGTGCAGCGACCGTAGGATTAAAGTTTCTTTTACAATCCAATAATGCAGGCATCAACACAGATCGAGGTGAATATGGGTGCCATATCCCACGCATCGGTAGCACCGATGCCGCCCTACCCAATCGACCGACCAACATCGCGGCCAACACCATGGCGTTTGCAGCACGTGATTAACAAGAGAGAGGTGCCTATGGGTATATCTAAAGGTCATGGATTATTTGGCGTGACCCAGTTGAAGCCTTTCAAAATGACCACGACTTAGTTCGATATTACGTTTGACTGCGCTGAGTTCTGGAGGGTTAGTAGGAAGATAGCTAAGCACGTACGAATAGCAGGATCTGTCGCTATCACCAGAACACAAGTGCTTGAAGTGAGCACATCGAGATAGGCAGAGAATAAGGGCGTGCGAAGTTCAAACGCTTGAACCTGATGATGCGAATCCAGACAAGCAATCTTAAATTGTTTGACTAGCTCACTGATGCGTTCATAGCGGTCGTTCGTCGGGTTTTTCATTGTACTTTTGCCTCCAGGCAACATCGAAGCAGAGAGACCTTCTAATAGTATAGCATCGGTATCTTCGCTGTCGAGCGATATTTCATACGTATGTTGAGTTTCTTGCATTTGAATGCCTGCTGACTTCATGTTACTATAGTGAGACATGATAAGGAAGGTAGCCTTTTCAAACAGCACCACTTCAGCAGCGGAACAAGTGTCGGCTAAGATAGTGAGATGATTCTCCAGTCGCTCCATATCCGGCACAATGGTCTGAATGATGCTTGACCAAGCCTGCTGATTAGCTTTGTAACTTACCCGGTAAAGTGTTGCATCCCATATACTCGTTGCGAAACAGCGCAATCGAACCTGACTCGGTACAGACGGAGACGAGGCATGCTCTGATAAAACTTCTCGTGTCTTTCGGCGAAGGTCTGCGACGCGGCGCTTGTAAATATCACAACGTCGAGATGGTTCAATCAAGTCCATCTTATGCAATAAACAGAACACTTCAGCTCCTGGCGAATTGCTTTGTAGCGCTGACAAGCAGTCATGGAAGTAGCGTAAATCCGCTTCCCATTCATGCGGATCACCATTCTCATCATCCGTATTCACAAGATCTACTACGTAGATAAGTACACCAACAGCACTGAATACCTGTGTACGTTGTGTGTCCATATAGCTTTCCATATACGACTTCTGTCCACCACAATCCCACAAATTTAGAACAAGCGAGCCTGGGAAGCGGACATGGGAATGTTCCACCTCTATCGTACTTCCAAGTCGCCTCGTGTCCTCTGACCGATACGAAGAAAACACAAATGACCGCATCGAGGTCTTTCCCGACCCAGACTTGCCCATCAACAATATCTACATCAGCTCTTACACAAACACACCTTGCGCTTCATCGTGGTCGGAGTTGGGGAGTTAAACACCGCGCGCATGGACCGCCTAAGCAACGATGCTCCGCGAGCTGTTCTTATACTTGCTCGGAGGCGTGACGTTTCTACCTCTATGTGTGGTGCTGTTTCTGCTATATGAGCAGCCTATAGACGAGACATCCAGCGACTACAGCAAGAAACTCGACGGAAGCACGGCAAGCGGCTCCTTGGAAACACAACGCGAAGCACAAGCCCTTCTCGCGCAACAGCAGGCTCATGTGGCCGAGACAAAAGACCCAAAACGGAATAAAGCAAGTGCTGGAGATACTAAGAACCTCGGTGCATGGCTCATTGTGAGAAATTCATCTCGAAACTTGCCAAGGAAGAGCGACGTGTACTTCTACAAAGACGGAACTCGACGATCCACTTCTAAGAAAGGCGCTGTTGCAGACGTCGAACAGGATGATGATGCACCCATTGATTCAAGTGCACCTTCGCGCTCGCAACGCAGCTATATGAGTTATGTGTCTCGAAGCTTGCGTACTAATAGCCTCGCTCAGGAGACGCAATCCAATGCGGGGGAGGAATCTAGCTCGATGCCAGGAGGTAGTGTATCGAAGCCGAATCAAGATGAGCAAAGCGTACACTATGCAATTTTCAAAGCACCTATGCTGTACATATACAATGGTGATGATGTTACAAAACAAGGGATCGAATGTATCGCCAAGATCAATCTCACACAGATGCGTGTGAGTCTTTGGGATCATGACGTGGGGGACATCGAAGGGTCTGCTGAGAACCCAGGTAAACATCCAGAATATCCAGAGGGCGCGCTGTATACCAAGCGCAACGCCATTCATCTCTCAGCATATCCACGTCGCAACGAGAATTGGTACATCATGACACCGCGTGCTTCGCAGTTGGAGGACTGGTACTTTGCGCTGCTGAACGCTTCTTTGCAAGTACAGTCCAACTCAGAAAATACTTTCAAAGTGTTTTCCCGCACCAGTATGGAAGCAGCGGTGAACCGATTAGATGATCGACCTGATCAAGTTCCTTTGCGATGGTTGAATGCCATGCTGAGCCGGATATTTGTTGCGATAGCTCATACTGCAGCGACTGAAGCTGCAGTGTTTCACCGAATCAACCAAAGACTGTTGCGACTGCGACTTCCCAAATTGATCTCTGATGTGAAATTGATGAGTGTCGAATTAGGCGACGCAGCACCAACCTTCGGACGTCCCATGCTGCAGAAGCTCGAACCGAACGGCGAAACCAGCATGCAGATATCGGTCCACTATCAAGGCAATGCTCGCATGATGCTATCAGCGTCATTCAACTTGTCCTTGGGCCAGCGATTCAAAACGTACAAAGTACCAATTGTCTTGGCACTGCATTTGCGCACTTTAGAAGGCACGCTATTGCTACAGATGAAACCACCACCGAGCAATCGCATTTGGTATGGTTTCACAGCGATGCCACGTATGGACCTTCGAACAGAACCGGTGATCTCAGCTCGGAAAGTAAGATGGTCCATGATCACCAGTATGCTGGAGAACCGAATCAGGGAAAGCTTTGCAGAAAACATCGTTGTCCCTCACATGAACAGCATACCGTTCTTCAACACACAAACGGAGTTGCGCCGAGGGGGTATCTGGAACGATGCAGCCCATAAGCAAGTAGATGTCGAGAGGCTGGCAGAGTCTGAGATCTCTAAGAGCTCCAACATGGAAGATATACCCAAATCAGAACCCGGTCTGTCTGGCGCCACCACAACCTCCAGGCAATCTATCCCTAGCTCTGCTATTGATACAGAGGGCATCGATCTAGCCAGTGCGCAATCCGATTCATTCCAATCTGATCTCGCGTCAGCCGGCAATCTTTCAGCTGTTACGAGGTCATCGACATTTTCAAGTCAGGGCCAAGCATCCGAGTATGATACCAATTCTATATCTTCAGCGACTTCGTCAGATAAGCGTAGTGGACGCAAACGCGACAAGTATCGCGCATGGCTCTCTGGCAAAGTAGGATCGGCAACGCCAATCAGCTCGCCATCCACACCCGGCTCCACTCTCAGGAGCTATACCGGTTTGGATAACATTGCACAGCCTAATGAACGACAGCTATCTGAATCTGAATTCTCGCAATCAAGCAATACGCAAGCGGATGAGCAAGTCGCAGCTGCTGAAGCGACAATTGCCGACGCTGATCGACTGATTTCCACTTCTCCAACAGAACGAATTGTACCTAGATCTATCTCGAACAAGTCGGTGAGCAGTGGAAGTACTGCTGACCTGAACACGGAAGACACAATGGACGTATCGTTGCCGAACAGTGCCCCGAGAATTCCTGCGCGACCAGATCATCGCCTTCTCCAAGAATTCCAGAATGACGTTGAATCAAGCGGACTGACAGCGTTGCCGGCCCTGAATCAGCGTGCTCAGATGATGGTACAAGATCATCTTGGTAACGCCGCCGCGAACTCTTCCAAAAAATCCAAGATTAGCCATTTGACGCGAAGTCTCCATGATTCAATGGATCGTGATGGACGCCAAGTGATGGCGCGTGACGCTAAAGATGCTCTTAAGCGTGGCTGGGCAAGCTGGAATACCAAGCGCACAGACAATCGAAAGCGTACGGATTCAGTTCAGCAACACAGCGCAGCTCCGGCCGACCTAGTCATGCCATCAGCAACATCAATTGAGCGCGTTCCTCCGGAAGTTCCAAAGCGGACGCCCAATCTTACGGATATGTCTGTATTCAATGCGCCGCCTCCTGCTCCGAGCGAAACACGACCACTTGCCAGCGCAGGAGCTGGTGCCTCGAGCGATGAGGAGCATGACGCGAATCACGTCCTTACCACAGACTCCGAGCAAGGAGTACTTGGTGATGGTGCAGGCACCGTGGCAAACCCTACACTATAAAATCGCAGCTAGCCTCATTTTAGCGTTGAAAGACAGACAATTAGCAAACATATGCGCCTATCTGAAATCTTACTTCCTATGGTACATCGGTATAGCATTGTTTCAACTGGGCAGGTACTTTTGATTGTGATGAATTGCTTGCTACTTCTTTGTTCTTCGATTTTTTCCCTTCACGAAAGACGTAGCTTGATTCGATTTATGTGCAGGAGTCAATGACTCTTTGGCTTCTAGTAAAAACGCGGGCGAAAGCTGCATGGATGCTTCATCGATACCGACGTCTATACGCCAGAATTCGGGAATCCGGTGCAGAAGCGTTTTTCTCACATCACGGCATACCTCGATGCTCTTGTTGCCAAACTCCAAAACGGGATCGCCACGTCGGGTGCCAGGAGTTGTGGTTATACCAAGGTAAGCGCCGAACTCGTCTTGATACACTGCCTCCTTATACCCTCGCATTTTCAAATCGTACTGAATAGTATTTTGGATATTGCGGGGTAGATCCTCCCATATAGATGCAAGCAGCTCGCGGTAAGCCTGTGATAAATGGTATAAAGCATGAAGTCTCTCGTGCGCAAGAGCAACGTCGGCATGATGCACTAAGGACGAAATTAAGTAGGACGGGCGCGGCTCGATTTCGAACAACGTATCTAGCAATTGAATCTCCTCAGCGTTACAGAATGAATGCCACCATGGACTTGTTTCTTCGTCTGATGAATTTCCTTCGGCATCTTGCATAGCTTCTAGCCAACGAGATACAATATCAGTCGGCAGATTGAACGCCTCATAACCTCTGCAGACCCGTGCACGGAATGCAGCATCCAAGTTCAAATAAGTATTTGCATATTCCTTTGACTCATAGAAACACTCTAGCCGACTAAGCGCTGCATGTTGTGTTTGAGCTGAGCCAAACACCAAAGTCAAGATCGGCCCATTCACAGCAAGCACAAATGGCCGAAACGCCATACTGTGGAGCTCGGCCGGTATATGCATCTTGCTTAACTTGTCGAGTGCGCCATGACGGAAAACGAGAAGGTATCTATTCCAGAGTTGGGCTCGAACCAATCTTATTTGAATGGCGAACTGGGTATGAGAATGACATCGACGACCAACGAGCCTAGCGCTAGCGACCGATCGGGGCTTGGCGCGGTTGCTAATGTGCCATCTGACGAGATCCAACTCCGAGACGACCGTGCTCGTGAGAAGCTCGCTGCGCGTGTGAATGACATCGTACACGGAGACGCAGAGCCTCCGAAACAGTTTGGGAATCTTGCTGGATCTAGTGATAAAAAAACGTATGCTCCAGGCGGCAAGGTGCGCCTCACGAAGTATGCGGCCATCAAGAACGCGGTGTTGCCTGCCGAGGGCAATGGTTCCTTCAATAACATTCATCTTGCACTCCTTATCTTGTTTGGTCCTGCTATTCTTTTGCGAGTGATTCCCTTTGTCAAGCCATCTTGGTTTGGCTGGGTGTCTTACTTTTTCTTGGTCGCACTACTCGGCGTGCCGATCGCCATTGCGTACTGGACCGCGATGAGTATGTATGGAGCTCGCATCAATGAGAAAGTTCAGTTGCCCAACAGACCAATTGAGTACTACTTGGACATTAAAGATCCTGTTTTGGCACAGAAGTACTCGGGTCATAACAAAATTCCAATGGAGATTTTCTACGAGGCATACTTTGACCAGAAGATCGACGTCAAAGGAGAGCTGCTTGATGTGATGGAATATCGCTGGGATTGGGCTGCGATGCATTTCACCCCGAATCTGTTCAAGTATGTTCTGTTCAAGATGTTGCCGGATGTCTTGTTGCATTCGGCACGTCAGGATGAGGAGCAGATCCGCGACAACTACGACCGAGGAAACGATTTCCATGAATGGTTCCTGGGACCCCAGATGATCTATACATCGGGAATTGTCACTGACATTCATCGTGAGGAAACTCTTGAAGAGTTGCAGGACAACAAATTGAATCTCGTCTGCTCGAAACTCGGCCTGAAACCAGGAGACCGTGTATTGGACATTGGATGTGGTTGGGGAACATTTGCTGCGTTTGCTGCAAAGAACTACGGAGCAGATGTTACAGGCGTGACATTGGCTAGGGAACAGGCGGAATTCGGTAACGCCCGTATCAAAGCCAACGGCCTTAGTAGCGACCAAGCGCGGATTCTGTGCATGGATTATCGCGATATCCCCGTTCAACGTGGCTACTACAACAAGATTGTATCGCTGGAAATGGCAGAGCATGTTGGCATCCGTCACTACTCAAAGTTCCTGAGCAATGTATATGACCTATTGGACGATGATGGCGTGTTCCTGTTCCAGGTGGCTGGTCTGCGTCCACGCTGGCAATATTGGGACTTGATTTGGGGCTTATTCATGAACAAGTACATCTTCCCTGGTGCTGACGCATCATGTGCATTGAACTGGGTGATAGCTAAGCTTGAAAATGCCGGATTCGAAGTGCGCTCTTGTGATGTGGCAGGTATTCACTACTCTGCAACGATTGACCGCTGGCTGAAGAACTGGCTGAAGAACGAGCCGAAAGTCAAAGCAAAGTACGGTGAGAGTTTGTGGCGTATCTGGCTGTTTTTCCTATCGAGCTCCATCTTGATTGCTCGCGAAGGTGGATCAAGTGTATTCCAGATTACCTTGACCAAGAATCTCAATGCAACGCACCGGATTGAGGGAGTGGAATCGCATGGAAATCTGCTCCCGCGTCCTAATAAGGGAAAGACGTATTCCAGTGTATACTAAGCACGGATCTCTCATAGGTATCTACCTCACTACAAAATTTCAATTTTAAATAAGTCGCTTCATGCATGCTCGCGAAGTTGTTTAGAACGGTGCAATGGCGAGTTCCCTGCAACGATCCGCACGCGCGCGCCGCCAGGGGTGGATGAGCGCTGTGGGAGTACCGGGTCCTCTAGTGCATCATGGAAAGATGGCTTAGGTTGCCTTAAAGGTTCTTTCGGGTCCGGAACGGTTATGGGCATCGGTGGCAAAGGCGGCACTTCACGGTCTCGTGCTTTTTGACGAAGATTGGAAGACGAGCGACTGTAGCGAGCGGCGATCGGCGTTGAGCTTGGGTCCACAGAACAATTGCTTCCGGGTGAAGAATCCGTCTCACGTTGACTGCGTGAAGATGTAAACGATGACGGGCTGGAAAGTGGGGGTGTGATAGTGTGCGTACCTCCTCTTGGCGACACTTGCTCCTGTAATGACAATTGGGTCTCAAGGTCATCGCTTAGCTGAAGAGGCGCGAAGACGCTCATACCTTTCTCCATATGTGACGATGGCATATGCACCGACTCATTCACTGGTTGAATGGGTTGCGTGGACGAGTTGGGGGCGGTGCCCGTGGATCGCATTGTAATACGCGTCGAAGGCGAGATTGGCTGTTGCCAAGTCTCCAGCTTGCGTGGGGGTGTCATGTGTCGTCGCTCTACTGAAACGCTGGATTGCAAAGGAACCGTGGCCCTTAGATCACCGAGAGATTTGTGTGGCGCGACGTTATGCACTTCGCGTTTACCATTCACCAAACGCACTACGGAGCGCCCGGTAAGTGTCTCTGCAAATGGTGCACCGAGCGTTCCAGATTTAGCTACAGGTTCTGAAGGCTTCACGGCAATGCGAATCTCATCTCTGCGAGGCAGCTCCGTTACGTTCTTGGACGAGGAAGTGGAAGTCGAGGGGACGAGCGGTGTATTTTCGTCCAGTAAGACATGTCCGTACTGATCATGAGCAAGAGCGCTGTCAATCACAGGAAGACGTTTCGTATGAGGGTTCGCACCAGGGCAATTTGATCGACAACACACACAAGGGCATGATGTCTTAACACCATTGACGTAGGTAGTATCGGCTGCTGATGGACTTGGAAAGTAGGATAGCAGTGGCTCACCACGTAGGCTACGGATTCCGAGCCGGGCTCGTCGGTAATCATCAGGATGACTGGTCGGAGCCAGCGCGGGATCGATCAATTCGCCAGTAGGCAATCGAACAAACTGCTCAGCTTCCACTTCCTGACTTCGTGGATGTGCGATCGCGCCGGCAGATGACCCCTTACCTAATCGTAAGCGGTTCAGCTCATTCACGAGGTCCGTTTGCATCTCCGCTGCCAACTTGGTGACATCCAGAGTAGGGGGCAGGTAATGGCTGGGCGGAATCAAAGTGTCAATCACCATGTAGCCATCCATGTAGCTGACGGCGGTCTGAATCTTGTCCGTAGGAACAAAGTTCACTGCGCTGTACCCCGTCGTCACCGTCGCGTTCGGCTCATGTCGCAGGGTGGGTCCATTTCCCCTCATTCTCGCTGAAGACATCGTAAGTCGCGTGGAGAGTCTTAAAGAGCTCAGTTGCGCGTGCAAGCAAAATCTAGCGGGCCAAGCAGCAGCAACCTGCAGCCCCAATGCATCGGTATGTGATGACCCACGTGACATACGAGTCAACGTCTTCGCGACACACGAGTTTAGTAAATGCAATCATAGTTTCGCGACGTTCACGATTCTCAAGCCCGTGCACGTGCCACATCGGAAGTATGGTTCTATGAGAGATCGAAGAGTGATGTATGCATAAAGAAAATGAACTACAAGTACTTCATAGAGCACTAGAGCTTAGGCGGTTCTTTGAATAAGATGAACACCGCTGTCTGTGTCGATAACATCACTAGTTTCGCCGACAGGCAAGTCAAAAGCTGCTTTTTCAAACGCAGGTTGCATTTGGCCACGGCCAAAGTGGCCTAGGTCACCGCCTTGACGTGCTGAGGAGCAATCGCTGCATAAGTCAATAATTACATACCTGTGTTCGCGAGCGAGCTCGCTGAATTGCTCGGGTGTAGGGTGCTGTCCTAATTTCTGCTGGAACGTGCGCAATAACTGGATTGCCTCTTCTTTAGTCCGAGTGATCATCGACTGTTTGTGGCTACTAGGACGACGACTATCCTTGTGTTTCACAAGAATGTGGCTCGCACGAACACCTTCCTGAGCACGAGATGCTTCATTGTCTTGCGTGCTTGCCGGTTGGTCAGGTTGCGCTTCGCCCAAGAGCGAGCCTCCCGGCAAGTTGCGAGCCTGTTCTTCAGTCATACCCTCGGGTAACTCCCACATAGACACCTGGGTATCAGGGTTGTAGAAGTAGGGTAGCTGGCGTGTGTTACTGAATCGGACTTCCCAGGTCATCGTCGATAGATTGAGTTCGATATGAGATTTGGTGACACTCCCGCACCGACCAACCCTTCGCAAGATCCGTCACGATTAGTCAGCGGTAAAGTAGATAGCGCTCAAGCGTCCGTGCGTGCATTGTATGCATAGTAGAGTGCGAAAATGCCGTTCCTGACGCAGGGCATGACAAGATAAGCTGGGGCCTTGTACAATAAAAAGCCTTTCCAAGGGCCTGAGCGAACCACTTTAACCTCATTATATTTCGTCTGCGCTTGCAATTGCGCTCCTAATCTGGACTCCTTCTCTACACTCTTTAGCGTAAGTAATTTGACTCAGATCCTTTGTCATGCTAGACATGTATCGCATCTCTTTCTGGGTAGTATTGGTTGCAGCCTTTGCGATTACAGCCCAAGCCAGTCCTTCTTTTGCATTTGACGTTCTCAAAGAAAGAGTCGTTGTGCCTCAAGGGTGGGTACGTCGCTCGATCTCCAACGAGAGCGAGATAATTCCTTTGCGTATTGCCTTGAAGCAAGCAAACCCTGGTACTATTGAGTCGGCACTCAATCAAACCAGCGATCCAGACAACAAGAATTATCTGAAACACTTATCGAAACAGGATGTGCTTCAGCTTTTGAAGCCAAGCACTCGCTCAGCCAAAGTTGTTCGCGATTGGCTCGAGAGCCATGATGTTCACTTGAATGAACGTTCGAGCGCACACTCTTTTCTTGTCGAAGTTCCTGTGCATAAAGCACGTCGTATGCTTAACGCAGATTTCTCCGTATTCGAACATCGTGACACCAGTGAGAAGGTGGTGCGCACAACCGAATATCGTCTTCCCCGCGATGTTGCGGATCATGTCGATCTGATCGGCGGAACCACCTATTTTTCAACATTGCACACTATGCGCAGACCATCACGTATTATTGAAAGCGACGTGCAAATGCCGACGACAGATCAACATGGCCGTATAAGCAAGGTGAAACTTAACCAGTCTGGCGCAGTGCAGAACGGCGTGCCGTCGTCATGCAATGCATCCAAGGTCATCAATAAGTGTTTGCGAGATTTCTATGGCACCTCGGATTACAAGCCTCAAGCCGCTTCAAAGACACACATTGGTATTGCTGGATTTTTGAACGAGACTGCAAATTACCAAGATTTAGACTTGTTCCTGCAGAACCAGCGCCCTGACGCACACCGCGGTCATGCTTCCTTTGATTACGTCACACTGAATGGTGCAACCAACAATCAGAGCCTAGAAGCTTCTACAGGAGAGGCTGCACTTGATGTACAGACCGTTGTGGGCTTCACTTGGCCAATTCGAACATCGTTTTATTCAGTCGGCGGCTCGCCTCCTTTCAAGAAAGACGAGTTTACTCCTACTGACACGAACGAGCCCTATCTCCAGCTCCTTGAGCATCTTATCCAGTTGGAGGACCACAAGCTTCCTGATGTGCTATCTATTTCATATGGCGACGACGAACAAACAGTCCCGGAGAACTACGCTCGCCGAGTTTGCACTCTCTTTGCAGCTCTGGGTTTACGAGGCGTGACTGTCTTTGACTCTTCCGGTGATCAGGGGGTCGGTGGTGATGACAAGTCAGAATGTGTCACTAATGATGGCAATGACAAACCGACCTTCCTGGCCTCTTTCCCGTCCACTTGTCCTTATGTAACTTCCGTCGGTGCAACGCAAGACTTTGCCCCTGAGCGTGTAACTACTAAGAAGTTTTCTGGCATTGTTTCTGGTGGTGGCTTCTCTCGTTACTTCAACCGCCACAGCTACCAAGATGATGTGGTCACCAGCTACCTCACAGATTATCAGGGCACTCAGTATCATGGCCTCTATAACCCGCTTGGTCGTGCATACCCTGACGTAGCCGCGCAGGGTTCGCGCTTCTTAATTTCGGTTGGAGGCAAATATGAATTGATTTCGGGGACCAGTGCTTCTACACCATTGTTTGCCTCGATTGTTTCTCTTTTGAATGATGCGCGCATTGCTCAGAACAAAGCAACACTGGGATTCATCAACCCACTCTTGTACAAGCGACTAGGTGGCTCTGGCGCCTTCAACGACATTACCCATGGTAGTGCTGAGGGCTGCGGAAATTCCAAAGGATTCAAAGCAGCTCAAGGCTGGGATCCAGTGACAGGATTCGGCACGCCGAAATTCAAGAGTCTGCTGAACAAGGTGATCGATTTGTGATACATAGTTTTCGGTTTATAGACAAAGTGCTTTTCTACTTACTATGAACCTATTCGTATAGTCCGTTGGGATCCAATCAGTCCCGCATTGACGCGTTGCAGGTAGGCTCGGCTAGGGGATACAAGCTCGGACGCGCTGATTACCCACTGCAATCGCCTATGTACGTCGTTCTTGCAGAGCTTCGACCGATGCTGCGATCGCTCTTCAGCCGACGCTAGGAATACGCGATTTTCATCAAAGCTTGCAGCAAGTACAGCTACTGCAAAAGCACCGCTAGCATTGAACTGATCTGCGCAGCATAGCAATACTCTGCGATCACAGTCCTGAACGGAATTCTGCAGAACTTCAGTCACCTTATCAACAACTTCGGGCAGAGTTTGGCTGAATGCATTTAGCCCTCGCTTTCCTTGTGGTATATTCAAGCGAATGACATTGCAATTGCTTGTGTCATTCTGCGGATGTGTATTATCAGAAAGCGGATGCGTGGCAAGTATCATGAGCTTAAAGGGATTCGTGTTCTTTTCACAAACTTCGTATGCCACTTGAAGAGATGCGACGGCAATGCGTGTCGTTCCAATCCAAATAATATTACTAGCAAAATCGTCAGCTGCATTAGCACGACTCTGCATGCTTGTCGAGTGTTCCGTGACCAATGCATGAATTAGAGCTTCTCGTTGGCCACGGTCTAGTGATTGAGATATCAACTGCGAACGATGATTCCAGAATAGGTCAGGAGACAGTCCCAAAGCCCAATTCTCATGATCGTCTCCGGCGCCCTGAACGTATTGAGCGCCGTAATCACCTGCTTTTTGGTTCACGCTAGATGCACTGATCAATACGACATGATGCGATCTCTCAGCATTGGGGGGAAGAGTGCCAATCTTGTCCGGATTCACGAAAATAGGAGTAAGAGGTTTCATTAGGATCGGAATGTCACAGTCAGAGTTTAAGAAAGCAGCCGTCCATTGCTGCAGGCGGGCCTCGATTTGTGCTCGCTCACTGTCTGACACTGCATCACTTGGTACGCATAGGGGTATATCTCTTGTAGGCGTATTGTGCCGCTCAGCTGATGCTTGGTTCAGCACTGCACACCAAATAGGAACGGTTTTAGAGAGTGCATCAGGGTAGCGCTTCCCACGTCGCGTTGAATCGACAATCAAACAACCAGTAAGAGCACTGGAAAGCTCTGCTCCCTCATCCTGGATCAGATGGATCAGATGCAAATTTACGCGCTTCAGAGAGAAGTTCCATTGATGCATATGTCCATCAGTCGACTTGAAATAAGATGCGGCTTTGACACGGTCTGGATTGGTATACCACGCGCCGCAACGCATATTCGCTGCATGAGTCGCTTCTACCTACCAACTAGCGGCAAAGGGTAGTACGCATCGCAAACCTCCTCAACAAACCTTGCATCCTGCATATAAGCTAGAATTCGTACCTGTTCGATGCTCCATAGTCGACTCCATACATCCTTCTGTTCACGGCGTAGACTTTTGAGCACCTCGCGCTCCGCCTGCATTGGCGCTAAAAGTGACAGCCCGATTAATCTGATCGGGCATGCAACCCCATACGTCCCCTGCATGGAGCCGCGTTTTAGGGCGGAGCAGAAATTTAAATGAGTAGTGAATCCCGTCGGTAGCTAAGCAATTCAATTTGGAACTACTTTCTAACGTATCTGCGATGGAGGGTAGCGTGCTGCAGATTGACCAGCTAAGCATTGCGTTGCTCGTGGCCATTTTGGTCATTTTGACGTTGGTCAAATATCGACAGCATGGAGATCAGCCGCTCCTCCACCCTCTGATTTTAGCTCGGCAAGCTGAAGCATCGCAGGTACATCCCCCCAAGGAATCTGCGACCTATCGAAGCATCAATGCCCCGTTGGGATTCGACCTTGCGATGCGTCCACAGCGCGCTACGCCTGATGTTGCATCGCTACTGAAACTGGGTGTGACTGGCACAGAGAGTAATCATGCACGTCGCGTGCTGGATGCTTCGCTGTCCAACGTAGAGCTACGTCGTCAAGCGACCGAGTTCGCTTACGGATTACAATCGCTAATGAGAGTGTCATCACCAATTATCGTTCTTTATGGCTACCTGACTAGCGCTCGAGCAGTGACCGCGCTGCTAGCTGGCGCAGTATCTAGGTTACCGATTTCTACGTATGTTGTACCTGATGGCGCTGAGATCAATCAACTCCCCAGTGATCTAGATAAAAGTCGTATGGTGGTAATCAACTTGCATACCCAGTCACCTATGCCAGTCACTTTACAAGATGCTGCGCTGCAAGTCGTTCTGGATGGAAGTGAATGCAGTGAAGTAACCTTGCCGAATAGCAAGGTTGTGCACTTTGACGACGTTCTTGGTGCATCTGAACAGAACGAACCAGGACTGTGTGATTATGCAAAATCACGCAGTGGTGAGTTGGACGAGATAGGTGCCAAGACATTCGCGACGTTCTACGATCCAGCCTCTGGAGCCTGGCTACGTACGACAAACACGGCCATGACAAGCGGAGTCACTGCGTGGCTCAGTGCATATCCACCTGAAAAGATACCTGGCAAGCATGATACCATCGTCACAGATGCCTATCTTGCGGACGAGTTACCAACGCCAGCCTATATAACACTGCTACTTACTGCACTGTATACCGGAGCTGCGTTCGCAAGCGAAGGTACAAGCGAAATACTAACCCTTGCTCGAATCCTGAAACCCTCGTTGCTGTATGTAAGCGCTTTTGCCGCATTCCAGATGGAGTTTGCTCTCTGGTTACCAGCTACAGGGGCTCTTCTGAACAATCTGATGTACCGTACGAACATGTATGCGCTGCGAAATGGCCGCTTTCCACGTAGCTCGTTCCTGAACAGGTTTGTTGCAGCACCTTTGCGTCGTAAATTGGGACTAGACTCGGTGCGTGCATGCAATATTTTGTCCAATGGAACTAGCATCGACCAAGCGACCCTTGATCAATTACGACTGTATCTCGCTTGCCCTGTAATGCATACGTACATCCCCATGTACCTTGTGCGAGGGCAATCGGCAGCAGCAGTCACCTCGCCCGTTGCTTCGACGCATATGTATGACTTGCAAGCATTTGCGCCGCAACTAGTAGATGGTCCCACCGTACGACATATTGCGCCCCATGTTGGTCCTCCTGCCGTAACGATGGAAGTGAAACTGGTGCAAGACACACCCTCTGTTCAACGTCACAAAGCAGTGCTACAGCGTTTAGCACAGGACAGCAGTGAGCATGGTGATGATCCTGTTGGAGAAGTGTTTGTACGCGGATATGCGCTAGCTCAGTCAAATGAAGAAGATGTAAGTCGTGACGCCAAAATGTCAGACTGGTACGCTACGGGCGACGTGGCCTATTTCCGAACCAACGGAACGCTAGTGTTAGTCGCTGCTGCAGATTCCGAGCAAGCTGGTGTGAAGCCTGATTTGACCCTGGATCCTAACGGAGGTGAGCTGCCGAAGATTGGCCAAAACAGTGCTCATTCTACTACTGTGAACACTGTCACCTTATCGACTCCAAGCCGAATGCGCTCGGTGACTTCAACCGCGCTCGCAACTTTGGCTATGCTGAGCTTGTGTGTTGTGCCTAGTTTCGTCGAGGCACAGTCCGAGAACTTGCTCTCAAGTTCTTTGTATTCTTTTCGAGATGCTGCAGCTTTGAGTCAGGTATCATCATCTTGGCATCGCCATTCTGAGCTTCAGCGACGAAGTAGCTCTAAAACTGTTGCATCGCAAAACGCAACGATGTACAATCTAGCAATAAGTTCGCTACTGATGGCGCAACGTGCATCTTGGGAACAAGGCGTGACGCAATCTGCCATTCTCGAGACTTTCTACCCTGAATGGTCTGTGTTTCAAAAGTCCTCGGATACAACTTATCCTAGTAAACAGGCGACCCAGTCAGGAATGCCCAGTCAGTATTTGTCGCTGGCATACCATAGTATAGCGGGTCAGGACCGTAGTGGTCGACTTGCCACAACAATTACAGGGGATGAAGCACTCACTCAAGGAGCTTCACAGGATTCGGCAAGTTGCGGAGAAGGGGTTCTACTCGGATCATGGATCATCGAGGGATTCCAAAACAACCAACCTGATTCCAATGGATATTGGGGTGGTGCTGTGACTCGAGAACTAGATTATCTGATGCGTGACGTATCGCGAAGCTCCAATGGGGTCCTGAGCCAGCGTGCAGCTCGTGGAGATATCCAGATCTGGTCGGACCAAACGTATATGAGTCCTCCCTTTTTCGCTACGTATGGGTTGATGACAAACAATGCCACGCTTTTTGAATATGCTTTTGATCAACTTGGAGGTATCCGAAATGCACTCCTGCTACGACAAGGTCCCGGCAAAGGTTTATGGGGTCATATCATGAACTATACTAATATCTACGTACCTCACTGGATCGATCAGCGTGCTTGGCTCACGGGAAACGCATGGGCAGCCGCTGGTTTGCTCCGTGTTATGGCCGCTGCACAGCATAGTAGTAATCAAACTGTGCAGCAAAAAGGACAGGGGCTCAGTGCGAATGTGGAAGAGATTGTGGATGCAGCGTATCCTTTCATTGACCAAAATAGTGGACTGTTCCACAACGTAGTGAATGACAGCAGCACGTTCTTGGACGGAAGCGGATCGGCATTGATGGGATATGCAGTTTTCCGTCTGGGAAGTATGGTACCTTCCAGTCGTACTCATATCGATAAGGCGGAGAAAACCTATCAGACTTTGCAAAAATCTTTGGATCCTTATGGAACCTATACAAATGGCATTCTCACTGTTAATGAACTAAGCTCGGGTAGCCCAGGAGCTACGTCTACGGAAAGTTTGGCCTTTCTCGCGCTGTTGGCCTCAGCACGCCGTGACTACTACGCGGGTAACGTAACAGGATCCAACGGCAGTGTCACACCTCCAGCGGGATCCCAACAATCCGACACTTCCTCTGAAAACTCTGGTGCAGGTATGCCTTTGCAGATAGATCAGGTGTATGTGGTCGTTTGTGCAGTGCTTGCAGCAGCGGCGTTTCTTTCGTTGTAATTTAACCCCTTAGACAATTTAATATTTGGCCTTCTGCTGATATTTTTCCAATGCAAGCTCCTTGACATGGTCCAAGAATTCAAACGTGTTCACATAGTGTTCTCGTTTCATGTTCTTGCCGTGAATCGCATAGGCCAGGTCTTTGGTCATGACTTGGTCCTTGTCGATGGATTGGACACATGCTTCTTCCAAAGAGCGAGCAAACTGAATCAATTCTTGATTGTTGTCCAGACGACCGCGGAAAATCAAGCCTCGAGTCCATGCATAGATAGAAGCTACAGAGTTGGTACTGGTTTCGTTTCCTTTCTGGTGCTCGCGATAGTGCCGAGTGACGGTGCCATGCGCGGCTTCGCTCTCGATCAGGTCACCTTCAGGGGTGATCAGCTCCGATGTCATCATCCCCAGCGAACCAAAACCTTGTGCGACAATGTCAGATTGGACATCGCCATCGTAATTCTTGCAAGCCCATACGAATCCACCGTCGCCCTTAATAGCTTGAGCGACCATATCGTCGATCAAGCGATGCTCATACCAAATATTCAATTTCTCGAACTCCGACTTGTATTGGTTGTCGTAAAGATCCTGGAAGATATCTTTGAATTTTCCATCGTATGCCTTCAAGATAGTGTTTTTGGTCGAAAGATACAGCGGCATCTTTTTATCGATCGCAACATGGAAACAAGCATGCGCAAATCCACGAATGGAATCCACAGTGTTGTACATAGCCATTGCTACACCACCATCTGGATTGAAGTTGTAGACTTCCTGCTCAATCTTTTCGCCGCCGTTCTTAGGCGTAAAGGTGATGGTAAGTTTCCCTTCGCCAGGAGCGACAAAGTTCGTGCAGCGATATTGATCTCCAAAAGCATGACGTCCAATACAGATGGGTTTCGTCCATCCGGGCACAGGGCGCGGAATCTGCTGCAAAACAATCGGTTCGCGGAATACTGTACCTCCGAGAATATTACGAATGGTACCATTGGGGGACAGCCACATCTTCTTCAGATTGAACTCTTTGACACGAGCCTCATCTGGTGTAATTGTAGCACATTTCACCCCGACCTTGTACTTTTGGATGGCCTCCGCAGCATCGATCGTGACTTGATCATCGGTCTTGTCGCGATTTTCGATGCTTAGATCATAGTACTTCAGGTCCACATCCAAGAAGGGCAGGATCAGCTGATCGGTCAGTGTTGAACACGTACGTCATTGCGGATCTTTTCCCAGATGATACGCTGCATAAGTACTCGGGGAACATACAGTCATCTCATCTCCATCCAGCTCGACCACGGAACCGGATACTTTGATCTTTTGGACTGGGCATTAAACACAAGCACCTACTAGAATGGCTCATGCTTCTCGTGGAAAGCCGATTAGAAACTACACCTGGTCGTGGAAGTATCGAAGTACGTGTAACTGTGCGAAGCCAATTACCGGACCCAACTACCATAGTAAGATTCGACGAATTTGCCGGTGAATCAGCGCGTAATTCGCCGAGCGCGCACGTGCACGAAGCGTGATGCTATTGATATCTACCAGCCATGCCGCTCTGCAGCTTGTTCTAGTTTGTTGTATACGAGGCTGAATTAGTGATAACAGAACATACAAAACTAGAGCTGATTGTCAATACCAAGATCGACTTACCGCTGCTGGGTGCGCTTCTTAGGCATGTCACACCAAGGCCTGCATATAGTCCACGGAGTCCTCGTGCATGATAGATATTGTTCAGAGTTCTGAGGAACCCCGTAGGTTTTTGGTTTGTGTCGTGATGCATTTTTAACTCTCGTTCGGTCTGCATACTTGATTTCACACAATCCGCAGGGTATAAACTTACATTGTAACTGATGCCCGCTAACGCGCCGCAAGCAGCCAACTCCACACTGTTTAGATCGGCACGATTAGGCTTGTTACGCAAGTGAAGCAGTTCACGTGTAGACATTTCGAAAGCCAAAAACCATGCTAAGCCGCCACCTGTCTCACGCACAAAGGTGCCCAGAAATCCGACCCACAGCCCGCGTACACCTTGATCTCGAATGGTTTGTCTAATGAGTGATGTAGCGTCTTGGTTTGCGACTAATTCGCTTGCCGCACCTTGCTTCATCGTCTGGACCTGCATTTTACATTTGATTAGTTCCACAGGGGTCAGCACACAAGACGCTACGGACCCCGCCCCAGCCCCTGCGAGAGCGACTTGTGTCAAAGACGATTGGGTATCAGGTTTTGTCTGAAACACATTCGAGAGCAGAGCTTGAATCTGATTAAAAGTAAGGAAAAGAGCTGCATTTTCCAACGTTGCACCTAACATTGGCATAGAAACGCCGCGAAAGAGCCCAGTGACGCCATCATGCTTGACAATCTTCCGAAAGCAATCATAGGCCCCGGAGTAATGAGGTATCTCAGGCTGCGTCTGGAGGCGCACTTTGATCAAGTCAAATGGGTGCTCCAACAGCTTGCTCATAGTCCCTGCGATAGAGCCAAATAGCACATCTTTTGTAGCTCGGCCCAATCGAGAATCTTCAACCGGAAGCTTCTCGTCCAGGACCATGACAAGTGGAGGAGTCGAGATGTGGAGCTATTTCGGCCGATCGAAGCGGGCTCGGACTCTTGTCGTTCGTCGCTAATGCTGTCGCTGTGGTATGCGCTAGCGTTTGTCGCGGCACCTGCGGCTGTATTGGCACAGCTTACTACCATATATCTACCGTCTGGTATCGTATCAACAGCACGGCCTGTAAAGATCAACCTACCCGAAGCGCACCAGGTCCTTTCGCACCATTTGGGCGTTGACGATCAAGTGCTAAAGGCACCTAAATCCGACTCGGAAGCGATCTGGCATCACTTACCGAATGATGCTGCGAAGTACGACTCTTCTGATCTGTTTAAACCGAACTCTGGTCTTGTACTCACCTTTGAAGGTCTGGAAGACGAAGCAGACTTGTTTGGGGAAAATCTCTTCGCTACGCATACCATTTCGCATACTAAGGATGCAAGCTTTGATGCGTTGGCGCGTTTATATGCCAAGGTCACTGGTGGAATGCAGCACCTAGTCCACAACTCAGGTGATGCTCTTTCCAAATGGAAGAATCAGCTTGCGACTTTGTCCGACCTTGCAAACGATGATACCAAACTGAGCTTAAATGCCGTAGATCAAATTCGTCTTGATTCACTAAAGGCAGTTCGTGAAGAATATGGTGCTGATAGCTCGGTGTTCAACGACGCGAAGCTCCAGCTGAAAGCCGTGGTAGATCGGCTTGCGGAGAAAATGACACACATTTCTCTTCCCTTTGCTGTGGTCCACACGCCTATAAATGACCCATCTCAACATACTCGGCGCTCTCAAGAAGGATTTGACGCAGGAATCGCACCATTTATTGCACCCGCTCATCGCATTGGTGGTCCGATGCCTCGTTTGAATGTCACTTTGGGTAAGACCAACGCCTGCTACAAGCAGGCACGGGACTTGGAGTGGGCCACAGCAAAGTGCAGTGGTCATGGATTTCCTATCGAGTCAAGCAAAGGTGGTCAGAAGTGCTGGCGTTGCCAGTGCACCCCTACAAAGACGAAACAGCGCACAATTAATTGGGTATGTCAAGTCTCACTAACACACAGGCTGGTAATGCTTGCGAGAAACAGGATAAGTCAGAATTGACCCTGCTTGTCATTGGCACCGTGGCGCTTTTATTTGTTTCTACGGCTGGTACAATTGCATTGCTATATAACGAGGGCAAGAATGCGCTGCCAGGTACCTTGTCATCCGTATCTCTCAGTTCGTAGATTAGTATGATTCTATTCAGGCATCAAACTGTGATC
Organism: Malassezia yamatoensis; assembly: GCA_029542965.1. NCBI lineage: Eukaryota > Fungi > Basidiomycota > Malasseziomycetes > Malasseziales > Malasseziaceae > Malassezia > Malassezia yamatoensis. The sequence continues at coordinate 2,546,425 of CP119943.1, read as the reverse complement.
GATTTGTCCATTGCTATACGCGCTAGCCATAGCAGGTACCAAGCTGATATTTTCCCTTTGGGCCGCTTGACTCCGCATTGCTTTCCACTCTTACAGCATCCCAAGCCAATTTCTCGATTTAGCCCGATAGCCCAGAGATTGACAAAATTGATCGGAATTTTGGATTCATAAATCCTTTGCCACTGAATACAATCTCTCCGGAGGAGATGTGCTGAGGAGGGTAGATAAAAAGATCGGTCTAATATGCTACCGCAATACCGAGGACGTACATCGGATAGTTTGGGATGGACGCCACCTCCCGACGGGTTTGCGCTTCGGCAGGTGCTGTATGTCCTGCGCCATGGAGAACGAGCGCCGGTTCGACCGCGCTTAGAGACAGCTTCACCTCCAATTGTAGACCCATGGAATATGTGTCATACCTCGCATGAGTTTGACAAGGCGGTATTGCGCTTCAACGAAAAGGGTGGGACAGAAGGCGTGCCATCCAGGGTATCCATTCAACGCCGTATTGAGCTCGCACCTTTAGGATCAGAAGCCAGACCAGGTGCCTCAGGAGACTGCTTGCTTGGCGAATTGACGGACCTTGGTCGTATGACTATGTTGAAAATTGGGATGGCAATGCGGCGTGTATATGTAGACCATGCTCATCTCCTACCTGAGGAACTTCTATCGAAGCACGCATCCTATCTCTATTTCCGCAGCACAAATGTCCCACGTACCATGCAAAGCTTGGACGAAGTCATTACGGGACTTTTTCCCCCAACAGGCAGTGCCGATACCCTTACTCCAGTGGTTTACGTACGGAATGCTGGACAAGAAGATATGACACCTGGATCACGCTCCTGCCCAAGACTTGACGCAATGCTCGCAAAATTTGCGAATCAGGCTGCCTCTCTTTACAACCCTACGTTGGCACAGTACGATAAACACATTGCTCCGCACAATAATGGACAGGGGCCCCGCGTAGATGGCCGACCGCGCCTAAGTGGATTGATTGACACAGCGCGGTCTGCTATTGCTCATGGAGTTCCTGCACCTATTCCCTTCCTTGATCAGGATATAATGGATCAAATGGAAACCGCAGTGGTCCATGAGTGGTTCGCAGGGTACCAAGCCAAAGATTCAACTGAACGAAATCAGTATCGTCGGCTAGCGATGGGGGAACTGCTCTCGTCCCTTTACCACCGCTTTGACGAATGCATCCAAAATGCTCAGCAACCCCTACGAATGAGTATCCTCTGTGGGCATGACTCAACCTTAGTAGGCATCCTTCAATGCCTCGATTGCTTCAATGGTAAGTGGCCCGATTTCGGTGCTGCGATTGGCTGGGAGTTATTTGAAGACAAAAAAACGGAATCGAAGGATCGCAGTTCGGACCACCACTATGTTCGTTGCCGCTATGGTGATGAAGTTTTGCATATCCCTGGGTGTGCAGCAGAACATCAGCACTATCCCGGTCATCCGGAACTTTGTACGATCAAAGCATTCCGCGAGGTAGTGGTGGATCGACTACGGCATCCTGATGGTGCATCTTTAGAAGAAGAATGCCAATATTTATCGCCATCTTCCTGAGACTGTTCTGTGTGAATGCAACTTGTGTATAATTTGCGATATATCATAGACCGTCTTGGATTGATATGGAATGTCTGTGCTTGTATTCTAGCTGTCAGTCTACCAGAGTCAGTGGCCTATTCATCGGTGTTATGCTGCGGATTATTTACGGTGTAACATCTTCATGCATGGCCAAAATTAGTTAGGATGTCCTTCACTTTACCGCCCTGAGTTTTACTTTGATGGAAGGTCATTGTGCATCCCACATCTCCGACCCCATAGCATTTTCCTTTGATACTGCAATAGAATTGGGACAAATTCGCGAGCACCAAATAATGGCCAGTATTGCTGTACGAAATGCAGTTGGGTATGGTCGTTACATTGCCAAAGCAGGAAATCGCTCAGTCGGTGCACACTCGAAGTTCGTACAAGGATATCTACCGGCTCGTCAGTTGGGATCATCAGGTGCGCGTCAACCGAGGCAGGTGTCAACGGGATAGACTGACTGACGCATTGCGAGACGGCATGACACATCTCATCCTGTGCAGAGTATGGCATACATATATTCAATATAGCACCAGTGTTTTGCTTCGTAGCATCCTCAAGCCGACTCATGGCTTCTTGTACTCCAGCCGGAAGAAGATGCCGCTGGCCTACAACTCTCACGCGCACCGAATAGCGTGATACTACTTCTCCATGGTCGTAGAGTTCTAGCAAGCGTGTTTTGGCTAGGTCCATCAGAGCGTTTACCTCTTTTTCGTCCCTCTTGAAATTATCAATTGCGAACGCGTAAACGGTCACCATGTGAATGCCTCCTAGAGATAGGCACAGCTCCAGAACCCGTCGAAGTGCCTCAAATCCCATCTTGTGCCCTTCAAATACTTGCACTCCATTTGCCCGCGACCAGCGCCGGTTTCCATCCATTATGAAAGCAACGTGTCGAGGCATTGGACCCACGGAAAGCGATCGGACAAGTATGTATTGCACGATGTTCATCAGGATTGCCTGAGCTGATGTCAAATAACTTTGAATAGCTGCTAGGATTTGCCTTGCTCGCTGAGTCAAGAACCCATTTCCGAGTACACTATAGGTATCACAACACTTCTCCGAATCCGAATTATCTGCTGCCATCTGGCCTGACTCAGGCATCAGACGCGCCATCGGTAGGAATCCAGTTCCTCCAAGCTTCGAATTTCCTTGCACAAGTGGAGAAGAGCTATGCATTAAGCGTGCTAAGCGAGGAAAAGTTCAATGACTTGATCGTGTTGGGTATCTACTCTATTGTACGAACAGGTTTCGAGTTAATATGTATTGAAAGTCCTGTTCAAAAGGTATGCGTTTGCCAGAGCGAAAAAAAACGAATATCGAAGGCGAAGTGCCTTTTTGTGAACCGATTACGGACACGAATTGGTTAAGTTGGATGATTTGGCAATCTGACAAATTGGTCAAATTAGCGATATAATGATGGCAAACACGCTGCAAATTATTGGTCTTCCCCTCGTCCATTAGCGTGCTTCTCTCTTAGCCTTTTTGCGTTCTTTTCTTAGTTTCTTCTTTAGCTTTGCATCGGCAACATCCCCTCGCTCGGTCTTGACTTTGGATGAAATGTCATGCTGCATCTCTGTGTGCTTATCTCCATTCCTCTTCCTCTTTCTAGTTGCAGACTCTGTGCTTTCGCCGTGATGAACATCCGATTTGTTCGTGGCAGGATCAGCATTACGTGACTTCTCTTTCCTGGGCCGATCGCTGTGCTTCTTTTCCTTGTCTTTTTTTGGTATCCTATCGTCTGCATTGACTTGATTCTTCTCTTTCATTCGATTTTTCCTCTTCTCCTTCTTCCCAGATGCGTTAATGTCTGATTTGACTTCTGGCTCGACCACAGATTCTTTTGTCTGTGACTTGGAATCCATGCAGTGGACAGTGTCTTTCGTTAGCCCCACTTTGTGAGGTTTGACTGCTTTTTCAGATGGAGCTTTGTCCTTTTTGCTTTCTAGAAGAGATGAGTCGCCCACAATTTCGCCCCGAACGAAACTGCTCATGAGTCTTCGGCGCGCATGCTCCAATTTGGCAATCGTAGTGAGTGATCGGCGGGGAACACTCGAATCTGTTCCTGCTTTTTTGGTACTAGAGCCAACTGCAAGTGCTTTAGCTCCCGCCTTGGTCAAATTGTGCACGTACAGCAAAAACATCATCCCACCACTCGACCGCTCTATCACGGTTTTGGCCGACTCCCCCCAGATTGCGCTTCTGTACTATTGTTAAGGGCTTCTTGAGCCCTTTTCCTCTCTCTCCATCAAGAGCTGTGCCGCTTCCCTTCCATCCCTGTTGGCTCAGGTATTGTGTTGTATTCAGCGGCATGTAGGTAAGCAAAGCAGCTAAAACGTGAATTTCGGAACTTTTTTTTGTTTCAGGCGCTCAGACCTACCTGATTCTTGATAATCAGATTTGCCCCCTCTTCCGCGAGAAACACACTCAGGATGCGAGTATGCACGGATCCACTAATGACTTTGACGAGTGCATCTCATTGTTTGAACCATTACAGAAGAAAAGCGAACCTTTTTGATGCCAGAATACAAAACCGTTTACTGAACTTAAGAGGTAAGCGGACTTTTTTAGACTTGCGCAACCTGATCGGTGGAAATTCTTCGGATGTGGAACGTTTCAATGAGTCCGTTGTGCTGAACTATTCTTGCAAAGAGCTATATACCATTGTCTCAGACGTGAATTCGTATTCGAAATTCGTTCCTTTCTGCGTAGAGTCACGAATTCTAGGCAAGACTTCCAAGCCTAGCCCAGCGACCAAGCAAGAGCAGGCCACGTCTGTCGTTGATGCGGAGCTAGCGATTGGGTTTGCAGCGCTGCGTGAAACCTATGTGAGCGAGGTTAGCATGCGTCCGGACGACTTTGTGAAGGTACGTAATTTATTAACATTTAGGCTCGTGCCAAACCTTCTGCACTATTTAACGAACTGAGCACTACATGGCAATTTACAGCTCTTCCCCCAAAGCAACAAAAGCCACGTACACGAGTTGACTTCTCATTGCAATACTCTTTCGCTAATCAACTTCACGCAACTCTTGCAAGACAAACCTTCCGCTCACTCTCAACCAAAATGATAGACGCCTTCGCACTTCGTGCTCAGACCCTTTACAGTAAGCGCAATTCGCCGTAGATTGCGTGACTGGAAATTAATTGTGTTACACGCTTACATAAACCACACTTGTCGATAACGCGATCGCTACACGTTCGCTTCCTCAACGTTCGATGTGGAGCCGATCATGGCCCGTGATCCGATTATATAACTCGATCTTGACTTCTGTCACACGACACCACTCGAGATGCCTCAAGGATACGCAATCAGCGACGTGAAGAACTGGACTGACTTCAAAGTCATTGACTTTGATTTGAAGGTTTGTACTGATGTGTTGTGCTGACTTCAAGACTCCTGGAGATGATGACATCGATGTTGCCATCACGCATTGCGGAATTTGTGGATCAGATGTGCACACGATCTCTGGAGGCTGGTATGTCTTGCTCTAATGGGCCAAAGCTAACCGTAGGGGGCCTCTGAATGTTCCGCAGGTGATTCCTGGCCACGAAATTGTCGGGAAAGTGACAAGTAAGTTAGTTGTAACCAACTCACACCACAGAGGTTGGAAAGAATGTCAAGGATATTAAAGTGGGAGATCGCGTGGGTGTTGGTGCACAAGTAGGCAGCTGTATGCACTGTCATCCCTGTACGCACGACGACGAGAACTGTGAGTTTTACACGCCAAATTCCCGCTGACCATTTAGATTGTATCGGTGACGGAAAAGGTCATATGGTTGATACCTACAACTCAAAGTGGCCAGATGGCAGTATCGCACAAGGAGGCTATTCGACCAATATCCGTGCGCCCGAACAATTTGTCTTCCCGATTCCGGATGGATTGAAGTCTGAGCACGCCGCTCCTATGCTCTGTGCCGGCCTAACGGTCTACAGCCCGTTGTATAGGAATCATGTTGGTCCAGGCTCGCGAGTAGGTGTCGTGGGTATCGGCGGATTGGGTCATTTTGCTGTGATGTTTGCTAAGGCTATGGGGGCGGAAGTTGTGGCCATCTCGCATTCTCCGAACAAAAAGGAAGACGCATTGAAGATGGGTGCTTCAGAATTCGTTGCAACCAAGGAAAACCCTGACTGGTCAAAAGACTACCTGAACAAGCCATTCGATCTTATCATCAATACAGCCTCGTCGAATGCTGTTGATCTGCCTGGTATGTTAGCAGCCATCAAAACCCAGGGTCGCTGCATCTGCGTCGGAATGCCAGAGGATATGATCAAGCTGCGCGTACAAGATTTGGCGATGCGTGGTGCTTTCTTAGGAAGTAGCCATATTGGAAGCAAGAAGGAAGCTTTGACTATGCTCCAGCTCGCTGCCGAGAAGAAGATCGAACCATGGATCGAGCTCGTAGATATGAAGGAATGCTCAAAGGCAGTCGAACGCGTATCCAAGGGAGATATCCGCTACCGTTTCGTGCTTAAACAGGATCTCGAGTAATTAGCCAAGTAGCTAGTCGCCATTATCAAACGCTGGTTCTCCAATCGTCTCTTTCTCGGCCGAAGCTGGGATCATGCCCGTAAATTCTCAAGGCCGTGGTCATTTTAGAATCGCCATGTCCGCTTTCCGTACTACGTCTGCTGCTCTGAGTGCGTTCCGCGCGACGCCGCGTGCGAGCTTCGTCAAGCCGAAGTTTCAACCGCATATTGGAGACACACTGTAAGTATTCTGATTGTCTAATCTAATACAGAAACCCTCAATACGCGATGAAGTATGTCGGATAGACTTAGTCAATACTAACGCAGATGGGTTCCCTCCCTAGGTATCTGGGGTGCTACGGCTGGAATGCTCGTCACTATCTTGCTCAGTGGTGTGCCGTTGTTTCAGCATGATGTTTTGGATAAGACGCCCGTGGCTTGGTTCTATGAAGGTATGTGGAAAGAGCAAACTTATGCCAGACCGTGTGCCCGACTCGGACAAACCCTTCTAAGTACAGACTGATAGTGTGCCGTAGAAGTGAGTAATGTTCGAAGTTTTCAGTTTCAGTGCGAGACTTCCATCAGGATCCTATCCAACGCTGTCCTCAATTCGCTCGCCTATGGTCGTGTTGAGTTTATCGGGCATATTCGCTTATATTTGTCCGCTTGTAAGTCATTAGCTAAAATTTGAACCGCGGATCGAAACTGTTTGGCATCGTTTGTCACCATACAATTGCCTCGCGTTCCAGTGCTTTTGATCCGTCCGCAAACCTCTTTTGGCTATTTGTACCAGGCGGGTACCAAAAGGCGGCTTTCTACGACTCGACTCGATTTGTCGTTTGCATCTCAACAAAAACTCAGATATTCCTCCAAGGTCGCTATGCCGTTCCAACAAGCTGTACCCGATTCGCTTCTAGACCGGAACCAGTCTTGGTCTAAAGCTTTTGAAACGGATCAACCTGACATCGCTCAAGCTCTTCGTGAGGGCCAGCATCCCAAGGTTCTATGGCTAGGCTGTAGTGACTCGCGTGTGCCAGAGAGTGTCGTATGCAATGCTCGTCCCGGTGAGCTCTTTGTTCTGCGCAACGTTGCAAACCAATTTCATTTGCACGATGATAGCGCAGTCAGTGCCTTGACCTTCGCTGTGCAAGCATTAGGTGTCGAGCATATTATTGTGGTGGGTCACACGTCATGCGGAGGAGTGGCAGCGGCTGTCAAACAAGTGATGCGAGAACAGAACGAAAAAACCTCAGACTTACTTCCCAACACAGCGCTGAACCGTCACCTAACGCCATTGATTGGGCTTGCCCGCTATTCTTACATCAAACTGCATGAACGGCATTCTATGGATGACGCAGAGTTACAAGAACGTCTGATGCGCCTCGTCACCGAGGCAAGCGTTCGTCAACAAATCCAAAACATCGTTGATCATCCGGTTGTACAAGATAACTGGAGCGAAAAAGAGTCTCCTCTCAATGGCAAAGTGAATCCACGCGTCACGCTTCATGGCTGGATTCATAATCTCGGCACGAGCCAGCTTCTAGACCTTAACGTGACGGTCAGCCCTCCTCCGCTGCAAGAGAAGAGTAAAACAGATTCATAGGCAAATACAGCAGCTACAAAGCATCCCACTTGATCCCTCCTCCTGGTCCGTATCGCGATCGGTTCTCAAGCCATTCATTAGCCTTAGCAAAGTGGCCATTGCCAAGGAAACCGCGGTGGGCACTGAGAGGAGAAGGGTGAGGTGATCGTAGAATCAAGACATTGGGCGTTTTCTTTGTGTAAGATCATCAACGTACCTCTGATATTCCAGCATCAGCTAAAGAGCGAGCAGCAGGTTGCCCCCACGCCAGGAAGACGACAGGATGGCCAGACGGCTGTTTAGGCTGCTTTCCTTGGAGCATGGCATCCAATGGCCCGCCCATACTTTTGGAGTCCGATCCAGCGGCATGCTTAGCGACCGCTTTAAGGATTTCACGAGTGAATGGTTCCCATCCTCGGTTATGATGTGAGCCTGCATTGCCTGCAGTAACAGTCTGAGGTAAGTCAAGATGGAGCCTACCAAACACGCATTGAGCAAAAGGACCCCCTGATTGGCCCATCCATTAAGACATCTAGGTGAGTTGTAGTGCATACCCATGTTTAGGAGGCACGAAGCGTGGGAATTCTGCTTTAAGCTCCTTGTATATGTTCTGCAGACTAGCCGGAACTGCTTTCCCCATAGGTACTGAGAAGGAGTGACCACATGCTTGGCCTGGCTGGTGGTAGGGATCCTGTCCAAGGATAACCACTTTCACGCTTTCTAGTGGTGTCGTGCGAGACCAGCTATGTATCAATTGTGCAGGAGGGTAGATCGTCTTTCCGGAGCGCTTTTCAGCATCCAAAAATTGTTTGAGCTTTGTGAATGTATCCTTGTGCATTGCCGGTTCAAGACGATCGAACCATTCCTTGTTCATCGTAGTACGCTCCAAAGCAAGTGGGTCGTCTCCTGTACCCGAATATGGCTCGTCATAGGTAGGTGCTGGCGGTATGGAGCGGTTGACCTTACCTAAATCCGTGTTAGGCGAGCTGGACGGCGGAGTCGGCGGGAAATTGTATGTGTTGCTGGGTACAGGCTTTTGCTTAGCTTCGTTTACCAGGTAGTGCTTGTCAGAGACCAATTGGCTCGCTTTGCCCTCCTCCAGCAAAGAGAGTCTGTGATTCTTTTCTGTTTCTGCATTCTGGACGGCATATAGCAAATCTTCCTCTGGAATATCAAATTCATCAAAGTCATCATTACGCTTTACGCTCGCATTATTCGTTGTGTTCGATAATTTTGCACGTTTCGCAGCAGGACTCATAGCGGAAAACGCTCGCGCACCTCGTGTAATAGGTCGTGCCCAGCGATGCATACGCGACGCGACGCGCGAAACGCCTCCACACGTGGCACAGGCCGTGCACGATGCCTCCCAAGCAAGCTTCGTTGCATGCTTTCTTCGGGGGTGAGCGGACCACGAAACGGCCGCGCATTGAAGCGGAAGATGTAGCTGAGCCGAAAGATATAACACCGAGTGAGGATGATGTGGCAGGGTCATCTTTGAAGGATACTGGAACGCAACTGACTACCAAAAGAGCCCAACACAGCAACCCATTAGACTCACATCGTTTTGACCCGAGTGATTCTACTCAACGAGAGATTCGTCCACTGAAAATATTTGAGAATGTCGTCAAGCCTACAAACAAATCGGGCCCGGTGAAATATACGCCACTCGAGCTGCAAATCCTCCAGCTAAAGAAAGAGCATCCAGGGGTGTTGCTTCTAGTTGAGGTTGGCTACAAGATGAAGTTTTACCAGGAAGACGCACGAGTCGCCAGTCGTGTTTTGAACATTGTATGTGACAAAGCTGATTGAGGCATGTTTCCCAGAAAAGAATCTACAGTCCGCGATGATTCCGGTACCTCGCTTGAGTGTACATGTAAAACGATTGGTCGCTGCTGGTTACAAGGTGGGCGTCTGTCGACAGACAGAGACCCGAGCCTTGAAAGCCGCAACCGAGAACGCTAACAAGCCATTCACGCGAGCACTCACTGCATTGTATACAGCCAGTACGTGGCTCGACGATATGGATGCTGTCCAATCTCCAGAGGAGCGTGGTAGCGAGCAATCGCTTGTCTCTGTCTCAGAAAGTTGCAACGGTAATCGTTCACACATTGGCATAACATCTGTAGATGTGGTCATGGCTGCTGTTCAGTATGATGCATTCGATGACGACTCGATTCGCAGCGTGAGTGAATGTACTGGAAACTAACATCAGGAGCTAGAGACTCGCCTTGCTCACCTATCCCCAAGAGAAATCATAATGCCTCATGGTCTGAGTGCGCAAACCGAGCGTGTGCTTCAGTCGTATGCCAAACATGCGCCGGACGATCGACCAGTTCGGATCGAGCGCCGAGAAGATTTATCAAGAGAGCAGGCGAGAAATGTATTCTCTGAGATGACCTTCCAACGAAAATCCGAGTTTCTGGTACTTGTGCAATCTTTCGATTCGCAAGTGCAGAATGCCTTGGCCCAACTTATACGATACCTAGAACCTTACCAGTTGACGTGGGCGTTTGGTGAACCACAAAACTATACTGCATTTCGTGATAGAGCTTACATGCTTTTAAATTCGCACACATTGCGGAACCTTGAGCTGATGTATAACGCGACGGATGGGAAAGTGTACGGAAGTTTGCTGTGGCATTTAGATCGATGCCGTACGCCAATGGGAAAACGGCTCTTGCGTCAATGGCTACGTCGGCCATTGCTTGACCCCAAGAAAATCTCGGAACGCGTGCAAGCTGTCGATGTGTTACGAGAAAGGCATGCCTCGGTTCTCCATCAAGCCATTTCATTGCTGACGAGGCTTCCTGATCTCTCAAGAGGCCTAGCACGTATCGCATATGGGCTTGTAGAACCGACTGAAATGGCCACGGTTCTATTGACGCTCCATCGAGTCACTCGCGAATTCTCTTTCAGCGATGCAAGCGAAGTGCAATCAGGCTCAGAACTACTTGATGAGGCTATTTTTAAATTAAGCAAAGCGCGCGACCCCGTCACAAACCATCTGAAAGAGATCCGTATCGAGGAAGCTCGGAAGAATTTACGAACCGAGCTTTTCTTCGATGAGAATCGATATAAGAATATCGCTCATTGGAAAGCGATACTAGCTCAAAACGAAGCTGGTTTTCAATCGCATTTACAAGAGATCCGCACCGTACTTCAACGACCCAATCTTCAATACGTCAGCATAGCAGGTTTGGAAAATTTGGTCGAAGTACGCGTTGCTGATGCATCCAAAACGCCTGCTGATTGGATCCGGGTGAACAGTACCAAGACGGCAGTGCGATTTCATACGCCCACGATCTTGCGAATGACTCAACAACGTGAGCAGCACCGAGAGCAGCTGGCCGAAGCCGGGCGAATTGCATGGCTTGATTATGTGCAGTGTGTATCACAAGACTATGCTTCTATGTGGTGCGTTGTAAGGTCGATAGCCGAGATTGATGCGCTTTTGTCCCTTTCCGAGGTCGCATCTCAGCCCGGGTACGTCAAGCCCAAGATATCCACTGAGGATACGTTGGTGTTGCGTGATTTCCGCCATCCTGTTGCGGAGGCCATGCGTTCCGAGCCCTTCGTTCCGAATACGATCCAGATGGGCGGGAAGCATCCACGCGCCGTTCTTCTCACCGGTTCCAACATGGGTGGTAAATCAAGCACAGTGCGTGCGATTGCATTAGCTTTGATCATGACGCAGATTGGATCATTTGTGCCTTGTTCATACGCTTGTATGCCTTGTCATGATCTTGTGGCTACCCGAATGGGTGCTCAAGACGATCTAGCGAAAGGGAAGTCGACTTTTATGGTAGAAGCAGAAGAGACAGCACAGATCTTAAAGTCGGCGACTCCTCGCTCTCTGCTGCTTTTGGACGAGTTCGGGCGGGGCACATCGACGTTTGATGGCGCCGCATTGGCGTATGCCGTCTTGCATGCATTACTTACCCCTGAAGACAGGCCCAAGGTGTTGTTTATTACGCATTATGCATCCCTGGGTGAGCTCGCAGAAGAGTTTCCTAGTCGAATTGCCAACATGCATATGGCCACACATCTCAATACCCGAGGTAACGAAGCGGACTTGGTATTTCTACACAAATTACGACATGGCCTCGCATCTGAATCACTTGGCATTTACGTTGCAAAACTCGCAGGACTTCCGGTGGAACTTGTTGAACATGCCCGTGAAAAGGCACGAAGCTTGAGTACAATTCGCCACAACAGGCAACACGTCAATGAGCTTCACCAATATATCACGCTTGTCAGTCGAGCATTCTGCCATGATGATCCACAAGCAGCATGGCCATTGGCGCAGAGAATGGTCCAACGTCTTAATTCGTGCTATAAAACAAAGTCTAATTAGTTAATTCATATCAACATCTGATAAAAGTTGCGCAATACTAGGTAATGCACCGGATCGGGATGGCGGCTGCTCCTGAGTCGTGTCGTGAGCCGGTAGCGATGGTCGCGGTGTCCATGGACTCAAATGAGAAATTGATGCCGGGTCGCGATGAGTATTTCTTCGATAGGAAACATCGTACAAAGAAGGTTTGGAAAATGAGCGCTCACGCCCCTCCTTGCGTCTTAGCGATGCTGGAGGATACAGATTCCGCGAGCGTTCACGAGAATCGCCGAACCATGGCACAATACGACCAGAATGCGGATCGATGCGTTGCCGTTTGTTCAACACAAGGAGTACATTGAGGATCCAGTGTAGGTGCCGTTCACAAGGAATACACTCCTTGCTGGGTTCGTGATGCCGCGGTGGAGAGGGAGACGACCGTTCGTCCATGGGAGTCGCTCGACGATTGTCTGGCAGGCTAGGATACAAGGAAGGAGCGTTGCGTGGCAGATCCATGAGATTCTCTTCCGTGTCCATTTTTGCATCGTGCGGGAGAGTAGCTCGTTGATACGACGCGTTAGAACGCAACGAGACAGGAGCGCGCGTTAAGGGCTCGACATGACGATACGTGGGCTGAGCACCTGAGTCGCGTACTCGAAGTTGTGATTGCAGAGTGTGAGAGGGCATACCTCTTAATGGGTCCTGACTTGGATTAAGTCCAGTTGCATTTCCGATGCTCTTGTTTTCCAAATGGAACGATTCGCATCCTGGGATATTTGCAAGGCCTAACAGATTCAATGATTGCGCAAAGTCTGAGAAATTGGGTTGTGGCTCTCTCACGGGTGAATGGCCATCTGCATTTGACGACCAGGATCGCGACATGTCCAGCCCCACATTCACAAGCCAAGAATTGACATCCGCTAGATTTGGTGCAATTGAACGGGGGGACTGTGGCATGGCTAAGCGAGAATGGTGCGTGTCGGCGGTGGGCACAGCTTGTGGGTGATACAGACGGTCGGGTGCATTGAGCATAGGTAAAGGGTCTTGCACACCGAAAGATCCAATTGCGTTCAGTGATTCACCCAAAAACAAGTCCAATGATCCAATATCTTGAGCGCATTCGGCAGGTAGAAGCTGATCGAATTTTTGCGCAAGGCTGTTGTCATAGGTGGGTGGTATCTTCTTGCGCCCGACATCTTCCCAGAACTCGTGTATAGCTCTTCTTGGGCGTTTGCTGCCCACATTCCAGGACTCGTTACGCATTGGTAGATTCGTGGGGGTACGTGAAGACTCGTCAAGATCCGTAACAGAGGACGCTCTGTGCGAGCCGGGATACTGATCCATGAAACCATACGTTTTGAGTGCAGGAGGGTAAAGCGCATCGTTCCCCACGAAATGGCTATTTACCATCTCCGTATGTGGTACTGGAGCGAATCCTCGAGGAGATGCATCTTGAGAAAGCGAGTAGGAAGACGTTGGTGATAGAGACTCTCTGGAAGAGGTAGATCGGAAACTGGGAGTGTGGGCAAGATTATCACGAGATGCCGTGGTGCACAGGGTAGGTAGATTAGGATACATTGAGACAGATGCAGAAGGCGGGATCACAGATTCCTTAACGGGTGCAGAGGTATCAGAATCATGTGCATCTTCCGAGGGTTTATCGTCTTGAGACGTGCAGTAGACATGTGTGCGTCCGTGTTTCTTGAGGTCTTGCGAGCGTTTAAACTTTTTGCCGCAGACAGTGCATAGAAATGGCTTCATAGGGAGGTGGATACGCAAATGGCTTGTGATATGGTCACGCTTCGAATAGTCAGCTTGGCATCCATCCCAATGGCAAGAAAGACACAAGTTGTTTTTGCTATTGCGTCCCACATGGTCATCACAGAGGTGTTTGTATAACTCTTCAGCGTTCTCAGACTGTACTTTGCAGCCACGCCACAAGCACTGTGTCGCGAGATCCGATGCTGGGCTAGCTTGATTCGCTTGGGGCTCGTTCATTCTCGGCAATCCCATAGGATCGGAAAGGAATCTGAATGAATCTTGTGGGATTGCTGGCTGCCAAGAACTTTTCTGGAGGCTTTAGCCAGCCACCACCGCCTTAGAAATCTGTGGTGCCAAGCTTTGGGCTCTCTTGGATCGAATGAAGAACTTTATCCGTTCAGACAGCCCGGCAAACACACGTGGACCGCTTGTGATAGGCTGAATTGGCAAGATGAGCACAGCTCCCCATCTCTCTCGCTTTCTTGGCATAGTCTTGGCGTACTTCCTGAAATATTTCTCTATGGAGGAGAATTAAGCCAATCACATGATTCGAGTGAGCGTGATATTGGGATAAGCTGCCCATGGCGGGAATATCTCCACAGTCAGCAGGTTCCTCGGCCCTCCAAAGTTTTGGCCCCGTGATTGGATGGCAGATGGAGTAGAACTGTGTGTTGGTCATGAAACAGCGCAATCAAGTCGGATAGTTTGCTAGAATCGTATAAGAAACTAGTTCGATGCTCAATTATGTTCTTTTAAGGGTATTAAAATAGTACATTCGCTATGAGTAATAATGCAGAGCATGCGAAAGCTTAGTCGGAGGTGATGAGCTCGGCAACACTCCAATCCTCGAAACTGCCATCGGGGAGGTAGCGACGGACCAACAGAGGGATTTTCTTCGCGACGAGTTCTTTTTGCGCGATCGCCAAAGGATCAATTTCGCCCTCAGTCGGTACTAACACCGGTGCGTTCATGCTGTTAATCGGTCAGTTGCTGTTCTGCTTCTTTTTTAGGACGTACCTGATCTGAAGCGCACGGGTTCCCAATATTCTTGCCTTTTCATACTTGGTCATATACGGAGTCGTTATCCGTTCAGCATTTGGCTGCGCCTCTGCGTTTGTCTCAGATGGGACCGCGCCGCCGGCACTAGAGTGGACTACTGCCTCGTCTTCAGCACCTGCATCATCACCAGCCGTTTCGTCAAATACATCGTCGCCATCCTCGTCATTAAACTCGGCTTCGTCTCCATAGAAACTTTGGTTTAGAGGCTTCCACTTACCCTTCTTCATTCATACCAGCATCTTCCGTATCCATTCTAACCACCAGACAACCCTACGCGGTAGATGATCTAAACGCATTCCACGTGACACTTTTCAATACCATCGATGCTCTCGAGAATTACTAAACGTGTCCATTTCATATTATGTCTACATAGGAGTACCACTTGTGTGATACGATGCAATGCATCACATCTTGCCTTCAGCGGCGCGACGCAGTTTGAGACGACGCGCAGGCCATCCTCCATAAACGGCCCAGCTTTCAGTGATTTCACCCGAGGCAACCAATGTATGCTCGAGCAGCATGGAATGCGGCTCCATACTGGCTCCAGATAACAAGCGACTACCTGTACGCATTGCGCAAGAATCGCCAATACGCAATCGGTTCAGACTGAATTGACCACGAGAATTGATGTGTGCAACTACGGAGCAATCATCGATTGCCACGCGGTCGCCCATCGTGACCAAGTCTGGTTCCGTGAGCTGGAGTGATGGCTTGCCTCCGGCCCAGATCGCACAGTCCTTGCCGATGCGTGCACCGAGAGCTCTCAAGTACCACACAACGAAGATAGTACCAGAGAGATTCTGGAAGATGTGACCGCCAAATCCTTGCATGGCAGGCTTTTGCAACACAAGGTGGAGTTGCCAACGTTGACAATAGCTACTCATATCCCAATTGTATCGACCTTCACGACGACGACCGATCAGCATCCACTTTGTGCAAATGACCCATAGCAGTGCGATAATAGCCTGTAATGGGAGAATTACAAAGAAGAAGATCGCGATAGCAAAATAGACCAGAGCCGGTCGATACCAATGGTCCAAAAAGAGCCAAGACGATCGCGATTCGTAGGTTTCAAAGATTCGATGGATCCCTACAACAGTTGCAGCAAATCCACCAGCCCAATATGCGGCGGTAATTATCTGAGAGAAGACATGAACCAAGACAATAAGGATGTAGGGCAGCACAAAGTAGTTTGCTTGACGTTTGTAGAATGCACGGCCAAATGGAGTGATAGTACTATCCTCATTCATATCCTCTTCGTCGTTGGCCGCCTGGGATTTACCGAAGCTTACCGCCTCGCCGTTCTTCTGACCCATCCAGACGGAGCGTTCTTCATAGTTGCCACCGCGTCGAGATAGTGCACCAGAGCCCATCACACATCGGCGGCCAACGGTTGTGCCTGGTAGAAGTACCACACGGTCAGCAATCATAGCACCACGGCCGATGCGCACGGGATCAAAGCTGATCGAGTCGGATGTGAATACTTCCGAACGAGAACCAAACACCACGTCATCGCCGACCTCCAACAGCTCTGGATCCGGACAATAGATTCCTGAGCCGGGCCAATAGACTCGCTTTCCGATTCTTGCGCCCATAGCGCGATATACAACCGAGACCATTTCGTAATGGGTGCCCAACACCTGAAATGCTTGGTTCAGCTTATGTTGGCTAAGCAATTGGCTGGTGATCCAACGACGTAACAAGGCGATCTGAGATGCATTGCGCATCGAGCCTGCACGGTTGAATCCTAGCATGCGTTTCACGACAATGCCGAGCAACAAGTTTACCAAAGGAGGGAGCGTCTTTCGCACGATCCGTGCCAGGAAATGGTATCCGATTCGATGAGGATATGCATACCATGCCAAGACACTTTCAAGACTGTCCTGGTTTGAGAAGTTGAATGGTGTTAAAAGCAAAAGCATCAAAGCGGCGAACCATGGCACATATGACAAGACCTTTACGGCCAACACCAGCGGATAGCCAAGGAACAATTTGATAAAGAAATTTGGCTGGGGCACAGCATTACGGTTGTAAGCAGCGTACGAGTCCGGCGCCGGCGGCTCATGAGACGAAGACTGTGGACCCCAAACGGTGCCATCTGCAAGACGTGCACCAGGAGAGATCTGAGTATAAGTATTCACCACGCAGTCACGACCGATCACAATCGGTTCTAGACGGAAGTAGCCATCTCGCTCTACACAAAATCCACGAATACGGCAAGCATCAATCGAGGCACGATCATGAATGGTAATTAGATCACACTCATGCAGTTTTGCGCTAGAGTCAATGCTGACGTCTTTCCCGACCGACATTCCCAATAACCGATAGTACATCTTCTGCAATCCCGGAGTGATGGCAAAGATACCTCGTCCACCAACACGAATCGACTGATTCACAATCCACCAGCGAAGATGGTAGTTGCTCCACATCGGATACTTTCCAGGGCGGTAGCGACCGATCACTACCCACTTAAAGGCAATAGCAGCGGTGGGACAAATGATACGACTGCTAAGACGTGCGATGATAATGGAGGAAAGCAATGCTCCAAGACGTTGCCAAGGCGAGTCTTCGATGTAATATGCAAAGAAGGCAAGCCCATGAACAATGATGGTCCAAGTCCAAGCAGCTTTCAGTGGGTAGAAAAAGATGAAGGGAATCAGTTGAACAAAGATCACCCAAGGATGACTCTGACTTCGTGGCTTTTGGCCATGTGAAGAGAATGCGGGGTCGTCATCCAAGGCGTAGTTGTGGGCGAGGTTGTAAGAAGATTGAAGACCGGCGCCTTTTTCATCAATCTGATACATATCGGTGTCGGCCTGATCACCGCCGGACACACCGCGCTGCTGATCGATCAAAGCAGCCATGCGGGACACAGTCGAGTTGGTAAACAGCGAAGACACTTCCAGATTCACATCGGTTTCCTTTCGGATCAAGAAAATCAATCGACCAAGTAACAAACTGTTACCGCCCAGCAAGAAGAAGTCCGACTCATCGGTGATTGAGCCGGAATCAAGATCAAGAAGCTTGGCAATAACATCACGAACCAATAAAGAGGTCTGTGACATACTTGCAGAATTCTGTTCACGCACGATGCTTTCCATCGCCTCGAAATCGTATTGACCGTTGGTCTTAATCAGTGGCTGGCGGAAGACATGCAACGGGTTGGGCACAACGTATCCATGCAGAATCTGGCCAAGTGCACGGTCAATATCAGCGGCATCGAATCCGGCATCTTCCTGCACCTGAATGAAAGCCATCGGAGCTCGATCCCGCTGTTGCACTACCGCGGCATCAAGCACACCGGGGATTCGGTAGCAAGCGCGTTGCACCGCACGAGCATCAACAGTGATACGAGAACAAGGAATAGGCTTCGACAAAGGAGTTTCTTTGTTGGGAGTCTTTGCCTCAAAGTGGCGGTCTAGAGCAGGAACATCGTCAGAAAGAGGACCAATGCCCAATCGTGAGCCCAACTTGATACGCAATGGTTTCCCAGCTTGATTCTTGGGCAAATCGTCCATATATACAATCACGAATGGCCACTTGGACGGATGCAAATGACTGCGTAGAGAGTTCTGTAGCTCTGCAAGACCGATGCGTGGCTGTTTCGGTTGGGAAACAATCACCACACCAATGGTTTCTTGAAGGACTTTGTGGTCAACCGAAAATGCCAAGGTCTGTTTCACACGGTCTTTGCAGGCTAGCATGATTGCCTCTTCAACCTCGAATGGAGAGACAACTTCACCACCCTTATTGATAATCTCCTTGGAACGGCCAGTGATAAACAGGTAGCCATCTTCGTCCATATGGCCGCAATCACCTGAATCGAACCACCCACCCGAACTGAATACAGAAGTATCCATTTTCTTTTCGCCATTCACACTAATCTCGTAACCACTAAAGGTCGGTAGACCAGCCACACAAATATTACCCGTCTTACCGCGCGGCAGCTCTTGGTCGATGTTGAGTGGATCACGAATACTCAAGTAAGGACCACAAGCCAAACCGGAGCATCCTGGACGATCCAGTTGGTAATTGACCGGGGGCGATGCGATCGGCATACATTCTGTCATACCGTACGAAGGTAAGACTACGCAATGGAAAGTCTCGCGCAGCTCAACAGCAAGCGAGGGCAACAAACCACCGGCAGCATTTGCGATCATCCCGATCTTGAGCTGTTGCGACGGGATGACATCGGCGGGCTTGGAGGCGAGAATGGCGTGGTGCATCGTCGGCGCAGCATAGTACCAAGTGGCGCCCAACTGCATCGCAAGCGTCCACCATGCATTTGGGTCAAAGCCACTACACAAAATCGTACTACCACCCGACAGAATAGGCGCCCACAAATTACGAACAATTCCACCAACGTGGAACAAGGGCATCATATTCATGTCCACCTGCTCGGGGTGTAGATTCCAACTTTGGATCACACATGCAGCACCAATAATCAGATGACGAAGCGTATAGGGAACGACTTTCTTTGTACCAGAGGTACCAGACGTGTGTAATACAAGACATTGGTTATCGAGTTGGTTCAAGAACATGTTGGCTTGTGATCGGCTTCCAGGCACCTCTTCTGCCAAGGTAGACACATCAAACAGACCAGCAGGGCCAGAAGGACGGCCGTCGACCAAATAAATTTCAAGGCCATGTTGATAGTAGAGTTGCTCCAGCTCCAAACGTTCGATGGAATCACGCGTTGCGAACACAGCACGGGCTCCCAGACGCAATGCATCGTCACGCAATTCCTCAGCTGTACAGCTTGCATTGACCGGAGCACAATTGTAGTAGGATGCCACACACATCAGTGCCAAAGCATTCTCGGGACCTGTCGGAAGTGCCATCATGATTCGGTCATTGGCCTGCAAAGGCTTTGCACGTCCTGTTGTGGGCAAAACAAACGACTGTACGAATTGCTTGAGCATTCGATGCGTCAAAGGCGGGCGTGACAGGTCCGGTGAAATCAGAGCACGGGCATTGGACGACGGTAAACAGTCGACCAAGTTCTGAAAACGGCCATTCTCCGTGATATGCTGCGCTAGGTAGTCACCCAGCGAGGCATTCACTGGAGCTTGCGGCAACTCCAGCACAAACGATAGCGGCGTTGCCATCTTCAGACGGTCAGGTCTTGTTCCTTCGCTGAACCGTCGTGAACAGGAAGATCACGGAGCGTAGCTATGTCAAATGGAATTTGGTGCCTTGAACACCAATTAAATCCTCGCGGGCTATGCAATCAGTGCAGCAGAGAGTCGTGCTTTTCCGTCCGTATGAATCCCTGATATCAATTCTCGGCCGAAGCCAAACCCTGGCCAAAATCACCATCAAGAAGTTGATTGGACGCGGTTAGCGAAGGTTTATTACTGTGGTTCCCCGCTTGGCCAATTATGAAAGCGAGAAATGGTGCTTGGGCCTTTAGAAAAATGTCTTGGCTTATTAGGTATGTCGTAACTAGAAATGCATCTTATCTATAGTAAAGTATCGATGTAGCAGAGAAACGGCCAATGCACGGGGACTGACGCGGTCGTCAACCTGAACAAGGACCAGTCGCCAATTAGCTTTGAAATATTGCTGTTGCCATCGGAGAAGTAGCGATGCTTAAGATGTTTAAATTTAGCAGGACAATTCGTGAGAGTTAAGTGTTTACTACTACGTATATCGGAAACATGGATTCATAGTCTACAGTCCAGAGCATAACTCAGGAGTCTGACATTCATAGATTAATGGCTAGTAAGAGACCAATCGGACAATGCGACATTCTTCGGGGAAGCTTTGTCAGCATCGGTCAGTTGCGAGTATTGCGGCTGCCACCATACCTGCAAGTTGATGTCCTGGTTCGCCGGCAAGTCAATCGACAACACATTCACTTCAGGGTCAGCGATCTCCGCTGGGATCTGAGTGCCTTGTTGTTGGAGAACGTTGGCCGGGAATGTGTCTTGTTTCGGGACTTGGCTTCGGCCATAAACGTAGTTCGGGTTACCCTTGGAGTTGTAAGCCGGGTTCACGCTGAAAGTCGCGGTGCTTGGACCTTGCACAATGGTAGCAACCATAGTCAATTCTGTACCGAGACTTTTGGTTCCAATTGTGCCGGCATTCGGGTTTTCCACCTGCTTGATCTTCATGGTGGCAGTTCGCTTGTCTTGCGATAGAGTAACCGTGGCGTTGGTGTGTACGCGCCATTGCGTACCAGCAGACTGCGACTTGATTTCGTCCTGCACAAGCACTTGACGACGGCCGTTCAGGAATCGCATCCCGCGTTTCACTTGATTGACTGCAGCTGAGTAAC
Source organism: Malassezia yamatoensis (assembly GCA_029542965.1). Classification (NCBI taxonomy): domain Eukaryota; kingdom Fungi; phylum Basidiomycota; class Malasseziomycetes; order Malasseziales; family Malasseziaceae; genus Malassezia; species Malassezia yamatoensis. Next base: position 2,525,343 of record CP119943.1, on the reverse strand, counting down.
AAGAGCTTAGATCCGAGATAAAGTACGCAACATCGCCGGTGCCGGGTGTGTAGTCCAGGGTACCGTCTTGCTTTGCACCAGACGATTGGAAGCTGTTCTTTGGAGCACAGTTGGTGATCTGATTCTTGTCGCCGATCACCAGAGTGTTCTGGCCTTGAGTTCCCTTACGGAAGTATTTCCAGCGGTCCGACGAATCAGACTCGTTCGAGAAGTAATTCTTCGACAAATAGTTGTCACTACCAAATTCTCCAGCCCAGCGAGTTCCCAAAGCATCAATCACAAAGTCACCTGCATCCAAATCGCCGTGGGTCTGGTGCATTGTGGCGTTGGACGCCTTCATGGCGATAAAGTTGCCAGTGACATCCGTCCAAGAACTTCGCATCGAGACCCAGTTACCTTGAGCGTTGTTGAACCATTGGTCCAACGCCAAGCCGTTCCAGAAAGCACCTGTGGTGGTGGGGTCGTACCAGAACATGCTCAATGGGTCCGACGAGGCATCCGCGCGATCACGCTGGAAGAGAGCATAGCGTGGATTCTTTGACTTTTGGCCATATAAGAACATCTGGTTAGCGGTTGAGCCGAATTTGTTGGGTCCGTTATCTCCGTAGGCAAACAGGCCAGCATTGCCGGTAACATACATGTGGAAGTCACCGGTCTTGTACCAGTTTGCGTTCTGGTCCATCAAACCTTGGTCGGATCCCGTGGCTGTCTCCAAACCAGACAAGAGACGGGCTTGCGCATTGGTTCCAAAATACCAGTAATTTGGTGTCTCACTCCAAGTTCCATCCTCATACACGCCACGCATACAGTTTTGCTTGACATTCGGCAAGGCAGTGTCAAAGACCTGTTTGACAACCGCGGCCGCATTCCCCTGAGCATCTCCCTGAATAGCTAAAGCAGCAAAGATCATGCCGCCGTTCGACACACAGTTCCAGTTTCCATTTCCGTTGGAAGTTTGCGACCACCATGCAGAATTTGACTGATACAATTGCATACCTGGGTTCAAGCCATAGGTGACGATCCAGTCAATGATGTTTGCACGTTCTTGGTCGCTCCAAGCATCGTACATCCAATCATAGGCAAACGCATAGGCCGCTGACATCTCGGCGGTGTCCAAGAAGTGTTCTGGGTCCCAACGAGTGGAAGCATCACCGAACGGTTGCGAGGTGTTTCCAGCGGCGGTTTGCAGCTCTTTCATGGCACGGTCTCGCCATTTAGTATCTTTGGTCATGCGCCAAGCATAGGCCCATGCCTTAATACGCTGCTGAACGGTGCGTGCTACATCCAAGATACCAGAAAGGTCTAGACCACCATCCACCTCGTACGTCACAGGATCTTGGTCGGCGTAGGCCGATGCATTCTGCATGATCGAGTAGTTCCATGCAGTCAAATAAGCACTGTTCTGAATCTTGCTATCCAGACAGTCCCACAAGTACTGAGGCGCAATCAGACGAGGGTGTCCGGGGCGAACATTGTTCACGTTGTTAGTTGCTTTCCAAGGGTCTGCCGAGCAGTTGCCGATACTTCCACCCGAACTCGGCGCGGCGGTGCTGGCGTCGCTTGTGTACAGGGGGTTACCATAAACATCCGTAGAGGTGTAGCCGAGTTTGTCTCCCTTTCCACTGATGGCCGCCTTGTTTGCAGCATCGGTCACCTGTGAAGGGAACACTGGCGAATCATTGTTGGTAGGGGAACGAATTCCGATCCCACTCGCGCCAGATGCAGATTTGGTCGAGTTATTATGGTGACTGGCACGACTGCCCAATACCCCACCGAGCACAGCCGCGAGGATAACACAGAGCGCAATGATCGCTAGCAAAGGTATAAGCCACTTCTTGCGGCTCTTTTGAGGACGTTTACTAGCCGCAGGGGCTCCAGGGTAAGGGACGTTGCGATTTGGCGGTGAATCATTCATAAGGTTCGACCGAGAGGAGTTCGGTATAGACATTTGTTGACTGATATCGGCTCCAGACTTCGAGTTCGCATTCAACATGTTCGTTCTCTCATTGGGATATCCATGAGATTCGTCCCAACCATCCGTGTGCTGCGGCACACTTCGAGCACCTAGAGGTTGACCATACTTGTTGGAACCGGCGTTCGGGGTAACAGCATAGCCTGAACTAGAGTGTGGACCACCCTGACGGTGGCCAGCGGAAGCGTAGGTGTTCATCGGGATGTTTTCTGATTGACCGTTATAGCCGGAGTTGCCCCCGTTCTGCAAAGGGTACTGATCATGACCCCTCGCGTTAAAAGAGGGATCGTGGTATTGCGTCATGGCACCAGAGCTCGGTTGACTATAGGCGTCGTATACCTGAGCCTGATCGACATAGTGCTGATGATCATCATTAGCATACTGCTGGCCATATTGCTGACCCCGTTGCCCCAGGTAGGGGCCCTGATTCGAATGGCTCATCATGGCTCAGAAGGTAGCAGATCCACTAAGGCACGCAGCGCTTCGTGTGCCAGCCAGATTTCAGGGCCTAAACACGGATTGGACGCGTTGCGCAGTGTGCGAACAATTCCGCATAAACCCCTCTAGTGAATGCACAGCCCTGAAGCAACTCTATGAGGTGTTTGCAAAAAGCTTTCGATCAACAGTCTTAATCAGCTATCGACCAATGAAGTAACCACAGTATGCACGGCCAAGGTCACATTTCAGGAGAACCGGCCGAGATGCAACATCTACGCGTTGGAAGACGCGTGCTGCTAGCTGGTGGAGGTGGGCTTCCTAGCCAAGATAGTTAGGATGCCACTACAAGTCTTACCGGTGGAATAAGCGTCGCTTATGATCGGTGGGTGCTGAGATGTGGATGTGATTGGGCGGTGGACGCTCTAGATAATTCTCATCAATTGCATAGATCGATTTAAAGCCCATATCTTCGAATGGATTCTCATCTCTTGGTTGCAAAACATTCGCTGAGGGTTTGGGCTTCGGTGTATAGTTCACCCAGTGGGAACATGTGTTGATATTCTTGAGCCAATAGTCGCCCTGATCTTCATCATCCTCGAATGCGTCTCTATGAGCCTTGTGTAGTGACACAGAATGAGGAGATTCTTCTTGATTCTCATCTTGTTGTTGTTTGGCATACTCCGAAGCAGAAACTGGGCCATCAACACTCCCGTAGGTCCGCCCACGTAATAGATCACCGAGTGTTGCACGCAACGATGGATCCAGAGTTAGCATCCGGGCAAGCATCGGGCGTGAAGCGATAGGCAGGAGCTGGAAAATGCTGTCGTCAGCTCTAGGTTGTGCGTCTTCACTAGCTTCGGCGGCATTGCTGAGGTCATTGGTAGTGGGCGTGGATGGTTCATGATTCGGAGTATGGGTTGTGGAATGTTCAGGCGAGCTTGGTCTTGTGGTATTGCCATGATCGAAATCGTCCGAGACAACCATAGGTCGTGCAACTCGTTGAGCAGTCGCCGATTTACGATGAACAGTCTCGCCGATCATCGTTCCTGTGTCTTCCATCGGCGTGAAGGTATCACGCATTCCTCTACGATCCGTGGTAGTTACCGGAGTCAACGGCGCAGAATCTGTGCCACCCACCAAGTACCCTGCCTCGTCAGCGGTAGGGATATGTGGTGGCTCGTCGTTGGCGAGATTCGGGATGTTTACAGTGCTCTCGACATGGTGCAGAAGCGCATCAATTGTATTGTCGCAAGTGGATATATCGGCTTCCATTAGCAGTGTTTCATCGAAAGCGACATCGCTTGTTTGACACAGCTCAGGGTGTGCTTGAATGAACCTCTGGAAGCTTGGGTCGACTTCGGGATCTGGTAGCTTCCAAGGGAAACGTCTTAGTATCATACACATGTAGACAATAGCCAAACTCCATACATCGGTCATCCGAGCATCATAAGTCTGCATGGATAACACCTCTGGCGCAAGATAGGGGTCCGACCCAACAATGCCGCTTGCAAGTACTTTGCTCTTTCCAGGCGATTGAAACACGGTCGCAGTGCCGAAATCGATGATTTTCACAATCCCATCCGCGGTTACCACACAATTATCGATCTTAAGATCACGATGTGCAAGACCCAGGCCATGCAGATAATCGACACCATCTACGATCTGTCGAAAAACGCAGTTGATCTCATTGTAACCCATCTTGCCGCTCATCACAACGGCGAAAAGTTCGTTAGGTGCATATTCCATCACCTCAAAGTAATGCCCATTGTTACTGATGATGTCCAGCGTCTTAATGATGTTGACATGATGCAGTGTACTTCCGATGCAGAACTCTGCAGTGACTTTCTTGATGTATTCCTTCTCCGGCTCATCTTGTCTGCGTTCACGGAACTCCTTCACAGCGAACTGCGCATGGTCTTTGGATCGACGAATAATACGCACTGTGCCACCCGCACCTGTCCCTAAAGTTCTTCCCCATTTTCCATATTTCTTGCCGATCTCGCTCTGCGACATACCCCAGGGAGGCGAATCGGTGCCACGAAGACTGCGATTCGTCACTCCTTCGCTGCGATGTGATTTCTTTTCGTGTACCTGATTCTCATTCTTTGTTTTCTTACTCTTGACTTGTGTCTTATCCCGCGAGCTGGAGGGAGCAATATGATGTTGCAAGAACCGACGAAGATCATTGAGTGGATGGCCAAAATGATCGCTCTTCTTCCTGACAGGCTGCTGTCTTGACATGCCACTCCGCTCACCTGCCTCTTCCAAAGGCAGTCCAGAGACAGAGGTATCATTATTTGTCCGGTGGAACAAGCTGGTAAAGCCCCTAGTACGAGCTGGGTTCAAATGCGTCTCGGCATGGGCTGCCGATCGATTCGCGCTTGTTCCCTCCTGTTTGTCTTTCATCTGCCCCGTATGATCACCAATAGTGGGGGCTGCTTGTTCTGGCGAATACTGAGCATTGCTCTCGTAATGTATGGAATTGGAAAGGGATTCAGGCTGCGAAGCCGAGAAAAAGTCGTAAGACTCGCTCAGGGCAGGCGCTGCGCGAAGCTCATCGGGAGAAGGATTTCTAGACATCGCAAGTAAGTACTACGCCAAATTGAAGTCTTTGACAAGCTCCAGACACCACAGTGCTGCTAGCACTGCAAAGCAGAGCGCTGACCAACTTCAAGTCAAGATACCTCGACGAACTCTGACAAGGGTCTGTCTCTGACCACTTAGCCACGGGAGATGAGTCTTGACTTGGATGGGTGGAGCCAATGACCCCAAAACGGTGCCCTGATTGGTGGATACTTAATCTAAAAAAGAATTATCTACGCCCGATCTCCACTTTCCGAAAGGTGTCGCACTGATCAAAATAGCTATGGGCCGAGGATCAATTTAAGGAAGTTAAGGCTTACTGGTAGAAAGGCTCCAGAAACCAAGTAGCTGGAACAACAGGGCAAAGATCATACACAAGAACCCTGTAAACAGTTTGATAGCCACGACAAGTTTCTTGGCGAAGGGAAAGACAATGTAAAGGACTTCCTGAATTTGATAGTAGTCCACTTGTCTAGCAATGTAATATTTCTGATCTTTCCCTTTGACCAGGTCTAGCTCAACGACAAGACTGCATTAGCCAGATGAACGTACGCGACAGTTGGTGCCCACAAACAACGAATTAGGGCCAGATTGCACCGCAGTGTCTGTGTCACTTTGATAAACAGCTTATTAGTTCGAGGGTCAAGACCTTGATAGTTAGTATATTTTACGTACCGATATCGTGTACATCAATCAGGGTGTCCATAAACATGATGCGCAGCCATTGGTAGATAGGAAGCACGCCAGTGTCTCTTGACTGCGGTCTTAGCGAGAACACTTACATTCGGGTAGGAAGCTACAGAGCACATCGGATGATCAAACGATGCATCTGCCGTGAAGTATGTCTGGATTGTGTCCCGCTGTTGGTTTGCATCCTTCGCGGAGCACAATCCCTTCACTACATGAGCAATCTCTTTACGTGGATCCTCCATCGCGATCGAAATTCAGGCGGTCGTTGCGCACGGGCGGAAACGAGACTCGACACCCTGAGCCCCGGCACGAAAGTCCCACCCGAATCCGACAGGTGTGCCCCCACGTGCGTATCTCGTTCTTGCCTCCGGCGAAGCGTCACAGGGCAGCGCTAAGCCGGACTTATCTAATCGCAGCTGGAAGAATGCAAAGGGCAGCACGGGCGCGCTCGGCTTGGAAATCGTTGAGATCCGTGACGGTTTTTGATTGTGACACACGTTGAATCGTGTCCGTATGAGTGTCCGGCGAATTATTGCCCAGAAAGCTAGCACATCGTCTCGTTCCATACCTAGTCGCAACGCCGCTGTGTTCCAAACCATGCGGTCTTTTTCTATGACAAAGCCTACTGGAGAAGAATCCAAGCAGCTTTACTCAGGGCAGGCCACCTTGCCTCTTCTTCCTGTGCCGCGTTTGGAAGACACGCTAGAGAAATATCTCCGTACCACTTTACCGCTACAGAAGGACGAGAAGAGTGCCGCACAGACAAAACAGGCTGTGAATGATGCTATCAGTGGAAAGGACAGTGCGTTGGTGCATAAGCTACAGGAGCGTCTTGTGAAGCGTGCTACCGCTGAAGGACTTGAAAGCTGGTTATATGACTGGTGGTTATCCGGAGCATACATGCGCCCCCGTGATCCACTCGTTCCATTTGTGAGTTATTTCTATTTGCATCGTTCCGATCCGAAAGTCAATAATTATACTACGCGAAGTGCCCACATCTTGAAATCCATGATGGCCTTCCGCAAAATGGTGGTAGACGAAACGCTTGCACCCGAGAAAACCAAGACTGGTTACATGTGTATGCATGGATTCAAGTACCTGTTCAACTCCTGTCGTATTCCGCAAGACGAAGAAGATGTTACTGTGACCGCTGAGCCTGAACAAAACAACCATGTAGTAATTCTTCGCAATGGACACTTTTATGAAGTGCCATTGGTCAACCCAGTGACCAACAAGGAGCTGAGCGCTGCCGAGATCGAAGTTCAGATCGACCGCATTGTTAGCGACCAACGAAGTCAGAAGCCAGCGGAAACCCCCATTGGTGCATTCACCTCGGATAGACGCGACACTTGGGCAGCTGCACGCAAGTCATTGATTTCTGGACCGAACGGCGAACGTAATATGCGGGCTTTGCAGCGAATTGAAAGCTCTATCATTGTGCTCTGTTTGGATGATGCGAACCCGATCTCCCTCGAAGAGCGCGGTTGGGGTGTTTGGACAGGAGCTGGTATCAACCGCTTCTATGACAAACAACAATTTGTCGTCGCTGCGAACGGAACATCTGGCTACGTCGGCGAGCATTCCATGCTGGATGGCACTCAAACCATGCGTATGAATAACTTTGTGCTGACCGCTTTGGACCAAGGCAAGATTGACTTGGATGGCCCAGGATCCGGTGCTGTACTCGATGAGCCTCTCCTGCTGGAGTTTGCCACTGACAGTACTACACACAAAGAGTCCGAGACGTCCCGATCCAACTTTAGTGAGCTGATGGGTGCGCATGCAATGTCCTCGCTGGACTTCCAAGGGTATGGCAAGAACGATATCAAGAAATATAAGTGCTCACCGGATGCGTGGGTCCAAATGGCTATTCAGCTTGCCTACTACCGTCTTTACAACCAAGTGGCTGCCACATACGAAGCTGCGCAAACGCGGAAATTCAAGCTGGGCCGTACTGAAACCATCCGATCGTTAAGTGTAGAGAGCAAGGCGTTTGTAGAGGCCATGGCAGATCCGTATGGCTCCGACGACAAGCGTCTGAAACTTTTCCAAGACGCCGCCGCTCAGCATATCAAATACGCTAAGGAAGCAGCGGAAGCCCATGGTGTTGACCGTCATATGCTTGGACTAAAGAAGCTCTTGGAGCCTAACGAAGAAATGCCGACTGTGTTTAAGCAGCCAATCCACGCCGAGAGCGGTACCTGGATTCTAAGCACCTCGCAGATCTCCTCAGACATGTTTGATGCTTGGGGATTCGGGGAGGTAACCCCCAAGGGGTATGGATGTGCTTACGCTATTAAGGAAAATTCTTTGGCGTTCACCCTAGTGTGTCTTAAGGAAGCACACCAACCTGTGCGCTTCACCGAATACCTCAATCGCGCACTTCTTGACATTCGTGCCATGCATGATCGCTCGCTTGCGCAGAAGAGCAAAATGTAGCTCTACTCATAGGAACATAGTTGCTCCACATCATTGCAGACCTGGGCGCTGAGGATGACGTTCCTGAGTGAAGTGTGGCAGGTAGGGCAACTCGTGTATTTTGTTTTCATTGAGCCGGTGCTTGTTTATCTTGGTATAACTACGTGGGGAAATGGTGACCCGACGTATGGTCGTGCCGCACTGCCGTATTCGGCGATAGAACGCGAAGCCATCTACGAGAATCATGCTGTTCGAAAGACGCAAAGACGGGTGTATTTAGCCAATGGCAAACCACAACTGGACATCTCATTAGGAACTTCAATTCGTACTCTTCCGCATTACTATCAACATCGTAAGATTGACGCATGGGTCAACTATTACGTTTGGGAAATGCCTGACGTGACGAAAAAGGTCAATTCAGATGTCTATCTTGTACATGGTATCAATGATTATTCGGTAAGTTTCCTTTGTCTGACACTAGGGCAAAGTTGCTCCGCAAGCATTAGGATTAATGATGTCAGGCTTCCGAATCATCGCGATTGATCTGCCGAGCTTTGGTCGATCATCCGGTTTGCAAGCTTATGTACCGAGCCTTAATCTACTTTCCAATGCACTTGATGCGGTGATATATCATGTACATATGTGGGACCAAAGCAATGACTTACCGGGTCTTGCAAGCCGCAAAAGGTTCGCTCAAGGGAGCTCTCTTGGAGGCTTCATGGTCCTCTATCATGCAGCCTTGCACCCACCCATCGCATTGACAAAGCAGGGTGGGCCTGAATCACATCCTAGGCTCGCTCTGGACGGAGTCGCGGTCACCGCTCCAATGCTAGGCATTGCGCCTGAAACACAACCCAGCCTCTTAATGGAGTTCCTAGGCCGGCTGTTTTCCAAGATCGCTGGGCGGCTGCCGCTTTTGCGGGCGATTAAAGGCAATATCTCTGACGATCCTAAGTATGTGTTTCAACTGACAGCAGAGTCGAATATTATGCATCACTCGATCCGCAGGTATATCATGGCAAGGTTAGAGTCGGCACTGCACTGGCGATCCTGAATGGTTTGAATCATGTAAAGGATATTGTGACGCAGATTCGGTGTCCAGTTGCCATTCATCATGGATCTAGTGACCGTGTGACAAGTGCTGAAGGATCGCGTGTTTTCTTCGAGCGCTTACACGTCGATCCGAAAATGATGCGTGTCTGGCCCGGAATCGAACATGGTATGTGAGCTGTGTACTGACTCTAGCTATGCTGAAATGCACACCGGAAATGAGTGTGCGAGACGTTGAGCGCCGAAATGCTTTAATTCAAGAGATCGTACGTAATGTCACTAATCAGGGCATCCTGGTTCCTTCGATTATCTGAAAATGCCTAGCCTAACTATGGCTCCAAACGCTTCGGATCGCGTGGGAACATACTAGCACGGCGAATGTTACCCAAGCCCAGGTAAAGCATCAGCACACGCTCCAAGCCGATCCCACCTCCAGCATGCGGAGGTGCACCCAGACGGAAAGCATCTACATAACTTTGCATCGCCGAGACAGGGATGTTGGCTGCGGCTAGTCGTTCTTCAAGGAACTTGGCGTCGTGTACACGTTGGGCTCCTGAGAGGATCTCTTGTCCACGCATGAAGAAATCGTAAGAGTTCGAGTAGTTTTCGTCGTTAGGGTCGGGCATTGTATAGAATGGTCGAATGTTTAGTGGGAACTTGTCCAGCATGTAGAAATCGGTGTGATATTTCTCGCGCACAATCTTACCAAGAACGCGCTCAGTTTCGGTGCTGAGATCGTCCAAGTCGCCGACATCGTAACCAGCATCACGAAGCATCTGAATCGCTTCTTTGAATTCTAAGTTAACAGGCTTCGCGGGGACTAAAAAATCCTCGCAAGGGTATTGGCGTTTTACCGTAGCGATCTCTGCGGCATAGCGTTTGGGAAGCTCGGTAAAGATGTAGAAGAATAGCTGGTTCAAAAGTTCCGACACTTCGTGATAATGTTCTTGGAAAGCCATCTCAAGATCCAGACCGGTGAACTCTGTCATATGACGATGCGTGTTGCTATCTTCTGCACGGAACACGGGTCCAATCTCAAATACACGACCAAAGTCAGCAGAGATCGCCATTTGCTTGCCGAGCTGAGGACTCTGTGCCAAGAAGGCTTTTCCTTTGAAGTAATCCACTTTGAAAACAGATGCACCGCTTTCGGTTGCAGCACCTTGCAACTTTGGCGTATGAATTTCGATAAATCCATTGTTCTCTAGGAACTCGCGGAATAGACGGCAGATACCATGATTCAGGCGGAAGATCGCTTGGTTGGTCGGCGTACGTAAATCCAATACACGATTGTCTAGACGTGTGTCTAGAGCGATGGGAGGAAGAGGCCGCGAGGTTTCTTGACTTGCTTCGATGTCGGCATCAGATCGCGTCGCATCGTCCACATAGAAAGGTACTTGGCCATCCCAAGTAACAGGGACCACCACATAGATCTTTTGAATCTTGATTTCGGCATCCTTCACTGTGACAGATGCAGATTCAATGGGTTTAGGGACTTTGGAGATGATTCCTTCTACTTGTACGATGGACTCAGGGGTGACGGAAGTGGCCCACTTCAGCATGTGCCGAGAGACCTTCTCTGGCGCCTGTGCCAAGGTCGCCTGAACGCAATTCAAATTCTGACGCAAGGTAAAAAACGCAAGTTTCGCACTAGGTGCACGACTGGTCTGCAGACGTGCCTGCAGCGTAATCGATTCGCCGTCCTTGTCTGGGTGAATGTCTGCGATGGAATACAGCTGGACGTTGTTACGCTCCCGCGACTGATTCATCGGCTTTGTGCCGTAGTTCTCAGTAGCAAAATCGACATCAGCAGCTTGACGAGCAGCTTGCTCGGCTGCTAGACGAGCCGCTTTCTCAGCCTTAACGCGCTCCTTCTCGGCCTTCTCGGCGCGTTTTCGTCGCTGCTTATCAGACAAAGGTGTTCCATCCGGGCTGGTATAAGCGCCTAGCATAATACATACTTCAGCTCCTCATTTGTCTCTCCCTGTACATTTGCAGTTGCAGCAGGAGCAGTGAATGTGGACTGCTCCTTAGGTGCTCCACCTTCCGTCTTCTGTGTTTCGCTCGACATGGTCTAAGTTGCAACGACCGTGCATTGTCTGCATAGGTATGTGTCAGCATGACTACACTACTTCGTATACAGAACTACAAATCATGTGACTTGGCAGTCACCGAGCAAAGCGTCTTAAACTAGGCAGAGTCGCTCACATCTTCTCTCTTATCGACATCGTTCTTGTACGTTGGATTTACCATGTTGCGGGGTACTAACTGACTAGAAACATGAGAGCGAAGTGGAGGAAGAAGCGTATGCGCCGTCTTCGTCGTAAGCGCAGAAAGATGCGTGCTCGCTCAAAGTAAGCGACTCGGTCAGAACAATTCCTGCTTGAAGGGTTCGTATCTTACAGTTAATCACTGGTGCTAACTCTTCAGATAATTGCATTTCTTCCTGAAACGCAAACCATTCAAGCAGCTACTGGCCCTTAAGCGTGACCGCGTGCAAGATATTTGCGTCACAATGTTCATAGACGGAGGAAATTTCACGATTTCGTCCACCTTGAGCAGATGAAAAAGTCTTGGATCGTAAAGGTCACCCACAATCTCATTCGGTCGGTTGTCATAGAGTGTGTTACCTCAATTAGTGTCAGAGACTGTAAGAAGGGGAAGAGAGATCTTGCGCAGCATGCGTCGTTGGAGCAAACGACACCAACGCAATCTGCAAGTCGATGGCGTACAGATGTGTTGATGCATGGCAATAAGCACACAAGTAGGCTAGACGTACGCTTTGTACTTAACAACTGAAGTGACTATGAAAGAAAGGCAAGACATAGGAAAGATTCGAGAAGAGATAAAAAGTGATCAATATTCTTCTTCCTCGTATGCCACTTGTTCGTCGTATTGTTCGTCCTCGTACTCGCCCTCTAGCAGCTCGTCATCATCAATAGTCGCCGCCTCGTATTGCTCATACTCAGCGATGAGATCAAGCAGATTGGACTCGGCCTCGGTGAATTCCATCTCATCCATACCCTCTCCTGTGTACCAGTGTAAGAAAGCTTTACGACGGAACATGACGCTGAATTGGTTGTGAGTCCGCTTGAATAATTCTTGAATAGCGGTGGTATTACCGATGAACGTAGCGCTTAATTTGACATTGGGGGGAGGCACATCACAAAGCGATGTAAGCACGTTCTGAGGAATCCATTCCACAAACCCGCCAGCTGATTTCGTTTGGACGTTGTGCATCTCTGATTCTACTTGACGACTTGACAGGTTACCACGGAAGATGGCTGCGACAGTCAAGTATTTGCCCGCGCGTGTATCGATGGCGGCCATGTTGTTCCGTGAGCTGAAGCCTTGCTGTACAAGTTCCGATACGGTCAAAGCCTGATACGCTTGCGATGCAGATGCGACTAATGGCGCATACCCACAGGTGAAGAAATGCAACCGAGGGAACGGGACCATGTTCACACCAAGTTTTCGCAGATCCGAGTTCAATTGTCCACTGAATCGCAGGGTGGTGGAACTGCCAGACATCGCGTAGGAAATCAAGGTGTTCAAATCTTCGTATTTGGGGGAGTTGGTGCGCAGTGTGCGCTGGCAGATGTCAAATAATGCTTCATTGTCCAAACAGAAGGACAAGTCGGCATTTTCGACCAACTGATGGAAAGACAGCGTAGCATTGTAAGGTTCCACAACCGTATCGGAAACTTTTGGCGAGGGTAAAACTGACCAGGTAGCAAGCATTCGATCCGGGTACTCTTCACGGAGCTTGCTCAGTAAATTTGTGCCGAGACCTGAGCCTGTACCACCGCCCAAAGAATGCACAAGCTGGAACCCTTGGAAGTATTCTGCGCGTTCTGCTTCCTTACGCGCAACTTCTAAGACGGAATCCAGCAATTCAGCACCTTCCGTGTAGTATCCTTTGGAGAAATTGTTGCCAGCACCCGACTCTCCATGAACATAGTTGTCAGGACGAAACATATTGCCTAGCGGTCCTGAACGGAGGTGATCGATCGTACCAGGCTCAAGATCAACATTGATGGATCTGATGTTAGACTCAACAAGACCTACCGAGGCACGTATTTTTTCTCGGAATTTGCCTCGTCAAAAAACACGTCGATTTTGCATAGTTGCAAATTGGGATCATCCCCTACATAGTTCTAAAGTAAGCAAACAAACCACCTACTCCTTCAGCATCAAGGCCATGTTCTTTACGAATTGTATCCCAGAATGCACTAGCAATCTGGTTCCCGGCCTGCCCAACGGCAAAGGTGATCAATTCACGCATCGTAAATCAGCACTTAGCAAGCCAACGCGACGAGTGAGCGACGTGATCCGATGGGGGCTGCTGGCTATTGTCCACGTGGATGTGCTGAGTCAGCGTCGCGCGGTAGGCGTGTTGGTTGTGGTAGGGTGCGTGCAGGTCTGAGACAAGGCACAAGATACGTATAGCAGCTCTATGTGAAATTACGTAGGTAACATAGCTCGGACGCCTGCACGCCATTTGGAGTATCTCTCGGCATTTGCAGTTTGGTTTTGCGCTTTGCTGAGCCATTGCAGAGTCCCAAGCACGTCCATATCTAACTGCATAGCGTCGACGGTGGAGCTTAGGCTACTCTGTGGACGTGGCCGTAACTCACGAGCGAGCAGTTCTAGTGTGCGTTGTGCGCCTGCTAGATCACAAAGTAATATGGAACAACCTGCTTGGGTATATTGAAGCCGTAATGTATACAGGATATCATGGTCGGAAGAGTCTGTGGAATCGGTGCTGCGATACATAGCTAGTACTTTGCTTGCCTCTTCTACCGCCAGACGGTGTCGAGCATCAAGCGGTGGGATTGGCGCATTCGGATCGTGCTCCGCGCTTAATATCTCGTCTAACTGTTCATGTGGGAAAGATGGCGCATCTAGGGTATCCTTAACAATTCTTTTTAGTACATCTCTGCGGAACAATGGGGAGTCGATCGCAGGTTTGGACATCATCTTCGGTGACTACTCCAAATAAGGCTTAATCCAAGCCAACCGCCCATATTTCTACGCCGATAATTTGAAATTTGTCCTTTTCTGGGATTGGATCGGAATCGGGACGCAAGTCGCCTAGCAGATCACCACAAGGCACAGCGTGGGTATCGGTAGCATGCTTTGCATTGATCCATTCTCTGGCATTACACAAGACTTGGTTGTTGAATGTTGGACAGCGTGCAGAGCTGCCATAGGTTAGCGTTTCATCGAGCCATAGTCCATATTTCCCGTCGCCATTGCCTACTGACAAGAAATTGGATTCTGATAGAATCACATAATCGTTTTGCCCCGTCCAGGAGAACACCTCAAGAGCCATTTCCGGATGCAAGTCTGGCATATCTGTATTCTCTTCAGCACCTCCGGCTTCAGATGGCGGGACTGGGAGTCGTCGCTTCACCGTTTTCCACAAAAAGCATTCTCCCGTTCCATAGTAATGCGAGGCGACTTTCAATGCCTCATTTAGGAAGGCACCAAATACGTTGCCATGTGCATCACTGATCGCAAGGACCAGACCTGCATGACGTAGAGAAACTCCTGTGCCCATATGTAGCGCCGAGGAGCTAGTATCGCTGGAATGGCTATGCAATCCGAGTGTTGCTTGTTGTGCAGCTGCACTTGACCCACGCAGCCAGCCTTCCTGATGGAGTGCTGATCCTACCTGCTCACGCTGTTCTAGGCCCCGCGCTGTCTTGTCGTACAGTGTAGACAGACTGCTGCCATGTTGGTCGAGAGAGTAAAGTAGCCGCCAAGTGTGACCTAGACGCAAGCGCCGAGGCAGACTCGCTTGGATGCGTGCTGCGTGCCAGTGCTCCACCACGGCATCTGTATCTTCACGACGGCCAACCAGTGAGACTGGTATTGGTTTTTGCTCGCGTTTTCGTTCTTCTGCTCCGCTTAGGGACCAGGATCCAGTATTCCAATGTCGCGCGGCATGTGCATCGAATCCTGGCGCTCCGGAGATCGGAGCGTCAGTGGTTGCTGCATGGTGGACAACAGACGGTCTTCGACCAGGTTTGGGCTTTTCTGGATGTGTACCCAATTCTGTAAAGGAGCGAAGAGCAGATAATTTGTCCCATAAAGAGCCAGACCAAAGAGGGTGATGATTCGCAGGAGGCTCGGACGTGTGTGTTTGTAAAGGTGCATTGGGTTCCGTGGGCTGTTGGGTAGCATCCTGTGTTTCTAATATCGTCACAGGCTCTGCGACTAAAGCAAGACTCGGATCAATTGCACTGGCCATAGCAGCCGACTGTTCTTGTTGGTCCTGCTGATGCTTACGTTGCGAATCCAAACGGCGTTCAACATCACGCAAGTCAAGAATGGTGTCCTGCTTCCCTAATGGCTCGGTATTTTGATCATCCCCAAGAAGATCTGGAATATCTTGAGCTGAATTCATAACACTCGTGCCCTCTGAAGAAGTATGAACTTCCTCTGCAGCGACAAAATCACCGAAAGAATCGTTTCGGTGATGGTGAGCCATCCTAACAGCGCACGGCCCGCCAATCACGTGGGACGAGGGAAAACCGTCAGATTAGGTTCAGCATGGATAAAGCAGGATAATAACTATGGTGCTAAACAGCTAGTATTCACCCACCCGGGTGAGCATTAATCGCATTCGCCCATTGAACAGCATCGCGATGGGTATTTGCGACGAAGTAGAATATGTAGCGAGCATCTACCACACGGAGCACCACATAATCCAGTACACTCGCCGGAGGCACCATAGGTTGTCCTGGCGGGCCAATCCGAACACATGGCTTCAGCACGGCTAACAGGTCGATGGCATCCATTTCAGCAGGATCCAGAGGAGCGACAGGTTCAGAATTATCGTACAGGTCCTCTTCGGCATGGTCCTCGGGATCAGCTACGACCGCTGCAAGATCGTTACACAGCAATAATTGGACACGCTGATCGATTGCTGTCTGCTCCAAGATCGGCGGTACAGGAGAACGTACACCATCTGAAGCATCTGCACAACGAGTCACGCGTCTTAGTCGCAGAGGCCCATCACATACAAGTCTTCTATGTGGCTGGACCAAAGGTGCAGAAAAGTTCCCACGCAACTTGCTTTGCCACAACAACAGTCTGCGTCCTTGCTCAGACTGTCGTTTCCCTTCATTGACCCATGATGCAACGAGTGAGATATGGGCCAGTGCACGGGGGATAGCTTCCAACTGATCGCGTGAGAGCCACTGTGGCGAAGTGCACCGGACCAATTGCT
This sequence comes from Malassezia yamatoensis, assembly GCA_029542965.1. Taxonomy (NCBI): domain Eukaryota; kingdom Fungi; phylum Basidiomycota; class Malasseziomycetes; order Malasseziales; family Malasseziaceae; genus Malassezia; species Malassezia yamatoensis. The sequence continues at coordinate 2,508,955 of CP119943.1, read as the reverse complement.
CTAAAAGCATTCGATAACGAGGAATGCGTTGGATAGGCAGAAGCATGTACCCCTCTAGATTCAACTGAGAATGACGTGGGTCTTCACGACATTGAATAAGGTATGCTTGGATCTGTCGACGGCGTGCATAAGGCAAATTGTCCCAGTCGTCATTCATTACTTTTAGACCAGTCTCCGATTCGGATGGATGCTGGTGCAATGTGAGACGATGGCCTAAAGATGCCAAAGTTGCACCTGCATTCTCAAAGGCAGCCTTGGTCCCTGTACGCGCTCGCGCGGGTAGAGGCTGAGACCAACGAGCGATATGGCGAACCGCAGAGTCGTATTGATTAACATAATTCATATACATTTTGAAGTAAGCCGCATGGTGCGTAAACTCATTTGCGACGCGAGCAGCAGTCTCAGCGGTGATTTTCGGGTCGGCAACTCCTTGAAGAGCCGGCAAGGCTGCCTTTTCAAGGGAAGGAAGAAATGCATGAGCATGGAAGTGTACTATGCCTTCGATGTGTCCGAATACTGCACGCTCCTTAGCGATGGGCAACACACGTTCTTCTGAATGACCATCCAAAGGCTGCCTAGCGCGACGCACATAAATTTCCATCAGCTCTGCAAGATTCGACACGTAGGTACGCTCTGTATCTACAATCTCACAAATCAGACGCTGACGGCGCAAAGCATCTTCTTTTACTTGATTGGATTCGCGAATAGCGTACGATCCATCGATCGAGTCCTCCATAGATACTTGTGGTAAAGGTGACGCGATACTCGGTGACATCTCGTCGGTATGTGTCATCGAGACACCATTCATTATCGGAGTGCTTGGCGTCCGAGGCGTAGATACTTTGATACCAGAGGTGATGTGCATGGCTACTTGTCGTTCTGGCTTCAGATCGTCCAAGTCGGCCAAGTAGCCAAGCAAGTCATGTACATAAGAAGAGCTCACTACAAACTTCGATGCCTCTCCCTCCCTTGGAGGATGCACGGGAAGAAAGTGTGGAATGATGATTCTCTCTGCAATTGATGCTTGAGGAGAAGAATTATTCAGTTGGCTGGACATGGATGCATTCGAGCCGTTCATGCTTCCAGCGCCGGTACTCGCAGACCGCATCGGATGCCGCGGCGAAGGCAGGGGCGATCGCTTAGCAGGACTTGCATGCGACAGCAACGTCACCAAACTCTTGGATGTGATCCTTAAAGAATCGGACGATGCCATCGACCCGATTGGTGTGACTTTTTCAGGAGTGGCAAGTCTTGATCCGCTGGAATTCGAGGGAAACCGTCGTATACGTTCGTCCTTATCACTCCAACGAGGACGTCCGATATTGAGTGCTTTGTGTAATAGCCCACGTTTCGCTTCACTTGATGTAGAATTGATCGTGGAAAACGAGCTGATCGCTGAGTTGGGTGAGCTGGGAAGTGTTTCCCTACCAGTGACGCCGCCTGCTCCCGGCTCCAATAAAGCAGCCAGCACCGGCTGCCAGGTAGGCGCAATAGTATCGTTGCCCTCCAACAAAAGACAGCCAAGTTTTTCAAGCAGATAAAGCCAGCTTGGAAGATAGGATAAGTGATTACTACGCAAGCCAAGGATCTGCAGGTTGCGTACATCACGCAGCTCCTCAGGTACAGCATATAGGTCGCATTCATCGGCTAATAACACACGGAGATTGCTGAGCGAACTTAGAGGTTTCCAGTGAATTGACGAGCCAAGTGAGTTTTTCGACACATTCAACTCTTCCAAACTGGTGCAATGAGCCAGCTGCAAAGGCAGTTGATCTAAGCCCATTTGGCTCACATCCAGCACAACCAGTGAGCTAGGGATCTGTAAGAAACTGAATTTTGACGGAGGGATCCTGCATGCATGCATCGCAAGGTGTGTTGTGTTGGGTGTCACTTCGCGATTGACGTCCTGCTCCAAATTCTGTCCTGGCCGCACCACCGATAGGTGGCCTGCACCTGTATGAACCAGCTGCAATGCAAGAGGTGTTGGAGGGCTGTGCTGAACTGAGTCGCTCATTTGAACAGGAGTGCTAAGAACAGAGTCACTGGATGTATGACTGTATCTGTCCCATTCTGGAGCAGATACATGGTAGCCTTGGTCGGGAGTATGGAGCCATGATTGCTCCAAATCACGACATGGCATGCCTCCTGGCGACAAGGAATACGGCGTAGTCGGTAACGCAATCGGACGCCGTCCGTTGTACTTACCTGATGACGCAGTTCCTACATTGGTCATACCAAGAGGTCCACCTCCTTCAGGAATATCCAGAGAGGGTGTGCTGACGTGGGAAGACGCTGATCCATCCATGTGATCAAATAACCAATCTGGATTGGTATCTGCACTGGACTGCGATTCCAAGGTTCGTTCTGAGATACCTGTCGGCGGCGCAGAGTCTCTTGCAGTAGAATCCACGACCAACCTTGACTGGAAAACACGGTCAGATGGCTCGTTGCGCGACGACCCTCGACGCGCACGCTCCAATGGGGTATGAGGTGGTGTCGCAGTGCTCGGGCCACTGGTTGCAACCGGCGCTAGGGTCATGCCGTTGGGAGTAGAAGTAGTAGGTGGATGCTCAGTATAAACGCTTGCGACTGGCGCTGTATTGGGGGGAGAACGGAAATCTGTGTCGTGTCAGTATCGGATGGACGCCTATCACGACCCATAGCCTAAGCAGAATGAGAGTCACAGCGGGCAAAGTCAGGGCAGTGTCATTGGCTCGTAAGCGAGAGACTCGTTTGGTTATGATCGGAGCATGACTTAGCATTTGCCCTGCTTTCAAGGAAAAATCCTGATTGGCACTGTTGCCAAGACAAAGGAGGTCTGCATCTGCCATAAAGAAGCTTCGTGCCACGATCAAGATCTCCTTGCCAGACTTGCGCTGTATGCCTCTCATCATAGGGGCGTGCGGTGCATACGTACCTGGTCTACGTGGTATTGAGGAAGTAGACATCCTGTCCACATCGCTAGTCCGGACTCGTAGCGTGGATTGCCGTTTGATTTTCCCCGCAATCGGCGTAGTAAACGGTGCGCCCAGCGCGCCATCAATGGAAGCACGCCGACTAGGTAAAGGTGATGCGCCTCTTGAGCTAATCGGCCGCGAGCTATTGGGTGAGTAGTCACCGATTCTTGCCTGCCATGCAATGTCTGGAGCATATTCGCCCATAGCATCGGCTACAGTAGGCACCTTCAGCGGCGCTTCCGCTGTAAATACATCATGAACCTGCTCGCGATTCTGGGACTGCCGACTTACCGGCGCTGTACTACGTCGTAATCGCGACCCACGACGGTTGAGCCAGCTTCCGCGCACAGTGTCTTCACTTCTGGACGGCATACCAAGCCTTGGTAACCCATCGTGAGACCCTGAGGCAGTATTCATATCGATCACCCGCTAGATAACCAATACACCAACTGCTCACACACAGAAAATAGCAATGCCTTGGAAAAATCTCACTAGCTTCACCGAAGAAAGTCCTCCTGACACCTACTTCACTTAAGGTGGCACCCCAATTCGGACAGTGCGCCTCGCTTTGTCAGCACGACGCTGATCATTCCTATCCACGTGCTATGAACCTGGTTCGAAAAAATCGAGGCAAGTGGAGGGCTGCGAATAGCAGGAAGAAATTAATATCCTGTGGTGGACTCACGGAACTGAGCCAATTTTTTGTTCACTTCATTGGGCGTGCGGTCAAGCGACTCGGCAATGGCTTCTTGCTTAGCATGCGGTAGCTGTCCATAAAGCTCGACCAGGTCGCCATCCACCACTGCTTTCACGGGGATGTATGCGCCGCGATAGCTCAGGTGATCACGGCCCACCGCACTGTCATACTCTTGGCGCATATGCAATTCGAGCTGGGTCATCATTTCCGCATCGTCCTTGCTTATAAACGGTACAAGAGCGCCAAGTGTCCCACTTAGCCCAGTGTATACTACTACCGGTCTGCCTCCGGGAACCAGGCTGGCAAGTCGCATAGAAGTCACAATATCTCCCACATGGAAATGCGCTAAGGTCTCAAGTCGATGTGCGGTCCCCATCAAGAACGGTCGCTCGGCTCGCAGCATCAACCCTGTGGGGTCCTCATCCGAGTCACGAGACGCGGCTAATGGAACACGGAGCACAGCAATGTTGCCGAATTTGTCTGCGTGCATCACGGTATCATAATCGAGCATCAGCACACAGGTGGTCCATCGTGGAAGAATATCGTCGGCAAATACCGTGAATCCATTGGTTGCCTGTTTGTACACCATATAGTGCACAGACTCTTGCATATCGCCCACAATCACTCGCGCACCTTTTACATCGAGCGATACGACAGTGGTAGGGAATGGCTTGGTTTGGCTTTTTCGTAAGAGTTTCTTGGTTCCCATTTCATAGGTACGGACAAATGGGCCAGCGGACACCAGTAATCGGCCATGGAAAGGAGCCATTACAATAGGAATATGGTCGGTTTCGGTTTTGTGCAACAACTCTGGAGTTCGACCGTCATTTTTCAAGCGATACGTAGTAAGGTAGCCGTGTTGGCATTTGTGTGGCTGTACAGATACATTGACTCCCGAGCCCACTACTAGATACCATTCTTCATCGTTCGTTCCAAACTTTGTAAACGTCAGACTGAACAATGCTTCATTTTCTTGCATCTCTAATCGATACACCGTTTCCATGCTGGGCGCATGCACGACTCTTAAGCAGCTAGCCCATTGTCCAGCCTCTCCACTAACCAAACCATACTGTTTGGGATCCAGGTTTAAAACACTATTATTTCGAATAGCTTGTCCATCACCCATGGCCTCCAAGCGCTGGCTGATCGTCCAAGGCGACAAGGCACGATGATCTGACTCTACCATATAGAATAAGCTCGCATTGTTCGGGTGAACAAGGATCTTGCGCGGCGTGTAAGAGAGCGGTAAAGACTCCATCTTTAGCTCTGCACCAAGCTGCGGCAACGTAAAGATCCGCAGCGTGTCGCCTACGATGCCAATCAAGCCATCGGGACATAACTCCGTACTAAAGTGACTCGCATCTTCCAGTGGTTCGTAAATAATTGGAGAGAAATGCACCCGGGAATGCAATGTGTAATGAAGCCAAGACCGACTACTTAAAGCAAGCACAGCTGGCTGATCGTGAACTTTGGCACGTTTCAAACGCACAGCTCGACCACCCAGAAAGCGTGGGCGTGTATCAGTCAGTTGCCCGTTCGCTGGATCGAGCACTGTTCGTAAATGAACACCGTTCGAGAGTCCTATGCTGACAAACGTTGTTAAATGGTTCCGATCCATGCTGATGTCCAACATCTCATTGATGCACAGACTCGATGGAACGGCAGTTAAAGCTTGAATTGAGATAGAAGATAACGTGGTATCGGGATCCAGCGATAGAATCCTCACCGTTTGGTCGGCGCACCCGACGGCTAGATAAGGTGTACGCTGCCGGCCCTCGGGGCAGTCGGCAATGCTCAATGCAAGCACATCAGCTCCAATGCTACGTCGCTCCTGATACTCATTAAGTTGGCCATTCATATCCAGTTCAAAATACACAATCTCCTGCGTATCAAGAGCAATGACCACCTGCCTTGTATTGGTGGTGCACGCCATAATACGTGTCGTCTCCCCATTTTGGTTCACAGGCGTTGACCATTCATTGACTTGTTTGTTGGCTAGGATGTGTCGGATACCTTGTGGATGTACTTGCAAGATTGCATCGGTACCTAATTGTTGTACAGCCAAGGTAGGCGCCGCAGTAAGGAAGCCCGAGTCCACTACTTCCTCGATGGTTTCCCCAATACTAAGCACCAAAGTACCATTCACGAAGGAAAGCACAATATAACTATCGTATTGATCGCTTTCGCGCAGCTTCGTGGACCATATCGCATTGGGTACGCCTGGCAAATCACTACTCACCACTTCGCTCACTTCCAGTCCGTGCCGTAGTTGCCGAAATGAGCTTTGCGCTCCACGGCCACATGCTGTGAAAATCTGAGGCGAGTCAGAAGCAAGCGGATTGGCAACCACTGCATCCATGATTGGGTCTAGCGCTCGTTGCTCGTCTACCAAAGCAATGTTCTCAATTGGTTGCGGGGTGAAAGACGGTAACGGGAGCTGTGTATGAGGGAGTAGGCCCTGTTCGGGATAGTCCGTTGAGCTGAAACTAGGAATCTCGTCCTCATCTCCCAATTTCTGGAAGGAATACAATTGCTGCGCACCACTCTCTGAGGCAACGTAAATGAATCCTGCTCGCAAGATACATAGACTCACCGCCACGGCAGCAGTCTCGAAGTATTTGATACGCAGACAACGAACGTCTTCTTCATCATGCTCCAGAGTCACTTTAAACAGATCTCCATCTTCGTTCTGCACCAAAAAGAAAAAGGCATGCTTCATTCTATGCAAAACGCTCGCGACAATCATCGAGCCACGATCAGGATGTGTAACAGGATTGTTTCTTCTTGGGATCGGAACACGGTGCGATGGCTGGCCCTGGTGCATGTAAGTGATGAAATTTTCCGAACAGACCAGAACACCACTCGGGCCATCCCAACGTTCGGAGGTAGGATTATACCCACCTGGTACTGGAATTAAATGATGTGCAGATCGATCGACAGGAGCTGACCATCGACGTACAATGTGGTTCAAACCGAGATCAAGCTCATAATAAGTGAGTGTTTTGGTGTTTGAGGCAGCTGCTTCACCGGTAGGATCCTGATCAGCGTCTGAAAAATCGTACTCAAGCGAAGCAAAAAGCGGGTTCTCGAACCCAACATCCACGCCAACGATGCACTCTGAAACGGTGTTAGCTCGATTCGCCTCCAAAGGACTTGATATAGTGAGGTTTGCATCTGGATCGCGATTTAGCACATAGATCAGCTTTGCCTTTTCCACAGCACCAATAAGCACAGCTCTGCCTTTTGGATCAGAGGCTAAGTATTGTCCTGGAACCACACGACGGTTCCCCGATCGTCCAAACGTCTCTTGATGAACTTTATTGAAGCGGAGCTCTTTCGCGTTATACTCCAAAATCACAATTCGGCCTGAATCACTTCCGAGAACTAAATGGTCTTTTGATCCCCCGGATATCCGGAAACTCAACATACTCCGTATGTTTCCGAATACATTCTGAGAAAAGAGTCGATTGGGTTTTCCCACCTCAGTGTCCACTTTATATAGCTCCAATCGAGATCCCCGCGCAACCACAATCTCTTGCTTCTTTGACCCGGAGAACTGACCAACTACCGCAGCGGTGACAGCCGACGATGGCTCGAGCGTGAGGTTGTAGAGATGCATTCTCAGTCAGCAACCCCTCGTTCGACTACTCGTCGTCGCCAACGGAATTCTCAAGGCAGCTTAGTCAGCTTTAAAGTGAAGCGATGGCGCAAAGGTCTTCGACCTGCGTTGAGAGGCCTACATTTCGTGCCGAGTATGTTGGGAAGGTCGTTGGGACGTATCAAGCCAAGCAGGGAATGCATGATGGAGACTGGATTCGGATGCTGAAAGCTCCCGCGCCTTATGCTATGAAAGATTGGCTTGCTACTATGCTAGAATGGATTCGATACCCCGAACGAAATAGTACAGGAATCCGTCGCAGTGAAGTTTGGGCTGAAGATCAGACAGTGGAATCAGACAGAATGAAGTATCGATGTGTACGTAGGCTTCTGCCACGGAGAACGCTGATCGATCGTGGAATGCTTCAAGAGTGCGAGGTGACTACCAACGGTGATGACGGCACCCTGATTTATACTACGTTGCGTCTTTCTGATCAAGAACACGAGCAGCCATCCGAGGCGATACTAAATAACCTAAATCATTCGGACTACCCTACCTCGATGAAAGAAGTACCCTATTATCACCCAGCTGTTCGTTGTTTAGCAATCCATTATGGGACGAATTGCAATGGAAATGCCGAAATATGCGTTGACTTTGTTCCTTTTACAGAAGGTGAAACAATGGAGCACCTGAGTGAGTCATCAAGGCTAGGACGCACGGCTCTTTCGCTCCTGCGGTTGGCACATCAACACAGCTGCGGACACGCAGAATCCTATGTCAAGCGCGTAGTACACGACGTGCTTGTTCCCCGCGACGCATATCAAGACCTTTATATCCAACTCAGAACTCGATATGCACGTACTTTGATTGAGACATGGCGCGAAGTGACGGATCCTAAGAAGCATGTTTTTGAAGATTTGGGCATCGCTGCTTATTTGATGCTATTATGGAAAGACATGTTCCCAGCTCCTGTCCCGGATGATTCTCACAATAAAACGAATTGGGGACAACCTTCTGGAGGTTTTGTTGATATAGGATGCGGAAATGGGTTACTCGTCCATATTTTGCATCAAGAGGTACGTCTAACGCTAATATATTAGGGTTATGCAGGATACGGGCTCGATCTTCGTGAGCGTAAATCTTGGCTTAATTATCGCCAGCAAGGTGCTAGGCTAGATTCTACCTCAATTGACGCGCCTGCAATAGTACGGGGCGATATCCACTTGCCTGCTAACTCCTTCCTGATCGGCAACCATGCTGATGAACTTACACCCTGGCTTCCAACCCTGGCGTCATGCACACACCAGTGCGCTGGATTCCTGAATATACCTTGCTGTGCGTGGACCTTGGAAGGCACTCGCTTCACACCATCACAGACACGCTTTAATGATGAAGACATAGCCAAGATGCTGCTCGGATCTCCCAAGTTATTACCACCTATGCAACCGCCATCTCCCCCGTACACTATACCACATGATCCTGGCAAACTACTGCAATATACCTTGTGGTTCACGAAACGGATCGTTAAATCAGCTTCAGAAAATGGGCATTCGAAGCATATGGCCTATTACGCCTATATCGCCCGTTTACATATGATTGCTGGTTGGTGTTTCGAGACTGAAGCACTTCGGATCCCTAGTACCAAGAATTGGGCATTGATCGGTCGCTGTAAAGTTGATATAGTCTCCGATTTGGGATTGCAAACGCGATTACAACAATGGAGTGATCTCAAGGCTCATGCTGCACGACTAAGGGTGATAGCAGAAACCTTGGGCGACTCTCACGATTGATATTATGATGCAGTATATACTATATACAGGCTACTTCACAATGATGGGTGGGTTCGCTCTGTGGGCATTTCCGTGGTCCTGTCATGACCTCAGCCCTGAAGAGCATTGTTTTGCTGCAGCCATTCTTGGTCAGGTCGCCAGCCTGTTTCGATTGTCTTATCATCAAATAGCGCCGAGAGTCCAACCTCGCTTTTTAAAATTTCGCTAGGATCGTGGTCTGCGCCTTGCACGACAGCAAGCCGAGGCCCAATCCTCTCAGAATACGTATCACTCCAATCCGTTACATTGTTGAACTGTCCGGGGAAACCAGTGAGCGATTCGTTTGTTCTGGCTAAAGTATTGATGTAGCGCCACCACACTAAATTGCGGTCTCTCCGTTTCTTCCCACCTTGCAATAGAGCCATGCATTTTTGATCGCCATCTAAATTCGTATCGTCTAGTCCGATAATATTCACGACATCACGTCGGATGTATCGTCCAAAGTAATCCTTGGAAGTAAGGTTTGCATCAGATGTTCCAGTAAATGTGTCGAACCCGTAGCGCCAAGTGTTATATCCCTCACAGTTACTGATATCTGCGATGGAACTACTGATCTCTGTGCGGTCAGGCGTGAAGTAAGGCGAGGTGCTCGGATCTCCAACGACATAGCGTATATACGTCGCAGAGTTGGAAGGGTCTTTTCCAGTAGCCGCATATCGGTTCATCAATTGTGCCCCGCCGCCATGTCCTACCATAGTAATGTTGGTTAAGGCAGGATAGGTTGCACGGTTGGTGAAATGATCTACAATCACATCTAATGCATCCATTGATGTAATATTGGTTCCGGGAGGATGCGAGGCAATAGCACCAGATTGCCACGTATTCACATCTTCCCAAGCCAGTGTATCATTGACGTACTGGCCTTGGTTTAGCATGGCCGAAAACATTTGAGGTGCAACTATGATAATTTCCTTCGTGGGAGCAATTTTGTTGGATTGTCTAGCAGAATTGACAATATCATTCATTATTGACCAGTAATTATCTCCATCCCGCAATTTACCATGTATCATAACGAAGGCGTGCTCTATAATGCTGTTGTTGGTATTCGCCGACCAATACACAGGAATTGTCTCTCCTCTTGGACTCACGGTCAACTCCACTAGTCGTGAGCCCTGCGGAATAGGAATATTACCGTGGTCTATTCCCTCATGCATGCCACTGCCTCTTTGTTCGTCAAGATATGCGCTCAAGTCCTGATGCGGGATATCACGTTTGGGGTGGGGTAGCCGGAAGATCATAGAGGCTTCTAGCGGACATATTGCGAATGCTATGCTATACCAAGCTACTACTTTCCATGTAGACACAATATGCACCATAGCGTAAGAAAGGCAAGAGCTTAATTGATTCAACCCCCAGCCTCATTCTCATCCTGGCGACGGGCTCTTCGAATACTAGTGGCGTAAAATTCGCCGCGGAGAATTGGCACTTTCTGTACATACCCCATACCGATCGAAGACCCCTACATATCAGTAGCCAATCAAAAGAGCTCAATTAGCTAGTAGCAGGTAGATTTCTGAAGGTTCGCAAAGCGAAGCATTTAGACTACTTACTGGACAGTGGCGCGCCTAGCTAGTCTCTGCCATCGGGTTGCTAAAAATCACTCGTGATTCGCTAGAATTCGTGCAATCTGCCAATGATATAGAAGTCTACGATTATGACAGCAATCGTCCCAATGGCTATCTGCATAGTCGAGCCATGATCTTGGTAAAAATCGCGACCGGAAAAAAGTCCGATGTCGGGCAAGTGAGGCGCATCGAGCGAGTTGGATTCGGGTAGTCGTGACCGCTAATGAGTATCCACTGGACCAGTCAGAACCGAGAGTCCTGAGTGCACGGCAGCTGATGGACCTGATCGATCGTAGGTTATTTCAAAATTGGCGAACCGTGTATTGTAGGCCTATAGACAAAAGTTAATACTTGAAGTATAAAAAAGATATCTACGGTAAAGAAAGGAAGTAAAGTCTGATTTTACGTGGTTTTGGGTCGCCACCCCTGAGTGACGGAGTAACGATCGAATAATGCCGAAAGCCCGGTACTCTTGCTAAACACCTTTTCGGCATCGTGAGAAGCATGCTGAACGACTGCGAGTCGAACATTGAATGAGCCGTTATGCTTATCGCTCCAATTCGGGAGACCGGAAAAATTGCCCGGAAAACCAGATAAGGATTCGTTGGTTCTGGCTAGGGAGTTGATGTATCTCCACCACACCAGATTGCGGTCGCGTCTCTTTTCTCCGCCTTGCAGAAGAGACATGCATTTCTGATCGCCGTTGTGTTTGACGTCCTTAAGACCGATCAGATTGACGACGTCGCGTTGGATATATTGACGGAAATAATCTTTTGCAGAGACGTTGGCACTCAGAGTTCCAGGGAATTTCTCAAAACCGTATCTCCAAGTATTGTAGCCATGGCAATTGGAGGTTGTCACATTAGAATTCTTCAAGTGGGTTCGATGCTTGGTGAAGTAAGGCGAACTACTGGGATCGCCTACAATATATCGCACATGGACCTTAGAGCTGGAAGAGTTCTTTCCTGTAACTGCATAGCGATTCATGAGCTGTGCACCACCACCGTGGCCAATCATGGTGACATTTTTCATGCTTGGGAAGGCAGTACGGTTTGTAAAATGGTCTAGAATAGCATCCAATGCATCCATTGATGTCAGATTAGTTCCCTTGGGATGACTAGCAACTGCGCCAGCTTCCCAAGCGTTTACATCTGCCCATGCAAGAGTGTTGTTATCGTATTGACCTTTGTTGAGTTTCTCAGAGTACATCTGCGGAGCAGCAACGATCGCTTCGTTGGGTGCACCCTTATACTTAGACTTTTGCGCAGAACTCAATATCTTATTCATTGTAGTCCAATACGTATTACCATCGCGAAGTCGACCATGCATCATCACATATGCATTGGTAACCTTTTCATTTTTAGGAGACGCTGTCCAGTACACAGCAATTTTCGCGCCTTGAGTCCCAACCGGAAGGCTGATTAACTGAGCACCGCTTGGGACTTTTGGATTGCCGTGGGCTTCTCCCTCGCCATCATGAGCATGCGTTGTTTTATCGATCCTCGCGCTAATATCCGTATGCTGAAGAGACCGTTTTGCTAGGTTTCGCGGCTTGAGCTGCATCGCAGCACTACTCATCTGTGCCAAACATAGAATTGCAAGACACAGGCATATCCAGAATCGACCTGCGGCGGCTGACCTTGCCATTATGGTTCAAGTGAGACTCTGAGCTCGGCACTTTCCTACAACTGAAGAACTCAGATGCCAAAGCCTAGATGCTTCGGACACTTTTTGCTTCTCACCGCCACGGTGTCGCTCTTCATCCGTTCGACTTCGTTAGCCCGTCATTTGCCAATTAGAAGTTCAAAAATAGTTCGCGCTTTGAATATCTGGCGAGTTTGGAGTTTCCTCCACAAGCCATGACCGCTGCGAAATTAGTAAGGTGAAGGCCTGAGCCAATGCCAAGCATCAAGGCGGTGTCCCCTAGCATTTCCGTCATAGCGCATAGTCGGAAATTTATGTAAAATGCTTGCAGATCTAAAAGCCGGATGCCTAATTAACCCACTCTAAATGATGAGTGACTGACCTATCTTTTCAGCCGAAACGGTAGGTCTTTACCTCGACTTGGTAGAAAAGAGTGGCAGAAATCAATGATGGAAGAAAAGAATGTTTAGTGCTATTACCTTGATCTATGCGCAAATCTCTGCTCAAATGATTATCCCCAAAAAATTAGAAACGAAGTGGAAAAGGTCTGTTATTTGACTATCAAAGCGACATCGCATTTGTGTGTTGATGCGGAGAGGTATGCGTTGCACGGCTGTGGTGAGAAGCATGAATGCGATGTGCAGAATGTTTTCTGGATGCGGCAGCAGTCGAGGTCACGGCTGAGAAAATACTAGAAGCAGAAGAATGCCGCGCTGACGATGTGGTTGTCATAGCAGAGGAAGAACCGTTAGCTGCGGATCTCTCGGCTCGAATCCAATCCGCAGGGCGCCAACCAATCTCGACATCGAAATCATTGAATAATGCAGAACGACCGATACTGCTACTGAAAATCTTTTCAGCGTTGTGCGACGCATCCTCGACAACGGCAAGTCTTGTCTTAATCTTGCCATTGTGTGTATGACTCCAATTAGGCAAGTCGTTGAATGTTCCAGGGAAGCCTGCTAGGTTATCTCCTGATCGAGCAAGAAGATTGATATATTTCCACCAACTGAGATTGCGCTGTCTTCGCTGATGTCCCCCTTGCAGAACAGCCATACAAGACTGGTCGCCGTTGTTAACGTCGACGTCCTCAAGACCCACGATGTTGATCACGTCACGATTGATATAACGAGCGAAATAGTTCACCGGCCGCAAACTTGAGTCTAGTGTACCAGGGAACTGATGAAAGCCATAGCGCCAGGTGTTGTAGCCGGGACAAGTTGCTTTGTTTGCGATATCTGTGTCAGGCACAGGACGATGAGTAGTAAAGTATGGCGAACTACTCGGGTCTCCGACCACGTAGCGTACATAGATATTCTTGCTAGTTGCATCCTTTCCAGTTGCGGCATATCGATTCATCAGCTGTCCACCACCACCATGGCCCACCAAAGTAATATTTCTCATGTTCGGATACATTCCTGAGTTGGAGAAGTGGTCCACAAATGCATCCAGAGCATCCATTGATGTCAAATTCGTACCTTCAGGATGTACTGCAACTGCACCTGAGATCCAGGCGTTGCCCGCACCCCATGCGAGTGTCTGGTTGTCATACTGGCCTTTATTGAGGGCTGCAGAATACATCTCTGGCGCTACGACAACCGCGCCTTTAGAAGCGGGAAACGCGCCGCTACTTTGTGCAGAATTTAATGCATTGTTCATGATTTTCCAGTACTGAGCTCCATTACGAACCCGGCCATGCATCATAATGAACGCGTGTTCGACTGTGGAGTGGTCTACCCCATTACTCCAATAAGCAGCAACTTTCGCTCCATTGTGACCGACAGGCAACGATACTAAGCTAGCACCATTGGGTACAGGAGGAGTCTTATGATTTTCACCGGATCGGTCAAGTCGATGACTTTTTTGCTCAAGTCTTGAAAGAATGTCCATAGTCCCATCATCCGGTAATTGATAGGGTAATCGCGCCGTCAACTTTGCATCAACGTTAACAGTTGATAGCAAAGCATTTACCGCAAGTGCCGCATAAATTAAGACCTTGCACGCGGTCATCCTATCTGACGATGGTAGCTGTCACAGGGTGTCGTGGAAAACAAGATGTGTAATTAGCCAGCTTCCCTTCGGGTCACAAACGGCGTAATCGAATGATCCCTGTACCCCGCAGTAAATTTTTTCAGCAACATCCAATTCGCTCGTAGAATTCGATTTCAACATTGCCGTGCGAATTCTATTGGCCTAAACCGGGCCTTACAGGTCTTGACACATTCTATCCACCCAACAACGATCTTTTTCTGGCCTCCACATGCTTCAGCTGCCAGGGGGGTGCGATTTTAGCCAACGCGCAAAGCTCTCGGAAATTTGGGCGTCAAGTAGTGCATAGTGGGGCAGTTTTCGAACGGATTTGGGATCTAGATCAACCCAATGAAGCTGTGTCTTGCTGTTGACATCCACAAAAAAGCTCACGTCTTTCAGTGTAGCACTAAGCAAGTGAGCTATCATAGCTGTTCGCAAGTCCAATGCATTCTCAATTGCTTTGGGAGGATATGCTGCGGCACGTTTGTACTCTTCGAGCGACGCAGGGGCAAGTAAGTCAGTCTGTAATTCAGATAATTTCCCCATTGTACAATGTTCTAGTCGAGAGCCGGTCAGTCGGTCCCAAGCTGTAGCAATTCCCTCAATTCCAATAGCATCTAGACGAGCTTGCGCTTTGACTAATGTATCAAGTTCTTGCCGGATTTGTGGATGCATAAGTCTCGGCAACAGTAGGTTTGCCAACTCCCTAACAATGAGACACGGATCCTGTTCGCTAACTCCGATAACTTCTTGGAGTATAGCAAGATTCTGAGTCAGGAGATGCCAACGTACCATAGGCCATTTCAAGTGCTTTCCGGCATGCCAAAGATGCAAATTATTAGCTCGAGAAAACACAAAGTCACCGCACAATCCAGTCACTGCGGCTTGAACTCGATCATAATCAGCGCTAAATAGATCGATTGGATCGTATCTTGCCTCGAATTCAGCTCGCGAAACATCTGTCGTATGATTTTGAGCTTGGCTCTGTTGATTCCCAATTGCAAGCTCTGCTTTATATATACTTTGCATTCGATAACGTGAATACAGCCGTTTGTTCGCATCTAGCGTATGACCTTCATATAGAAAACCACATTTTGGCTGCTGTGAGCTTCTTATCCTACCTTAATCTCGGCAACAAAACATGAGATAGGACTCACATTGCAAGTCAAATCTTGTGTAGCAAAGATGTAGGTGGGTTCAAGATCGATAGAACCAGACTCTCGCCGGTGTTGCGGTCGCATGCCTTCGCACTTTGCTGAGATCTCCTGAAGGAATTGAATCACTTTGGTATCAGCATAAATGCGTCGATAGAAGGGTAGTGCGTCTTTCGATAGAATGTTCACCAAAACTTCTGAAACAAAATCATCGATACAGATGGCAGACTCAGAGGTAGGCTTCTTGCAAGTTTTTCTGAGTCGCAGCGCCATGCGCTTTGACCCTTCATTGTCTATGAAAGGCACTGAATTAGGACCCACGTAGCGAAGTAGGAGGTTTGCAGACCCTTCTGCAAGGTATTGCCAGTCTTGCACTCTCAATTGATTTCCACACATAGGGGGCGGCCATAGCATAATTTTGATGGCACTAAATGGCTTGGTCCGTGCAGGATCGAACCACGTGGATAGCTTGTTAAGTGGGAGATACATGCGATTCAACCGACCAGCAGAAAAATGGAAGATGCGTGCTCATTTTTCATCTCTTTATGACTGGTCGATCTAGGTCAATTACACAAACAATAAGTCTACTTCGAGCTTTGCAACTTGCTGAAACCAGATCCCAGCAGTTAGCTCAATCCATCGCGGAGTCCCGGCATATTGTCGAAATTTATAGCTTAGACGTGGATCTATTTGTAGCTTGCGGCGGCAAGCTGTGACCTTTCCAGCCTTCTGGTTATTACGGAGCCCAACCATCAGGTAGCTAGCAAGCAAGGTGTTTCATTTGTCTTGCATTTTTCGCAAAATCATGTGGAGGAACTAACTTTTTTGGTGGCTCAACACGATGGGAGGAAAAAAAGTGGGTTGGGGTACCTTATACAGTATACCTCAAAGACATTGATGCAAAAGGCATCTGTGCATCCGAATTCGAGACATGCTTTTCAAAGATCCAGAATAGCACTACGAAAACGGAGGCTGGACGAATCGAAAGGCGTCCGTGATCGTGCTCGATCTGCAAAAGGTAAGCAGTAGTCTAACGCAGTCGACCGTATCATGTCATTTGTACTGTTGTTGTCGGATGATAAGACGCATCTGGCAGATCTGAACTCGCTGCATGACTTTATACACACATTCTATTTGGAACGACATGATGCAGAGCTCGAAGAACTGCGTGCCGAACAACGGCCAGGGCGACCAAAGAGCAAGCAGCTTATGGAATTACAAAGTCTAAAAGAAAAAGAAAAACGTGAATACTATGAAGGGATGGACGTGCCTGACCTAATGAACGAGATAAATGTAGCCATCCTTCGTGAATGGCAGGGAGATCCTCAGGCGCTGCATCTCTTCCGGTTCATTCGCGTCAGCTCAGCTGATCGGTACGTCGCACTCTAACCCAAAGAAATATGTGCAAAGTACAGCAGGAGGGTTCTCATAAATTGTTGCAAATGCAAAGAGGTTTATAAAGTAGCTCGCGTGCTATGCGCGATTTCAATCACCACTTTACCGCCTGAGCGCTTTTCCGCATCAGCCAGGAGGCCGAGGCCCTGGTGCACATGCTCTAGTCCACCGAGTACAGTATCTATGCATGGGTTGATACGGTGCTTCTCAATGAAGCGGATGCTTTCGGAAAATTCATGATTGGATCCTAGTGTGGTCCCTGTATTAGCCTTAGCACATACCTTGAACATTGACATTCTTTAATACATCCCGCATAGTGAATGTCGTCTTTGGTACTGCAGTCATACCATAGATTGCCACAGTGCCGCCATCGCGGAGGCCCGCACTAAGTGCTTGCACGTTGATATCACCACCAGCCGAATCTATTACTGCATCAAGATAAGGCCGCTCTGCAGGCAACTTCTGACGTATTTGATGCGGCCAATCCTGATCACGGTAACTTGCGCCGGCTTTGGCGCCAAGAGCGATGGCTTTATCGATCTTCTGCGACGATCCTCCCGTCACGTATACATTTGCACCTGCTGCTGTGACTAGCTGCAATGCAAGCAGAGCCACGCCACCACCTATGCCTGTAATAAGCACGTTCTGACCAGCCTGGATATTGGCCTTGGTAAAAGCTGCACGGTACGCCGTGACCGCCGCACAGGGCAGCGACGCACTGCTCACGGCTGATAAATGCTTGGGTGCTGGTACGAGTTGTGAGCGTTTTACTGCAATATATTCAGCAAATGTGCCTGCACCATTCACTTCTTGAGTAGCACCTAAAATAGCAAAGCCTTTCCCGCCAAACTCGTTCCGAGCAATGTCATCAGGCGCGTTGGGAAGAGCTGCTTCAGCCCCGATTGGGTCTTTTTCCCAACCTCGTGAGGGAGTCAGCAGATAGAGTGTGTCACTTGACTCTGGCTCGAGTGTTTTAGGGTCCACAATCACCCCGCATCCATCACACCCGAGCGTCGAGTGTTGAAACGTCAAGCCGGGGTAAAGTCCAAGTGCTGACCATTCGTCACGCCGATTCATACCCGCTGCCAGGATTTTCACCAGTACCGTATCCTGATTCACAGTAGGAATTGCTACTTCCCGGACCTCAACGGTCATGCGGTCGCCTTTCTTGTATCCATGCGGCTTCTCAAGCTGAACGGCTTTCATGTTCGAAGTCGATGACAAAGCAGATGGTCCTGCCGAAAGAGTAATGGTCCGTGCATCTTCCTCAATGTCCTTGCTTGAAGTTCCACGTGCCTCCACATCGTCACAGGCAGTGCGTTAGAGTTGCAAACTGGAAGCCAACAACGATGGGCAGACGAGGAGGACCACACTTTTGCTGTTTCGTAAGTGAAGAGTTCTAACCAAGATATTTCCTCTTGTCAAATTTGGTGCATATTTGTTGGTGATCGAGTCTGCCTTCATGGCTCTATGCGTCGGTATTCTGGCTTTAGCGCCGCCACCTATTGTAGGCGCTATGACCAGTATTCCTAGCTGGGGTAAGGCGTTGGTCGCTGCGTTTGCTTTTGCTACGGCCGCATGGCAAATTGTTGGTATCGCTTCTGTGGTGAGTGACAAGCGGTCTCTGTACCGATTATATATCCGTGTAAATTTCTTGGCGACTCTGGCGATCTTGGCAATTACCATCGCATTCACCGTCACTGCTGCTGCACGACATTCCACTGCAGTTGCAGCGTGCTACAGCAAGTATGAAGGGTCATTGGCACAAGACGGATTGGGTGTACAGGCTATTGAGAACTCACTTGTTAATGGGCGACATAAAGTCTGTGATATCTTGTGTTGGGTGGATGTCGGACTGATGGGCGGACTTATTGTGCTTCTCGGCCTTACCCAGCTTTTTATGTGCTATATGCAGCGCAAATATGGGCAGAGGCAGCGCACTGCTTCTTCTTACGTGGACAAACCATATGGTGCCGACGGCATTCCTTTAGCAAGCAGATCTCCTGGCAATTGGCATTTCCGTGGACAGCCACATTACTCGCCTGTCCCTGATCCGTCGATGAATAGGTACCCAAGAGCGGGCGATAATCGAGAGTACTACCAGGCGCGCCAATACTAATGTGATTCTAGTTTGTATATAAAAGGGCCGAATAGCAATCACCTCATTTTCGTCATAGCAATTTTTCTAGCATTGCTGACACAGGGTGAGATTCGAATGGCTGAATCGCGCTCTCACGAAAGTCTCTACGTGTTTTTGTCGCAAAAACCCAAGGCAAGTCACCGTTCTATGTGATCAGTCGACATCATGAAATTATACAGAGTAGGAGTCTGAGAGTAGCCTACTTATGCGAGGTTGCATCGTAGTCCTGATGTACGTCTTGTACCCCCTGCGCCTCCTGGTCAGAAGATGACTTCGCCTGGATGGTAGGCGGTGGTCCACTTAAGTCCACGCCAGCTACATGCCCATAGGCTTTGAGATCAACGGCGGTGCGTCGCGTGAATGCATCGTCGAGGCGTTTCGGGTTCTGCCGCGATTCTTTAGACCACTTCGATTTGATCTCCCGGCGTGTACGTTGAGGAAATAGCCGAGTAATAATTTCGAAGTCGGTTCCCCATTGCGATACAGCATGAAAAAATCTCTCTGTCTCCTCCTCGGACCAACGCTGCGTTCTGCGCTGCTTACTGCGACTTGCGCTATTCACAAACTGGTCGCCTTCACGCTCATCCACCACTTCCCAGTTACGCTGCTCATGTGCCTGCTGTTCCTCATCACGGTAATTGGCATACAGAGAACGTTCATCCAAAACAATCTTGCCGTCAACAATACGTGTTTGCACAGCAAAGCGACTCTCTCGGTACTTTTCCGACTCAGACTGTTCCTCGCTTGGCTCTTGTGGAAGGTCATCAGTGGTGGGAACAGGTGTACCGGACTCTTTGATCACATCAGGTGTAGGGGATTTGTCTCGATCGTGTTTCATAGGTTCAGAGTCTTTTCGTCGTTTCTTGAGCTGCCGTTGGCGTACGCGCTCAAGATCAAATGTTCGGCTGCTTACTCGCCCACTCTTCCAATTGGTAACAGCAATCGATTCCATTGTAGTTGCTCCAACATCCACACGTAAAGGAGGCAAAGCATTCGCATCTGTAGACGAGTCTGCTGCCTGCGTCACGGCAGCACATTGCTCATTGTATTCTGCCTCGTCGTCGGAAATCGAGGTAGCAGTTCGTCGACCACCGCTTTGTCGACCTGGTCGACGTGGCTCTGCACTGGAGTCATTCATGTTTACAGAGGATATGTTTCTGGACTCGCCTAATTTGGATGTCGACAAGGTCTCAGAAGTCTGGAGCTCCATCGCATCGTTAGCAAGCGCAGGATCTATTCGCATCAGTGTTGGATCTTGCTCAGCTCTTGAAACGCCAATCTCTCCAGCATTATTCGAACCTGGTATTCTTATTGGCCGCCTTATTGGGACGGATGCTGCTCTTACTGGCTTCACGAGTGATGTGGTCCGCGGCGCAACAGATCTTGAAGCACTGGCAACACTGTCGTTTTGCTGTTTATCTACTGTCTTGGAGGCGTTCTGTGATGGCTCATTGCCCTGTGTATGGTTCTTTCGCGGTGCAGGCGGAGCAAATGCATAACTGCGTACTGCTGGAGTTTCGACAGCTGCAGTTGTTGAAGCAGTCTGAGTAGCACCGGACGCAGAAGGTACGGCACTGACTTGGGATTTGCTCGCTCCGGACCCTGTGGTCGAATGAACCGGTCGACGACTCACTACCGTCGGCCGGAAACGCTGTGAACCCTTCTCGATTCTCGACATACCATCGATAAACGCAGTAAGTTGGAGTGATTACTCAGCAAATTCGATCCTCCTCTTGGACAATGCCTGACCCTGCGCTGGAGCGTTACCTCGCACAGCATTATTATTCCGGTCCTAAATCAGATGCCGTGCTAAAGAAGTATGCCGGAGAGAGTAACAAGAAGAAGAGACGAAAAAGAACCTATGACAATGCAGATACACTTGTGATTCGTGATGATACCTCGACGTGGCCAGCTGATGAAGAGCCAGCTGATGAAGTAGACACAGAGATTGCACCGAGTGTTTCGGAAGGTGTTGAGTTGAGTCTCAAACGAACAATAAAATCTACAGGATGGAATAACGTAAGGAAAGGAGAAGAGTCAATCGCGAGTGAAACTATGGAACAGAGCACATTGCCTAGCGACTCTTTAGAAAACCTTAAGCAAGCATCTCTGGAAAAGCCAGCACGCGAGCCACTTACCGAACAGGAAGAGCCGTTATCATCGGACGCTTTTGCGCCCAAAGCAGGACTCATGAGCGGCGCACAGCTTCGAGCTCAGCGCGAGGCTCGCGAACGTGCAGAACAAGCTGAGCTCGAGCGAGATGCAAGAAATTCTTCGAAGGAACCACAAGAAGATGAATTGCAATCCGAGACTGTCTATCGCGATGCAAGCGGTCGACGAATCAACCTGGAGGAAGAGCAAGCACGTATTCGAGAGGAACAGGCCCGCGCTAAACTGAAAGACGCTGAGCGTGCTACCTGGAATCAAGGTCTGGTCCAACGCCGCGAACGCGAAAGTAAGCGACAGGAGCTGCATTCTATGGCAAAGGAGGGAGTTGTACGGTAGGTACCTGTATTACTCACGCAGTCATGCCAATGACGATCGAATGAACGAAGCTATGAGACAGAAAACTCACTGGGACGACCCTGCTAAAGGATTTTTGTCCCATCGTTCAAAAGCTCGCACTAGAAGACCTCGATATGAGGGACCACCACCCCCGCCCAACCGTTTCAACATCCAGCCGGGCTACCGCTGGGATGGTGTGGACAGGGGGAATGGGTTCGAACGAAGACTCTTTCTCAAGATCAATAGCAACCAAAGGCTTCGCTCCGAGTTTCAAAGTACGTATATTCTTCTAATGCAGTGTGGTCTGCCGAGGATATGTGAGCCAATTGAGCGAGCTAACGAACTTCCATACTTGCTTATCTAAGGGTCGCTTAGCGTCGATCCCTATTGTATATACCCAACTTGACAAAATGACCTCTCTCGCGTTAACTTTACCGTTGGTATCGCCGTTAGTTACGCGAGTGATAGAAATCAAAGGCTTTTCGTCTGAACTTCAAACTCAAGATATCCGGACGATGCTTTTATCGTGCACGCTAGGCGACGAAAACGCTTACAGAATCAAATGGCGTGATGATACCTGTGCCTATCTCATTTTCCATCACCCAAGTGTCGCAAAGCGAGCCTATCTACATTTGTTATGCAACCCAACTGAACTAATGCGCCGAGATTTGGAGAAAGTTCCTACGTCTGAGTGTCCTCGTCTTTTGGACGCTCCCTATGCTACAGTCCGCCCAATAAGCGGAGCTGAGGCGACGCCCCTGCTGAGCAATACGTCAGGCTCTCACGGAGGCACGGGAGGTAGCCAACATCGATTTTCACGAAGCACAGGTGAACGTCGTTCGTCCAACTCCTTCTCCTCGCGTACTTTCTCTGGTGATCCATCCTGTGGACAGCGTCGGATACCCAGTATCCAATTGCCAAACAAGCCCAATGGTAGTCCTGAGAATAGTGGAAGTGCGCTATCCTCTACAAGTCGCTCTGATGCAACGTCTCGTAGCCTATCGCATAGCAGTCCATCATCTGGCTGAGACCTCTTGGGACAGCAACGCCTCTGCTATGGAACCTGCTCCTGTCCATCGGGGCTTCCCCACCCCGATCTATTGCGCACAGAGTGTTGGGATCCCTCACGTGCGATCCAACATTCCGGGGATCCGCGAACCTTAGCGGTGGTCATCGTCTCATGTCGGAGATGCCAAAGGACCAACTGGCTGGCAAAGAGTTGCAACCCACAAGGAAAGCTTCTTTGCCGCAGGAATTCTTCAAAAGGTATGACGCGCGCGCAAACCAAGACGATTGGGATGTTCTTGAGGAAGCAAATTGGTCCATCTATTCGCGCTTAGAAACCTTTCGACGACTTATAGCCTGGTCTCGAGGAGAAGGATGGCGCGGCTATGATCAGATACTCGGCGCTCCTATTATGTATGATGGATGTACCAAAGAGACCATCGACATGGTCGTAAATAGCCCTGACGTCCAGCGGACCATCCAAAGCATTGCGCAAGTGCGTGCTACGACTTTACTATCCTACGTTCGCGACGGCAAAATTCCGCGCGAATATGTTCGTGCATACCTTGATGGGAAAAAAGTAGCAGAAACACCATCCGTCGACACTGATCGATTATCACCGGCTGTGCCTGTGTCTCACTTTCTTGATGGGCCTGTGGATCGCAACGTCTCAATCTTACAGCAATTTTATACGAGCATGCGCACCAGGATTGGAAGCGAGCTACTAAATCGCACGAGAGAGATTGTCGAAGATAGTGCAGCTCGTATGGATTCGTACGTACATACTTCTCTCACCCAACAGGAGATCATTCGCGCGTATGTTTGGCGCATCCGTTAATGAGATTTTGGCCAGCATGTACAACTATGGTGCGCATGTCAGAATGTCACAAGTGCTAGAGTTACGCCGAATCGCCACGGAAGCTGCTAAGAAGAAACAGAGTGTTATCTTCTTACCCTGCCACAAATCACACATCGATTACCTTGTTTTGTCATGGATATTGTATCGCGTTGGACTCTCACTACCTCACATTATTGCCGGCGACAATCTTGATATCCCTGTGGTTGGATCAGTGCTAAGACGAGGCGGTGCCATGTTCATCCGACGCAGTTTCCAGGGGGATTCTCTGTATCCTATGGTGATCAAAGAGTATATAATGAGCCTTCTGTCGCAAGGCAAGAATCTCGAGGTGTTTATTGAAGGTACGCGGTCGCGAACGGGTAAGCTGCTCCCGCCCAAATACGGTATATTGAAGTATTTGATGACGGCCATTCGGGAGAATCGCACTTCAGACATTCTTTTGTGCCCCGTCAGTCTGCAATACGATTCGGTGATAGAAGCAGAAACGTATGTGAGTGAATTACTAGGCAAACCGAAACAATCGGAGTCCTTGTATGGGTTGATCACCGGAGGATCGGCTCTTTTGCAATTGAAAATGGGCCGGATTGATGTACGCTTCCAGCGTCCTTGGAGTATGCGAGAGTTTCTCCACCGCGAAGAAAAACAACGCGTGGTGAAGCCTAATGAAGACCGTGATTCCCAATTGCTAAAGTCGCTCGGTTATCGCGTGCTATCTGATATCAATCACATATCCGTGATTATGCCCGCAGCCATGGTTGGAACAGTATTGTTAACGATGCGAGGTCGAGGGATTGGACGTTCGGCATTGATTGCCGGAGTTACTCGACTTCGTGAGCAGATTCTGCATAAAGGCTATGAAGTAGCGAATTTTGGCCTGAAGAGTATCTCAGAGATTGTCGATCGTGCATTGTCCTTGATGAAAGGCTTGGTGGCAGAACACAACAATCTATTAGAAGTGACATTTGAGCCAGTAAAAGTCTTTGAGTTGTCCTTCTACCGCAACCAAATCATGCATATCTTTGTGCATGAAGCTCTGATCTGTGCAGCGATTTATACGCGGGTCAAGCAAGGTGGACCGTTCCCAATGCAGCGGATCGGCTATAATGAGTTATATGAAAGTGTCTCGTTTATCTCCTGGGTCCTACGTGACGAGTTCGTTTTTGATACCAACCCACTCGAGACGAACATCGAAAAGACAGTCTTGCAGATGCTTCATGACCATGTGTTGGCTGTCTCGTTCACCGACGACTCCAACGCGATCGCAACTATGACCGATTTGCGCGAAGGCCGGGCTATGCTGGGAATCGCCGAGCAGGAGCGGTACAAGGGTCGTGACTCTTTCGATACCTATCTGTTTTTGATCTGGCCCTATGTGGAAAGTTACTGGCTAGCTAGTGTTTCGCTACTGGCACTTGCGCCACAAGCGCGAGAGTTCCGTCTGTCCAACTTGGATCAGCAAAAACCCACCCCGGATATCGACTACCCTCG
Source organism: Malassezia yamatoensis (assembly GCA_029542965.1). Taxonomy (NCBI): domain Eukaryota; kingdom Fungi; phylum Basidiomycota; class Malasseziomycetes; order Malasseziales; family Malasseziaceae; genus Malassezia; species Malassezia yamatoensis. The sequence continues at coordinate 2,484,088 of CP119943.1, read as the reverse complement.
ATCGGCCCCTAATGTACATCGTGTGCCATGGTATCTATACAAGGATCTCTTGCCATCTACGCAAAAGATCGGCTTGACACTTTACCGCCAGGGAGAATTATCCTACTATGAGTCGGTCAATAGCGCAACGCTCACGAATGCCTTTGCACGGCTAGAAGAAATGGGGATCATACTTTCACGAATGACTGAGGACAAAAAACCCACAAAATTGATCGCCGTCAGTCCATTGTGGGTTCCTCACGTGGAAGTGACGCATGGTGTTGCTCCCACGGAAGAAACTGCCGTGGTTCCAGGCTTGCCACCGAATCATGTGTTTGTCGGTCAGCTTATCTCGTATTTGAACCATTTGGTGCACTTCCGCCGCGAGGGAAAAGACCGGCGAAATCGCAGTGACAATTCGAAAATCTTCGAACATATCTTCAACGGTGGACCGAGCATTGTTGTTTGGGAAACCATCGACGTGAATAGAATCCAAGGAGAGTATGTTCCTCGTCTTTAGAACTCGGTAGTGCTTAAATAACACCATTTAGTCAAGCACAGGAGCACCTGCCCATTGAGCACCTCTACGCAGTTCTTCTCTTCGCGCGACTTGCCTTGCATACCGCTCAACACGCCTTGCCAAGCCAGGGGCATCACTCAAATTGCGCAACGTTAGTACTGCGTGACAGGCTGCCGCGGGGCATTCGGCACCACGACGTCCTGCTTGTTGGATATATTCGGTGATAGCCGCTCGCGAGTATGCATGCGGACATACGGTGGATTCTACAGGGTCTTCTAGAAGTGTTGTGGTCAATGGACATCGGAACTGTCGCATAGTGCCTCCCACCACGATTTCTTCGTCATCGTCGTGATTGTCATGATTCTCATCTCCTTGTTCAGCTGCAATCATGTCGGTTAAAGGTGGCATAGCTCCCTCGCTATGGACTTCCCATATACGTGAGCGGAAATCAAAGTAGGCCGCGTGTTGTGCATATTTCTGTCGAGCTGTTTTCTGCGCATAGCCAGCTCGATACGTGTCGAGAGAAGCTCGATAACTCTCCGCTAGATCTTCCTCCTGATTTCCTTCCAAAATGTTTCGCTGGAGCACATCTAAGGTATCTTTACGGAAATCGGCCTCTCGTAACAGATCGATCAAGTCTCGTGTGCCTTGGTCCAATCGGCTGATATACGAAGAATTAGGATTCCCTTCCGATGCAAACTCCTCCAACTCGGCTCCCACTTCAGGCAACCAGCTAGTGGCTATTTTGAAATAGTTCTGAAGACTGTCATACTCTGTCTTTAGTTCACGCAGCCGAGGTGCAAGAGCCGTATCCATCGTTCGAACCTCAGCAAACTCCTGGTCCCTCCACTAAGGCTCCCACGTGGACCCTCGGTCGAGCGGCCCGCTGCTCGTCGACCGGCAGTAATAAGCAGGTCCGAGCGCAATTACGGTTAAGGTTCTCTATTTCATTATCACCATGTCTGCAACCCCGTTGAATACGCGAAATGTCATGCTTGGGGCCATCGCGGCTACTTCCATCGTCAGCGGTCTGTATGTGACCTACATGGCAGTTCATGCTGAGCCCAAACCGCAGTTCTACGCGTGGGGACAACAAGCATTGTCTGCTCTGCGTCGAGATCTCGGCTTGACACCTTCAGGCCGGTTCTTTTCTTCGAAATCGCCGATGATAGCTGATCTGGAGAAGTTTTACCTGTTCCTTGTACGAATCTTCCAGGACTTGGTCTCAACGCCCTTTGGGAAAGGCGCATTTCTGTTTATCTTCTCGATGACTGCACCTTTGATGTTGTATGCCAACGTAGAAGCATTGAAACCAGAAGCACATCTCTTGATGGGCGGACTTGCAGTTCTGGTCATCTTTTCCACTGGCCAACTGATTTGCATCGGCGCAGCGTTACCAATCATGTACATACCAGCTTATGCATTGGTCCGTGCTTTGCGCCCGCGAGACACATTCCCTCAACGGGCATTTAATGAGTCGGCCATTCCTCTACTGAGTTTCCTACAGCTTGTATGCGGTGTTCCTGCTCTGTTGACTTTGGCGGTGCCTCCCAAGCACAACTACTTCTTCTTGGTTAACACCTTGTTCCAATTCTTCCCTCTACTTCTGATCCACCTGCCAGGATACAAGATGTTTGCAAGTCGCAACCAATCTGTGTCCTCGACGGCTGTTGGCGACTTGTTCCGCACCGGCCGTATCTCCACTACACTGCTGTACTGGGCCGGGATGTTTTTCATGTACCCTACCCTCGTCCATTTAGCGCGAGGCTCTTGGCTACCACTTAGCGATGCTGTCAAGCTAATTCTTTGGGACTCGCTTGGTGTCATCCTTTCGATGATCTACATTGTGTGTGTGGATCTGGTCGCAGACCCTGTGCCAGCGGGTATGACTTCTCGCAGAAATGTGCACAACCAAGGAGAGACTCTTTTGGTAGGCACTGTCAAAGCAGTCATTACCTCGATTATCTTTGGACCTGGCACCGCTATGAACTCCTACTTTGCCAAACGCGAGGATGCCGTTGCATCCGTGCACCCTGGCTATGAGATTCACATCAAAGAGCAGTAGATTCGTAGCACGTGACTTAGAAGCGAAATTTTGGGCAGCGTGTGGAAGGAAGGCTTGGTGAGCGCGCTAAATGAAGTACATTGTCGTGAGCGGCGGTGTGATATCAGGGATCGGGAAGGGTGTTATTGGTAAGTGAGTGTCTTATGAAGCGTCCTCGACCGGTCTCTTATTGAAGACGCTCGGTCTTCGTGTAACGTCGATTAAAATCGACCCCTACATGAATATCGATGCAGGTACGATGGCTCCGACGGAGCACGGTGAGGTGTTCGTGCTGAATGACGGAGGCGAAGTCGATCTGGATCTGGGGAATTACGAAAGGTATCTAAACGTTACGCTTTCTCGTGATAACAACATCACTACTGGCAAAATCTACCGTGAAGTCATCGAAAAGGAGCGTCGTGGAGACTACCTCGGAAAAACCGTGCAGATCGTGCCGCATTTGACAAATGCCATCCAAGATTGGATCGAAAAGGTGTCAATGTTACCTGTAGATGAGACTGGTGAAACGCCCGACGTGTGTATTGTCGAATTGGGCGGCACAGTGGGTGACATCGAATCGGCGCCTTTTGTGGAAGCCTTGCGTCAATTCCAATTTCGCGTAGGACAAGAGAACTTTGCTCTGATTCACGTTTCACTTGTCCCCGTAATTGGTGGAGAACAAAAGACTAAACCAACGCAAGCAGCCATTCGAGACCTTCGCGGTCTTGGCCTAGTCCCTGACATGATCGCTGCGCGATGTGCGACACCGCTTGACCATGCTGTGATCAATAAGCTGTCTATGTTCTGTCATGTGGGACCGAATCAGGTCTTGGGTGTACATGATGTGAACTCAACTTATCATGTGCCTCTTCTTTTGGAGCAACAAGGAATGGTGAAATTCTTCGAGGGCCGACTGAAGTTGGACTTGTCGCGAGATGTCTCTGAAACTATGAAGCAGAAGGGTCTCGAGTTGCGGAGACGTTGGAAAGAATTGACATCGGCACAGGAACGTACAGTGGATCGAGTTGAAATTGTCTTGGTAGGCAAATACACCTCGCTGCAAGACTCTTATATATCCGTGGTAAAAGCCTTGGAGCATGCCTCTCTCAGGTGCCAACGTAAGCTGGTTTTGAAATGGGTGGAATCTAGCGACTTAGAGCCACAGGCTGAGTTGGATCGCCCAGTGGAATATCATCAGGCATGGCAACATCTTTGTTCGGCCAAGGGTATTATTGTACCTGGCGGATTCGGGAAACGTGGGACGGAAGGGATGATTACAGCTGCTCGTTGGGCACGCGAAAAAAAGATTCCTTTCTTTGGTATCTGTCTAGGCTTTCAAGTGGCCGTCGTGGAATTCGCGCGGAACGTTTGTGGAATGCATGATGCTGGCTCAGAAGAGCTTGACGATGGTTGCAAGGATCCGGTGGTGGTATACATGCCGGAGATCAGTCGAACACATCTTGGTGGTACAATGCGACTCGGTTTGCGTCCAACGCTCTTTAGTGAGCAGTCGAAAGAATGGAGCAAAATTCGTTCATTGTATGGAAACGAGCCAACTATCTGGGAAAGGCATCGTCATCGCTATGAAATCAATCCAGAGAAGGTTGCAACGATCGAGAATACACGCGACTCCATTTCTGGCTCGTTGAAATTCATTGGGCGTAATGAGAAAGGGGAGCGAATGCAAGTTGCTGAGCTGACGGACCACCCTTACTTTGTTGGTATGCAAGCCCACCCTGAGCTCGCGTCACGCCCACTCAACCCCTCACCGCCGTTCTTAGGCCTTGTCGCGGCGGCGGCCGGTCTTCTTGATGAGCAAATGGAACTGCAGAGCAAGCAATATACTCCTCCGCACCCCAAGTCCAGTATGGTTTTGGAATCCGAGGCGAGCTCTATTGAACCATAGATCCACGTGATGCGCACGTCCCTCTTTCATGTATGAGTGGGTGCTTAGAACGTTTCAGGCGTCTGCATGTATTCTGCCTATAGTCCTGTTATACTTTGACGCACCATTCGGACGCTTCGCCATCAAGAGTCGATGGAATTGGAATGGTGCGGGAGAATTCTCATGTAGGAAATGTATCTTGGATGATAATGGAAATCGTCGCACCAATAAGTATGGTGTATTTTGCCTACCCCATGCAAGTCTGGGTCAAATGGTTGTTTGTTTTACATTATGTGAACCGTGCAATAATCCAGCCATTAAGTAGTCCGACGCGCTCACCTCTTCATGCTAGCGTTGTGCTGAGTGCTGTTGGCTTCAATTTCACTAACGGATATCTGATCGGGACTTGGATGCAAAGAGCACGCCACTCCAGTTCTCGAGAAACATTGAGTTCAAGCTTTGTCCCGCCTGGTCTGGTCCTTTTCGTGGTGGGCTTCGCCGGGAATGTATGGCATGATCGTGTGCTATTGCAACTACGTAAAGCACCCGCGTCAGCTGGAAGTATCAAAAGCTCTCACGCTAACTATCGTATACCGTACGGTGGTCTGTATCGCTGGATAAGCTATCCTAACTATTTCTGCGAATGTACGTAAGAGGCTGCTCATTCAGGGATCGAATGGTGCGGATGGGCTATATGCTGTTTTTGCGCAATTCCTCATAACGGAGCCGCCCTGCTTTCCCATCCTCCAGCCCTATTTGTGATGATGGAAATCGCTGTAATGTTACCGCGCGCATTACGGGGCCATCAGTGGTACAGGGCACAATTCGGAGTGACGCCCCATGGCGCTTACCCTGCCGAGCGGAAAGCGATTGTGCCCTGGGTTTTATGATAGTGAGTGCAATGTGTATTTCCCCATAGACTTCCATATGGTAGGTCGCACGAACGTTTGCTAATGCAGTCTGAATTGCATTACTCTGGTAATCTTCAATTGGAGCACCGTACGTACAAAAGTCTACTTACCTAGTGCATTCAAGGTATACGGGCACAATCCACCCGGACATTTCTCGGCAGTATGTATCGACTCTGATGAAGTCAATGGCTTTCGCACCAGCACCGTGATACCGCTACCACAATTCTAGGGCACAACCCGCTAGTGTCTTATTTATCTATTGCACAAGGCAATACTCATGCGCGAACGCGTTTTGAACAATGTGAAGTAAGTCAAGCTAGATTCATGCAGCGTATGTTACAGCCATGTGGACCGCCCCCCGAGCATCGCAAAGACTAATGAGCGGTTCAACGTAGGATGAGCGCGGCATAGAGAAGCAGATGGAAATCTATAGATTGCTATACCCTATACTATGATATGGATCTACTGTACCTCTGTTTCGGTCGGATGGGCAGATTCATGCGCAGCGGAGGATTTCCGCTTCCGAGGCCGTTTGGGTGCAGAATTCGAGTCGCCATCCGCCTTGGTTTTGGCACGTTTCTTGGGTTGCGGCGTACCATCGGGTGTGTCGTGAATCTTTGGAGGAGGTGGCTTGGCTCCGAAGAAGTCGTCTTCGTCGTCTTCCAATGTCCAGTTCACGCTTGGCAAAGCAGTTTCTGAGGGTTTCGTCTGTGACTCGGCTTTGTTCAATTTGCGTTTGGCGTGCATAGCGCGGGCGTTCTCGGCTTTGTCAATAGCCAACTGCGCTTCGTCGGCTTGCTTGCGCCGTAGCATGGAATCAGCAAGCTCGTCATCATCCAATAGCAAAGAAACAATTTCTTGTGGCTTGGCCATGCCTGACTCGCTGTATGCTTTGTTTCCCACAACGATATCTTGTACTTCTTTCTTGTTACGTGCCAGCTTCACGATCCGCTCGTCGATAGTGCCTTTGGTGATCAAACGATAGACAGTCACCTGTTTCGTTTGGCCTAGACGATGTGCACGATCCATTGCTTGGGAATCATTGGATGGATTCCAGTCGTGGTCATAGAAAATCACGGTATCAGCTGCTGTCAAGTTGATTCCTAGACCGCCAGCGCGCGTCGATAGCAGGAATACAAAAAGATCAGGACGAGTTTGCCAATCGGTGACCATATCTCGTCGGTCAGAGATCTTCGATGCTCCGTCCAAGCGAAGGTATTTGTATTGCCGGTAGATCAAGTATTCCTCCATCAAATCAATCATCTTGGTCATTTGGAAGTAAATCAGAACACGATGACCATTTGCCTTCAGTTCGCTAAGCAGAGCGTCCAGACGTGCTAATTTGCTAGAATCCACAATCAACTTGTTCATCTGTGGCACTTGCATGGGCGACTTCCACAATTGCATCTTGGCCGAGTTGGCAACGAAGCCTTTAGGAGGCACGGCTGGAAGGCGTCTCTGCATCGCCTGCACTTCTTCCAGGTCTTCTTGTGCTGTAGGAGGCAGGCCGAATAGCGCCTGTTCCATGCCGATGTGATGTACTTTCTGATTCTCCTTCTCGACAAACGGCCGGTAGTTCGAATGCATGCGGATCCGCGGCGCGACGGCTGCAGGAATCGCCACGCGCAACACCGAATCGCAAAGCCGGTCGTTGGACAGATTCGCTGAAATACATTCCAAAGGCACAAGGTTTGCCGCAGGGCGGGATGTAGCGTAGGGAACATGACGGCGTACCCAACCTGAAGGACAAAGAGTACTCGCGACGAAATCCTCATCCAACACCAATCGTTCGTTCTGACGCCGCCAATTGTCGTGCGCTGCCACACGAAGAAGCTGCTGGACTGCGTCGCCATGGAAAGTGTTTTCAGCGTCCAATGGCTGCAATTTCAACAAGGATAAGAATGCAAAGGAATTGTCTTGTTGCTTACTTGCCTCGACAATATGCGGAGTGCGCCAGATATTCATTAGAGAGTCTAGGTAATGAGAGTCGAAACCGGCACGATTGGTACTTGTGGGGACATCAGCGAGTCCCTCTCGAACAAGCTGCTTGGGTACCTCTACGTCCAACAACGAGCGGCAGGAATCTGGACACCAGAATGAATCGCCTTCTCGAACAAAGGAGGGAGTTCTTGCAAAACTTCCACACAAGAACGGAGCACGAACATCTGCACGTTCAAACAGTTCCGGATGATTGCATACCTTGCGGAACTGCATCACGAGGTTCATCAGGCTCTTAAGACCAGATTCATCGTTGGTACTAGTTGCCTTGTCCACCAAGTCTGCCACAGATACGTGGGAACGTAGATTATTATACAACAGTTTCTGTCGCGCACTTAAGTCGCAATACAGATCCACCTCGATCTTGTCGCCCAATTCATTCTGGACATTTTTCTTGATGCGACGCAGCATGAATGGTTTGAGAATCATATGCAGGCGACGGAGCTGGTGCTCATTGAGTGTGCCTTTGTTCTCGGCATGATTCTCGATATCTTTGGAAAACCACTCACTGAACTCATCATGCGAGTCAAACAGACTTGGCATGATGAAATGCAGCAATGCCCAGAGCTCCTGCATGGAATTTTGCACGGGTGTACCGGTAAGCAGCAATCGGTTTCGACAACTGAAGCCGAGAAGTGTTTTCCATCGATTACTTGAAGATGACTTGATCGCTTGTGCTTCGTCAAGAACCATATATTGCCATTTCAATCGCTGGAAGTACTTTTCGTCAGATACTACCAGTTGATAACTGGTAACTAGCACATGGAAAGGCGCGTTACGATCATAAGAGATCTGCTTTCGGTTCCAGAATTTTCGCAGAACAGCACGATCCTTGACATTGCCCCAGTAGGGAAGTGCTTTCAGTCCTGGGACAAATCGGGTGATTTCTTGTTGCCAATTGTGCAGTGTAGAAGCCGGTGCAATCACCAGGAAAGGACCCCAGATATCGTGAACCTCGGCAAGGTACGCCATCAGGGCAATACTTTGCACTGTCTTACCCAAGCCCATCTCGTCGGCCAAAATGCCGTTGATGCCCTGTTCGTACAAGTTGGCTAGCCAGCTCAATCCCTTCAATTGATAAGGTTTCAAGGTACAGTTGAGCATCTTGGGCTGACGCACTTCAGTCATTCCCATAGATGTCGGATTCAAGAAGTTCAAATCGTCTGAATCAAACGTCTGCGTAGGGTCCTTGGCAGCTTGAGATTCTTCCAGCTTGCGCCGCTCATCAGCCACCGCTGCATCAAATGCTTGCGCCTTGTTGCGGGCGGCCTGAACGGCGTCGTTGGCATTCTTCGCAGCGTGTGCGCGCATGTTGGATTCGTCCTCGTCGTCAAAGTCGATCTCTTGCAAAGAATCGTTTTGGTTGGCTTCGGGTACATCCACTTGGATAGCGTTCGACTGGTTAGGCGCTGCACTTGCTGTGTCCTCGGACTCCTCGGCCTCGGACGTTTTCAGCTTATTACCTACGAAATGACTGTACAGTTCGGTTTGGGTAATGAGGAAATTCAGCTTACGTGCTTGTCTCTTTGCTTCACGCATCTCTTCCTCTTTTTTCGCTTTCTCTAAAGCCTCTTTCTCGGCCTTTTTACGCAAATCACGCTCTTCGCGCTCATTCCGTTTCCAATACAAAAGCAACTCACGCATCACTTTGCGAGAACGCAGCTGAGTGTCTTTACTGGACTTGTTGTTGCGCGCTGCGCCGCGTTTCGCTTCGCGCTGAACCACGCTGGAGAGACGGCGCCAATACATCGCTTTGTTCGTGTAGCTTGCCATCACTGTTCGGTATACTTTGGGGATATCGCGTTTGGCGATCAGCGTCCATACTCTTTGGTGTGCTTCGTTCAGCAGAGCTGCGCGCCGTTCACCAATCGGAATTATACCACGTACTTCTCCAGACTCTGGATCAATGAGGGTAGGCGGTGGCTTGAGTTCCATTTCGTCATCGCTCACCACAGACACAGATCGATTGGTATCGCTCGGAGCTTCGATCTCCACCTCCAACGTATCCAACGACAAGGACGGTGATGACTCCAAACGTTTTGGACGCTCAGCGAGCGTGTCCAACAGCTCAAGATCGATATCTTCCTGATCGTTTCGACGCACTGCATTCCCTCGCTTACTAGGCCGCGTAGTCCGCTTTTGCGTCCGGGCCTGGAACTGCGCTTCGTAGCTTTGGCAGAGACGTCGAGATACTTGCATTTGTTTTTCATCATTATACTCTTTCCAGGCCTTTTCAATGAAGTGCTGGTGTGTAGCGCGCTGGTCAAGATACGCAGTGAGCTCCTCTTGCCATATCGGCTTGTTCTCGTCCGCAGACAGATCGCTATCTCGTGCATCTTCGTCCATTGTCGCAGATTCATCCTGTGCTGCTGTTGTATGCACTGCCGGCATAGATCGAGATAGACTTGGCAACGAAGAGCCGCCAGCATTGGAAGCTCGCAGTGCGCCATCATTGACTGGTGCATGACTTCCGTGAGTCGAAGCATCGGTGAGAGTGAACGGAGATGGTTCATTGGGCACTGTAGATTGCCTACGCCAGCCACTAGACGTGCTAGATTGCGCAGGAGAGTCTTGTATCTCCAGCTTGGGACTTGATGATGAGTGCTGATTCAAGATACTGGAAATGGACATCGCTGGCTGCGTCCGATTATGCCAATGAGGTGCGTCTGCAGCGCCGTCATCACTGGATATCGGATCAGCTGGCAGGTATGGACTGGTGGGAGCAGGAGCATCACTTTTGGACAGCGGTTGGCCAGTGTGTGCCTTGGTATCTTGTGCTGTTTCAGGTTGTGCTGCAGTAGTAAGCGACTGCTGTGTGGCACCAAGATCAGGTTGATGATCTGCTTGGCGATCGCGGTGCACATTCTGCACCGTAGAATAGTCGGACATTGCGTCGCAAATCAGTGAATCTACACCGTTTTATGTTAGTGGTATCTAGCCTGACAGCAATCTGAAAAGGACCCACTCTAAGCTGAGCCACTATACAGCAACGGACACTTAGTTCAATACAAAATCAATTCTTGAACCTCCAGCCCTAAAGCTTGCTACAGCCACACACCCCTTGGACACGATTGGCACGGTCGGGCGCGGGCGGCTCTTTTGATTTACTTGCGCGCGTCACGGCCAAGACAATTTCCAGCCGTTCATTGCCCAATTCATTCTCTGAGGGTGCCTCGTGTGTGTCCGGCACGTGAATTCGCGACCTAGAGGGTAAAGTGCGGAGGACCATGCATGCACCTCCTCCGAAGGTTAGTCAGCGTTGCCATGCTTCGAATGTGGAGCGGAATCTAGTACGGGGGTATCAATAGAGTAGGAGCTATTTGGATGAGACAGAATGGCTAGGGGGGGCAATCTGCGCGGATCGCATGTAGGATGGGAAGTTTCGGCTGAAGTGAGAATTTTGAAAAATACGTACCGGCTGAGCATAAGACCCTTCAAACTGCGAATTTCTGCCTTGATCTGCTGCATCTCAGCGGCAGGTTGGCTTGCAGGAGATGGTTGCGACGTAGGCCCTGACCCGAATGCGCTGAAACGGTTGCCCACTGTACTCAAAGCTGTTTCCTGTTCCAAAAGTTTGGCGCGGACATCGTTCCGGAACGATTCTAGTGTCCCGTTCAATGATCGCATCGCACGCGTCGGTGCTACGGGAGGAATCGGACTGGTAAGCTCGGTGTCTTGGGAAGATTCAGAGGGCGCAGAACCAAGGTCCATTAACCCATCATCGTCTGCATCCATTTCGTCCGCGACACTCGCCGTGATAGTACGCCGCTCGCCACATTGCGCTCGCGCAGCGTGCCGGAGAGCATGATGCAAAGTATCCAATGCGCTGCGCAACGGGTTCGTGATATCAATTGGAGCGAGTTTCTTTTGAGTCGCTTGGTTTTGTTCTTCTTCAGGCTCTTGCTGCTCTGGAGACCCATCTCCGCTCTTCTCAAAAAGAGAATCAGTCTCAAGAGACTCTGGTGACTCGGAGGTATTCTTATCTGTACTCATCGGAGAGGTATCATTAGCGTCCATTTTCTCGGCTCCCTTTTTGACATCCTCTTGATCAACCTGAGTATCATCATGGTCCGAGGGTAACTGATCTGAGATCGGGACATCGACCCATACTGGCTCATAATCCGGGGGTAATAGCTTGGCCACACGGTTTGTGCGGAAAGCTCCAATTAGCTCGACAAGTTTGCTATACTGATCCAGCTGCAAGCTCACCAAGTTGCTTCGCGCATCAATCAGCTGAGAGATCCGGGGAAGCACATATCGACGGAACAATAGAACTCCAACTGCCGATAGACAGCCGCCCAACATGAGAAGAGACTGGAGCACCCGAAAAAAGTCAATCAGAACATCGTAGCGTGGCTTCATAAGTATGGATGCATAGTTGTAAAGCACCTCGTTAGCGTCACGAGGAGGTGCAGGGCTCGTAGAATACAGAGTCAGCGGCGAGGTTGGGTACGAGGCAGGAGGGATCGGCGGCGCAGACGTTCTCTCTGGGACAGGTGAGTCGAATGCCTGTTTCGCAAGCTCATACATGGTATCTAGATTTGCGTTCTGCGGGTGTAGCGATGCCATGAACGTCTCTGTCAGAGGCAGGCTCTCAGGCCGTTCGGCATCGTGTCGCGCACGTTCGATCGCATCATCGCTCATGCCCTTCGATCGGAGAAACTCCTTCTGATCGTCTGAAATCTGAACTTTTCCATCATCCGCTGTGTCAGCATCTGCATGCGACCGCAATGTCGTCAAAAACCGCACGGCCTGTGCGTGCCGTGCATCCTGCGCTATCTCCTCCGACCCCATCACGATGATGAGCGTGTGGAGCTGCTCCCACGTGGAGCCATGTGCACTATTATTCACGTGATTTCAAAACTACATCGTGCACGCGGACAGTTGCGAAGGCATGCAGAAACTGGCAACGTGGGTTTTTGGGATTGCGATTAGGATTGTTCCTTTCCATTGACGATCGAAGATGGAGTCTTCTGCTAAGGCCCCTGTGAAGCTTGCCCGCGTACGTATTTGGATGGATGGCTACGATGTGTGCTCTGGTATATGTGTATCGAGTCATTCTTGCAGCTCTAGGACAGAATACTGACTTTGACAGGTTATCAAGGTTTTGGGCCGTACCGGCTCGCGTGGTGGTGTGATCCAATGCCGTGTCGAGTTCATGGACGACACTTCGCGCAGCATCATCCGTAATGTCAAGGGACCTGTTCGTGAGAACGACATCCTGGCTTTGCTCGAGTCGGAGCGTGAGGCTCGGTATGTATTTGGAGGAGCTAACATGTAGTCGCTTGCGTTAAAAGTGCACCTCTGTCGGAATCCCTAAAGTATTTATATCCATGTTGTGCGTGTCTCGTGCAATTGTCCGTATACGTGACATTGGTCTGCTAGAGCAACGCTCACTTTTTTCGCGTTCATGCAGCCTATATACAAAATCAATCGATGCCTCACTTTCCTATAATGCTTTGTGTCACTTGTTAGAAGTAGCCGGCTCCCTACACAATCTATGCGATGGCCGACACTACAAATAGACAGGACTCTTCACTAGGAGCCCGGACGTTCAACTCCATAGTCACCCCTTCAGACGGCTGGTACATCATTCGAACACGCGCCAAGACTGTCTCCATACCAGACGGACGTGCCACACGCCCGGCCAACAGGATGGTGTGCACGCTTGGATTCGCGGGAGTTTCTGTGCCGCCGAGTGGTAGCATGCCCAATATCTCTATGAGGGTGGAGCAAGCTGCGTCTAGACTCTCTAGAGCGGTTAGAGCAAACGTTTCCGTAACACTTGCGTCTGGCTCGAGCTCGTCCCAGATTGCAGCAAAGTTCACTTCAGTCGGCTGGATATAGTCAGAAACATTCAGTTCCAATTCTTCCGTTTGATATTCGTCTTGGTAGCCTTCCGCTTCCGGTTCGCCACTAGCCGGATCCACTTCCTTAGAGATGAAGCGCAAGGTGTTGCTCAGTGTTGCAAGCGGGAACGGCATAGACGTGTCTCGTTTCAGCGATACGTATGCCGTGCCACTTGGGGTAGCAGTTGACAGCTGTGCAACAGGTAAGATGAACAATTCTTCCAAACCTGCCTCGGCCAATCCACCGACCATGACCGCAATGTCTTCTAGGACGATCTCCGCAAGTGTGTTGGTGATGTTGTATTGCAACACCAAATGTTCCGAGAAGACATGTTTCACAGCGGTAACAACATATTCTGTCTCGCTTTCTGTGAGCGGCGTCGGTGCATCGATCGGTGATGAGTTCAGCAAAGGCCCATACGAGGCAAAGGCTTCCACGTCAGCAAGCTGCTGAGCATAAACGGAGTGCGCATCAGCCAAGATTCCATCGGCCTCTACTCCATCCAAGCCATGTTCAGCGGTGTGTGGAATACCCTCTGGGATCGGTAGTGATGAGCGCTGTGTGTTCTGCGAGCCGAACTCATACGCATGTTGAGCAGCTTGTTCCCGCGTAATCTGGGGGACACTAGCATAATCAAAAGGAAGCTGTGACGCGAGTCCCGTTTCCATATAGGCTTGCAGCTGCTGTTCAAGCGAAGCAAGGTCCGGCGTTGCGGTATTTTGGATCAATTGCTGGTTCAGTGTACTAGGTCCAAGAAGACGGAGTGCCAAAGCCGCTCGGTCACGTACTTCGTCGTCCACATCCTCCAAGCAACGTTTCAAAAGAACACGGATACGTGTGGTGAGTTGCTCGTTGTACGCGCCAAACTTCGACAAACTGTTTACTGCGGCTGCTCGCACAATAGCATTCTCAAGGATGACTCGATTGTAGATGAAACGGATGTACTTGTGCGGCTCAGGCATATGAGGACCCTCGAGACCGAGCAGATGCAAGATCCGTACACTTAACTTGGTAAACTCACAGTCTTCAATGAATTCACACAAGTGGCCCAGGGCGGTCTCCTTGCATCCCTGAACGAATTTGGCCATGGCAAAGATAGCTTCCACGACGGATTTCTTGAATTCGTAACCACCTTCGTCACGAAGCACCCCGGCAAGAAAGCCGAGCATGGCGGACTGTTTCCCTGGAAACTTGAGGGATAAGCTTCGAATAGCATCCACGACGATGATCTTGAATTCATCACTGATTTCCGACATGAACCCACTGATTTGTTTGATCAGGCGGTCCACTGATGATTCGTTGCCTGTTTTCAGTAACGTAGCAATTGCATAAGTCGCAACACCACGGTTGGCATCACTAATGAGGTTCTCCATATCCATATTGCAAGCCTGTACAGCCTGTGGACGAGTTTGTGCCAACTCAGCCAAGGTGCGCACTGCCGCGAACTTCATCGTGGACCGTGGCGAGGACAAAGACATTTGTAGCACGGCAATAGCCCTTGATTGCTGCTCAGCACCAACACCATTCATCGAGCAAAGAGCGCGCGCTGCCTCGTAGTTCACCATCTCGCTCTTGTGTCTTAGCCAGCCAACCAATAGTTCCACCAATGACCCACGCATATTAGGGTCTTCTTCTGCGATCTTCGCTGCGTACCGCACCAACATACAAAGTGCATATGGGTTGCGCAAAGGTTGTGCGCCTTTTGAACCTCCTAGCTGCTGGATCATTTTTGTGACGGCAATCCTGTCAGTTTGGCGTGCGAGATACAACAGCCCAAGAGCATGATATTGCACAATATAGCTCATGCTTGGCATACTGGCTTGCTCAACGTTTCCCGCGGAGGACTCTACGCCGAAGCGCATCGATAATCCACGACTAGAGAATCCGCCCAGTCCATTGCTAGACCCTGACGAGATAGCTGGGCGCATGTTGATTGCTTCCGATACCTCGTTACTCCAGCGTCGGACCACATCGCGTGCACTAGTGAACAAATGGTAGGAAGAAACGATTGCTGCACAAGCCACGGACGGATTTCGATCGACGATGGCCGATTTCAGGTATCGTTCCAGGCCCTGGACCATGCTTGGGTCTACGACTCTGGTTAAAGCACGGATAGCGTTGGGCCGATAGACTACCTCTGTATTTGGTTGCATATCCTTCATGATGGATGCAGTAACCATGATGATATCATCCGCAAAGGGCGCTAACTCTTTAATCACCAAGTACACCATTTGTCTAAGAGCAGCATCTTTGTTCTGAAATAGCTTTGTAGCTCCGAAAAATAGGGCAGTAGCTTCCTGTCGCGAGAACTTCTCTCCATTGTATAGAAGGTACAGAATCTTGGTGAGCAAAATCCGGCATCTCCTTGGACTAATGTTGGAATCATGGAAAGCACGGGCTTCTTGGATCACAGATGTCTTATCTTGACGAAAAGACACCATGCCCACCTCCTCGTCCTTCTTGAAAGACATCCTGCTCAGCACCAACGTCCGCCCACCTACGTCCCGTGTAGGTTTCGACACAGCGATGAACACACGGCGCGTCGCCAGCTCGGTATGTTTCTTGGGCTAGAAGGCCGCACAAGAACATGCGACAAATAGACCTACTAGCCCCCACTAACACGTTACAAGGGGCACGTGGCGTCCATTGCGTGCGTGACTCGGCCGGGATCAGCACATAGTGGCGCTTTAGGCCTCATAGCGATTTCTGAACCTCGACGTGGAAAGGCCCAAGATCTGCAACCTCTTCATGAACCTAGTTGTTGTGAGACATTTTCCGTGGGAACTCTGGTGAGAGCGTAATATCAACATGGCTTCCGATGACCATAACTCCATTTCTTTCATTTTGGGACTCAACCAATTTCAAGAAGGCAGCACTCCCACTGAGAACGTGGAGGAGTCGCACGACACACAGCACCCAGCACTACTTGCAGGTCTCAATACGTTGCCCTCTGGACGAACTGAGCAGTCAGAAACAGATATGACAAACTTTGCGAACCAACTCTCGCTTTGGACCAATGCTAGCTTCAATTTTGACGGGCCTATGGGCCATGCTTTGATTGGTGATGAAGAAAAAGACACCCCCAAAAATCACAATCAGACTCATCGCGAGGACGAGGATGATCGTATACAACGTTTTCTTGCTGCGTCTAGCGCGCATTCCAATGCAGCGCGCGACAAAAACCGGGAGTTGAATCGCGAATCACGTATGTCATCCATCAATTCTCCTGGGTCAAATCCTTTGCCAGAGGTGCATCGCAATCAACACAATACATTCCTTGGCAATGCGCCAAATTCTGTAGCACCTGACCCCCCGCTTGACATGCTGTCTTCTGCTGCACCTACTTCCGCATTTCCTCCCCCTTCAACGCAAGCGCGCAATGAAACTCATCGCCCAACAAGCAATTGGGGGCACGCATCGCAGCCAAGCGCCAGCTCCAACTCACCACTTCCGCGATTGGAGCAGCGCTCTGAGCCGCAACCTGCATCAGGTTCTAACTGGGATTTAACATCAACTTTGGCTTTGCAGTACTTACTGTCGAAGAATCCGAACGTTTTGCAGAATTTGCCATTGAATCAGCAGTCTCAAGCTGCGGCTATAGCACCGAACTTCAACCCATCGTCGTGGGCATCCTCTAGCGGCGCTCCTTCTAGCGCTTCAAGCTCCGCACAAGCGTCAAGTACCTCGAATGGAGGCGCTTCCCTGCTCCCGACGTTCCCAAATCCATCACTTCAACAGACACGTTCTCAAGGGGTATTTAATCAAGAACCTTTTTCAACAGAGAATCTTGACTTGTCTACACAAACCGCAGCTCCTTCATTAGCAACGTCCAACAACACACAGCGTTCTTCTCGCGAGCCGATGCGGGAGCCGCCTGCCACGGATTTTACTTTTGTTTCGCAGAATCAACACCCGCGAGGGTCGTCATTAAATCGGAAACGAAGCTCGTCATCTTCGCAGGTTCCCGAATTGGCGCATGCTGATGGAGAAGTTGACTTGGAAGATGGCAACCTTCAAGGGGATTCTGGCGACGGTGAGGATCGTCGGCTGAATCGCGGTGCTGTATCTGATCGCGTCAGATTGGTAGATACTGGGAACCCAGAAGCAGATGCAGAAGCGAATCGCATGGCTCTAGAAGAAGACAAGCGTCGACGTAACACCGCGGCTAGTGCTCGGTTCCGAGTGAAGAAGAAACAGCGAGAAGCTGCGCTCGAGATGACAGCTCGCGAATTGGAGACACAGGTCAGCGAGCTTAAGCAATCCAACGAACGATTGCGCACCGAAAACGAATGGCTGAAACGTTTGATCACTGCAAGGCCTGAGGGTTTATCGGCGTTACTCGGGGCGGCCATGCCGCCTACCTACATTGCGAATCCACCAAGCGCACCGCAACTAGAAACATCAAGAGCGCCAATGCCACAAACTTCCCCAGTGAAGGATCTAAGAGACACACAGCCAAAGTGAATTTGTAAAGAGGCGCTTGACTTGCTCAGCCTAGAGTGTGAGTGACAAGATAGATTCGTTTTCTATAGAATGTAAGAGTATGAACAAAAGATGGTCGGATCAGAAGCCATTTGCAAGCGCTCCAGCTTCTTCTAATGTAACAGGATTATCGCTTTGTCGGATGTCTTGCATAGCGCGTTCCGCGCCATAATGCACCACTTCGCGGCATACTTTTGCTAGTTCTTCGTGCTTATCCAAGTCTTGACTCAGAAGCTGGATTGGATGCCGGTCTGGGTCGTACAAAATCAGGATATCACTGCATTAGTACCATGGACATACGTTCGAGGAGGATGAATGTCCATTGTCTCGACATCAAGTGAAATAAGGCGCTGCCTAGCTTTATGAATATCAGGTACAGAAAAACATAGGTGATGAAAACTCTTGTAATGTCAGTGAAACGAAACTTACTCCGCCCTTGACGGTATCATGATAATTGCTGTCATATTCGGTGCCTCTACGTGGTGAGAAGGACAAATACGTACTTGCGCTGCACTAGTTCCAGCAGCGAAGAGGCTTGACCAAACATTGGGGTATGTTTATCAGCAGGAAACTGTAGCCAGACTTTTTGGATGTCGCTTCGATCAGCCAACGAGCTACTTACCTGCCGGTCATCTCTCGCACTAGATCCATCCCTAGATCAGTAAGAGGAACCTACCGAACACCTCTTGGTAGAACATTACGCTCTCCTCAATATCCTTTACCTGAAGGCATATCGAGTGAAACGAGAATCCCTTAGTCTCCCTCCAAGGAGATGCCATGGTCCTGAGAAGTCCAAAGCGTATGCCCCCACTTTCAAGCTCTCAGCTTCCCCCTAAGTGGAGTCTCCACAGCCTCGGCCGATCATGGCTAGGCTGCGACGTCAATGATTGAAATAGCTATCGAAAATCACTCCGAATGCATGACGATAAAATCCCAACTGTCTGAATTACAAACTAAAGATTGTAACGAATAGAAGAGGAAAAACGTTTTCCTAGAGAACCATTTTCTACTTTGACAAATCCCGTTTAATGATATGCCGCGTTGTCACTTTCCACCGGCTCGAGTTGCTCGGTGTCGGATACCAACGATTCCTTCAGCTGACCGTGCTTGTCGTAACGACGTGGAGTCTCGCGCTCGATGCGCACAGCCGAGTAAGGGTTCCACTTGCTGGAGCGCGCGAATATACTGTCCATCTCTTCCAAACTGCGGCCGGCGGTTTCGGGGAAGATCCACCATGAGGCAGGAACCATCAACAGGTTGATCACGGCAAAAATTAGATAGGTGTAGTTGTGGATGTTGGCAAAGGCAACAGGTGTAATCATCACCACCATGAAGTTGAACAACCAGTTGGCACTAGTAGACACACCGTTCGCCTGCGCACGGATACTGAGGGGTGTACATTCTGCGGGGTAAAGCCAAGTCATTCCAAGCCAGCCAATCGCGAAGAAAGTGTTGAAGATAAATAGGAATACGCATGCAGCAATCGCTGGTTTCTTGTTTTGTGCTGAACTCGGATCGTAGTCGGTAGTAGGCATCTTCAGCGCACTATGGCTCAACAAGGCACACAGAATTCCCATAGTGCAGGCCATGCCTAAAGCGCACCAAATCATCAGCTTCCTTCGGCCAACTCGTTCGATCATAAAGATGGCAAGAATCGAGGCCATAAAGTATTCTGTACCGTTGCAGGCAGCAAGTATACGGGACTCGACAGGCTTGAGACCGATACTTTGCTCAAAGATAGTGCCAGCATAGTAGGTAATTAGATTAATACCACAGATTTGCTGGAACATCTGAATAACAAAACCAAGAGCCACGCGGTGGAAGTTGTGATTAGGACCTTGCTTCAACATATCCTTTGCAGAAGCGCTCGCGGACAATTCCAAACTTTGCTTAATTTCAGTTACGTGCAGATCGATGGAACCGTCATTCAACGGAACACAATCCAATGCCGAGAGCACTCGACGAGCTTCTTGTTCTTTGCCGCGTAGCAAGAGCCAACGTGGACTTTCCGGCATCCAAATGGTAAGGAAAGTCGGGATAATCAACACAATCTGGAACGCGATGGGGACCTGCCATGAAGCATTAGCATGAGGGCCAGTCGGATTCGACTTCCACGCCCAGTAAAGAGCAAAGTCTACCCAATAAGAAATCATGATACCGAAACTGATCAAAGAGCCCTCGATCATGATAAGCATCCCACGATTATGCGGAGGAGAACACTCAGACTGCCACATAGGAATCTTTGGTGAGTATAAACGCCTCAGAGATCAACTTACTGTGGATGTGTGTTGACCATTACCAATGCCTGCGATAATCCGACCAATCCAAAGCATCGCCATTCTTCCATGCTCGGAACCAGGTTCTCCTGAGCATACCTGCAAAATTGCACCGATAAGCATCATACTGGCGGTCAGCTATCCAGGTTTCGGGCACTTACATGCTACCAATCCAAATCATTCTTCGACGACCAAGCGTATTACCCCAGATGATACAGCTCACAGCACCCATAAAGCATCCAATCTCATAGATACCAATGGTGGCACCCTGAAGTGAAGAGTTGTGCGGGTTTCCCTTAAGGCGGGGATCGTCTCCTGGCGAGGGACTAGTGATATCAATCTGGGGAAATGCCATACGGAAAGGCGGAAGAGTCAGCAGACTCCCCATTACACCCTGGTCGTAGCCAAAGAGTACAAATCCTACACCAGCACAGATCGCAATGAGCAAATTTAGCTTCACGCCGGTTAAGCCAAGGAAGGAAACTACTTCTGAAGACTTGCCGAAATTCTCGTTGTGGTACAGATCTTGGCCATCCTGCCCAGTAGGACTTGAGCCCGAACTCAACTGTTTCTCAGTATACTGGTTAGGGACTGAACCATTCCCCACTCCATTTGCGTCGTTGTTGTTCATGACAATGACTGGCAAAGGTATAAAATGGTATTAGAGAATTCTGTTTATGGGCCAAGTCCCCACCCATGCTTGCTACTAGATTTACTCCACGCATACTGTGGGGCTGAGTCAACTGCAGGCTCAAAGCTCCAGCGCTTAATGAGACGAACCAATCACAAAACTTGCGACCTCTCCTGACTCCACAGTGCCCTTTATCCCTTAGAAATATCTGGCAAATGAAAGCAAACCAATATAATAGACCAATAGACAGTGTGTACTTATGCAATTTAGCTCGACGTCTCTGTACGCTGAAAATCTCAGGTGCTTGGCTTGAGACCCCAACACCACGTGGTACAACGCTATTGGAGCTAGTCGACTTCGTCTTTCAGGGAAGCTGGTCATTACGTGTGCACGCTTTCTATGACGTGAGGCCGCAGTAAGTAATCAGGTGCAAGATTCAATGAAGATTTAGACACAGATGAGATGTGTGTAACTCGATAAACTATTCAATACTGCTACTATAGCCTGACCTGAATCGTGAATGATGTGCAGTGACTATTTCATTCTATATAGACTTTATCATTCCAGTAAAAAATAAATAGTCTGCATCGATTAATTTGTGCTCTAAATGTCATCGTCCGCTTAATCTACAGCACCAGATCCGTCCGATCGATTCGCGAGCAGGGTCTGACTAAATTAGTCATTGTTGTCAGTTTCGCCAGGTTAAGCTGCAGAAAGATCGTCACCGCCCCTGACAGATACAATTGCTAAATGCGAACGTAGTCACGCGATCGAGAACAGGACAACCAGTACACTTCTTCTTTCGTCAATTTCTCGCGCCGAGATTCATGACGATCGCCAAGATATCTACTGATTGAAATCTGATTATGTGCCGATGCTGAATAACGCCAGTAGTGACCGCAAAAAAACTGTGCACCGCATCCAGCTATTGGTCTCTTTTTTACGGGGTTCATAGTAAGCGCAAAATACTGACGCTGTGCGTAGGAAATGAAATCCTGTTTATCTAAAACAAGCCCGCGCAGCAATCAGATAGGTTTTGTATATTAATGTGCTGATGTTAAATACAATCCTGAACGAATCTTGCTCCTCTGCTTTTCCATAGGAGGGACGAAATGGAATTCTTTCGTCATCTTTACAAGGTCTACCGACCTGAGTTCGAGCAGCCAGGTCAGGAGTTCCCTGAAGAGGCCAAGGGGAAGCCTGTTGCAACCCGTCTACCGAATGCAGACGAAGTTGCGGACGATGTCCGAGCAGATTTGAAAAATGATGACGATGCCAAACAAGTTGGTGTCGCGATCGCTCAGGCTACCTATGCCTTATCTGGTGCTTCTTGGTACATCATGATGATAGCATTGTTTATTGTATACTGGGTATACTCTATGGACAATTTGACGACCTTGACCTACTTGATTTATTCTATGTCTTTAAACGCGTCACAGAAGCCTTCTTATCTCACTGCTGTAGCAATCGAGGGTGTTATTGCTGGTGTTGCTAAGCTGATTATTGCCAAGCTTGCTGATATCTATGGTCGATTCACCGCTGGTTTGGTTACCATGTTCTTCTACTGCTTGGGATTCCTAATCTTGGCTGTCTCGCATACAAACAAGGCACAAACCGCTGGAATTGCTCTGCAAGCGGTGGGTAACTCGGGCCTGCTCATGGTTATATGGATCATCTTGGCAGATTTCCTGTCGTCGCGAATGCGCGCTTTCGGTATCGCATTTGTGACCTTGCCGTTCTTGATCACCTTTGCTACTGCACCCAAGATCTCTACAAAGGTGGAACTAACGAATTGGCGTTGGGGATACGGCATGTTCTGTATTCTTGTGCCAGTCACAATGGCCCCAATTCTAGGGATCCTTTACTATTTGGAATCAAAGGCGAAGCGCAGTGGTCTTGTCCCTAAGCATCCCTACCTTCGTAATGGCTTTTTGCATGGCCTCAAGGAATTTTTGCTGGATGCTGACATCGGTGGCATGATTTTGATTCTTGCCGGGTTCATTTTCCTATTGCTGGCCCTTACCCAAGGTGGAACGGAAGGCTGGAGCACTCACTGGATCATTGCATTGCTTGCCGTTGGCGGTTTCTTGATCTTGTTCATACCCATCTATGAATACTTTATCTCACCGCGACCTTTTATTCGTCAACGATGGCTGAACTCCAGTGTAGTTCTTGCTATTTTCATCGCGTTGTTCGACTTCATGTCGTTCAACATCTCTTTCCAAATGCTGTTCTACTGGCGTTCGATCGCGTTGAACTTGTTGTCAACTGACCCTAAAACATTGTATTTCACTTACACCGACTCCGTATGTTTAACAGTGTTCGGTGTGCTGGCAGGAGCCATTATCTGGGCAACTCGCCGCTACAAGCCGGTTGTCATTGTTGGCGCTATCATCCGTTTGGTTGCTTATGGGTTGATGATTCGTTACCGACACGCTGGTACAACTATGGTGCAAGCAGTCTGGCCGCAAGTGTTGTTGGGGATGGGAGGAGGTTTCGTTGGCGATGTGATTACCATTTCGTCTCAAGTCACTGTCCGTCACCAGGATGTCGCTATGGTCACTGCTGTTGTCATGCTTTTCCAGTCCATTGGGCAAGCTATTGGTACAGCAATTTTCAGCGCAATCATCGATGACCAGTTCCCGAAGAAATTGATGCAGTACCAGGGTATTCCCAAAGAGCAAGCTGCAATGGATGCATTGACCTTCACGACGGCCAGCACATATGGATTGCAAAACCGCGACTCGCCACAGACTCAGACTCAGATTCGTGCTTGGAATGACGCTGCGGAACGCGCACTATGGGCTGGTATCGTGTTCTCTGCTATGGTGTTGATCTGCTCGTTGTTCTTGAAGGACTATGTGTTGACCCGTTCGCAGAACGTTGTGAGTGCCGAACTACCAGAGAAGAGTCCATGGGCGATGGGAAGCGATCGCACTTACGAGAACGCCATCGAAGGCGGAGAAATGCGAAACGGAGACCTGGACGGATACAAAAAGAACGACCTCGACTCGACCTATGGTTCGCGCGCGAATGGTGCACCCTATGCACCCGAATCGAATGCAAATGGACTCGCCTATCCTAACGGGGAAATTTCTGGAATTGATAACAACCTTGGCAACACACAAGGAAGCAATGCCGCAAACGCTCCTGGTTTCGGCAGCAACGCAAAACAAGACGCTGCATATGGAGCTGGAAGCTTTAACGTTGCCGGTAACGTGAACAGCAGTGATGCAAATGCTGGAAACGCGGTCGGTAACAATACTGATGGCATGGCATACTCTTCGCGACCCGTAACTGAAGTGATTCCCCAGTACGGTCAGCATGTCACAAATACCGCTTGAGCGTTATCTTACTAGCGCAAGCTAGCCTAATTCAAATAGAGGTCACGCTAAAATGTTGGTTTTGATATTTGACGAAGGTATAGACGATATAATGAGAACAATATTAATTGGAAGCGATTAGACGGCCAGATTGGAGATTGTTATTGGGTCTTACTAGTGTTTTGAAGTCGTTCCCATGTTCGCTTTGCGATCTGACGAAACACTTCATGGCTGGTCTGTGCCTCTTTGGGCGAGATAGATCTGGATTGTGGACGAATTACCTCCGGGACACCAGTGTCACCGCCTTGGCTGACATGCATCTCAAGCGGTATTTTACCAAGAACTGCTGTCTGGAGCCGCGAAGCGAGCTGATCGAAGTTTTCGCTGGACCCAAAAATCGGATAGGTCATGCCAGTGTCTGGTGCAAGGAAATGAGACATATTCAACACAAGTCCAAGAATCTATCGTTAGCCTCTAGACATACTGGGACGTTGACTTTGTTAAACATGGTGATCCCCTTCCTAGCGTCAATCAAAGCGACATCCTGTGGTGTGCTGACTACTACTGCACCATCGACCATTACCAATTGACTCAGGCTCAACGCTACGTCTCCAGTGCCCGGTGGCATGTCGATCACTAATACATCAAGCTCTGGAAGCCCTGTGCTTGAGTCGTTAGTTTCGGGCGACACGCCAGCGCGCCAATCGACATCGAATAGAAGCTGCTGAACAGCCTTCATGACCATCAAACCGCGCCAGACCACCGGTGTGTCCGCATTGGATCCAGAGCTAGCAGGGGGCAACAAGAATCCCATCGACATACATGGCACCGAATAGTTGGTCATAGGGATCAATGCTCCTTCTGTGGTAAGCTAATCGCGTACGCTGTGTCAACTCTGGCTCGCCTAGGTCTTCAAGATGCATTAACTTGGGCAGACTTGGGCCATAGATATCTAAATCCAAAAGGCCTACTCGAGCCTTGCGCTTCAAAACCTCTGTTGAAGTCGCCGCAAGACCTAGGGCTAGATTTACAGCCACTGTACTTTTCCCAACTCCACCTTTGCCGCTCGAGACAGCAATCACTTTCTTCACATTAGGTATGGGCTTTTTGCTCGGTACACCGCTGCCGCGCCGTGGCATTGATGGCGGCACACGTTGATTGTTTCTTGGAAGTCCCTTGAGTTAAAGAGGTGACCTACCAATGGGTTTTCATGTCCACGCAACGCGCTCCATGACAAATTTCGAACGTAAAGTTGTGAATTAGGCAACTTCGCCTTACTACGTAGGGTGTTGCTCAAATAAGCATAGCTTCTAGGCGTATGCCACATTATTCAGATGCTGAAAACCAAAATTGGCCTAATATTCACGATCGCCTCCACATTCTTAAAGGTACCAATGCCTCTACATGCCATTCAGGATGTGATAGGTGTAATCGGGCTTGGATGGTACATCGCTATATGGGCTCTTTGCTTGTTAGGATGGAAAGTTGCTCACGAAAATTTCGGACTCTCATATCCAAAATCCCCCCTCTCCTCACTGGGATCACGGAATGGAATGGGCACGCTTATCGAGACGCAGGATGAAGACGCGCCTAGTGTATCTGTTCTGCGGCCACTTGCTGGCCTCGATTGCAATCTGTTCACCAACCTCTGCTCTATCTTTGAACAAAAATACCCCATAAATCGCTTCGAAGTATTATTGAGCGTCGCTTCCGAAAGAGATCCTTGTTTACCTGTAGCTCGACAAGTCGTCGCTCGTTACCCGCACATTAAGAGCACAGTCCTTGTCGGCGCTGTTGACAATTTGGGGGTTAACCCGAAAATCAACAATCTAGCACGCTCTTACGCCGAAGCGCAATACGATATCGTATGGGTAGTAGACAGCCAAGTTTGGCTGAGTCCACATGCGATGAGCCGCGCTGTGGATGCGCTGACAATGAAACCCTTAGCACCTACACCCGCGTTCCTCTCTAGAAAGCCACACGGGAATCGTGTAGGAATTGTGCACCATGTGCCTTTAGGAGTGCTCCCGGCAAACACATGGGGATCTCATCTTGAGCGAGCATTCCTGAGTACCACTCATGCGAAAATGTATCTGGCCATCAATGCATTGGCGATTGATAGTTGTGTCATGGGCAAAAGTAATTTGTATCGGAAAAGTGACTTGGTACAAGTTCCTGATTCGTTCTTCGCATATGATGATGACGGACAAGAAAGTAGCGCAGTCCAGATACCATGTCTCAGTCGTGATTCAAGTTATGGACAAGCTCATGAAGAGTCTGAAATACTGTTGAAAGCACGACCACTCACGCGATTTGGAATCTTTCTAGCGGAAGACAACATGCTCGCTTTGAGTTTATGGAGACCCCCTCTAAACCTTGCGCACCGCGTCGCGCCAGGCAATGTCGCACATGTTGCAGTTGGCGACATTCATACGATCACCGAGTATGCTAAGCGCAGGATGCGATGGATACGTGTGCGGCGGTACATGGTTCCTGAGGCAACATATCTTGAGCCCTTCACAGAAAGCCTTGTTGCGGGTGTGTTAGGATGGTTAGGTATCTACTGTTGGGTTATCACACCCATGGTAGGCATGCTTCAAGGTAAAAAATATTGGCTATCCTTTGCCCTATTCTACGTATCTCATCTCTTGGCATGGCACTGCGTCGATGAGCGGGTCTTGTGCGCTTTACAAAGCGGCAATCCATTACCACCAGCAGAGCGCGCATCTTTCCGTGTAGCCTGGTGCCTGCGCGAGCTACTTGCCTTACCTATCTGGCTATGGGCCATGCTAGGGACTACTGTAACCTGGCGAGGCAAACGCTATCGAATCCTAAAAGATGGGCGTGCCTCGCGCATTGAATCAGGAAACCAAGGTACACTGGCCGACTAATTAGTGTGTCCGCTCGTTTGACGTCATAATAGCATCAACTCCATAATTCCGACATATCCTTCTTTATCATCCTACGCTTCTTTTCTAGACTTTTGGCCCATGCGAAAATTGACCGAATTCCACGTGATAAGCTCGGCTTTGTTCGCGCTTGAACCTTATTCTGGCACACGACATGTCGAACGAAGGAAAAACGATTACCTGCAAAGCCGCTATTGCATGGGAAGCTGGCAAGCCTCTTAGCGTCGAGGATGTCCGTGTGGCTCCACCGCGCAAAGGCGAAGTCCGCGTTGAAATCTTGTACAATGGTCTTTGCCATACTGACGTGTACACCTTATCGGGCAAGGACCCAGAGGGCCAATTTCCTGCCATTCTCGGTCACGAAGGTTCCGGTATTGTTGAATCGGTAGGAGAAGGTGTAGAAGATGTCAAGCCTGGAGACCACGTAGTATTGCTGTACACCGCTGAATGTCGCAAATGCAAATTTTGTAAGTCAGGCAAGACGAATTTGTGCCAAGCCGTGCGTGCTACCCAAGGTCAGGGAGTGATGCCGGACGGTAGCAAACGATTCACCTCGGTTCGTACTGGCGAGGAGCTCTTCCATTTCATGGGCACCTCGAGTCTAAGTCAATACACGGTCGTATCGCAATATTCGCTTGTCGCTGTTGACGCCGATGCGCCTATGGATCGCACCTGTCTGTTGGGTTGTGGCGTGACGACTGGATACGGTGCAGCTGTGTATACTGCCAAAGTTGAAAAGGGATCTACGGTCGCGGTTTGGGGTGTCGGATGCGTTGGTCTCGCAGTGATCCGTGGCGCAAAAGAACAGGGCGCCTCGCGAATCATTGGGATTGATACAAACCCTGCTAAAGAGTCTTGGGCTAAGAAATTTGGAGCGACCGACTTTTTGAACCCGAAAGATTTGAAATCTGATGGCAAATCTGACCCGGTCGTTGCAAAGTTGATTGAAATGACAGATGGTGGATTGGACTACACCTTCGACTGCACGGGTAATGTGTCGGTGATGCGGAGTGCTTTGGAAGCATGCCACAAAGGCTGGGGAGTATCAACGATCATTGGTGTTGCAGCGTCAGGCGAAGAAATCTCTACGCGTCCTTTCCAGCTGGTTACTGGACGAAAATGGCAAGGATCTGCGTTCGGTGGTGTGAAAGGGCGAACGCAGCTGCCTGGTCTAGTGAAACGATACGTGGATGGCACGTTCCCAATCGACGACTACGTCACTCATCGTGTGTCCCTGTCGGATGTGAACAAAGGCCTGGAATATATGAAGGACGGTGAATGTATCCGATGTGTTGTGAACATGACCAAATAAAAATCCAATCTAGTACCTAAATAGCGAGCTCTATTGATTCAATGAGTAGGCAGGCGGCAGCTCTTGAGGGACCTGGTTCAACAGCAATGGACTTGCATCGCTGCTTGCTGGTCCGCTATACAATGTGCGCGGAGATGTGCGAGACATGCTACCGTACTGGTTCTCATTTTGTGAGCTGAGATGAGGTGGTGCTGCCCATGAAAGGCGATTCGTTCTAGACTCATTGTTGTCAGGACTTCTGCTTCCACTTGCTTCCGTGTCAGGAACACTAGAAGAGGGAAACTCGCCAACCTTGCCTGTGTGCCTAACACGGTCTAGTAACAGATCGGTGGGATCAGGAGGTGGTAGCATAGCGCGCTCTGCTTTGGACAAATCCGCAAGGCTCATCCCACACACACACATTTGATGAGACTCGCCAGGGTCTCGGTTAGCGCGTACGATTTGATCCCAATCGGAAAACCCATGGTTGAGCACTGGGACATTGGCTGTATCTGTATCCTTTGGGGTATACGTTGGAAGTGTCACTGCGTCGAATGCACAACAACATGATGGGATAATTACATTTTGTCGTAAAGTGAACACTTTCAATTTTCGCTTGCCATCGGGTGTGGCACAATCTGGGACCTCGGGGCTGTCTCGACTATGCACCACTTCCACCACCAATGCATGATGGAATCGTAATGCGGATTTAGTCCCTGCAATGGTACTCGGCCGGATTGCATTATCGTCGGGGACGCGTGCAACGCCCTGTACTGTCCATGCATGATCCGTACCGGCATAGCGAACGTATCCTGGCATGGTATCTGCACTCCCGCTCGTTATTTGATCGGGAGGAACAACATGGCCCTTTTCAAATAATTTGCGTTTTTGAACAGGGACATACTGTTTTCCTTTGCGCCTGGTCGTTAATTCAATGGTGGTATGAAGAGAAACGCGAACCATGTAAACGATCAGATCGACAGGAGGACATGGACTGTGAACATCGATATTGAACAGCCCACCTACCGAGATGTTGTTAGAAGTGCATGCGATTGACAACATCCCTACTGTTGCGTGGACATTGTTGTACAGCACCGTCATAGGAGTCATCCCGCCATCTGGCGCAGGATTAACCATTGGGAAGAACTCTTTCCACTCTTCGACATTGCTTTTTGCTCGCCCTGCACCCAATGCTGTGACTTTCACAAGGTATTTGATCTTACCAAAAGGACTGCGGTCGTATGGCGGAGAGTCCGCGGGGATAATGAATGCAAATTCAAACGCATGTACTCCCTTAGTCAATTCCAACCCATTTTCGTTGTCATCATGCACCACAACATCAGCTGCTTTCATCCTAGATCGGCCACGCCTTTCGTCTTCGAGCGAATGATTCCGAGGCAAGCTGGATTCTCCGGTCCGCGACTCGCCATCATAGTCGCGACGCAATGACGCACCTCTGCTATGCTCGTCAAGGTTTCGCGTCCGTATTTCATAGCTATGCCTAGATGGATCCCTGCCGCGCAGACCATGTTCCGCTAGTGCTTGGCTGATATGGTCGATGTCTGCTTCGGAGATCGGGGTGCCCTGGGCGCTTCTCTCTGGCGACAAGATAAAATCGGAAGTCGGCCCGGAGGTCCGCTCTTGCGGTGTGGCAGACCAACTGCTGGAATGATCACCATGATCTGAGCCTAGGTTCCCCAATCCACTATGTGATCGAGTTCGCGGAGTGTCGGCTGCAGCTGGAGAAGGATCTCTACGGAACGGTGTCCGTCCTCTCGAAACACCACGCACCATTTTGCCCAAAACTCCTCCGCCTTCTGAGTGCCTAGATTCTGCAAGACTACTTTCGCGCCGGTACGAATCGTTATGTCGCCCACCGCCACCGTAATTAGGGGCAGGACTGTGTGCTCGTGTTACGCTTGCTGAAGGTTCGCGGCCGGAGTTGAGTTTGGACAATTTCATGGGAACACCAATTTCCAATACGCGTTCCATCAAAGTGGAATTTTCCCAGTTGGTAGGTACATAGCTGAAAGAAGAGTCCAGTATTGCAAGCGATTGGGTTACGCGTAGTTGAACACGGATACCGTCGATATGCCTAGCGGTCTCTTGTTAATGACATCACTCACCGGAACATAAAGATGCACAATACCACGTACTAACTCGTCATTCGATAAGGGAGGTTGTTCATGTGTCCGCTGTTCAACATCGCCGGTTGGGTTCTGCGGTGGACGTAGAAATACCACATTTTGGATGAAATTCACCCTCATCTCACATGGCTGGAAGATGGACGAGAGCATTTTGAATCCACAGCAAACTTTCTAAACCCGAAACACCACTCCAGACCAGAATTTGGCTCACCACCTCAGTTGCACCGTTATCAACCGGTGTTGAGATAATCTGGCTAAATCCCGAATTTCCTGCGCAAACGGTCTCAGAATTCCAGCCAGCAAATTAAGCATGCGGGGCTGCCTCCACATCGAACGTGGCTCGTGTTGGTGTGAGGTTGTTCAGCATGGAGATTCAGGCACGGTCGGATGCAATTCGGCTTGAAGATCAGCGCAAGCGGATCGATGCAGAAATCGTGAGTAGAACTACTAACGAAGCTCGCTCAGAATGAAGTGCTGGAATTGGTAAGTCTATTGAATGCTAAGTCAGAACAAAGCTACTATGACTTCACCATTGGTCGATGCAGAGGGGTTCCCTTTGGCTGGAGTGGATCTCGGCGGTATACGTAAGGCTCGGCAACAGATACGAATGCTTGTCCATGATCGGCAGCAGGTAGATGCTCAGCTCAAATCACTCTTGGAGCATGCCCTAGCTAAGAAACCTGCATCGTCTGCTTCATCAGAGTCTACGCCTGCCGCTGGACGAGTGTATCTGCAAAAATCTGGTAAAGACACCAAAGATGCCAATGATGTTCCAGAAACGACTCTCGCTGCTACTGATGGGACTATGGACACTGATACAGCTCAACCTATCTTGGCGCGCCCTATTGCAGTCCGATCTGTCAGTCCGAAAAGTCCAGCCTCCGCCGCAGGACTCCGTGCAGGCGATGTACTGACCAGCTTCGGGGATTTTCAATCCCTCTCCTCTGCGAACTTCTCAGAACTACCAAGTCAACTCAGAGATGGCACACCAATATCTGTAGGGGTGAACCGTGTTACAGATAATGGCTTAAAACAACTTCTGACCCTGACTTTGACCCCCTCGACGTCTTGGGGAGGCCGTGGCCTTCTTGGGTACGTGCGCGATATTCACGCAGCTGTCATTTAGTTCCTTGCTGAATTCTGGCCTGCAAACCTTATTTCCTCATAATATCAAATTAGGCTTGGCAAGTTCGGTCGAGCATGTCGGGTAACGTACCTTATAGTGGTCTGCTGAAAGCTTGCAACATATTGAGCTATTTATTGTTTACCTCTTCCAATGTCTATGCTGGATTAGGTGGCGATTCGCTCCGCCTTGGTCACCCAGTCCATACTTTCTTAACTCCTGCACAGTGGTTTTTCGGCGTATGTCCCTTGATCAATGTCTTGTTCCTAGGTCTGCTCATCTATCAGTTCACACCAAGGGGTGGCAAAGTGGTTGTTGAGCAGTTGAACTGGCGTTTCCCTGCTCTATTTCTTCTGAATTCCATCTTCACTTCTTTGTATTCCTTACAGGGCTCGCGCATGCTAAATTTCTTAGCGTTCTTGGTATTGTGCATAGTCGCAGGAGTGGTAAGCAACCTTTATGGCTCTCTGCGGACAGAGGCCGAGCCAGAAACCTGGATGGACCGGTATCTGATTCATTTGCCCTTCTCTCTGTACCACGGTTTGATTGTCGTGGTATTTTTTGTTTCGGCTTTCGGCGTATTGGGTGTCGATGCGGACACTCACACACCTGGCTTCGTCACCAAGATTCTCGTGTTCCTCACGCTATTCTTCTTGGAAAGCACTGTTGCAGGGTATGTATTGTACGGAAATGGGGACATTGCAGGAGCTACGGTTATTTCACTCGGCCTGAAAGCGATTGCTGATGAACAACGAAGCTCGAAATTCATTCATTGGTCTGCTCTGTAAGTTCAAGCTACTAATATACAGGGTGTTTTTTATTATATCATTTGTCGCAGTCCTGCGCGGCATCTTAGCCAATCTTCAATCAGCACGAGGCGCTCGTCAGATTGCAACGTCCGACGAGGAGGCAGCACCACTAATCCAATAGCTGTCGAGCCTTGATTATTTTTTCCGTTCATTTGACCATTTGTATTGTTTCTTTGTCTGCACCACATTCGCTTCGTCTTCATCATCCCGATCTGCATCGATGACCAAGCCCTTGGACGTTATACGCGCTGCCTTTTTCGATACAGCCTCTTTCAGTTCAGACACCACTTTCTTGGGGACGGCATGTGAGCCTTTCGTAGACATCAATGAGCGCACAGTGTCGAGTTTCTGCGACGCTTCCTTCAATGCGTCAATTCGGTGCTGACGGGTGATAAGTTCGCGTATTAGGAATCCAAGCTGCCTTTCGCCTGTCTTCTCCAGTGATGAAACTGGCTGCTCTGGTGCTCGAACTTTAGAGGCCTTGGCAATCAATTTCACTGGATAAGTTGTGTAACAAACTTACTGTCTTCAACGTCTTCTGCCCACACAGTTCTCTGACCAAAGCTTTGCAATCGCTCATTGGTACTACCTCTTGTCGAAGCGGTTGCTTTAGATTGGTCAAGATGCCCGAGCAATCCTTCTCTCTCGAGTGCTGTCACAAAGACTGGTTTTCTTTCTAGCCAAGACAGTCGCATTCCAGCAACTCGTGGCGCAATCTGCTCTTTCAAAGCAGCAATTCGCTTGCGCTCCGTCACCAGCTGTTTCCGAAGATAACCGGCATCTTGTGTCTTGAGCAGGGCAACTACGTCGTTAGGTAGCGCCTTGTTTCCGCGGGACTCAACATGGATGCCACGCTCTGTTTTCTTACCAACCATTCCGGTATGGAACTCATCCTGATTCTTGTTTGCGGCTTTTTCGCGCAATCTTTTCAATTTATCTCGATTAACATGATGCGCACGCGCACGCTCAACGTAATCCTTGTGTTTCTCAAGTAGGCCAAATCGCTTTCGGTTTTCTGGTTGACTTCGCTCCTTGTGATTGCGCCTCTGCACATGGTTCCTCAACGCCATCCTGACGGTAGTCAATTAAGGCGTCCAGCAGCCAAAATTCGTTCAGCACGTGGAAGAAAAACTGTGTTCCCTCCACAACTGTTCGCTGCATTGAGAACTGATAACGAGTTGAGCTGCATGCCACGATGACTGTCGCGAATGAAAGAACCCCTTTGCTGGGTCAAAGCCGAGTTTCCGGTGCAGCAGCACAGGGAGTAAGTGCTAGTTCGGCGTTCGAGACTTCTTTGCGTGATGAGACTCCAGCTGCAAATAAGGATGCTCCAGCGCAGCCTTTCTTCGTGGTGATAACGACGTGTATGGCCCTGTGGTGCATCACATTGATCGTGAGTTTAGATACAACAGTGGTTGCTATGCTTCTCGGGAATATCTCATCTGCGTTCCATTCGTCAGAAAAGGCAGCATGGATCGGATCAAGCTATTTATTGACTGCGTGCTGTACAGCTCCTGTATACGGCAGGCTCTGTGACATTATCGGCGGGAAGAAAGCGCTGGTAATTGCGTTGTCGTTCTTCACAGTAGGAACTCTAGGTTGTGGCGCTGCCCGGAACATGTTTGAGTTCCTTGCTGCACGCACTATCGCTGGCATGGGAGGCGGAGGGTTGAACACTGTCGGCAGTGTGATAGTGAGTCATTTGGTTCCGCTGCACTCTCGAGGGGTATACCAAGGGCTGACAAATATTGTATACGGCCTGGGAATCTCTATCGGAGGACCGGTTGGGGGTATCTTCAACGATACGCTTGGCTGGCGTGCGGTTTTTTATTGTCAGATGCCGATTATTGTAATGGCCTTTATCGCTTTACTGACGCTTCTCGATAATAATGGTGGGTATGATAAGAAAGACACCCGCTCGATTTGGCTGCGTATTCAAGATATTGATTTCTTAGGTCTTGGCATTGTTACCCTAGCCTTGTTTGCCGTGCTACATGCCTCGGACTTGATCAGTGTTAAAGACATCCCCGTATCGAACTACCAAGTGGTTTTGAGCGGTGTGACGGCTTCAATTGCTTTAATTGCGTTTTATGTCGTGGAGCGATACGCTGCTAGAGTCCCATTGATCTCGATGGATGTCCTAGCACTACGCTCTGGATGGTCGTCGTTGTGGGTGAATTTTTGGCAAAGCATCGCGACTTATGGCTACAATTTCTACTTCCCGCTATTTTTCCAAGTAGTCGGGAGATTACCTCCTTCCTTGATTGGTGAGCGGATGATTCCTGCAAGCTTTGCACTGAGTGCAGGAAGTCTGTTTTCCGGATTTTATATGCGCAAAACAGGCTATTTTTATTGGTACACAATGGTCTGTTTGCTGTTCACAGTAGTGTCCAGTGGTAGGGCGGTATTCTATGATCAGAACCCGCCTCTAGTGTCTCCCTTTGCATACAATGTGTTTTTGTCGTTCAGTCAAGCTGGCGCATTGACCACAACGCTTATTTCCTTGATCAATTGTGTTGATAAGCATGCCATCGGCGTAGCGACAGGAATGAGCTATTTTTTCCGGTCCAATGGACAAGTACTGGGTGTCGCATTGACCGGCGGGATTTTGCAAGTGGCATTGCTAAAAGCATTAAGAAATCGTATTGTCGGGCCCGAAGCCGAACAACTCATTGCCCAAATTCGCCATGAAGCCACGGCTATCTTAGATCTCCCGGCAGAATACCAAAAGGCTGCTATTGCATCCTATGCAGACGCTTTGCATTGGGTTTTCGTGTTTGTGTGCGCATGCAACTTGATGGGACTTTTGAATGGCCTATTTATTGAGAACAAGCGACTGCCTATGCCAACAGTTCATTCGGGGGAGTATGATGAGGAACGGGCAAATGTATCGCATCTATCATTCAATTGATCTATTACTATGGAAGCCTCCTTATTATAGGCACGCCGGCCTTGGCGTCATGTAGAGTTAATGCCAGCCGGCTTCGTCCATACGTGGTTGTTGCTGTGGGAGATATGCGTGCCCTGGGCTATTTCCCATCGCAGCAGATCCACCAGCAATGACCGGTGAGTCTGGTGCAGCCATCCGTTCAGAACCGATCACAGCTGGGATTGGGCCCCGCGCATACTCGGGCGCAGCAATTCCAGAGCCTGAACGTCCTGGTGCAGCTTCTGCATACTCGGCTGGTAGTACCTTGCGCCGTGGCAACTGCTGGGAAGAGCTCTGTTTTCCATTCTGGGCCTGTGGGTCTTGCTGTTGGCTATTACCTGGAGCGCCGACTTGACTCGATGGATGCTCGACACGTTCGCGAGGCTGAATGCTCCAATCATAAACGTAGTCGTATTGGTAGCCTTCACGCACGAACAAGTCTCGGAACAATTTGCGTAGATAACTGTAGTCTGGCCGGTCGTCGAATCGAAGTGAGCGGCAGCAATTCAGGTATATCGCCATCTCTGTGGGGAATCCTCGACAAAGGGTTTCTGTTGATGTCATCATCTTCTTTTCCATGATGCGCTCATACTTTTGCTTCTTGGTAGCAGCTTTAAGTCCTTGCCATGGTAAAGAGCCTCTCAAGAAATACATCAACACATAACCAAGGGACTCGAGGTCATCCCGGCGAGACTGTTCTACGCCCAAATGGGTGTTGATGGAGGTGTAGCGTGCAGTGCCGGTCAAATTTTTGTTCTCACGATAAGGGATATGCAGATGCGTCTTAGGGTCGCGGTACTTTTTTGCCAAGCCAAAATCGATCACATTGACTTGGTTTCCTCGCTTTCCAATTCCCATTAAGAAATTGTCTGGCTTGATATCGCGATGAATGAAATTGCGCGAGTGAATGTACTCAACTCGAGAGATCATTTGATCAGCGAGCAACAATACGGTTTTTAATGAGAAACGCCGATTGCAGAAATTGAACAAGTCCTCTAAAGAAGGTCCTAACAAGTCAATCACCATTGCATTATAGTCGCATTCTTGTCCGAACCATCGAACGAACGGCACACCTACACCGCCAGCCAATGTTTTGTACACTTTCGCTTCATATTCCAGCTGAGGATGTTTTGCTTTGACAGACTCCAATTTGATCGCAACCTCTTCTCCACTGATGATATTGACACCAAGATAGATATCTCCGAACGAGCCGGATCCGATCTTCTTTCCAATCCGATACTGGCGGTTAGTTCTCATTCTCCCGATCCAAAGCGTACCCTGTGGTCAACGCTCAATAGAGCAAAGTGTCAGCATTCATCCCGCCAATTCTGCAATACGCACTTTCCTCCTACTCTCAAATCCATAGCAGCTCTATCACAGGAATGCTCGGTTCAGCCTCGATGTGGGACCACACCAGTCCTGAACACAACGCGGGCAAAAAGCAAGCGATGACCCCAGCGTCTCCTCTTTGCCGGGGGACGGAATGTCTATGGACCTACTAGGTTTCGACGCACTGCCGTTCCATCTGTAGCCAATTGCGACGAGCGTGATTAGACACGTGACCGTCAGCTTGACTGCCACGGTGGCACCATTGTCTTGGGAGCGAGAGTGTAGACTAGCTCTTAGCTGTGAGTTAGCGTGGTGTAGTTTGGTATGTAGTCGGTCGTAGTTCCATGGACACTTTGTCAAACTTCGAACTTGTAACAAATGTGGTGACGGAATCTTTGCTTCGCCCACCATTCAGGCGAATCGGGCACGGTTCGCACGCGGCGCAGTTCCTTCTACGCCCGCAACGCCGGTATCGAATGGGACGCTATCGAATCCTAGTGGAAACTCAAGCGCATACTTGCACCATCGAGAAAAAGTAACGCATTCTCCCTATCATAACATGACGTCTCCGAGTGAAACTCGGAATTATCAAGATGCTCCGCAAATGCGTGACAATTTTGTTGGAATCAATGTTTTCGAGCCAAACTTTGCGCTTCCGATGTCTAGCGGGAACAGTATGGGACTGTCGCGCAGTGAGATAATGAAGGGGCTCGCGAATCGCTTCGTCCATTCCACTACCTATCTATATCTCTATGCAACTATGGCCCTCATGTCCCTTGTAACGGTAGTTTTGTCCCTGCTATTCTCATGCCCAGGGCCGGCATTCTATGCATTGGAACTAACAGTGAATCTGGTACTGGTTGCCGAGGTGAGCATCAGGTTTGTCGCTTTCGGCAAGCATTTCTGGAAATCTACTTTCAATGTGGTGGATTTGTGTCTCGTGGTTCTCTGCTTGATAACTCTGCTAGTCCTTGTATTTGGACATGGATGCTCGCCGTACGCGCAAAGGCCTGGCCGCGGTGAAGAACTGTTAGACAGCGTGTTGTTGATTGCGCGGAACATTGTACAGTGCACACGCCTGTTGAGTGTGATCCGACGCAGCCAGCAAAATGTCGCTTCTAGAGTCACAGCTATTGACCTAAACGACGCTCATGATTATAATCTCGATCTCGATTTCGAACAAGAAGGTTCTCTTGCTCGTCAGCGCATGCGTGACGGTGGAGATGACCGCGCATTTAACCTCGGCTGGACGCCTCATACTCGTACGTCTGAATTACAGCCAAAAGATACCATTATCGCCGTAGACGACGAAGTAGAATTATAAGTACGCGTCATTTCATGCTACTTCTTTCGAATCGATGAACGATACATACATACTTCCCCAACACCATGAAGGAGGTCAAAGCGCCGAAAGGCACTTATCGATTCCTGGAAGATAAGAGCGATTTCGAACAATTAGTCGATCGATACGATAACTTTTTGTTTGGTGCGTAGATTATCTGACCTAGATTGTGATGGTGTATTGTGGTTTGGCACGGACGTATTCCCGGGGGTGATTTCCGTGCTCCAGAAACTCAGGAAGCTAAACAAGCAAGTGTTGTTTGTAACGAACAATGCAAGTAAAAGTCGCCGCGATCTGTTAGATCGATTTGAGTCAATGGGAGTTCAGGCCGCGGAAAGTGAGGTGTTCTCGTCAGCTTACGCCTCTGCTCTCTATCTCAAAGAGGTGCTGCAATTCCCGAAAGACCGTAAAGTGTTCGTAATCGGCATGTCCGGCTTAGAGCACGAGCTGGACGCAGTTGGCATTCAACATATCGGTGGTACTGTAGGTGCCTCACTCACTCAGAATCCTGAGCAAAATCTCAAATTAAGTGGAACCGATTTCTCACCATTGCTTGAACCTGGCGTTTTAGACGACAGCGTCGCAGCTGTGATGTGTGGCATTGACACCGACATGAGCTATGTCAAAATGGCTAAAGCGTACCGCTACCTCACTCGACAAAATGCTATGGCGGAAGTGAAGAGTGGCGAAAATGGAGGCGGTTGCCATTTTCTGTGCACGAATCAAGACTCAACATTCCCTTCCAAGTCAGGTACATGGCCTGGTGCTGGGTCTGTTTGGGCAGGAGTTCAGGAGTGTACGGGACGCAAACCTACTGTAATTGGCAAACCGAACCAGCCAATGCTCGACACAGTATTCGCTGGCTACTCGTTTGATCGTTCACGAACACTGATGGTCGGAGACCGTTTGAATACCGACATTGCTTTTGGCGCTCAAGGTGGCCTTGATACTCTTCTTGTGCTCTCTGGCATCTCGCAAGAACCAGAAATTCTCCAAGAGGATGCGGCTGTTGTGCCAACGTACGTTACCCGAAGTCTCGGAGATCTCGACGTTCTAGATCCATAGTTGTGGAGTTATGCAACGCGTCGCGCGACTATTTAACTTCAATGTTAATTTCGCTCGTTGGCTTGATATGTTCAGGCAAGTCTTCGGTAATACACTTCTTAATTGATAAACACAATTTCCAACACATTGGCTTGGGCAACGATAGCCAAAATAAACGATGCTTTGCAACACCTGAAGAAATGCTTCACTTTGTGACCGCTAATTGGCAAACGAACTACGTAACGCGCGATTTGGATACCATGGAACTCGTAGCGATGTTTGAGAAAAGACCTTTTTTCTTGCTTGTTGGGGTAGAATCACCTCTTATACAGCGGTGGAAACGTGCGAACGCGCGAGGTCTCACTTCTTCTTCCGGTAAAGCTCAGGGTATGACCCTTGAGTCTTTTGTTGCGAACGATGACTCCATCATGTATGGGACAGTGCATGTGCCAGATGAAGGTGCATGCGATGGGAAGATGGAGCAGCTAGATTCACAGCTGTCGAACGTGTCTCTTGTACAGCCAAATGGAGCATTGATATCGTCGTCCATGCCGTCCAGCAGTGGAGCACTAGCTGCCATCCTTTCGCGGTGCCAATTGAGAATCGTTAACCAATCATCATCGCTATCGCAACTGTATGAATACCTCGATTCACTCGTGCTACCCTCTATGCATCGTCTCCGTCCCACTTGGGATACATACTTCGTATCTCTATGCTCATTAGCTTCTCTTCGATCCAACTGTATGAAGCGCCGCGTAGGCGCAGTGATTGTGCGCATGAATCGTGTACTATCAACCGGATACAACGGCACGCCCCGAGGACTGGTTAATTGTAACGCCGGAGGCTGTGCACGATGCAACGAAAGCGCTTCCTGTGGCAGTAATCTAGACGAGTGTCTTTGCTTGCATGCTGAAGAGAATGCATTGCTAGAGCTGGGACGGGACCGAGGTGGTGCCGAAGGAACGATCCTTTATTGCAATACGTACGTACCAATCAACTGATTCAGATGCCCATGTCTGCGCTGTGCAGTCAAGATCGTTCAAACAGGCGTAATGGAAGTGGTCTATCAACTGGAGTATAGTATGGATGGGCGTAGCGCTCAGATCTTTGCTGAAGCTGGCGTGCAGTTCCGTAAGTACAAACCACCATTCTAGTGGCACGCTGTAGATTTATCGTTCAAGCCGAGTGCGCCTCGATGGGGAGAATAGTCATAGAGAAAAGAACCCCCTATCGCACCTGCTACAATCGCAGAAATCATCCAAGAGTTGTAAGTCATCATGACCAGCATTAGAAAGCACGCGATCGAGACTTGCAAGCCATATAAAAGAGACCTTATACTGTGCAGGCGCGAAGGTGTTTGCATTGCATGAGGACTGTGTCAATAACAGTTTCGTACATAAGCCGGAAGATTGAGCTAAGGGATGCTCTGTTGGTTTTCCTCAATGCATCTGAAGTGTCGCCAGGGCTTCTTTGAGAGTTTGATTCGGACGCGAGTAAATCGTCGTATGTCAAAGGAATCAGACGACGCGTGTTATTTGACCGAGGCCGCCGACTAGCCGTAGCTGCACTATTCATATCCGTTTCACCGTCTCCCATGGTTCGATTGAATTGGGAGCTCTGTGCATCCTCGAGGCGTGCAATTGCTATATCAATACACCGAATGATCCATTTCAAGTACTCGTAACTGACGCTAATCCCGAAGATCACCAGCATGGTTAGTACAAAATCTCTCGAAGATCGGATATGCCATGCGGGGGTGATAATGCAAACATCTCGGGTATTTGTATTCCAACTCATCGCCATGATACACTCGCCTGTACTGTTACCATGCTGCATATGTTGAGAGTGGTCGCCGTGCTGCTCGGGCTGAACATCGTTCAGCATCTTCCAATCTGATCCATGCTTGACCTCCATAGTTGTGTCAAGTGGAGATGGTTTGACTCTGTGATCTGACCCTGAGGATGTAGCTTACAGGCTATATACTAAGTTTAACTTTTGCTGTTAATGTTGAGCTGGTGATAAAGAAGAATTGACGCTTTAACCTCGTGCTTCCTTTTTGACCATTCCCTACTGACTCCGTGTGGTATAGAAAACGGCGTTTGTATTTCTCCGCTGCTCACACGGGAGCATTCATTTAATTTTATCGAATTTCCAAGCTATTTTTCCGTTGTGGAAAAAATACGTCTTTGCTCTTGAACACCTTCTCCCCGGTTCAATCGAGCTGTTTTCGAAGAGATCTCATCTACTTGTGTAGAGCTTTTTCCTCGCGAAGCATTCTAGTCAAAGCACCTTATTTTGATGGTCGATTTGGATCTCACGCAGCACCCGCATCGGCGATGGAATCCATTGCTGGAGTCGTTTGTTTTATGCTCTCCACACCGGACAAAGCGACCATGGAACGGAGCTGAAGAGTCTGCTAACATCTCAAAGCTTCCTGAATATTTACCTGACTGCTACCTTTGCCCCAGCAATGTCCGTGCGACCGGCGCGAAAAATGACTCGTATGTCTCGACCTATGCGTTTGAGAACGATTACGCGGCTCTTGTCCCAAATAAAGTGGAACAGAAGGAAGAAGAGAGTGATCATATTGCCGCGCAATTGTTCCGTTCTGAGCCAGTCCGAGGTCGATGCTTTGTTTTGTGCTTTCATCCACGACACGATTTAACATTGGCACAGATGACGACTCCGCCGCTATCGGCAAGGAAAAACATTGTCCCAATCATCGAAGCATGGCGCCATCTTTACGAGTGGATCACGAGGGAAAATCCCTTCGTGCGCTATATCCAGTTTTTCGAGAACAAAGGAAGCGCCATGGGATGTAGTAATCCGCATCCTCATGGCCAAGTGTGGAGCATGGACTATATACCCGATGAGCCCCTGCAGGAGATGAAAAGTCTGCGAAAATTTGCAACAGATGCAAGTAACTCTTCAGCAAAGGGACCACGAGACCATCACGACCGTCCATGCCTACTATTAGAATACGCTATGATGGAGCTATGTGCGCCGGGGCGACCACGCGTAGTGACGAAAAACGATGACTTTGTTGCACTTGTACCGTATTGGGCAGTGTGGCCTTTTGAAATTGTGTTGTTACCCTATCGCCGCTTTATTCCGTCCGTCGCGGAGCTTGCTTCGAACGAAACTGTCTCACTAGCGGAGATATTAGGTGAAGTTGCATGCCGTTTTGATAATCTCTTCAAGACTTCATTTCCCTATTCTATGGGCATTCATCAAAGGCCGACACCGGTTTCGACCTGTGATCATCATCTTGATGACAGTGATTATGCACTGCTACACTTGCACTTTTATCCGCCGCTTCTGCGCAGCGCAACTGTGCGCAAATTCTTAGTAGGGTATGTTGATTACATGTTGACACAGCTTCGAGATGATGGCCGAACCCCAACGAGACATTACGGCCGAGGCAGCCGCTGCTCGTCTGCGCGATTGTGCCACCACTCATTACATGGCCGATTGATTTGCCCGCCGCGCACAGACCTTGTCGCCAGGGAAGCACAAGGGTCCGTGAGAGGGGGTGGAGACACTATCGGCCAAGCTCGGAAGAGGCTGAAGTTGTTTGAAATGCCAATGCGGCTGTCGTGCAGCGATCTGTGCTTATTTGAGTGTCGCAATCAACGGTAGCGTATCGATACTATAAAGGAGTCCTAATCTTGAGCAAAATACTTGTGTGCTCACAAGCAGGCTCTCCCCCCAAATTTAAGCACCCTCAACGCTCACAATCGTTTTCCACTATGAAGTTTATTTCTGCTTCAAGAGTGGCTTTAGCCATCTACGTGGCCAACCTCGCAGCTGGTGTGACTGCGCTTCCTACCGGCTTCCCTGGTGAAGAATCGCACGCTCTCCTTCCACGCAGCGTACACCTAGTCAACAATCATATGCAAGACTCTGGGTATCAACAAACACGCTCGACTGCCAGCCAGCAAGTAACTGCTGCTGCGTTGAACGTCGACTGCGATGAACCAGAAGAGAATCCAGACAAGCCGAAACATCCCCAACAC
This sequence comes from Malassezia yamatoensis, assembly GCA_029542965.1. Lineage (NCBI taxonomy): Eukaryota > Fungi > Basidiomycota > Malasseziomycetes > Malasseziales > Malasseziaceae > Malassezia > Malassezia yamatoensis. Next base: position 2,441,250 of record CP119943.1, on the reverse strand, counting down.
CACCGAGGCTCTGGCGGCAACGGAGGTTCTGGCGGCTCTGGCGGTAACGGAGGTTCTGGAGGCTCTGGCGGCAACGGAGGTTCTGGCGGCTCTGGCGGTAACGGAGGTTCTGGAGGCTCTGGCGGTAACGGAGGTTCTGGAGGCTCTGGCGGCAACGGAGGTTCTGGCGGCTCTGGCGGTAACGGAGGTTCTGGAGGCTCTGGCGGCAACGGAGGTTCTGGCGGCTCTGGCGGCAACGGAGGTTCTGGCGGTTCTGGCGGCAACGGAGGCTCTGGAGGCTCTGGCGGTAACGGAGGTTCTGGAGGCTCTGGCGGTAACGGAGGTTCTGGCGGCTCTGGCGGCAACGGAGGTTCTGGCGGCTCTGGCGGCAACGGAGGTTCTGGCGGTTCTGGCGGCAACGGAGGCTCTGGAGGCTCTGGCGGCTCTGGTGGTCATCATGGAAACCACCCACACCGCGGTCATGGAGGCCACGGTGGCGAGGGAGGTCCTGGAGGCAATGGCGGCGAAGGAGGTCCTGGCGATAATTCGCCTAGCTCCCCCCAACCCGCTGGACAGCCGGGACAACCTGGCGCTCCCGGAACACCGGGACAACCTGGATCCCCGGGCGCACCAGGTCAACCGGGTTCATCCGGACCCAACTCTCCTGGAGGCAGCGGGGGCCAAGGTGGCTCCGGCGGTGGCGGAGGTCAAGGCGGATCTGGTGGCGGAGGTGGTCCGCCAGCTCATTCTTCTTCTACTGGGTCCCACAATCCTATGCCATCGCCAACAAGCACTATTCCGACCGGTTCACGTGGCCCTGGCGGCTCTGGTGGAGCTGGAGGCGCTGGAGGTAATGGCGGCAACGGCGGCAATGGCGGAAACTCGCCTAGCACGCCTAACTCGCCATACCCCAAATCTCCTAAGGGCCCAAGCGGTCCTGGCGGCTCTGGAGCTGGTGGAGCTGGAGGCGCTGGAGGTAATGGCGGCAATGGCGGCAATGGCGGAAACTCGCCTAGCACGCCTAACTCGCCATACCCCAAATCTCCTAAGGGCCCAAGCGGTCCTGGCGGCTCTGGTGGAGCTGGTGGAGCTGGAGGCGCTGGAGGTAATGGCGGCAATGGCGGCAATGGCGGAAACTCGCCTAGCACGCCTAACTCGCCATACCCCAAATCTCCTAAGGGCCCAAGCGGTCCTGGCGGCTCTGGTGGAGCTGGTGGAGCTGGAGGAGCTGGAGGTAATGGCGGCAACTCTCCCAGCTTACCCTACCCATATCCTAGCTCGCCGAGAGGCCCAGCTGGACCTGCAGGGCCACCCGGAGCGCCCGGAGCTCCCGGAGGCGCCGGCGGCTCAGGCGGCAACTCACCTAGTTCGCCGTACCCATACCCTCCGCCCAGTGGCCCTAGTGGATCTCGAGGACCTAGTGGCTCAGGAGGCCCAGGAGGTGCCGGCGGTGGAGGCGGAGGCGGCGGCTCCGGCGGCTCTCCAAGCTCACCTTATCCGTATCCGATCCCGAACTCCCCTAGCGGGCCTAGCGGGCCTCGCGGTCCAAGTGGCCCAGGAGGTGCCGGTGGCGGAGGCGGCTCCGGTGGGTCGTCTCCGCTCCCGTACCCCGGAACGACTGGCGGGTCCCCAGGTTCAAGTGGGCCTAGCGGCTCAGGCAGTGGCAGCGGCGGTTCTGGTGGACTCGGTGGTGAAGAAGGCGGAGGATTCGAAGGCGAAGAAGAAGGTTGCGAAGGAGGTTGCGATGAAGGAGGCGACTTCGGCGGCGACTTCGGCGATGAAGAAGGCGGAGAATTTGAAGGCGAAGAAGAAGGTTGCGAAGGAGGTTGCGATGAAGGAGGCGACTTCGGCGATGAAGAAGGCGGAGAATTCGAAGGCGAAGAAGGAGGTTGCGAAGGAGGTTGCGATGAAGGGGGCGACTTCGGCGGTGACTTCGGCGATGAAGAAGGTGGAGAATTCGAAGGCGAAGAAGGAGGTTGCGAAGGAGGTTGCGATGAAGGAGGCGACTTCGGCGGTGACTTTGGCGATGAAGAAGGTGGAGAATTTGAAGGCGAAGAGGAAGGAGGAGACTTCGGCGGCGACTTCGGCGACCTTGGAGGAGACTTTGAGGGCGAAGAAGGAGGTTGTGATGAAGGAGATGAAGGAGGCGACTTCGGCGGCGACTTCGAAGACGACGGTGGAGACTTTGGAGGAGATTCCGGCGATGGCGGCTACGACGAAGGTGGCGACTTCTAGAGTGCTCCGGCTATGTCTCACTGATTTCTACTGCATTGACCCGTATGGCCCTTCTAAGCGCAATTTCTACTTAATTCACTTGAGCCAACTTGTTGTCATTATGAATGATTTCTTCTTATATATACTACCCTTCGACTGGCGAATCGATAGCCTTTTCTTGTGATCTCGAAGATGTTTCTCTACTTAGCTTCAATTTGACTGTTTGTAACGAATTTTCTGTTGTATTCCATGGTTCACTTTTGAACTGATTCGTAAGGTTGTTTCGCACAACTGCCATTTAGCTCTTCATCTCTAAGTGGAGCTTATCGGCCGAAGGTCTGGAAATTTTTCTTTCAGCTTGCGTCGTCAAGCTGTGGAGTATCGTAAGCTAGATGCCTGCACGCAAGAAAGATGCGAAGAAGGCAGCCAGTCGGTCAGAAGCCATGGTGACTTCGAAGTATCAGAGCGATGTGGTCCATATGCCTGTGACAGTCTTGCAAGATGAGATTGCTTCGGATGTATCTCCAGTGTTTACCAACGATGGTAGCTACTTCTTTCTTGTGCGGCATTGCTCAGTATTGATTGTATCACGAGCGACGAATCGGGTTGTTGCGACACTGTCCGACAACAAAGTGGATTCAAAAACATGTCACACTGCTTCAATCACAGGTATGCAGTTGAATCCCTGGAATCCACTCCAATTGTTCACCTGTTCTCTGGATGGAACTTTGAAAGTATGGAATTATCTGGACTCCGAACTCTATGATGACGTGAATATCGGCCTCCCAATCTGTGCAATGACGCTGTCCAGCTCTTGGAAAAGCCGGATATTTGTGGTTGTGAGCAAGGACAAGCAGACATCGCGCGCTCATTCTCGAAGCCACAGCACACTGTATTCTGTTGAGTTGGGTACTGGCTCAAGAAACTCGCATAAGCCCGCAAAACAGGTGCGTTTAGGTAAATTTTCTTCATTTTGTTGCTTGGGTGTATCACCAAATGGCAAATGGTTAATTGCATTAAGCTCGAGCAAAGTTAATATACTCTCACTAGAAAAACCTCAGGCTGAGTTCGTTCGTTTTACCAGCGAATCACGTCTGAGTGCATTGTCATTCCATCCTGATGACAATCTCCAACGATTCGCAACTGGTGAGGAGAACGGCAAAATTCGCATCTGGTATTGTTTGGAACAATTGGCGTCCTCCAGCAATCTACCACAATCGTCCACAGGCTATGCTGCGACAACAACACTCCATTGGCATGCGCATGCGGTCAGTGCATTGCAATACAGCTCAGAAGGCGCGCAGCTCTTGTCTGGCGGTGAAGAAGGAGTACTTGTGGTATGGAAGCTGAGTAGTGGTAATGCAGTAGGTGCAGATGCTCGAGAGTTCGTCCCACGTCTAGGCGCTGGCATCACGGCGCTGGCTGTGACGCGGAACCCGAACAAGAATGAGCAAGAGTATGTCGCTTGTTTGGCCGATGGCAGTGCAGTTTTCGTGGCTAGCCTTTCATTGAAAGTGGTTCGCACCTTTGCAACAGTAAAGAACGATGCTACGCGATATACTCTTGATGACGCCGATCGTGCATCGCTTTCTCACCCGCTAGCATTGGATCGCGCTGCTGGACAAGCTGTCCTCACCGCCGGACACCCATCGACGTTGCAATTCGTGGACATCGCGACACATTCCCACATTTTTGATGTTGAGATCGTCCCCACCAACCGCGTTTCTCGTCCCGAAGATGAAGCTTTGACTCCTCCGCGTGTACAACATGTGGCATTTTCCCTGCCTGTTCGCGGCATGACTCACGGCGAATGGATGGCCACCGTCGATGGCCGTCCGGGCGGATCATATACCAGCGAGCTTTCGCTCAAACTTTGGCGATGGGATTCTCACCAGAAAACCTATCTACTGAATACCCGCATCGACCATCCGCACGAGAAGCACGTTACTGCACTTAGCTTTTCGCCTCGTTTGGGCAGCGATGGTGTACTATTAGCGACTGTCGGTGACGACAGCCAAGTGAAAACATGGCGAGTTGCCGTGCGAACTTTACGCGGCGAACGTAGTGAATCTTATTGGGTCTGTCGATCAGCATTCTCCTATCGTGGAACCATTCCACGCTGGATTACATGGTCTCCTGACGGGTCTTTACTAGCAATCGCCCAGGGCGTCTTTATAACATTGTGGGATCCGGTGTCTCTTGTGATGCAAACACGTCTTGCTGCACCAGAGCTGGGCGCCGCTGAACAGTGTGCTTTTGTAGGCCGTCGCGGTCGATTCTTAGCTGCAGTCGGTTCCCAGCGGCTGCTGATTTGGGATCTGGTCGGTCAGCGTGTAGTGTACGCTGCAGATTATCCCGTGCAAGACATCTCACCGCATCGCCAAGGCCTGCTTGTGTTGACTGAAGATGCGACGACCTTACTTTATATCCGCACAGATGGCCAGCTCATTCGTAAATACGTTGTGCCCGAGCTGATTGCTTCTTCCATTGTTAATGTTGCTCCCGATTCTGACAAGCTTCATATACTTGCATTGAACAAGCAAGGATCGCTTCTGGATCTTGGGTCTTCTCGTGTTTCTGCAAGTACCTCGCTACAAGACGTAACTATTCACGATGCGCGGGCAACACTATTTGACGAGCTGTTCGGTGTCGATGCTGAGCATGCCGAACGAATTGATCAAATGATGAAAGATGATCAAGAGCACTTGCAGAAAGTAGGCTGGCAGGCGAATGAGGGTATTGAAAAAGCGCTCGCTTTGTTTAGTGCACCGCCGCATCTACTGCCTCCCGTTGCATCGCTAGCTGATGCTTATATTGATGCATTGCTACCTCCTGCCCACAGGGAAGAGCCGCAAGACGAGGCCAAAACTGAAAATGTTGAGCTCATGGTGGAAGAACCTGAGATAGGACTGGATTCTGACGATGTGCCTGATTCAGATCAAATCAACAAAGCACGAAGTACGAATATCGACTTCTTGGCAGATGCTTTCGATTCCGTGCTGCAACTTTATCAACAGTCGGCATCCAATGGGAATTTTGCGACCAAATCCAAATCGAAGAAAAGGCATAGTTCTCAATAGTTACTCATCACCTTCCAGTTCCTTTTCCATTTCTGAAGCAAGATCATCGAGAAAATGTTCGTCTTCGCTGTTTGTCTGCGAGCTTTGCGATCGAAGCATGCTGATCTTGTCTTGGATCTTCCGACGCTTGGGTGATACTGCTAGCTGTTCGTCTTCTGAAGCCGATAAAGATGAGTCGTCTGTTGCGATGATACTATGCCGTAGCTTGGACTGACCCTCTCTTGATGCGACCGCATGTCGTCTCCGACTCAATGGCGATCGAAGCTGTTCGGTATCTAATTGGATAGGGGGATCATCCTTATTGAATGAGCTGGTGGACGCTAGTAAATCTTGGTCATCCTCACTTTGGAAAGACTCGCTCAATTCACTGCCTGGGTCATCCTCATCGTCTTCATCGAGAAATGCATCCACTTCGTCTTCTGCCTCATTCCAATCCATATTCACCAGACCATCCAGGGCAGTCTCGTCTTGATTGTCAGCATCGGCGTGAAAGCTGGTAGCCAGGTTGTCCAAAGCATCCTGATCTAAATTAGCCAGACGCTCGCTTCTTGGCACCATATACACTCCTTCAGGTTTGCGTTCCCATTGACATATTGAGTCATTGAGCCATCCGGGGTATACGACATGAATTCGACCATGTCGGAATGCGTCCTCAGCTTTTGCAGTGCCTGCACTGGCCGTCACCATATGTGTAACATCCGAACCGATCTCTCTTCGGCATTTGGCTCCAAATTCCTCCGAAGTTCTCCAAATAGCGGATCTGATTTAGTTTTAGTGGAACGTACTTCTCTGGTTGCTCATTCAGGGGGATTAAGCTAGAAAACACAAGTACGCAGTCTTTCAGCACCAGTCTCTTCATCGAGGAAATGATTTCACTCACGTCAGGATCTTTATTTTGGTCATGCGCGCTATACCATTCTGTATGAATTCTGGCAAGAAGCTAGCGGTAAGTCTGGAGCAACATACAGATTGGACTAGGTCAAGATGCGAATCGTCATCTCGCAGTACAGCCTCAGTGCCTTTCACGGCTTCTAGCTTGTCAGAGTCATCACTTTGTCCAGTCTTCTTTTGTTCTTGCAGCTTGGCCAATGGACGACTGTCTACCTGCTCATGTATGGTCTGTTGTTGCTGCTCAGCGAGTGGTGTACCAGGCGTAGTGTCCAGAGGTTTGATTCCATCAGGCTGACTGTTAGGACCCAAATGTCCGGCATTGATATCACCGATGCCAACAAAGAATTCATCTGGGTCAGTTGAGCGACGTACATGGATCGACTTTGATCAGATTAGCACTCCAGGACCAAACGTCAGCGCGGTCATCAATGATGACCACCATCGACGTATTGATTGGGAATAGACGCGCGAGGCTTTTTTGTGCGATACTTTCGTTCTCATCACGAGACAAGATTCGTGCGCCGAATAACTTGCCAGTAGGATCTACAATTTGGCAAATACAGTCAGCATAAGATCGCGTTCCCATGGTATAGACATGAAGCTCGAAGCGCTCAGCTAAGCTTGCGAGAAAATCTGACAGGCCAGGACGTAGTTTGACGAAGTACCAGCAACCGTCTTCATCTCCTTGAGTGGCAAATGTATTTGCATGCTCCTTGTGTAGTTTCTCCGGTGAGTGCGATAATGTCTTTCCATCAGCTCCCAGCTGAAATGCGACAATATCGCTCAGCGCATCCCAGTTGGGGTTGCTCGGATCTTGTGCCCATTCTCGTACAGTCGGGTCCACAGTCACATGGATGATTGTTTGATCCAAATCCACAATCAATGCCAATTTCCGTTGCTCCAATAGCCGCGATGTGGTCTCACGATCAATTCGCTCTGCTTCAGCGCGCGAAACTTTCACACTAGCCGAAGAATGGAGCGTCGCGAATGTTTGCTCTCCAAATGCTTCCCTGAATAAGCTAATATCACGCACTCATCAATTTCTTTACCACATAGGGCACAAAGCCCAGCGACCTGAATCGGATGCTCGCACTCCTCCATGCGCACGAGTTCAATTAAGCTTACTCCAAGCTACGCGCTCCCCCGCGTAATCCAAGTCACATGCGTGTTGGGCCTCCACCATGACTTTGGATCCGCGAAGTGTGTTTGGGAATCACTGATATAGATTTGTCCGTCAAAGCGGATGTGGGTAGTACGGAGGGCACGACTTGGCTGTTGAGCTCTGCTAAAGCGCGCAACGGAGTAGCCCAGTTGATGGATGATGATTTAGATACCCTGTGGCAGTAGGTACAAAAAGCTAATTGCCAGGAGCGAAGGGAATCAGCCCCATTATGCGATGGTGCATTTCTGCAAACGTACCGCTGTTACTGTAAGTGATAATTGCATAATTTAGCATGTGTCTATCTATCTCGATTGTCGTCGTGACGACTCATATACCCCAACGAAGATCTTGATAAAAGCAGGAACCCATCCTTATGACCTCGTCGAGGTCCGATATCGGTGCGTGACAAGCCTGACTCAGTGAGTTCGTTGAACCTCAGGGATGGTTCCATTTTCTACTAGATAAATATGACCTGGATGTACCCGAGGAAGCCGGTGTGGTGCTCCCGTTGCGATCCATTGACGTTTTTGTCTTGCAGATCTGTATTCTTGGCAATCATCTCAACGGCAAGGATACTCATATTCGCAGTATCAAAGTATTTGGGCCGCCTTCACTAGCGGCGCAAACCAGACCAGCGAACGCTCCAACGGAATCTGTTCAGCGACTTGTACGCCAAGGCATGCGCACGGACGCCTTCCGGAAACAAGTAGCTCGCGTGGGCCACGATCGGGCTATTGCGCAACTGCAGCGTATTATGCAACAGCATTCTCATACCCCATCGCGCAGCTCGTCTGCTCCGACATCGCGCCCTCAATCGCTTCGCTCCTCACTCGAAAATACCCTACGATAGCTCATTTCTAATATAGAATCTCCACATGCTACCACGTCGATGGAGGCGCTTCTTCGAAAGCAGTTGAAGCAATGGCAAAGGGACTTCCGAGCTAAAGTAAGAAATTCAACGACTTACATAGCATGCGCGTGAGCCGTCCAAGTCGGACGTGTTGAGTAATCCAGAAATAGCATCCTCATATGACACATGGCGTGCTCTTAACGAGATGTCAGGCTCTTCAAGAGCCTCCCAATCCTCGACAAAGCGCGCATCCAGTGGTTCTCACTCGAGAAAATTCGAGACGCCATCGACACCTCAGAAACGAAAAAAGAAGGTAGCTGCTGCCAGTCCTGAGAACCCATTCAGATCACCGCACAAACAACCTGCGAACTACAGCAAAGTGCCAGAATTTCCGTCGTGTATCAAGCAAGAGCCTAGCTACGAATCCGATATGAGTGATGAGGAGCCGCTACAAACCAAACGCTCTGACCTCAAATCCCCTTCAAAATCACCGCTACGTCCGAGTGTTGCGGCATTCACTCCAAGAACCAAAGCAAGGAAAAGATTACGTGGTGAACTGATACAGACCCCACCCAGTCGACGTGCACAGCGTCTGGACAACCTGTCTCGACAGAATCTCTTGACCAAGAGCCCGCAAACCAAGCGAGCCATTTTTGCCGCGACAGAAACAGCACTGGACGATAACCCACTGGACGTCTCGGACCAAGAGGTATTCGGACCATCTCCCCAGAAACCACTAGAGCAGATGCGCAAGTTTCGGCCGCTGTTTCGTGCAAGTGGTGCAAACGAGAATCGGATGATTGAATCACCAGAGAAGTCCCCAACTGGACCTTTCAACTCATCGCAAACTACACAAGCTACTCTTCAATCTACTCCTGAAGCAACACAGACCTCTGCCACCTCGCAAGTACCCCCTGTTGCACCCGGTAGCCAGCTGTTGGAATTAGATGATGAGCAGGATGCTGTTCACTCTATCCATATACTTCCCTATCGACGCTACGGCAACGCGCGTCAAATGACTTACAATAGTCGCGATGAAATGGATGCGCTGGATTTCTCCTTGACTCACGTTGCGGAAGCTAGCGGAGTTTCTAATGCTGCCTCGCAAATGCAAGACTTATCCCTCGTTTCCCCCGGCCATCCGACATCGCGTGCAGAGGCTTTACGAAGACAGCGTAATGAGCAAATCATCACTGCTATCTTCCACGAGACCAGCCAGCAGCCCACTCAAACCATCTATGCACGCAATTTCGATCCAGACGATACCCTACATGCGCCACACTCCGACCAAGACTGGGCCAGTGAACCGAGCGAGGCAGAATATGGGAGCGGCACTGGAGAAATCGACGCGGACGACATTTTATAGATGTGGAGTTAGGTAGACGCGACGCGTTCATCATGACGGACAGTGCGCCGCTCTTCTTCTTTGATGCGGATGACCAAGGGAAGTCAGCAGAGGATCTGAAGGGAGCACAGCATGTAGATACGTCGTGGAAAAGAAGGTACCTTGGTACATTTGTTTTTTCTGCCTATTCCATGACGAAGGGCAGTGATTATATCCAGCCAGGGGACAGAGTTCTTATTCAAAGGAAGAAGAAAACTGCTAAATCTGTTGGTCGTGGTGCCGCGCGTGCTCGTGAAAGGCCAGATTATGTTGTACGCTTCAGCAATATGCGTGGTATGTGATCAGCTTACGCAGGGTTTGAAATTGGAAGGATTCCAGTGGATGTAGGTGGCTGGATGTCTCGAGTGTTAGATGATGCGCTGGTGCAATTTGACGGCTGGGTCGTTGATTGCCCCGTGCCTTTGAACGTCGGCTGTGATATTTTGCTGGAGGTAAAGGCGTACATAAATCGGAACGCGTTCCGCGAGAGTATCATGGATCTAGTAAATGTCCAGGCTGATAGTTCTGGGTCTCCTCTTGCCGAGGAGAGTGCACATGAACGTCATCTCCGACATCGGAAAGTGGCTTTGAATCGGCTGTTCCGTGCATGCAATTTGTCACCGGTGAAAGCCGCGGGAGCTCACGACGAGAAAGAAACAAAACTCTCGGCGAAAGAGCAAAAGGATGAGGACGACGATGGAACTGAGGTCACTGAATCGAACTTGAGCGATATTTATGCGCGTGCACAACAGCATGATGCGTCTCTACCCGAAGTTTCAGCACCTGACACATTTGCACTCGAACTACGTCCTTACCAGAAACAAGCGCTGGGTTGGATGCAAGAGATGGAATCCACACAAGCCTCTACGACGCGTGAAGCAAGTCTCCATCCGCTTTGGGAGGAGTACAAGTTTCCATTATCTGACGACCCAGAGTCAGGCTGTGAATCTTTCTATTACAAGTATGTATATCTGTGATTGACCTCAGTCCGTATATTGGCGACCTCAGTCTTACCTTCCAGCCCGCAAGTCGTGGGGCTCGCGGCGGAATTCTTGCTGACGAGATGGGTCTAGGCAAGACCATTATGCTGGCGAGTCTAATTCATGCCAATCGCACCATGGATGACACAATACCTCCTGCAGCGAAACGCACGAAGAGTTTGAAACAAGCTTCATTGACCTCCGCATTCCGGCCAGGAACCAAGCTAGACAAGTCACCAGCTACTTTGGTTGTGGCCCCGATGAGCTTGCTCAGTCAATGGCACAGTGAGCTGGATCGTGCAAGCTTGCCAGGGACACTAAATGTGTATGTATACTATGGAGAAACGCGCGACCAGCTGATCCATCTCCTCGACCAAAACCGCGTGGATGTTGTCATCACCTCTTACGGCACTTTGACCAGCGAATACAGACGAGAAGTCGACGATCGCGGCAGTACACTACTTTTCCGCCAAACATGGCATCGGGTAATCCTCGACGAGGCACATACCATCAAGAATCGCGCTACAGTAGCAGCGCGTGCCGCATGTCTTCTACAGGCAGACCGACGCTGGGCTTTGACTGGAACACCGATCCAGAATCGGCTGACTGATCTGTACAGTTTGTTGCGTTTCCTCCAGGTTGAGCCTTGGGGAGACGTGAGTTTCTTCAATAGCTTCCTTGCCAAACCTTTCGCCAGTCAAAACGCCAAAGCACTGGATATCGTGCAAGCAATTTTATCTAGTATCTTGCTACGTCGTGAAAAGAGCACGCGGGATAGCAATGGTTTGCCGATCGTCGATCTCCCCGAAAAACATCTTGATACCCAACATTTACGATTCTCCGAGACGGAACGTGAAATATACAATAGCGTTTATGATCGCGCACGCCTGCGCTACAAACGGCTCGCGGCTCAAGGCTTAGTCGGTCGAAACTTCAGCTTGATCTTCTCTGTTTTGATGCGCCTTCGTCAAGCTGTCTGTCATCCACTACTTGTTGTGCATGCAGACAAAAAAAGTTTGCTTCCAGACTCCTTGAAAGAAGAAGAGATGGACGAATCACAATATAATCAACACTTACAAAAATTGATTGTGCAGTTCCAGTCAGAACAAAGCAACGGCAACGCACAGTATGCGCTTCAAGTTCTCGGAGAGCTGGTGGGCAGTAATTCCGTTGCAGAAGAAGGGGAAGAATGTCCTTTCTGTATGGAGATGAAGATGTCGAAATGCTTTTTTCCTTTATGTATGCACCACGGATGCCGTGACTGTTTGGTGCAATATCTTCAAGGATGCGAAGATCGTGAGGAGGAACCACATTGTCCTGTATGTCGGCGGGGGCCCGTAAGGGTGGAAGATCTGGTAGAATCCGTACGAAAACCGAAAGAACAAGATACCAAGCCTGCGTACGTTCCCAGAAGCAGCACCAAACTGGATGCATTGATGACCCAACTCAAACAATTAACCGATCAGGACGACAGATTAAAAGGCGTGATTTTTGTACGAGAAGCTACTGACTCAGTCACAATTCACAGGTTTTCTGGATCTCATCCAGACTACTTTAAATCATTTTGGATACAACACCCTGCGCTTAGATGGAAGTACATCCCAAGCGGAACGAGCCAGGGTTTTGGAAACATTCGCTAAGGATCAGAAACCACTCCTTATGCTCATCTCACTACGCGCAGGCGGTGTAGGGCTGAATTGTAGGTGGATGTCTTACATAGTGACCGCCGCGAATCACGTCTGGCTTATGGACTGCTGGTGGAATAGCAGCATGTATGTTACACCACTAATACAGTGAGGATCAAGCCGTCGACCGTATCCACCGCGTTGGCCAGACCAAGACCGTCTATGTACATCGATTACTGGTGGAAGACACCATCGAAGATCGCATTCTTACTATCCAACGCCGGAAAAAGGCACTGGTGAACCATGCTTTAGCTCCTTCGGCCGCACGAGAGGGTCCATCAGATGCTTTGGAGAATCTCGCTTTGCTATTTGACTAAGCTATTCGTTTGCAAATATAGAGTACGGGTTCCATTTGTAGAGTAACAGGAAGAAGATCTTCCCACGCTTGCTTCAGGGATTTGGCTTGTGGTACAGAGATCAGCTGCTTAAGCCAGACCCTCGCAGTCTTGCGCGTCACGTAAACGAGTCCATGGACTGGCTCACCTATTGTAACGAACTGATCAGAATGACCAGGGACGCGACAATCCTTGTACTCGGAGATCAGATGCGTGAATGAGCCCCAATCTGCATCGGTATCCAAGTTCTCCGTCTTGTCATACATCCAAAATGGCATGGAGCTTGACACAAGTGACGTCGGTGGACGAGTTAGATGTGTACTCTGAAATCGCGAGACACCCGTCATGGTAGCCAAGGTGTCTAAATGGACCTTGACATGACCCTGGTCCGATACTTTTTGGTGAAAAATCTGTAAAGCTCTCCCACCAGGATAATTATACATACTCGCATAAATCGAAACAATAGCGAATGCGAGATTCAAAGCGACAAAGAACCAGGGGAGAAGCTTCGCCCAGCCTCTATAGATTAATCGTTGTGCCGATCTACTCAACGTAACTGCACCTTGCGCGCTGATCGCGTTCCATAATGGAAGGGTATATTGCAAGAAACGCCATTCTTTGTGGGCTAGCATACTCAACAAAGATGTGTGGAAGATACACATTAGCAATAGTGCACTGCGGGGAAAACCAATACTGGATCTTTGCACTAGACCAACAAGTAACAGAGGTAGAGTAGGTGCAAGTAGCCGAGGAAGCTGGATAAACCAATATGAGTACCAAGGATCCGTACCCCATTCTGCGCTGTGGCCTTGCAACACATTGAACTGAACAGCATTAAGCTCAGGCCAGACAATCTGCCCGAGACTCGGCAGCTGTTCACGATCAACACCGCTCCAAAAGAAAGTGTCGATGCTCAGAGTGAGCAACGCTCCAAAAAACGTAGAAACAACGCCTAGACCCAAGATTGAGGTCAAGGGTATATGCCTTAGACGCCATGCGTATAGACATGCCGGTGCAGCAATTCCCAGCACTTCAAGACGTAGTGTACATGCCACTACAATCATCATTGCAAGACCGGCCTTGACCTGTCTGAGGGTATCACTGAAAAGGAGGGCTGCGGCAAGGACCACGATAGGAAATGCAACGCTGTTGGGTGTAGTTCGTGTGCTCCAGAACACTAGATGATACTGACTCGCACAGATCCAGTAGAAGAAAGTTCGCGCGGCCTGGGCGCGAAGTACACTCTTCGCAAATTGTATCAATGCGAGCCATGATGCGAAGGCTAGAGCCAGTCTCACGATAAATTGTGCTTGTACAGAGTTTGTCTCCGAAGCGAGACGCTTGAACCAGAGTACAGGACTACTCAGCGAGGCGATTACAATCGGTCCCAAGAAAGAACGAGGCACCGCACCAGGGAAGTGGATATGGTCATACTCTGCTAACCCGTTCCGTACACCATAAGTGAGTAAATCATGTACAGCTTGCAGCGTAAAGCTCTCCTCAACTTTTGTAAAAGGCGCTAATGCTATTGGAATTATCAGTCCACCCCCTAGGCCTAGAAAACCCCAGGTTTCGTGCATGATCCGAAGCGAGATTGTGGAGGCATGTGAAACCCTACTTGTCTTCTCCAGCACTCACCATGGGTTCCAAGACTGCTCCCCCGGCTCCTAAGACGACTTTGACATTCTATTTGGTCGTGTACAACCTTTTGCAATTTGCGGGATGGCTGAGAATTTTCATCGGGCTTAACTTGTACCTTTTGCAAGGCAGCTCAGCACGCAAGATGGTTCTGGATCCCATCAAGGACTTCATCACGAAGCATACTCCAGAAGTGATCGCGTCGTCAAGTGTGTCTTTTGCTCAGCACCACCCTTATTTGCAAGTTCTTTTGGAACGTATGAGCAGCGTGCATGAGTATATCGGTCCGCTGGTGGTGATTTTCCAATCCCTCGCAGTACTTGAGGTGTTGCATGCAGCATTCGGTTGGGTCAAGGCAAGCCCAGTGGTAGTTGCCATTCAGGTCGCGTCGCGTCTGATTGTTCTGTGGCTAGTGACGGAGAAATATCAGAGTGCTGCTACCAGTCCGTACTATGCAGTGATGGTCTTTGCTTGGTCGCTTTCTGAAGTGGCTCGCTACCCTTTCTATGTGACACAAGTACTGAACACCTACTCCTACATGTCGATGTGGATGCGCTACTCGTTCTTCATTGTGCTCTACCCCATGGGTGTTCTCGGCGAGATGCAATCCATCTGGGCCACTCTGCCGCACGACTTGCCCTGGCCTTGGGTCGATGCTAGTGGTTGGAGCATGCGTGACTTGGCGTTCCTTTTCTTGCTTCCCGTTTATGTTCCCGGCCTGTTCTACTTGTACACACGTCTGCTCGCTAGCCGTCGCAAGGTGCTTGGAAACGACTTTGTTGGGTCAAAGGGCAAAGCATTTGTCAAGCAGCACCGCGACGAGTACCTTGCTCGTTTCAATAAGCTGAACGACAAGAGCCACGCGGCTTTGGAGGAGAAGGAAATCAATGCTTCAATGTGATTGCAAGCAAAGTAGGCTTTACAATGATTTATATTTATAGTACAATATAGTCAAATACTATCCAACGCCATCACTCTTGCCCAGAATCCCGCTGTAACATATATTCTGCACGCAATGCGGCCTTGGAAGGATCAGTGAGCGGATAATCGACACGAGTCACTTGGCCCTCGCGAAGCAGAAGTACGCACCGCTGAAGCAATTGCCTACCGTCCTGCTCATAGGAAGGAAGCTCAAGCTGCTGACTGAATGTACCTTTTGAGTCACTGAGCAACGGGAAAGGGAGCCCAAGCTTCTTGTGAACATAAGACTGACACTCTTCTGGCTGGGTGCTTAGGCCAAATACCACTAGGTTTGGCTCTCGGCTCTTCAGTGCTGCTAAATGCGACTTGAACGACAGCAACTGTAAGCTGCTCGGGTGCGAGTCCGAACAATCGATCTCCTGACGCTCGTTTCGAGCTGGAATGGGGTATGAAAATGTACACAACAGTATTGGCCGGCTAAGAGAGAGCAAAAATAAGTCCACTTCTGGCCCGCCACGATCTGTACTCTGCAGGATGGTTAATGCCGGAAGCGGGTGTCCGGGCAGATGGAAGACGGCCATATCCTTTTCGACCGCGTGCATCGCTGATTGTTAGCCTGGTTCACAAAAGGTTTCGGTCGCTCAGGACAATAACGCATAATTCTCGCCCAGCACCTTTCGGTGTGTCGCTTTCGTGTCTGTTGAGATGCTCATCATGGCGACCCTGTGTACGTACCTGCTGGTTAGTTATATCCAAAGTCATAAGGAACGGACGAGATCAGAATCGTAAGAACAATCATAGACGGATCTCAGTGGATTGACAGATTGATTATTGAATACAGTTTCATCCCTCTCGCGCGACCTTTTTTTTTGAAACATACCGATAGAAGTGAGAAGGAACGGTCGCTGACCTAATCTGCGAGATTTTTGACCATGGAAGGATGGTCGAAGCAGGTCTCGGCGCTGGTCGATGGCGCTTCATCAGATCTGCCTGAGCTGCCAGAGTCGCTACAACTTGCAGCGCCATCAGGGTTAGATGTGTTTCCCGCGCCAAAATCCATGATCGTCGCACATCTGTTGCAATCCAAACCGAGAATCGCTTCTGGGTCCAATGCAATCAAACCCGGCGACCTACTTGTACAGCACATTGAACGCACCTACGAAGATCGCCAAACACAATTCAATATTCTCAAAGGGCTTCAAGAGGTGCTCGCTGAAGAGGGAGCAGAAAGAGTGGCCGAGGGATTGACTGAGTACCTAGGTTATGAACAGCTAGACCTTGCTTCAACCGTCGTAGCGAATAAAGGATCAGCACAAAAAGCTGTCGAACATGCTATTGCAAGGAGAGCCGCTGGGGTTGGTTCGAGTGCTGATCCTTTGGAGCTACGTGCATCCGTTGAACAGGAACAGTACCCCAACGTCTTTGCCAGCGGCGAGCAAAATAATGTCGTCACCGCTGGTGGCTCGCGCTTCGCATTACCTGTTGGAACTACTCGCGTGCATGAATCGTACTATGAAGAGGTGACCGTACCTCCCAGTAAGCCTCTACCCTTTCGTGCTACGGAAAGGCTCGTACCCCTGGAAGAGATGGACGTATTGTGCCGTGGCGCCTTTCGCAATTACAAAAGTTTAAATCGCTTGCAAAGCGCAGTCTACCCTGTTGCTTACCAGTCCAATGAGAATATGCTAGTCTGTGCTCCGACTGGTGCAGGTAAGACGGATGTGGCGATGCTTTCCGTGTTGCGATGCGTTTCGCGATTTTGCCAGATTGAGGGTGATGCAATAAAAGTAGATCGTGATGCTTTCAAAATCGTCTATGTAGCGCCGATGAAAGCGCTAGTATCCGAAATTGTCGCGAAATTTTCCAAGCGATTGCAATACCTAGGAGTCCGAGTCAGGGAACTGACCGGCGATATGCAACTTACACGGCGTGAGATTGCCGAAACGCAGATGATCGTGACTACTCCTGAGAAATGGGACGTGGTAACACGACGGCCTACAGGGGATGGTGAATTGGCGCTGATGGTCCGGCTGCTGATCATTGACGAAGTGCATCTTCTACACGAAGATCGAGGAGCTGTTATCGAGACCATCGTAGCACGCACTCAAAGACTCGTCGAATCTACACAATCCATGATCCGCATTGTTGGTCTAAGCGCAACGCTCCCAAATTATGTTGATGTTGCCGACTTCCTTGGCGTAAATCGATGGCGTGGTCTGTTCTATTTTGGCTCGTCGTTCCGCCCTGTGCCACTGGAACAGCACTTCGTAGGTGTGCGTGGCAAAAATGGATCCGCATTGGCACGTACCAATCTAGACCGGGTTGTATACGAAAAGGTGCTAGAGCTTGCAGAGCAGCGACATCCTGTGATGGTATTTGTACATACGCGCAAGAGTACCGTGCAGACCGCCGAAGCTCTTCTCGAATTAGGCAAGGAAGACGGGCTGAGCAATTTGCTAACTGAGGATCGCGAGGATACCAGATTCGATAAAGAAATCGCTCAAAGTCGAAATCGTGAATTACGTGAATTGTTCTCGCATGGAATAGGTATTCATCATGCGGGCATGTTGCGCAGTGATCGTGACTTGGCGGAGAGAACATTTGCCGCTGGAGCTACGCGTGTTTTATGCTGTACAGCAACCCTGGCATGGGGCGTGAATTTGCCAGCATATGCCGTGATTATCAAGGGTACTGATGTTTACAATGCAGAAGTTGGCAAATTCGTCGACCTAGGTATCCTCGATGTGTTGCAAATATTCGGGCGCGCTGGTCGTCCTCAGTATGAAGATGTGGGTGTAGGTTACATTTGCACTTCTGGAGAAAAGGTTCCTCATTATATCGAAGCAATCACTTCATCGCATCCTATCGAATCACGTTTCTTAAGTGGAATTGTGGATGCCTTAAATGCAGAGGTAGCTCTTGGCTCCGTATCGAGCATCTCTGACGGCGTGTCATGGCTTGGTTTCACCTATCTTTATACCCGACTGAACAAGGCACCGTTGGTTTACGGTATTGACTTGGCCGATCTAGCAGCTGACCCTTCATTAACAACTCGTCGAGAGCATTGGATTCATAGTGCAGCACGAATCCTAGTGGAACATGGCATGGCGGTACTGGATTCTGAAGGCGGTCTACACGCTACGACCATCGGAAGGATTGCTTCTCGTTACTATTTGCAATACAAAACAGTTGGTGTTTTTCAAGAAAGACTGCGGAACAATTTGCGCGAAGCAGATGCTTTAGATTTGATGAGCCGTGCGACTGATTTTGGGCAGATCGCTATGCGAGACAGCGAAGAGCAAGAACTGCAGTCTTTACTGGACCGTGTACCTTGCGAGGTTTCAGGTGGTGCCAAAACGCAGCAAGGGAAAGTAAATATACTCCTTCAAGCACACATTTCGAATATATATGTGGACGATTTTGCTTTGATCAGTGATATGCGATATATTGCGCAGAATGCCGGTCGAATCTTACTCTCACTATTTGATCTGTCCTTGGACCGTGGGTATGCAACGGCGGCATTTGCGTTTCTCAACCTGGCCAAAGCAGTAGAGCATCGCATTTGGCCATTCGAACATCCTTTACGACAAGTTACCTCTTTATCACCCGACATTCTACATAAGGTTATCCAATACGCTGACGAACTCGAAGTAGCGCAGATCCGGGTTATGCAGATTACGGACTTAGCTGCGGTGCTCCATGCGAACGAGCGCATTGCGAAACTAGTCCAGGACGCTGCTAAGCACTTTCCTGATTTACGACTCGTTGTGAATGTACGGCCAAGGCCAGATGGCTATGTCCGGCTAGAGATTCAGCTTTACTATGCGTTTGAGTGGAGCGATAGGATGCATGGTACTAGCATCCCAGTCATTGTTTATGTCGAAGACAACGCACAACGCGTTGTTAGTTCTGAACATATTGTCCTTAGGAAGCCTTCGGAAGTTTCACACGAACATGCTCCTCCAGACTATACACTGGAGGTGGATGTGCCGTGTGATGCACCCGCTGAACGAGCTGCTTCACAGGCTGTATATCATGTTGCATGGACTTCATCCCACTGGCTAGGCGCTGACGGCTCAGTGGAAGTCTCTCTAGAAGATGTATGGCCACCCAAAGCATCTTCATCCACGCAGCTTCTAGATTTGCCTTTGTTGTCTATTGAATCATGCCTACCCACAGGCATTGCCTCTTCATACGCACGTAACGACATCATTGCCTACAATGCGATGCAAACACAAGTTTTCCATACCCTTTTCCATTCCGGTTCCAATGTCTTACTTTGTGGTCCAATCGCTTCGGGCAAGTTTACTGTTGTTGAGGCAGCAATTTGGCGTGCCCGATCGGCATTGATCCTGGTGCCCGACTCTACATGTGCCAAGAAGGTGACCTCAGCTTTACGCGCTCATGGACCGAGGGAGCTCTCCATTGGCAAGAACCAGGAGTCTGATGTCCGTATCGTGACACCAGAGGATTTCCCTTGCACTGTGTCTTCTGCACCCACTTTGGCGCTTTTTGTCGACTTGCATCGTCTGTGCAATGAATACGAACTGAGTATTATGCAGGTTCTTCGCCTGCGGCCAGAACGCGTCGTTGCTACTTCCGCGTGCCTTGCAACAGCTCCCAGTATATCCGCTTGGCTCAATATCAAACAAAACCATACCTATACATTCCAGCTTGGCGACCACCCTTATCCTGTTACTCTAGCGTTCGAGACCGTGGATGTCAATTATTCGGACGCGTTGGTTCGAGCATTTATCAAGCCAGCGTATGACCATATTTGTAACTCCAATCCCGAGCCTGCAATTCTGATCGCAGCATCCCGCACACAGTGCATGCTAGCTGCTCGTGAATTGCTCGCACGTCTAGCGGCTGATACCAGTCTCATGCTCCTGGCCGATCCAGAAAGCATAGCCTCACGCTCACAGAATTCTGAGCTAGCATACCTGCTTCGCCAAGGGCTGGCTGTATGGCATCATGGTTTGTCTGTAGCCGATCGAAAATTGGTGGAAGAGCTGTATGAAGCAGGCATTGTGCGCGTCTTGCTCTGCCCCCGGGAAGCAATCTATGAACTACCTATGCGTGCACATCTTTGCTTGGTTCTTGGAACGCAATATATGAGGAAAAATTATTCCGACCATCGCTCGCAGGTTGTAGAATACTCTATTCCTGATTTAATGCAGATGCACGCACTTGCTGTGCGACCTAGGTCGAACAACGGCGGAAAGTGCGTAATCTTGTGCCAGCAATCGCGTTCTGAAACACTCGCACGTCATTTGCGCAGTCCCTATGTTGTAGAGTCGGGCCTGCATCTTGGTACAGATATTTTGCAAGCATTCTGCATCGAGATTCACTGCAAACGTATCCGCACACGTGAGGATGCTATACAATGGCTCAGTGCATCTTTCTTACGCCATCGCATGGCTGCCAACCCAGTTTACTACGATATCGTCTGCGACAAGCAACAAGCATCCAATGCACAAGTAGCTGCAGGACTCTCGCGCGTCATTGACCGGATTGTGTCATATGGACATGCTTTGCGCGTATTACAAGAGGGGAAGCAGCTCAGCACGATGGCTCTAGGGAAAGACACGAAGGCGATCCGAGGGCTTTGCCATTTACTGGATAATGTAAAATCTTGGCATAAATTGCCTGATGAAGTCATTAAAAGACTTTCTCAGGCTCGAAATGATGTCTCAATCGATATCGAAACAGAGAAATCAATGCTCGAAAAATGTATTCCGTCTTCTATTCTTGCCATAATCCGAAGCAAAGAAGAGGACGAACAGCAAGTCCGATTACTTCTTGCTAGTTGGCTAGCTGATGCACAAGATCCTCAAGCTGATACCCTAGCGCGATCCGGGTTGTCACGATTGAGTACTTCTCGCGAGACTCTACTTTTGAGGCTGGTTTGTTGATGGATTCCGTGGTTAGGATGCATCAAGTTCCAAAACTTCTGCAGTAAATACACGCATTACTTTTGAAAAGGCAAATAGTGTTGCGTAGTCTAATGCTGAGGCATCGTCGGCCAATCCGTGCCAAACGGCGGGGAATGGTGAGGGTATTAAATGTAAAATAGGCACGCCTTCGCGTAAGAAAGGCAGGTGATCGTCGCCAATACCCGTAGGACCTTTCAATGGCACAAAGATCGGCTCCTGTTTCTTACGATGTTTGTCGGGGTAAAGGGATTGTTTGGCCAGTAATCGCGACTCGATGCGCTGTAAAGATTGATGCATCCATTTAGTATTCTCGAAATAATAAGGTACATGTACGTTGGGGGCACCCAACAGATCTAGTAGTACAAGGCATTGAATTTTTTGGATTGATCGAACCGGCAGACCTCTTCCTGTAGTATGTCGACGAGCAAGGGCATGGTCAGGCTGCGACCAAGAGGAGGCCAGTGAAACGGCCAACTGACGCGCACCATAAATTGAGTCCGTGTCGGACCAAGCACGATAAGCCTCCTCTCCATCGAAGAATATAAGCTGTAAAGAGACATCCCTAGAAGCCTCTGTCGTACTGTAATTGGAACGCTGCTCCATCATCTTGGCTGTATGAGCGTCAAGTTGGCGATCAAGTGCACAGGCAACATCAATTAACATGGCGCACGGCGCAGCTGAATCTGTAGCACCAATGAAACCATGCATAGGGCCAGGCGGAAAATACTTTGAGTCATAATGTGCCGCAAGGACTAGATATTGCTCGGCGTTGGGGTCGCGAGTTGCAATGATGTTCGTCATAGTTCGCGCACCTTCAGGAGTATTTGCTTCGAACGAGTGAGTGGTGATATGCCATTTGTCTTTTCCATCTGAGTCTTTTTGTTGCCTGAGCCTAGAGATTAATGCTTCTCTCACTAGAGTACTATTCTCAGTTCCAGGCGCACGGGGTATCAAAATTTGAGCGAGAAGCGAGTTAGGATCCCGATAGTCGAGGAACGGCGCAGCATCTGGTGTAAGAATTGCATTGATATCTTGGTCAAGCACTTCTCTGCGCGTATGTACTGCCAGAGATGCCGCCTGCTCTAGGATCAACGCGCATATGCCTACGACCAGGAGCCAGGGCGAATACACCGCAGACCTCATGGCGCCTGAAGCATCGGCCCGATACCCCCGATCGCGAGCAACCATGATGCAGGGACAAGCTCTAAGCGGAGCTACAACACCGCTGCCTCGCTTAGAAGCTGTATTTCTAGCAATATTTCATCCTCTTGATGGTCCCAAAGTCCTATTCCAAGTTCCAGAGAACACATTTACCTGTGTAACAGGTCACAGTACCTCACAAGAAGCACATAAACGTACTCGACCTATGCTAGATTTCTCTTCCTTATCCGAGTTCGTAATACCAAAAGCACCTCTTTGTGGACGACTGATAACGTGTGAGGTTCGATCATATGATCCTTCACCCCATGTGCCCAGAAGCTATAAAGTGATGGGATTCCCAGTCATGCTAAAACAAGAGGAGAAATATCAACGCAATTGCTTTATCTTCAACCTGTGCTTCGTACTTGATAGTCGTGCCTCGGTGAGCGCCTACGAGCCGATTGTTAGGAAATGTGGACGCTCTTTACAGCTTCTTGAAGAAGAGAGCTCTTTTGTATCTCGAATAGAGAATCTGCCACGCCTGTATACGCTTGTTGAACAGCTTTACGAGGATTTGAACGCATACTACGAGGCTTTTATTGCTCTGCCCGAAAGTTCGGATAGTGGCAATCCACCCAGCTCATCCCCTTCTGCACAGAGATCCAACTTGACTCTTATTGATCCTCAAGAACTGGATAAATTAATCAAGCTGGCCTCAGGACCTCTTGCTAGCTTCCGCGAGCAGTCGCGTTTCAACCCGGGTTCGACTAGTGAAGCACTCAGTCCGATTGTACAACGCGGTGGCTCAATCACATTTACTCTACCATCGGTAGCTTCTGATGAAGAGCGAGGCCGTCCTGTTGGAGGAAGTGCATCTCGAACACGATCTCGCTCTCCAGCACCACACGGCTTGGGACGCACAGTAAGGGATGCCATCAACCTGAAGCTTTTTCCATCCTATCCTAACCCGCCCAATGTTCAGGATTGGGATGTGCCTGTACTTCTAATTAATCTTGGAAAGCATGTAGATGGCAGTTGGGATCTGACCTTGGTCCGATTGCTCCCCTACATCAATGGTGTAAACCATGCTAAGCGTATTGCGCAACTGAGCGATACTGATATCTCGTTGGTGAAGCAATGCATTGAACATCTTTTGTATTATTCTTACGCGATTCTGATTGACATTTTCCAATTTTCGAACATGTATGCTATACGGCCTCAAGTTGCTCGAGCTTTGGACGACGTTTCAATCGGCTCTGAGTGTGCTGCCTATGTAACGTTACCGAACCAATCGTCGCTTTCTGCGCCTGAGCTATGGCGCATGTATACTAAATTGGGCCCAGGAAGGACCTTATCCGATTGGGCGGAAGAAATCGGAGAGTCCTTACAACAAGTCGATATCCGGCGATTTGTGACGTTCGGAATCATTAAAGGTTTTCTAAGACGAATTCATCGATACCCTATGCTTGTACATGCGAGTGAAGACCGTACAGCAGAGGTTGAAGCGGATTGGCCACGTCGCAATGCCGAAGTAATTGCACCGACTTCCATGGCCAGTGCTATCCAATATGCTAGCTCTACCTCGGCGCGTTCTGCAGCTTCTTCTTGGTTACAGTTTGCTGGGACAACGCCTATGCCTGGAGCCGAGACTCTAGTTTCTGATTTTGACTCGCACTTTTCGCTGAATACCCCAGGTCGTGCAGAGCTGCCGCGCAAAAATTATTTAGATTTTCGTACAAATGCAAGGCCAGCCGCACACAGGCCAATGGCAACTGCCATCGATGTCGCAAGTCATGCATACGGAGCTAGTGAAGCAACCTCATTCCGTGATGAGACTTTTGGTGGCCGATCGTCTACACGATCGCCACGGATGAGCGCTACAAACCCTGTGCCTGGTGAGCTACCTAGTCTACTTGACGGCATGCATTCTGATGACGAACTTTGTGTACGCTTCGATGTAAGCTGGGCAGAATTGAACCGTATGCTTCAATGGATAGGATCTCCCTACGCGGCCACCGATTTCAACCGCCTTCTTAACGAAACTGGAGGCAATTATCAAAGCTCTGCATGGAATTTGTCTGAGCTTCGTTGGCCATGGGCACGCGTAATCAATCCCCGGAGCCATGAATCTGGGAGCTATTTCACCGCCGTGCCAGGTCGAACACGACCAAGCAACGTTCGGCCAGGGTCTTCGTATGAACCTATGCCTTCGCACGGGCCATCGGACCCATTCGCCACGCGTGAAGTCCCCAGCCGCGTAAAATTGATAGCAATGTAGTCGGCCGAAGCGCCAATCATCCGGAGTGCATTTCGTGAGGAAACGGATCGTTGCAAGAGGCCTATTCTGTGTCCGTGCGATGCCGGAGCCACAATGGGGCTCAATGTATAGATATCGGCGGGAGTTCTTCGAGTATATGCATGGTATGTGAACGATATTTACGAAGCGCACCCAACTTTCGCGTCTGCGGCACCTGCATCATTAATATCCACGCTCGCATCGTTTCCGGTAAGTTTGAGTCAACTTACATCAAGTTCGACAGCATCAAATCCCGACTACAAGTAAAAGACTATCCTAGCGCATGGAAATGCGCAAGGGCGGTTGTAAGAGAAGAGGGCGTAAAAGGTTTGTTCCGTGGCGCATCGATCCCCCTAATCACCATTACCTTTGTGCGCACCTGCTCTTTCAGTATATACACCGGGACCAAAGCATGGCTTAGCGCAAGATTTGGTCCAAATGCTCCAGATCAACTATGGAGAATCGGCTTGTATGGCGCGGTGGGCGGCATGACAAGTGGAACGCTCATAAGCTGCGGCTCTGCTCCATTCGAGCTGGTCAAGGTACAGCGCCAATTAGAATACCTTATCGCAACACAGAAACAAAAAGCTGCTGGCGTACAGGCCATCACATTCAAGCCGCAATCTGGGTTCCGAGCTGCTTTGGATATCTATCGGCAACATGGCGGTGTGAGGGGTTTTTATCTTGGGTTTCCCCTTCATCTCTGTCGCGACACACTTGGCTCTGCCTTGTACTTTGGCCTGTATGATTCTCTGCGGTCCATAGGCAATCGACTTGAAGCACAGGATCACGCAATGCGGCTGCCGAGTCCCGTTTTGTCGTTCATGATCGGCTCCTCGGCTGGCATGCTATCGTGGTTGCTAGTATATCCTGTGGATTTGCTGAAAACACAGATCCAGCGCGATGCTTTAGCAGGTGCACCAAGACGGGATGTATCAAGCGTGTTCACCACAATAGTGACTGCCAAAGGTGCCAGCGCGCCCTCACGCTATTCTGTTGCGGGGATTCCCGTGAACTACATCTCGAGACTTTATCGCGGCTTAGGGATCAGTGCTTTGCGCAGCTTTATTTCACATGGTCTCAACTGGATGATCATTGAGACCATCTTGGGCCACCTGCGTGAGACCCAAAAAAAAGAAACGAATTCGGCCGCAATTCTAGACTATTTGGATTTCCAGTAGAAGATACCACTAAGCGGCCTTTCCCCCATGACTAGCTATGAACGTTTGGCGATGTGTCTTTTTGAACGGTCTTGCAGATCAAGATCTACCAGTACTTTCGCTGCTTTCCAGAATTGAACGGCATTGATGATTTGTTTCCCTAGGCAGACAGGGAACGTGATTGCCCCCAAAATCTGAGGCCAAGTAAGCATAGGGATGTAGACATGGAGCGCATGGTAGAGTGGTGAACCTTTGTGCAAAGGCAAAACTGCAAAAAGTGCGTTTGGTAAGAATTGGGTCACATCCAACCCTAGCGGCCGCTTGTAAAAGTCCATTAAGTACAGGCACACAAAGAAAATTTCATTGAACGCACAAAAGAGGAACAGGACACGGTTATCGGCATAATACAGGTTCAGGATCCTTGAACGGCTGGAGTCCACTGCTTTGTGTGATCCTGATCCAGATACAAGCGTGCTGTACATATGAATGTAGTGACTGCTAAAGTCAAGCGTCACAAGGAATTGGAATAGAAGTGCACATCTTGGGTATGCTGCGGCCAAGAAACACAGTAGGCACGACGTCGTGCACCGATCCGTCACCATATCCAGAACTGCTCCGAATCTAGTGCTTTGATCCAAAAGCCGGGCAAACATGCCATCGAAAGCATCAAGCAGACACGAAATACAGTATAGCAGTGTACACACTTTCGGATTGTCTCGCATATAATACAGCGAGATCGCAGCTAGTACCACCCTTGCATAGCCAATCAAGTTGGGAACGAAAAAAAACACATTCTCTTTAGCGGGACTCAACTTGGACCCCGTTTCGTGCGCTTTGCTTCGCACCGTTTGCTTTCCGCGCTTAGGAGCCATCGCTGTAATCGTGGTCGGGGGAATGTTCGGCCGAGAGATTACCATGGCCACTTCGGCGATCGACACGGAGGTAAGCTCGGCGAACTGACCTGAGCCGATAGCTGTGTTTCCTTTTGAGGTAGGAAGGCAAGCTGAGCCTTGTTTAGCAAAAGACCAGTCTTTAGAGATTGATTATACCGGTGCTGAAGTGCGATATGAAGTATTTGAGAAAGCATGGCATCGCGCACGGACGCAGTTACAAGAGCTAGCTGATGGCTTATATGAGCCGTATTGTGGTCAGATCGCGAAAAAACTCGATGAATTACGGATGGGAATACCTACTGTGTCTGTGGATGGTATGTTAGAAAGCGCTGATGCATAGCTAGCGGTAGTGCGTCCTTTGAGCGGCTTCCAAAACTAATTGAGAAGTCTGGTGAGAATACAATCCATGTCTTGATACATCCTGTACAATGTGTGAATTTATCTTCGTGTCTGAAGACATTTGTTATGAGCGTCGCAAATGAAATAATCAAAAATTCAGGTTCTGAGATTCTTGGATCACTGATGGACGAATACGAAATGAACGATCTTACGCTTTTGGATGCATACTTAGATACCAGTCATTGTTTACCTATCCAGCTCACATTGCATGGAGTCGAACAGATTGCTCCAGCCCCACTGAACGATTTTATACAAGCATTACAAGACTGGCAACATGTGTCTTTGCTTCGGATAGTCTTTGTGTACACTGCGCCGCTAGCAGTATTGCCTCGTGAAAGAATGCCAAAGAAGCTGCATTCCCCCTCTTCGTGGCTAAGATCAGTGTTTTCTGCGCACATTTGTGACAGATTCGACGTTGTGCCTTTCTCGCTGCCTGACAAGAGCGAATTTTGGACTCGTTGTATATGCCCCTTTTTTGTGTCACCGGAATCTCGTCTCGTACTCGGGCGCAGTGTTTTTGAGCTAGTCCGAAGGAGATATTGGCATGTCGAGGCTTCCTGGGAAAACGTCTTACAGACTATTCGGCTTTGCTACCTGCATCACGTCTCAACGCAGCCGCTGTCAGCATTTCTATACACCATCCCTGATGAGAACAATTTTCCGCAACATTGGACCCCCGAGATGGCTGACGCATTGCGACTTGCCGCCGTTGCACCCTATGCTGCGAAAAATCAGGCGCCATCCGACAAAGTGAGGCACCTCCTCAAAGATACCCGAACCCTTCTCGAAGCGCTCACTGAATGCCGAAACGACCTAGCTCGTTGGGAAGCTAGTCGTATAGTGGCATTGACCACGGTTCAGCTTCTTCTTGAACAGACACAAACTGCAAACATGAATGGGACACGATTAAGCTTTTCTGCATGTCTTGCAACCTCTCTTATACTCGATGCTCCATTCTCGGACTGGGACTTAGGCTGCTCGTCAGCATATGCAATGACTCTCTCTACACCTAATGCTCAGCAGCTTTGCGCGCTTCTGAGGCACTTAGCTAGCACATTGTCTGTTTTGGAAACTCGTTTGCTTGCTGAGCATCTCCTAACAAAATTCCAAGCATGTAGTGCTAACTTTGAACAAGCAGGGGCTGCTGTGATGGAGACCTCAGGTGCGGCTCTTCACAATCTCCTGCATAATCCCCAAGAACGATACCCTGAACTGTTTGCTCAATGGCTAGTTGACTGTTGGAACGCAATGCTTGATCGACCTGTCAACGGACTGATGACAAGTATATGGACGTATGATTATGCACAGCCTATTTCTGCGGTGCTTGAAGGTGCTGCACGATCAAGTATCTTACTAGCGCTTGACAAACCAAACCAGACTGTCGCATCGATGATGGCTGCGTCGATTTATGCGTCTGGATCTGGTTTAAGTGACCCGCATAGCGACTGGCCCGAAAGAGCTATGGGGGTCTCGGATCTAGACGAGTTGCGCGCCGCCTTAGCGGAAACACGAGACGCCGAGGTCCCTGATGTATGCCGCTTATATGCACTCTACAAGGATAGCGGCAAATTCATCAATCTAGCTGATTGGTATGATGCATTTTTACTGTCGCTTGAAGTCGATCTGCGGTATACTTCTCAGGACATGGACCAAGATGCTTCTCAATACCAAATGCGATTTGCACTGGCCATTAATGAGCTCGCTTATTTAGGCTTACTTGCACCAACCGGGCGCAAGGTGGAACATCTTTGCCGTACAGTATGGGATCTACCGATCGAGGGTATGCCTGAAACTACCTAAAAACCTGGTATCATATGACCGTCTTTATCTAGTATGCGCGACGACGTGATTGCTGGTTGTTCTGCCAATCCCGCCTAGAATGCGAAGATTGTCGAGGGGAAAATCGGTGCGAAGACCTTTGTGAGCCTTGCCTTGAACCACGAGTGTTGTCATAGACGCCAAGATTGCGTTTCATGTTTTCCGATAGCTTTGGACGTTCTGTAAGACCAGAGGTGGCTTTGACCAAATTCGAAAGATGGTCAATCAAGTCGCCTTTGTGCAAACGCAAAGTCTGAGCGCGTGCGGTATAGAAACCACAAAGACTGGTAAAAACGCTATAGCATGTTTCCTCTTCCAACATGGAGTAAGTATGCTCAAGCGCGCTTGTGATCTTCTCCTTGTCCACGCGTTGGGTTATAGGGCGGTGTTTCAGCAGACTTTCCGCTCTGGCTTCACGTCCAGCTCGACGATTGATACGTGGGGGCGGCGTTGGGTCCGCGTCTACTTTGAGTGCTAAGTCTTGAACCTCATTAGCCAGATCATCAGCGGAAAGACGTTGTAAGGGTATATCCTTCAGCTCCCAGGCGACAAATGCGTCTTCCCAATCCATCAACACCAAATCTGCTCGACCATCCTTATTTCCACGACCAGTACGACCAACGCGATGCACATAGATCTCTGGTGAGGAGGGGACACCAACCTGGACGACCTCTGTTACGCCAGGGTAATCTACACCACGAGCACTTACATCACTGGTCACCAGAATGCTTGGTACGTCAGTGCAATTGCGATAAGATTGTGCGATTTTGTTGCGCCGCATTTGCGGCATATCGCTATGAATCTCGAATACACGCGTAGCTTCCTCGAATGGCATTACGGAACGCACATCACGCAAAATCCGTGCAGCTAGTCGAGTTTGCTTTGTGGTTGAGAGGAAAACCATAACCTTGCTTTTCCCATTGTTTGCCAGCTGGTCTCGAGCAATAACATTAAGTAGATGCGGGTAAAGACCACGAGGATCCGAGATACTGGTAGCGAACTGAGGGATATGCTTATGTACTGAGTCTTCACCTGCCGGCACACAGTCGATGAATCTGTGGTTCTCATGAAGCGTTGCACGAGCAATTGCCTCGATATTCGAGTTGATCGTCGCGCTGAAAAGCATAGTGGATCTCTTCTCGGGTGACGGCAAATCCCTTATGATTTGCTGGATATCTTCACGGAAACCCATTTCAAGTAGCATGTCTGCCTCATCAAGAACCAGGGCCTGAGTCGTAGTAAGCGGCCCTCGGAACATTTCATCTTCCATCAAATCCATCAAGCGGCCAGGCGTCGCAACAACAATATCACGAGAGTGTCTGCGCCAGTCGTCTCGTTGCGAACGCTTATCGTTACCTCCAACAAGCAGATGCACATTTAATGACCTTTGGTGCAAGAGAAGTTTATTTGCTTCATTTGCAATTTGCGTTGCGAGTTCACGAGTGGGAGACAAAATTAACACACCAACTGATTGACGCTGGAAAAGCTCCTGCAATTGCTTTTGAGCTGAGGGCGAGGTTTCATTGAGAAGGTGCTCCTTACCGGTGTTACGCACGTAGTTCTTGAACGAGTCTGTCCATTCACCCTTTTTAGCAGCATCCAACGCTGCACGACGCGATTCAATAGTCGGCACAAGGAATGCTACTGTTTTCCCGGTTCCGGTACGTGCTTTAACCAATAGGTCACGGCCTTCGTTGTCGGACATGGGTAGTGCAGTATCGACTAGCCCTGCTTGACCTAGGTCAGGTAAAAGCGCCAAGACACGGCTTTGTACTTCGGTCAAATTGGTAAATTGGAAAGGCTTCACAGTGAGAGCTCGATAGGTTTCGCCTTTGATTGAGCCCTTCAACGCTTCAATTGTAGTAGTACGAGCTTCAGAACTGAGCACCCGCGCACTTGTAGATACCCATCGTGATGCACTCCGGACACTGGCCGGCGACAGCAGTCCTCTCCGCACACTTTCTGCTCGCCACCACATCTGGAAGAAATGTGTGAGAATTTTTCCAGCCTGACTCAGCGTGCACATCTCTCCACAAATTCTCCAAAAATGTCGGATCCGAGGTTCCTGGATGGGTGGTTGCATTCGCGGCCAGAGCCTCGTCACTCCAATTCGCTTCAGGTGCGCCTTGACGCTCCTGATGGTATAACATATGCACCTGATCAGACAGATCCGCATACTGCCTCACGAAGGCTATTTGTGGTTCCTCCCTTGCCAGAGCCGGCATCTTCCTTGTACAGTTTTCAGGATGAGATAATTGGGTATGAACGAGCTACGCAGAAGTCTGTATTTGTCATTGGTGAAGATGAATGTGATCCTGAAACTGATGCACAGAAATTCGCGGCCAACTACAGGACTGGCAACTTGCAGTCGAGGCAGCCAGATCTTGGGGACTGCGACCTTGAAGCATTAGACAGCGATGACGCCAATTCCGTCGCCAAGACGATCCAAAATTCCGTTGCTACTTCAGATTTGGAAGCAGTAGAGGAGAAGGACATTGCACAGCCTACTCAACAGTGTGACGGACGTTCAGAGGATGCGTCAAAAAGTCGTGCGGTTTCTGAGTCCGGCGACAAAGAGAGCGAAAAAAGCCAAGATGCTGTGAACAAGACAATTGAAAGCGAAACAACAGCGGGAACAAAATTAGAGCAAGGCTTTTCATCCCGGTCTGATTCTCAGACAAGTGTCGTATATGACGAGGACCAGCTCAAGGCTTCGCCCACAGACGGGTCAAAGGCCGTGTCAACGAGTGAAGATCAAAAAGCTTTTGCTACTCAAGAGTCCAAGGGCAGCGTGAAAGAGCACGATTCTAAGGAAGGGGATGACGCTGTCTCTACCACGTCAAGAGAGTCAGTACCAGATGGCGATCTCGTTAGCGAATCGCAGAACGGGCACCTGGCAGAAGATGAGCCGTCAGAAAAAGCTCATGGTAACAACGTTCCAGACGAAACTGAGGAGAAGTACGATCCCGATGGATCCGCGGATGCGTTCGTCGCGAAAAGCTTATCCACGAAATCAGACAAAAATGACGATGATAAGTCGGCCAAATCAATCGATACTTCATCAACAAAATCACTCCAAGATTCCAAGGAACTTAATGAAGCCTCAGAAAATTCATCGACTCCCAAGAAAGAATCTGACGAGTTTTTGACAAACAAAGACCAAGAATTAGAATCCGTGCAGAGCGCTAAGGCCGAAATAGGAGCTTCAGAACCCACCCGATCACAATCGACCCACAGAATATCCGGGAAACAAGTCGCAGGTACCGACACGCAAAAGGAAAACAAGTCTCGGGAAGCGTCTCATAATAATTCGGGGTCGCCAAAGAGCACTATCGAAGTAAAAGATATTGAAGAGTCAGTCGATAGCGTTGACGCAACTACCATGCAAAGTGGCATGACATCTCCAGAAAATAGGACGCCAAGCTTACAACACCAGGCAAGCGATGTACCAGAAATCTCAGACCGTGAGAACTCTGTTTCTCGCGGCTTGGAGATGCCACACAATGAATCGCACTCCTCACTTGCATCTTCGCAAGATGCAGCCTTGAACCGGTCGAAAAATGAGAAAGCTACCGATTCAGTGGCTGAAGATGTTCAAAAACCTTCAGTAGCCCCCGAACAGCGCTCTCTTGTACGGGATTCGACCGAGGCTGAAGACAGTGCTTCGTTAAGATCCGCACGCTCTCATGCACCGAGTTGCGCCCCGTCTGTTGCGCCAACCATTAGCAGAATGACTCTTGAATCTAGTATGCGTCACAGCAAAACCCCAGTCCTGCCGAAACCGGTCCGGGAAAACTTCACCGAGTACTCATTCCGACCACCTGCCAGTCAACTTGGTAAGCAGTATACAACGCATGTTTGGGATGCTCCCAAATATACCACATTACGTGCTACGGAGTCCTTAGCACATCAACCTGAAGGGAATGATGCCGGTTCGCAGTGGGAACGCGTTAGCGGGTACAATCAGAGTGGACCTTTTCAGCCTGATGCACAGATCGATATATCTCAAGATACAATTTCCGAGCTTTTTATCGCTGATCCACGTAAATGGCATCCGTATCGATTTGTACGTCGAACCGATCCTCGTCAACTGCTGCTTTTGGTCGCTGGCCAGTGTTTGAGTGAGGAACAAGTGCAAGCAGCTATATCTAAGCGAGAATCTGCCTCAAAGAACACAATCAATACCAACAGTAATTCAGATCGACCACTTGCCTCGTACTTTGGCACTTTGGAGAACAGTCAAGCACAAGGCGGTATTGGGGTAGTATTTTCGCCGAGTAGAAGCTTATGCGAAAGTATGAAGCAGCCATTTGATCAGCACCGAGCAGAAACAAATTTGTCTCGCCGACTAGAGCAGCCTGAATTCCCCAATACAACAACAACCCAGCGTGCTGCTCTGCGGAGCGTAATCGCTGCCCTAGAATATGTGCAGTGGGAGAAAGAAGGATTTGATAAGCTCGTCATTGCAGTACACAATGCCTGGATAGTTCGAGGTATCTCCCATGATATCTGGACATGGCGCAAGAATGGATGGGTATTGACCAGAAAAACTCCTCAAGGATTCCCTGGCGAACAAGTACCTAACCGTGATTTGTGGGAATTGTTGGACTATCTCGTGCGTCAGTGGGAAGACATCGAGTAAGTGATTATGCTAACTTTAGTGGAAATTGTCGTTTCTGGCACATCCCTAAACAGGTCAACGCCGAAGCCGTAAGTCTCGCAGAGCAAGGCGCAGTACGTATCCACCTGTCTTATCCAGTTGAAAACCAATCAGATGCCCACTCTGGTACGCTGGGCCAAGCGTTCCTCATAGACCTACAGCTCCCACCTCCACATTTTAAAATCGATAGCGATGGCATCACAGCGTCGAGGTGATGACCCAGGCGCAACGAATGTGCCGGGAAGCGAGGGCCTAAGCTCTCTACGCTATCAAGCATTGAATAAAGATTCATATAGACTAGATTCTCCTCCCTTTACAGGTGCGGCAGTGAGTGGTGCTGGGCCAGTCACGCAAGGACTAGAGAATCCTGTGATGAACCGAGTAAACACCGCTGCAGGGCAATCGCGCGAGGCATCTTCACGAGAACGAACGTCGGACCGTGATGTACCACATTGGAATCTAAGTCTTGTGCAGCAAAACAAATCTTCCTCACCAGATGAACTTGACGAGGAGCTGGATGCTTCTGGCCTAATGCCTTACCCGCAAGAAGTGAACCGATCGCCTCATACGAAAGCAATTCCCAGACAAGGCCAATCCATGGACACGTATACATTTCCAAGACATCGGTTCTCGACACAAATGCGCGATGAAACTAAGCAACCGCTAGTGGTGGTTGCTTGCGGAAGTTTTTCTCCCCCCACTTATCTGCACTTGTATGTTATACTATCTCTAACAACTAGGCGTATGTTTGAAATGGCGAAAGACCAAGTGTTTGAAAGTGGCGAATACGAGCTGCTCGCAGGCTATTATAGCCCCGTATCCGATCAGTACAAGAAAGCAGGCCTCGCCAAAGCTACACATCGTGTACGGATGTGCGAGTAAGTGATAAATTCACTGACCCAGGCTGGCTGTTGAGCGTTCTTCTAATTGGCTCATGGTAGATGCATGGGAATCGCTGCAAGGCGAGTATCAGCGCACAGCTATTGTTCTTGATCACTTTAATGAAGAAATTAACGGCAAAAATAACGACAAGGGGTTGTTACTCTCGAATGGCAACCGCAAACCTATTAAAATCATGCTTCTAGCGGGAGGCGACTTGATCCAAAGTATGGGAGAACCTGGTGTGTGGGCTGATACGGATCTGCACCATATCCTAGGACGCTATGGATGCTTGATTGTGGAACGTACGGGCGCAGACGTGTGGTCCTTCTTGCTTTCTCATGACTTGCTTTGGCAACATCGGCGGAATCTAATCGTGGTCAAGCAGACAATTTACAACGATATCAGCTCCTCAAAAGTACGTCTGTTTGTTCGACGAGGATACTCAATCAAATATCTCCTACCGAACACTGTCATTCAGTACATTGAGCAGAACCGTTTATATCAATTATCTGAATAGCCTCGTTCAGGGGTATGTAGCTATGTGTTATCAGTTGAAACTGATCCTAAGCCCAATAAGAGCTCTACAGCTTGTCGGTCATGCTCGGTAAATCGTTCCATAGGCTTCAACTTTGTCAAGGCAGACGCTTCGGGCGATGACTGTGGTTGTGATTCTTCTTCGAAGAAACCGCTATCATCATGTTCCTCGATTTTCGAAGGAAATGGCGTCAACGTTAGGCACTTATCACTCCGTGCACTAGACTCGCGCCGAGTCACAGGCACAGAAGGCGTCCATGGCCATAATGCACAGGATCGCGGAGGTACGCGAGATCCTGTGGATGCAACACGTCGGAGACTTGATGGAGCACGCGCATTGAATGTTTTGATGGGCTGATTCTCTTGCTGTACATTTTTACGTAGCGTACCAAGCAACGAAAGTGGTTTCCTGGATATAGAAGCCGGTACTGAATTAGTCACTTGAGGTCTGTTGTTATCCAAATGACGCAACGCAGTACGGACTGGCATACTTTCCGTACGACGAAGTGGCTTGGAAGCCCCTAACTCGGGAGAGAGTTCACGAGCTGCGGCGAACTCCAGGCTGAGAGAAGCTTGTCGTTTCAGAGGACGCGGGGCTAAATTAGGCCGCCCAGAAGCTTGTGTTTGTAGCATCTGACGAGCATCTGACGCGTCAGGAGGTCCGCGTCTGCGTGCGCGTTTCTGCGCGATGCGCCTTAATGTGATTTCTTCCTCGTCTTCGTCCTGCCATATTTGAGGTTCAAGATCATCGATGTCACTACAGCTGCTGAGCCCACTTGAGCTCTCCATTCGCTGCCAAATGGCTGAGTCACATCTCGGATTAAGCTTTTCGGCGTGTCCAAGTTGCGCATGTCCTTGGGCATTGGTAGTGAGAGAAACGCAAGGCGAACTAGTTGATCTCTGGATGGATGCCTGTCGATCTCCAATAGCAAGTGGGCCGACAAGCCCGTGCAAGTCTCGCAAACCATGCAAGTGAGCTAGATCAAGCGTTTGCAGTGGCATACGCTGGAACTCATACGACGTAGGTTGGGCATCACAACCGCCGTACCGCTGTGATCGTTTCTTCTCTGCCTGACGGCGATTCTGAAACCATACCGAGACCGCACTGAATCAGATTCGCAAAACATACCGTGGCGTCATTCCGACGCTCTTTGCAAGTCTCTCGCGAGTTGCTTCATTCGGAAACGCGTTCTGTAAATAGGCCGACATAAGGACATCGACCTCATGCGGACGCGTACGACGACGACGCTTCTTCTCGCGCGTGTTCGCACCCTTCCCACTCGAATACGACCCACGCAGCTCGCTAGGCGCTCCGTGTAAGTCCGCCACGCTCGCCATATCGCGCCGAAAATCGCACCTCTCGCGGTCACAAGTAACAGCCTCGCCCGAACCAGCGTGATCGGATGTTTGTTTAGCCACGCGCGACGCGAGGCAAACTTGTGGAGGCACATGCTTTCCATGTGGTTTGCACAAAAAAGTGCCTTCTCCACGGCGGCATGGTGAAGAAGCAGAAGGCGCCCAAATCCGGGACTTCGCATCAGACCGGCGTGCCTTGGAAAAATGTTGCGGTAGCATCTCAAGCCGAACTGGTTAATGAAACCACTGATGAGGGTTTTGATATGTTGAATGAGGACGACGACGATTTCATGGGGTTACAAGCCGTGGAAGGATTCGATGTGGTCTACCAACCGGACTCTTCGGGACGTAACAAGACAGTCCGTATCGTCAAAGCAGGTGATGCACCGGCTGAGAAGGAAAAGTCGAAGAAAAGGGATAATGAGTCTAAATCAAAAGACTTCCTCGAGGAAGAAACGAGCAAAAAGATACTGAGGGATGCTGCAAAGGAAACTTCTCATAAACCCGTTTCGTCGAGTAAAAGGCCGGACAAATCAGCCAGAGATTCGCAAAAGCCGTCCTCCGAAGAGGAGGTGTACTCCTTCAAAGAACAGGATGCCAACTCGGACGGTGAGGATGATTCTGATGCACACCAGCAGTCAAGCAGCGAGTCAGACACAGAACAGAGTGGTGACGGGGACGACAACGTAAATGCTACATTGCACCTTGCGCATCAGCGCGGTCTTCTTGTCGAAGATGATACTGGAGATGCAGACCCATCACAGAGCGCTAATGCTAATTTACCCGACTGGCAGCCTTTCCAACTAGCGACGCCCATTGTGCAAGCTCTGGCAAAGCTGCAATTCACAAAACCAACTGAAGTGCAAAGCAAGACTTTGCCACTATCCATAGGACTCTATGGTCCTGCGCGGGATGTAATTGGGGTCGCCGAGACAGGTTCGGGGAAAACCCTGGCTTATGGACTTTGTATCTTGCAGTATATTGCTCAGAACCCGAGCAAAGACTCTGACCGCCCATTAGAAGCTCTCATATTGACACCAACTCGCGAGTTGGCTTTGCAAGTGACAAAGCATCTTCAGGCTGTTTCAGAGGCCGGCGGGAAGTTCGCGAATATCGCTACTGTGTGCGGTGGCATGTCGATGCAGAAACAGCAACGAATTCTACAGCAGCATTGCGGAGCTCATGTTGTTGTTGCAACTCCTGGACGACTTTGGGATTTGCTGAAACAGGACGACGACTTTGCGCAACGGGTGCGACAGACTCGTTTCTTAATTATTGACGAAGCAGATCGTATGATCGAGATGGGGCATTTCGCAGAAATGGATGCGATCTTACGCATGGTGCAGCGTTCACCCGGGCCTATCCCTGCGAATGAGGCAATGCAGACACTGGTCTTCTCAGCGACGATGGCCAAAGTGCTGCAACAGAATCTTCAACGCAAACAATGGCGGAAAAAGAAACGAAGCGCAGAGCCGTCCAATACCCTGGATGATCTTCTGAGCCGGATCGACTTCCGAGACTCAGAACCGGCGGTAATAGAGCTTGTACCTGAGCGAAAAGTTGCTTCGAACTTGCTGGAAGCAAAAATTACTTGCATTAACAAGGACAAAGATGCCTATCTTTACTATTTGCTTTTGCGATACCCCGGACGGACCTTGGTCTTCCTTAACTCCATTGATGGTGTTCGCCGCCTAACTCCAATCTTAACCGCACTGAGTTTAGATGTATACCCCTTGCATGGACAATTGCAGCAGCAACAGCGCTTGCGGAACCTCGACCGATTCCGGAGCAGCTCAGGAAGCAATACCAAGGTACTGCTGGCGACAGATGTTGCAGCTCGTGGAATTGACATTCAAGGCGTGGATCATGTTGTACATTTCCAGCTCCCACGCACTGCAGATGCGTACGTGCATCGCTCTGGACGGACAGCGCGCGCAGGGCAGCATGGTATATCTGTCGCATTGGTTGAGCCGAATGAACAACGTGTCTTGAATGGAATATGGAAGGCTTTGAAACGCACGGACACTATGGCTACTCTGACCATTGAATACACACTTTTAGACGCGATCCGTGAACGTTTGCGTCTTGCCAAGCAGATTGATCAATTACAACACACTCAAAATAAAGCAAAGCATGAGGATTCTTGGATACGTAAGATGGCACAGGAAGCCGACTTAGATTTGGAGAGCGATAGCGAGCAAGACAGTGCTGAATTGCAAGCCGATGCAAGACGAAAGACTGCGAAACCTGATGCGAAGTTGGCCTCTATACGCGCCGAGTTGAAAGCACTACTAGCACGGCCTATCATGCCTCGGGGCATCAGCCAGAAATACCTTACAAGCACAACGCGCCCAGAGGTGATGGAGCGGCTGCTGGAAGGCAATAAGGAGGTGTTGGGCATCAAAAGATCAACTGCACATGCAGATCTATCTGCTACTAATAAACGAATGAAGCATAAATAGAGCTCAAAAGCCGTATCTTGCACCACGATAGAAGGATGGTGGAAGTGATTGCGCCAAAGCAAAGTATGGGCGCTCAATCACTAACAACTCTGCGGTTTGATCCCGAGGTATCGCGTGAACTGCAAGAAGAGGTTGATATTTGAACGTGGACTTGACATTCCAAAGCTCAGATTGACCTTTCGATAGATCCGCACGTCGCTTCTTATTCCCCTCATTAGAAGATTGCAAAGCGGGACGCGCTGTGCAAATCCAAGTCGGTCCGTAGAGAACCAAAGTAGCCTCCTCGCGTAAAGCGCCGGGAAACCATGCGCATCCGACGACAGGTTCTCTTACTTTTGCAAGGTGAGCATCAAGCAGCACTCGCAAATCTTGATCCCAGCGCCCATTAAATGCTCCTGCTTCCATATCATAGAACTCGACGTGATTGGTAGGTAGCGTGACCAACAACACATTGGATCGGCTTGGGTGGAAACAAGCAGAGCTAGGTAGTGTTGCGGGCGATGCGAGTACACGTTGATGCGATAAAGTATCAAGATGATACACATGCATCCTTCGTGCGCTATCAATACTGGTTAACCATTGTCCATCAGGCGACACCAAAGCTAGTATGATCGTGGTAAATACATCCCGAGGGGCCAACGTGGCAGCTGCTAAGTCGGCATGCGACTGTTTACCGCGTACACGCGCATCGCCGGCAAGTAGACGGCCGTTTCGACCTTCGTCGGAGGTATAACGCTGACGATGATGAGTGAATGAGCGGAGGAGTTGGACATCTTGCTTATCGGAGATTTGAAGGATATGCAAAATTGCGCCATGCAATGTGCCCAAGACCAAGCGCGTGCTGTCTGGCGTAAAGCACAAGACGCTTGCGCCAGAGGCTGGAGCTTGGCTCTTGTGAATTGCGTACCCAAGACTGCGAATTCGCTTAGGAGCAAGACCGCCTTCTACTGTATTTAGCAGGTATAATTTTGTCTCGTATAAATCGGAAGCAGCCAGGAAGCGACCATCTGGAGAGACAGCGACGGCAATGAGGTTGGAATGTACTCTAAGGTTAAGTTCACAGAGCTTGTACCAAGGCATCTCATCAGAATCCCCTAACGCCCAAATGGCCACACTTGTATCCCGTCGTAAAACTATCCATTGACGGCTCTCACAGATAGTCACCGCAGATCCCCCAGCAATGGGTGCTCGTGCATTCTGCGGAACATAAGGGACGCGCCTTTGGGTTGTATCTGCAAATCTTGTGGATGTGCTGGAAGAGATGGGATTACGATAGGATGCTCGCTGAATAGGTGCGGCTGGTGTCAGGACTAAGTGAAAGTCTATCCCACCGCTCACCAATACAGGTAATCGATTGGGAATTTTGTTCGAATGCATCGGGTGGAAAGGGGGGTCCATCGCGAGTGAGCGTATATCATGGGCGTGAAGACGTCGACTAGCAGTATGAGCCCAAGAATGATTCACAAAAGAGTACTCTACGACTTTTTGATCGACTCCTGCGCTGTATACCGAGCGGCCATCGCTACCGATGCATAGAGCGAGCACGTCTGCTCCTCCGGTGTGGTATTGGAAGGTAGCACCTGGGATAGGCACCTGTGACCGAGCGTCGAAGAATGTCACTCGCCCAGTAGAGTCACCGGTAACCAATGTGTTATCGCCCAAGACCGCCACAGACCACACAATAGTATGTTCATTCCGATTTTTTAACATTGCTAGTCGAGACCGAATCTGACCTGTTGCAGCATCCCATACCACAGCTTGGGAATTTCCGAGACCACCAAAGAGGAAGCCTTCGCGCCATTCATCCTCTTCCTCGTCGTCATCGCTACTACTTGTATCACTTGAATCATTTATCTCGCGATTATTAGCTATTGCCTGGCGGGCAACACGAGTCGGTGAGCTCCAAGCCAAGCTCAAGATGCGCGATGTGACACGGCTCATGCGCGGAGCACAGCCAGAGCGATTCGATACCGAAGCACCTGCTCTAGTGCTATGTACATGCTCAAATGCATCGCCAGCAACATTTATGATACGCACGATTCCATCTTCACAACCAATCGCAAGATAATGATTTAGCGGAGAGGCGGCCAGGCTCCATATCGCACCTCCTTGAGAGGGGAGCGTACGTGTAGTAGAGGAAGAATTTGCTGTTTCCGAAGAAGGGCGGTCAGAAACATACGCGATGTCACTGGGTAGAAAATGCTCGGTGATCATACTTCCTCCAGACGTACTGAAAAGACGCAGTTTCTCGTCGCCATCTACTCTTGCGACTGTGAAAACAAGTGCCTCGACCTTGTAATTGACATCTCCAAAAAGAGTATAAGTGATCATCCAACCATTAGCCATGGGAGCATCCTCAGTTTTTTCGGTAATAGCATCTTCATACCAAATGCACAGATCAATATTTCCATTTTCACGACCAATCGCTAGCACACTGCGGGATTGTGACGCAGGAGGTTTCGGAGAAAATGCAAGTGTCGTAATTGATGACGGTCTCCAATCAACAAACCGCACTCGATGTAGCTCCAACGACTTCGGTTCCAGAGCTTCCGACTCCTGCATCTCGCTCATGAGAAGGAGTCCTAAACAAAAAAA